>JAYDZK010000056.1:44352998-44417522 GCA_034509185.1 Euphonia xanthogaster | reverse complement strand
GGGGACGCCCTCTTTTGCTGCCTGGGTGGTCGCTGCCACCAGAAGTGTCCTGTCTCAAGCTAATAAAAGGGATACTCATCCCCACGTGGCAAAGAGCGCTTCTCGTCTTTTACTTCGTCCATGCAAGTCCGTTTGGGCTAGAGTCCAGAGCAAGCCGGGTTGGACTAACATAAGGCTCAGAAACCAAACGGATTACTGCATGCTATAGCTGCAGATGCCCTGGAAACCCCTGGCAACACGGTTCTCTCCCTTCCTGTTTACTTTTGTTTGGCTCTTTGAAGCATTTCCACAGACCTGCGCTGGACCAGAGCCTAGCAGGTCTCTGCCTTGCCTCATTAGACATGAGCAGTAGGGGTTGCAGCCATCTACCACACTTAAGACATTCAAAAGCACCCAGACACATAATTGACTCCAGCTCCTTTCAACCCCAAAGCAAGCTAGCTACAGTCAACAATGATGAATTAAAAAAGAATTCAGGCCTGGTAAATAACCTGAAGTAGAGCAGCTGCAATGGGAAGGGAAGCAGCCAAGTGAATCAAGCCTCCCATATTCCTTTCTTAGCCTTTCTTTTCTCTCTCTGACCTATAGCTGAATACAGCCTTTTACCACTGCTCCTCGTGGCTTGCAGCTGCAGCACTCCAAGGCTGTCAGGAGCCTTGTAACACTCCTCTGGTCAGTAGCAGGGAATCTGGAATACCAAGGCAGGTACACCATGGTGCTGCCCCTTTCACTTGCTCCTCTAAAGGCACATCTGCCTTCCTTGGCATCCTCCCAGCTCACCCCTGAGACCACTTCAGCACACACCACTGGCTTCATGCTTGCAAAGCAGGTGTCCTAATAAAGTACCTTAGGAGTCAGCCTCAGCCATCAATTTGAAGCAAGGGGGTTGACATAGATATAGGTTAGCTGGTCCACTGCCTCACTTTGCAGTGGGGAGCAGAAGGAACACACAATCCATACCTCGTTGGGAAAGTGGTGGACAAACTGTTTTTCACATCTTCAGTTCAGAACTAACACTTTCAAATGTTGCATCTTATGAGCAGCTGTGCAGACGTTTTAATTCTATTTCTGAATGGAAAAAAAATTTAATTCACTGTGCCAGAGCCCCCCCTTTTTTTTTCCCAAGAGCACAAGCTGAAATACTAACACTAAAATAGGAGGTTGTGCAAAAGCTTTGGGAGATTTTCACACTTAGACACCAAATTCTGACTTACTAACTGCTGATCCAGCTGTGGAATAGTACCATAGCTTCCCAAGCTTCTGCTTTGAGGCTGGAGAATTTTGCATTGTGCTTCTCCCAGAAATATCTGAGTGTTGCTAAGACAATCCAGCTCTAACCCTATCTCATGCTCCTGCCTCATCAGAGGGCACAAATAGGCAGCCCTCTTCTTACAGGCTAATTACCAAATTGAAGGCTCCTCTGGGGTGGTGCCATGTTGAGGCTGGCTCACTGGAAATAATGAATTTTGGTTCCGTTTCTGTCCCAAGATCTATCTAATGTATTCTATTATTTTCCTATTTAAGGTAAACTACATATGCAGCCCACAGGAGAGAACAGAAACCAAAATCAGATTTGCTTTGAGCCATAGTCAAACTGACACATTGCTCCCATAAGAAGCTATGACTTACCCTCTTTATTAGCTTGCTTTTTTACATCATTTTCTTAGAAGCTGTGAGACTTAACTTTAGTGCCATGCAGGCAGAGAAGAAACTGAGCTCAGGTTTATCTTGTCCTAGCAGGTTATCTTGTCCTAGATGAGCACTTTGAGCACCTAAATAATATATTAAAAGGCGACAGTGACACTGGTACATGCACAATGCTTTACAGTAAGGTACAGATAGGAATGGAATCCTGTCTTAGCCAAATTTTAAAATTCTATACATCTATATACAAACTTACACTCAGGATTGCATATATGCCAAATTTCAATAGATAAAATTGGAAGGAACATGCACAGTTAAGCGTTTTAACAAGCACATAAACATTTATGAATGTTTCATGCATTTTTGTCTAGCATGGGTGTTTTTGCTCTCTTTACTCAAATGAGCGGTGCCACCAGAGAGGCCATTCATGTGAGCACAACAGCATGATTTAGCTCTGTTTGATTTTTAAAACTCATAGCAATCAGGATACAAGCTTCAAAATCAGGGCTGACTTGGATATTTATTAGCACAATTATGTCTGCAGCCCCTCCTAGACTGAACACAATTTTGGTAGTAATTTTCAAATCATTAGCACACACTTTTAGTAACATCTTATCTCAGCTATTAGACAGGCTGTACTTAAATTGAAGTCATTAGCAAACACTCCATTACTGTATTGTTTTGCAGTATGCATTTAGTATATTGGATTATTTTGTAAAGTAAATATCCTCTGAATATGAAACAAATCAACATATACCTATAAAACATAATTATAAGGCTACTTAATTCTGCAATGTATAAAAAGTATTTTCAACTTTTATATGAAGTAGCTTCTAAATAATAGAAATTCATGGTACATGATTAATTATAGCAATCATCTATCTGTGCTAAAATATGACAGTTTAATCTTCTAAATCGCATCAGGAATGAAACAATTCTGAATCCAAGATATCCCTTTATAGGTTCTAAGTACAGCTCATAAATTACTGTGGCTTTTAAATCTCATCTATATTTCTGCAGCGGAGAGGCAAGACAAGACTATGTTCAAGTCTGCAGTCTTCTTTAAGTAAAGTTCTTGTTCATTAAAATATTTTAGAGGTGTCTTCATAACAAGAGTGCCATATAACCAACTTCCTCTGGAAGAGCAACTTCAAATTCAGTGTTTGATAGGGTAGGTAATTTTTACCTTTGGGGGTTTTTGAGAAAGAATTCCTTGGGTAGCAGCTTTGCTGCACAGCACAGGTGAAATCTCTGAGAAATCCCTGTGAGATAAACACGAGGTTTTTAGTTCCTTCCTTTTTTTAGTAGCATTAAAAGCTTATATAAGAGTCTCTCGCCTCATAAACAGCCTGAACTGGGACTTTCTCTGTGGTTCACAGCTCCTTACGGCTGCCCTGATCCAAACTGGGGGAGCCCACACTGTGACCGAGGTAGCTCTGCAGCTAAGTTTGGAGGCCTCCTGTCCCTATGCTCAGGCCACTGTGTCAGGATGTGCTCTCTGAATTACCTGTAGGCCACTTAGGTTATCAGTGGGAACCAGGAAGCTTGCAGAGAAGACTATCGCTCAGCGAGCACAAGATAATTTGAGACTTGCATTTGGAAAAAATTGTTAGGTCAATCCTATCCCACTAGCACGTAGATCTAGCTTTAACAGAATAGTGCTGAATAATGTCCAGATTGATTTAATCCAATGGCACTAGGCAGAACAGCATCATAATGTAGCTGAGGTGCATAGAACCAACCACGAGCTCAGGTAATAAAGACCTGGGCTTTCTCAGTAGCTCATAGGCAAAAGAAGAAGAGAAGAGACAAGAAGCCGTTTCATTGTGTGTGCACCTCTTGGGCTTTTCTGCTCTACAAGGCTGGTGGGAAGGGAGCAAGTTCAGCACAGGTGGTATACCTGGGTGTCTATGCTGCCATCTTCATTCGTAAATCTTTGCCAGTGCTAACTGTTCCTGAGAAAAAGACTGGTTTCAAGGCAAGACTGGAAAAGGTCAGGCCAGGGCAAATCTACTTTCCTTTTATTACCCTTTTCCCAGGGCTTGTCTGCAATAATCACCAAAACAGCCACATTATTCCATGGTGGTGGGAGCAGGGGGAAAGGTCTCAGTAAAAAAGACAAGTTCCAAAACAAATAGCAAAAAGAGTAAAATTATGGACAAGTTCTAGCAACATTTACAGAAGGCATTTAACCTTCTGTAAAGTGAGCCACCGGCTTTGTTTCTCCAGCCTTACCAAAAATATATAACATCAGAGTAAGAAAAAATTTTTGCTGCACAAGTATTTGGTTATAAAAGTGATCCAAAAATATGTTGTTGTATCAGAAATTCTTATCAGGATGATGCAGAGGAAGTGCTCAGTAAAACCTTGGTTTATATCGCCTGGAGCCCTAAGAGTACTACTGCGCCCCATGCAATGAGACAAGCAATGACTCTGCAGCTGCCTTTTAGAAGAACACCTTTCTACCACCACACTGATCCTTTTCCAAAATATTTTAATGCTCAGCAAGACACTTGGCTGAAAGTTGTGATTGGATGTGAATTTTCACAATATAAATAAAATTATAAGCTTTCTGAGCTGAAATGGTGCTTAGATGTCATACACGTATTTCCAGTTCTCTTCTCCAAGGTCAAAAGAATTAATAGCTTAGTGGGTAAATTGGCCCACAAGCAAATCCTCTCCTGAGTTTTCAGTAAAATAATTCCTTTTCTGTTTATCAGACTGCCTGAAGGTAATTTGCCAAACACGAGAGAAAAAGGGGATTTTTATATGGTACAAAAATGTTTTTTAAAGAAATCTGATTTTGCTTCCTGAGAGGCTTTCAATGAGAATAACATATTCAAAAGTGACACTCACTTTAGAGTTTTCATTTGGCTGTGTACTTTTTACTTCTTTCATCAATCTCCTCCAAGTTGTCCCTGATTTGAAAGCAAATGCAGGGGAAGAGGAGACTGTAAAATGTAGGAGAGACAAAGTGAGGCCTTGAGATGAAAAATAGCTGCAAAAAGCTTTTATTTTCTGTTTTTTTTTTCAATCCAACTGGATTGTTATTGCCTGAGAACTTCATGAGAAAATAGCATAGTTCAGTAATGCAATACACTATAACGTTAGGCACCCAAACACATAATCCAACAGTGCTGCACATATGGATGTGTCCTCTGGGGAGGTGTTGGTTATTATGCATTCCAAGTTACTTTTAAGATGTTTTTTCTCTTTAGTACTATATATCAGCTCTTCAATTAATTTAACTTTCATGTTGCTATCTGCTTTGACCTAAGTTCATGATAATCTTTATTTATTCCTCATTTTAATGTTTTATATCCATTTGCCCCTGTGGAGAGCACCTTCACGATCTCTCAACAGCAGCAGGGGAAAACAGCTAGTGTACCACAGGGAAACATAATCTAGAAGCATGTCATCCTCTGGACAATCTCTGCTTCCTGCTCCCATGTTGGCAGCTCCCAGCTCGTTCCCACAAGCAAGACCTTGTACTGAAGCACATTAAAAATTCTATTTTACTTCTTCACTCTGTTTTAGAAATAGGGTCAATTCAGGAATTTGAACTCTGTGAATTAATACCAATACATTTCTGCCCATTTTTAGCAGCTCTAGGCAATGGATTTGGGGAATCTCTGCAAGCAAGATTTGGAAACCTGCCACAACTTCCATCCCTTTGGGTATTCCCTGATTTTTCATTGCTGTTCCCACCTGTCATCATTTTGAGAGATCAATATTGTTCTGCAGGTTATAATGTCTGAGTATTTATGCATGGCCAGATAGGCTCCCTTTATACATTGCCCTAAAGATAAAATACCAGCTATCAGAGTTTTTCCTAGCTTAATCAGATATACATCTCTTTAGTGTATTAGATACAATAACAGCATGATAAATATCCACAATTTATATGGATATTTATACATGGATAAACTATATGACGGATTTTCATTAATCATTAATGAGCCATCACGAAAAAACTTACTAAGGTTTTTTAATAACGTCAGTACATTCTCAGTTTAGCACATTTTGAATACCAATGAATGGTGATCTATAGATTTACTAAATAAAATGACATACTCTATATTCCTAATGCTGCTACTTCATGACACTTCATTTTTCTTGCTGCACTTTTTGAAATATCTTCTAATGTCACTATTTCCTCTGCTATATCTGGAATCCCCTCATTTTTCCTAGAGTATGCTAAATATTACTTATAACTGTGTAAAAATTCACAATTAGACATTTTAGAAATTATACAATATACATTGATTTTAAGAGCTGCATTTTTTTTTTTCCAGAGGATCTGGTATTTCCACCTAAGTGAAACCTGGGACCAGACAATCCTATTATGACCAGGACAAAAACATGTTTTCTCAAGTGGCTTGGATGCCTCTGGGCATTGATGTCTTTTGCATGATAGGTCTAAACATAGTGAATGCAAAGAAAAACTTCTGTCTGATGGAAAGTAGACTCCTCCTCAAATGCGCCTATTGTCCTATCAATTTTAAGGTCAGGTGACATTTCAGAGTAATCTAAACCATTTAAAAAATGAATTGTTACTTGGTCTAAAAAGAGATCACTGGGATTTGCAGATATGACAGGACTGAGGTGGCAAACACACCAGCAGGATTGCTGGTGTGCATGACTGCAGTTTCAATACCTATTACTAATAAATCGTTCAATTTTCCCTCTCTCTGCCTCCATTCAAATGTACACAGTTCACATGGGTAGAGTATGACATGGCAGAATGTACTACTGCTGACAAATGACTCCCCAGGAGAATTGTCTGAAGCACAGGTTGCACAGATGATCAATAGCAACTGTCAGTGTTTTGGGGTTGTTTAGTTTCCCATTTACATGGAGTAGAATCACAGCCGAGAACCTTAATCCGCGCACGCTTCAGGACTAACCCTGCTCAGAAACGGCTCTCCAGGAAGCCTGCAGCAATGCCTCTGTCACACCTGTGACAGCCAAGCCTGGGCAGCTCCCCTCCCTGCTGCACAGAAAGGATCTGGGAGTTCTGATATCCTGGGGTGACGAGGGGCTCCCAGCTGCCTGGCATGAAGCTGGTACTCAAACCACCACATTAAAACAGGGATCATAACAGTTCCAGCACACCCAGACTGTCCAGAGTTGACAAATCTTCTAGCTGTACCACCTCTTACCAGCCATTAGGAACAAGTCAGAAGTTCTGCCTTCACGAAGTTCTGCCTTCACGAAGTTCTGCCTTGCAGCAATCAGAGATTTTTCAAACCAAAACCAAAACAAACCCAAGAAAACAAACAATGAAACCATGAAAAACAAACCACCGAAACACAACCTCTAAAGAAACCAAAAAGTAAAAAATAAAACCAAACCTCTTCATTTACAAAAATTGAGATTTTTGTCAGACAGCAATAGTTCCAACGACACAGGGGTTGATGTTTCCACACCTGAGGATTAGATGTATTATATTACTTTCAGAGAACAAGTGCTTGCAAGGCTTTGGTGTTCTGCATTTGCAAAAGACATCATTGAAGTATCAGTGGAAAAGATGCTATCACAGACTAAAACAGAGCTACATACATTAGCATTATTGACTAGCAACACTGAGTGATCTATTTTATTTAATACCAGATTTATCTCCCTGGTGTCTGCAACTGTAAGAGCTGTAAGATTAGCAATTTACAGGAATTGTCATATGGAAAGACAGGATAAAATGATGTAGTGTGTTTTCATATAAAAATCAAATTCAAATTCAAAATCAACCAATCAAAAAAAAAAAAAAAACAAAACAAACCCAAACCCACCTCACAATGGAGGGTGTTTTTTTTTTTTTGTTGGGTTCTTTAATCTTTAATTGCCAATGTTGCATATTGGCTAGAGGTTTGAACCATTCTGTAGGTGCTATTCCAAAAAACAATGTCCCTGGAGAATTAATAGCATACGATCACTAGAATAACTGTTTGCAAGTCCCTGGAGTCTCTGTAATTAACATGTTAAACTGCACTTAGAGGGAATAAAGTATCATTATACACAGAATAAATCATTTCAAATTACTGAATTATTTGTCTGTACAATTACCCAGATAATTATCTAAACTTTATTAATAAAAGGTTTCATTAGCTACCACTTACTCTGGATAGAATGAACCCATCGAGCTTTTACTCTCAAATACACGCACAATGCAAAATACAACATAAATGTTATAGACATTTTAAAAAACAGAACTAAATTATATGCTGAGCTAGTCTCATTTTGAGACCATATTTTTGTTATATATGGTGCTTTCCTGAGCTGAGCTAACTAGAGGCAGATACTACAACATAAAGCATAAGAAAGGAACTGAGTATTTGCCAAAGCATAATCAGCTTCAGTGACTCTTAGGCTTAAGATACAAGGTTGAAATTGAGGAAAAGTGACCTGTGGCATATTGAAGCAGAATTTCATGCACCAGCTTGCCTATATTCAAAGGCAGAACCTTCCTTCAGCAAATTCAGACCTTTTCTAAGCTATTTGCATGGTGGTAGATAGTTTGAGTCTAATACAGGGGTAAGATAACAAAGTGAGAACTAAAATTGACAACAAGTTGGCATTACTGAAAACACTAAGACCAGTGATTAAGCAAGGTCTTCCTAAGCAGCGTGGCTGATCACACACATGCCACTGCTCTGAGGGCAATGAAATCTGAAGGTCTTGCTCTTTCTAGAGCTGAGGCACACCAGATGCAGATATGTGACCCAAAGGGGATGACTTTATCTCTGGAGCCACGGCTTAAACAGTCTAACACTAAATAAAACTGCCATATGATCTCATTATTGGTAAGATGTAAAACCTTTGGGAATTTTGCTTTCTTTCATTTTAAATCAAGTCAGTAATGACTTTATCACTGTTATAACCTGCTGCACATGCAGGATTCGTGCATGCACTTGGTATCCTGCTGTGGCCCCAGGTTCAACTCCATAATCCAGCCGCCACATCAGCTGAACTCCAGTAGCTGCTGCCAGCCCTCAGCAAATGCAAATTGAAATGACTGAGGTACAAAGTCATATTTCCTTGAATTTGCAGCAGACTAAAGGCATGTACATGGACAGCTATAATGCTGTAAACACCTGTTCTGCAGCTACCTCAGGCATAATTCAAGCACATGCCGAAAACCTTAACCATTATGGTACATGAAGAGACATGTAATGTTTTATACACGGACTCCCTTGCCATTTATAAGTTGCACAATCACATTTTTCCTCCCACAAATCTCACTTTTGATCACATGACTTTCCAGGAATCAGGCTCAGAAATACCTTTGTTTTCTGGCTCTGGGAACCTACCAACTCCTAAACTTCACATATTAAATGTTTCCTTCTGATACATCCCAACCTCAGCTGCATAACTCATAAATGTACTCTAGAGCTGTACTCTAAATCCTTTGACTTCAAAAAACACCCCATTCCAGATGTGAACACTGGAATGTGAGTATGAACACTGGTGGTGTTCATACTTATCCAGCTGATGAGTTATTAGGATGTTTAAGGCTTTACTTGAAAGCTCTTGAGCTTGTATCCGGTATGTGAGCTGGGATATCTGGAGTGGAAATTCCTCACCCTTTCCAACTAAAGTTGTTCCACTTCAGGTGAAACCCTACCTGTCTTTGCAGCCATAAAGAAGGTTAGGTCCCAAGTGCCCTTTCCACTGGCTTTGGTGTGCAGTGTGGGACCTTCTATTAACTCACCTACTATATGTAACAGAAGACTTTGCCAAAATGCATGTAAAAGATTGCTTCTCCCTTCTTTTGAGATTTGTATGTGCCTACACTTCCAAACAGAGACCTGGGCATCTTTTTGTTCTTCTTCGTTTTTTTTTATGTCACTTCTTGAGTTTCTATGTTGTTTTATACTTCTATCATATGAACATAGATAATACTGAGGAACTAATGCAGTAACATAGTTCATTAATAGTGTTGGAAAGGTTGTATTCACCTAAAACTTTTACAGCAATGTTGATACTTTTTTTCCTAAGTAGTTTGTGATTCCAGGGTTTTGGTTTGAATATTTTTGGTAATCTGCTGAAGAAAACAACAGGCATAAAAAATTTCAGCCTGATCAAGGTATTGACAATTGAAAGCCACATATTATAACAAAGCACTGTGCAACCTTGACTTCAAGAATCACTACTTCAGATAAATAAAGCTATATATAGACTTTCACAGTGTCTTCCAACCTTAGATTTGAAACTGCCTTATAGTAGAGAAATATCAGAAACACTAGTTTTCCCTCAGCTAGAAAAATTGTCAAAGTCAGGACAGATTTGGCTACCATATATTTGGCTACCACCAAATTCCAATTCAAAATACAACCTCAGAAAAAGATTGCTAATTACTGGGATCCTGCTCCCACTCTCAGGAAGGGAATCACGGCAGGTATGAGCATCCCCTCTGAAGCAGTTGTAATGACTGGAAACAAATGTGGGGTCTTAGACACACACAGGCAGAACTTCATACCTTGCAGGCACATCTGTATCTGCCTGGTGACTGAACAGGAGACTAGCATTTCTTCTTCCCACGGTATGGGAAAAGGAAAGAATTGCACCTTGATTTTTATGAGTTTATAACCCCACTTTTCCATATTCAAAGGTCTCTGTCTTGAGACAGAGATGGAGATGGATTATAGAAAGTGGTGCTTAGCAAGAAGTTTTGGGAATAGCAAGCAGTGTGCACAATCCTAACTGTTCATGAACCCATCACAGCTCAAAAAGCATGTCTGACAGTCACAGAAGACCATGTAAATATATTGCTATATGTTAGAAACTCCATTACTGATGCAGCTCATTGAAGGAATTTTTTGGAGCAGTGGAATTCTTACAGCTATGTCCTCAGGATTGTGCAGCCCCAGTCTGCTGTCCACAGCTGTGAGGGAGGACACACAGATCCCTCTGAGGGCAACTATCAAAGCAATTTGAGATAACTGTATTCATGGTATTAGAAAAGACCCAGGCTTCAAACCAGGAGTCCCTCACTCAGCATGCCCAAGGATTTCTGCCAATAAAATGCATGAGTAGAAGACACCGAAGGTCTCACTTGACCTATGTGCTTGCTATCCATCTCCACCAAACTGTGGTTGAGAATCAGCAAGGTGCAGAAATGCTTATAAGCCTGTAGCTACCCTTAAGAGCTGCTTTTGAGTGGAGAGAACTGAGCAGTTATGTTGAAAGTAAGATTATTTTGTCTAACTGTGGCTCATTACTGACATTGAGTGCAATTAGGCAGTGCATTTGCTCGCTGCTGTCAAGGTGACAATGTCAATTGGCCTCCAACCTACCTGGCTGTCTCTGAACTGTCCCCCAAAGTTGCTGCATGACGTTGTCTTCTTGCTCCTAGGTCAGCAGAAAGCTGAACATTGTCACAGCCTGAACAAAAACACCCACCACTTTGCCCAGCTTCCTGCACTCCAGAAAATGCTGGTGGTGGAAGGGTTAAGAGCCTCTCTGATAGCAGACAGGTCGTGTTGAATTCTTCAGTACCACCATTGTGAGATATATATAAAAGTGTTTTTCAAGATTACATATCTCCATAGGTTATACTGTCATTATAAGGAACTGCATTTACACAGTAGGGAATTTAAGTTGGAAATGTGACACTCCTAGCAAAAAAACGTGAACTGGAACAAAAATTACCCAGGAAAGAAGCACCTTAAACCTTTTATTTCAAAGAATCTGCACTAAGCCTGGAAAGAGCAAATAATGAGCGATGAAAGGCGTCTTTGTTATGCTGCGATTTCAAAGCTCTGCCAAAATGTCAAACAATCCATTTAATCAATCAGAAAATTAAAGAATGTGGTAGATTCCCAAGGTAGCTTGACGTTTTAGCTCTGCCAAGTAATTCAGCTACTGCACAAAGCTTATGTCACAATAGCAATTACTTAATAAGGCATTTTTGTCTAACTGTGTTGAGGTAAAAATACAGTTTAGTTTTCAAATTATTTGCAGCTGTGTTCCTACTTGGATCAAGCATGCAATACCTCCGAAGTTTAGATTTGGTGCTTCAAGCACAGATTTAATTCAATTTTTATCACAATGTATCCTTCAAAAGTTTCCTATTATCTCAAAACAGAAAGAAATTTATTTCTTAAAACAGGCATTCATGAGGTCACGTAAGAAAAAGGAGACACTGTCTGTTGTTTCACATACAAGACTCATTACACACTTCAGACACCACTAGCAGAACTCCTATGATTTTAAATCCATATTCTTTATGATGTTTACATTTCAAATTTGGTTTTTTATGTCAGGACAAAGTTAAACAATCTTGGGAATCCTGGATTGATAGAAAATAAATTTTGGGAATGTGAAACAGTCTACACTGAACATTTTCTATATTACAGGTAATTTATTTTCTGTTTCTCCCAAAGGAAAAATTTGATAGACTTGTTGCAAATGTAGATTGTTTTTTCCTTCTGACAAGCCAAATAAAATTAAAGATCCATTTTGTTAATGTGAAATTAAATGCAAAAGTTTTAAGGTAAATAGTTCAGTGAGCATGTAAATACATTGTTACTTTAGAAAACTTGGGTATACTAATATTGTCTGCCAAATTAATAATCCTCAATTAAAAAAAATTCATTTTATTAATGAAAATAAAAAGACATTAAAACTAATGTCTTAGTTTTAAATCAAATTGTTTGAGGTATGGTTTTGCTGTCTACACTTGTGCACATTCCAGAAATTTCTTATGAGCTCTACCTTGTGTCAGTGGCAAGAAATGCATCCTGTGTCTACCTGCAACTATATGGACAGCATCTTTTTTTCCAACTATGGACAGTTTTTCTTTTTCATATTTTAAAAATTGAAATGCTGACATGAAAGAATCATAAACTCTGCCAAATATATACCTACACTGCAGTTTTTAAAGAAAAAAAGCATTCAGCACAGCAAACAAAGCCTGACCTGCACTCCTGACAGCAGGTGGTGAGTGTCTTTGTGATCCTGGAGCCTATTAGTATGATCTCCTTCAGTGGCCAGATGAATAGGGACCTTCCTTTCAGAAGCCACAGTGAGTTTCACAAAAGCTTCTCTGCAGAGGAGGGCTGGAATGAATCCAGTCATGCAGCTTTCACTAACCCCCTGATCCTTTCTTTGGCTCCCCATCTCCACTGCCTACCTACCTCTCCCTGTCCCCCTACATTTTGTTTCCTAGTCTGGTCTTACTGCCAACGGGAAAAGACTACAATGAAGACAGCAAAAATATCCCACAGAAATGTATTGAAATGGACCATAAGCGGGGAGCTCCTCAGCGTGACCAGACCTGCACTCACAGAAAATTCTGCAGAAAATGCAAGAACTTTGGCCACAGATGAAGCACCAAATTTGTATCACCTCTGAGTACTGTCAGTCTCCAGATTTTATCAGAACAGGGCATCCCTACATACCTCCTCTAACAATTTTCAGATGCACAAGTGCTTCCCGGGCTGAAGTATCAAGGAGACACCCTCCCCACTATATTTTCTTGTGGAGGTAGGAAAAATTACCATAAACATTAAGAAACATAAGTGAAATTGCAATAAAAAACCTATTTATCCCAAATAGGGATCAAACATTTTTTCTGTAATGATTCTTGGAATTTCCCTACTTGCTGATGTTCTAAAAGTAACCAAGTTAACTCATTCAAAACAACACATAGGATTGACCAAATCTATTGAAAACTTAGGTCAAGCCAAAGTGTTTCATTTCAAAGTTGAAAAAAAAATCCTCTCAAAATATCTAGCTGCTCAAGTAGCTATTTAGGAACAGGTGACCCTCAAGCTGTTTGCATTTTCCAAGAAAGACTTAGGAAACCCTGCTTGGATCTGAGATTACCAAGACGCTGCTTCTCCTGAGAGCTGGTATGTCCACTACCTCAGACAGTATTGTGGAGGTATAAGCAGAACATTTTCTTGCTCTTGACTAAAGCTGTTAATTTATTAAGAACACACGTAATATGGACATTTACAATACATTAAACAAAGAGGTAACTTTAACATTTCATCTTTGTGACAAGATCTTGCTTTTTTCTGACAACTGACTACATTTTAAACATATACACTTTTTACTCAATTTGACACTGACAAGAAAAATACACTCTTTGCCATCATGGCAAGGTGTCACTTAAAACCTGATCGTCAAGGTCTTACAATGCATAATTCAAAGAAGTATATCTGAATATATCATATTTCAGGATATATAAGAAAGCATATTTCCTGCTCAGAAAAAAAAAAAAAAATAGATCAGCTCCACCCTGGAGGCAGAAGGAAAGGAAAATAATTAGGGTATAAATACTAAATTTTTTTCAGAAAAGAATATGCTAAAGAAGGTTATCTGCAAGATTTACAGATGAACTACTAATAGAAAGAAAATATAATCCCAAAGCAACACTCTCTCCTCCACCAACACCTTAAGGTGTGACCACTCCAGGACAGGTCATTGCTCATTAACTCCAGGGTTGAACTCTCATGGGCACTTGCAGCTGCTTCTGAAGTAGTCAGAGGAGTTAAATCTGCAAACATGTTATGAAGAGAGTTACTGAAGCACATTTGGGCCATTCTAGTGCCTTGTTTCCAAGTATGAACTCACCTCTGGTGTTATTTCTTAGTGCTGTAACTTTTGACTTTTGAAATAATTTGGAAACAAAATACAGTACTGAAAATACTCTACAGGTGGGATTGTAGATTACTTTTCAAAGTATAGTTTGCAATAAAGATGAATTAAATTTACCAACAGAATAGTTTAATTGAAATTCATCATTAAACTGGTAGAAATGGAGAAAAAGAGTACAGGGCCCATGTTTAAAGGACTTTGTCTCAGGTCTCTGAAAAGTTACAACCAAAGTAGGTATTGAAAAGACGAAGACAATTTTTAGCTTAGCCAAATAAAAAGTTGAAAAAGAAACACAGTTAATTCTCTTGGCTGTACGCCCTGGATACTATTGGAAAAATTTTTGTTAACACATGAGGAGGAAAATAGTTTTACTTTTAATAGGAGTCTGAAGATAATGTGTTTTATAGGTTTTTACACTTTTCTTTCACATGGCACCATTGAAGCAAACCTATGTCCATCCTTTCTAAGCCCAAGTAAGACTGAAATAATTGCCACACAACATCAGGGGATTTAATAATGGTTAATTTCTCCACATGCTGTTTCATTTAAAGAAGAAAATAAAATTTATAATAAGATGGAAATATACATTCTGCCTAATTATTGCTGGGGCTTTTTACCAGAAGATGACCTTAGTTACAATAAAGTCAGTATTTTTAGCAGAGGGAGAAAAAAAAATCATACCTAAGAGAAATAATAAAGGAGTCAAAGTAATGAAAAAACAATAATGTTTTATTAACATATGCTTCAGAGAAATATTACAACAGAAAAATTGGAAATAGTTGCATCAGAATAAATAACATTCCCCAAAACATTCTCAAAGGAAATTGGTATACAAAAGCAAAGGAGACGGAGCAGTATAAGGCAATATGTGGAATAGAAGCACTGTAAGAAATTTGTCAGACATTGTTTTCTGAGCCCAACACTGTCAGCCTTCATCTCAGTTCCAGAGAGGAAAAGAACAAGCACTTTCAGAAAGACATGCAAGCAGAGAAAAAAAATTTTAAAATCCCTGGTTACATCTCAGATTCGCTCTTAAACATGGAAATAAAGACTCTGAACCAGTTGCTAACAGGGTAGACCTTGCTTTGTTTCCTTCCTTATTTCCAAGCATTTAGAAATTCGTTGGCATTTCTTTGTATTCATTTTGGCATGTGTTTATTAGCTATATTAAATTCTTAGCTAAGTGTTTCATATACAGTGTTTGGCAGAAAATGAAAGATGTATGAACAATTTAAATACTGAACACCGATGTAAAGAGGGATCATCTCGTTACAAACTGATTTCCTCTCATCAAACTACATGGGTGAAGGATGGAGAAACAAAATGCAAAAACATGGTAGTCAGTGATGACACGCTAAACCATCTTCCAATCATTCTCCATAACTCTACAACTACAGCATGCTATCCTGATGGCCCCATCTGAGTTGATGATTTTTCACAATGTATTTCATGGCTTCCATCCCTACATGAGACTTTATTACTATCACATAGGAATAAAAAGCCATAAAACACTAGAGTGAATTTATCTTGATCAGATGCAATACTTATTTTCTTCACATGATTTCATCACCATTCCAAAACTAACCAATGATTTCATGCTACATTACTGAACATTTTAAACTACATTTCAATGACAAGAAAGACACTGAAATGGTTACATCACAAATTAGCAAAGCTTTAGCCTTTAAACACATTCCTACCTACGAAAATCAAGAAACAATCACAAGACACAACCATTTAATTCACTGATAAAAGACAGGACACCACAGAAAAATATCACTTCCACATACATCTTTCAAGACATAAGGAAAGACAAGAGACACAAAAGAAACTGGTATATATAAACGCTATGAAAGCAGCACTACCAGCATCTTTTTCCTAATTTTCCTCAGTAACTTCCTGGCATGCATTATAAAAGAATCGCACTCCAACACTAAGACATCTTTTAGACATCTGAGCTTAATTGCAAGCAGAACAAGATTCCCTACTTATGACACTGAACCAGCTACTGTCACAGAGCTCCTGTCAAACATGACCCTCTCATCCCTAGGACTTTTACCTTCTTGGCTATGACAAATTTACTATATAGCTCCAAAGTCCATATTTCTCCTGATGAAAGACCAAATGAGACAAATTATAAAATATCCTTATTTTCTAACCCAGACTATAATACTGAGGTCCTGGTCTGAACACAGTTATTTATTAGTGTAATTACTATTCATCTTCTTATTACTACTAATTGGCCAAGTAGAAACACAAGTCTCTAGGGTCATTGAAAAGTCAATACAATAATTTAACTGCCATTTGAAAATAATTTTCCTTGTGCACTTGCAAGCAAAATAGGCAACATCAGAAATGTCTCAAGCTAAAATCTGTGCTTTACCAAAAATATTTTACATCTTCCCAGCCATGTAAACCCACTGGCACGGGACCAATATTAATTCTGATCTAGTGTTGACACTAGAACTCAAAATTAACTCGGGTTTGATTTATATACTGCTATCCTTTCTCGCCTACCAAATCCAACTTCTTGCATAATATAATGTTGATAGCATAGAAAAGAGTGAAAAATCATTAAATGAAAGGAAGTGCATAAATAAATTCAATTATCATGCATAAAACATGCAAATGACTTAAAGACTGCATATGAAACTCTAGTTTATATTCATTAATCTCAGGTTGCACTTTTGAGGGAGAAAGAGACACTAATCTGATCCAGATTAATGCACTCCCAAACCTTGCCATTTGTTTTTAGGTGAGGGTTAAAATAGATATATTAAAATAAACACAGCTGATCACCTCCCTCAACCCTGTTTCATATGTGGAAGAAAGAAAAAGCTAAAAATTATATCATAGGCTTGAGAATCTGGGTTTCTCCTCAGGATGACCACTTTTCCACTGTCCCTCTTTTTTTTTTTTTTTTTTTTTTAATGGAAGACAACTTTGTCTGCAAACTAGTCCAAAACCAAGCTAATGGCTTGACACAGAGAGCAGCGTGGGAAGTGTTTGGGCTTGCCTAAATCATCCCCTTCTCTTCTCCCTTCCCTATGCTGAATAATGATGCAGATGGATCATTTTAAACCGTGGGCAGTCACTCCCTAAAGGGCCACCATTCAAGGTTGGCACGTTGCTGCTTCATTGTGTAGGAAAAGGGGATTCACAAGTGAGCTTATGCAGCCTGGCTTTGCTCGCCCAGCCAGTAGGAGCACCACAAGGAATAGGGCCAAACACCTTTAACCTGCCACCTGCTCCAGGTTTCACTGCCCAGGGATTCCCCCCTAGTCTCTGCCCAATCATCTGGCTATACAAATAGCCTCCCCTCACTTCTCCTGCTGGAGCTGGGTGCTGGTCCCTGTCACTTACCCTTGCCTAGGGAGCACTCAGGGACAAGCCCCTGAGGACGAGACCAGTACCCGCAACAGTGAACAAAGGGGAAGTGGAATTCCTGGACTGGTCCTGCCCCAGGAGAAAGGTAAGCACATGGAAGAAAAATGCCCAGAAAGAAAAAAGGATGGAAGGTCCCATTCCCATCCACTGGGAGAGGAAGGTTAAATAAAGCAAACAAAAAAGGTCACCAAACTAATTTCGTACTGAAACCAATGAATTTAGATTAGAGGCCCAAAGGGGAAAGGTTAGGATGTTATCAGTGACATAATTTCTCTTCCCTTTTGTTAAAATGATTGGATATTAAACCCCTCCAACACAATGGGACACACTTTCTCCAGGGTGGAGTGAAACATTTAAAATCTTACATTTCTTTGATTAGTTTTTACATATTTTCCTCCTGAACTACAGACATTACACCACGAAAGCACAAAAACACATACATGTAGACTCAAACATATATTCACACATATGGTTTCAGACACAGACCGACTTCTGCTGACAGCCTGATTCAAGAGAGCTTTTTATTAGAATTAATTTCTGCATGTTTGCAGATGCTAAATTAGTTGCAATAAATAACAACAATAAGGCTGAAATCTGTCAACATCCTGACAAATATTCAGAGAGCTATTTAGTACACACTTATAATATTCATTGCTCCTAAAAGAGAAAATGATCATACAGTAACCAAACCCTAAGTAAGAGCTAAAGATATTCACCTCATGAAGCCATTTCTCAACTAGCCCCTTGGCACTTGCTGGAATTATTCGCAGCACGAGCTCTACTTTTTCATTTTCTGCTGACTCCATGTGGGTAATTTCTCTCTTGTGATTAAAAGTGAGCGTGTCAATTCTTTCAAAGCATTTCCTTAGGTTGGAGGTGGAGTGGATCCTTTGTCTCAAAAAGGATTCCTAATAGATCATTGCAGCATCTAGGGAAAAAACCTGAAAAATGATAAAAAATGAACTTTAGAGGTATTTATATAAACATATTTTACACCAACACCAACAGCAAACAGATGAAATGGACTGTTTACCTTGAAAAGAATAGTCTTTTCTCCACCAGATAATCATTCAAGGCCTTCCTGAATGTCATCCAAAAGCGATTCTGCCTCCTTCAACTTATCCAGCATCTGGGGCTGTGAGATAACCCTTGTGGCATTGGTCTCCTTCACTGACTCCCTCGTTATTAGCCTCCTGGTGGGTGAGATAGAATACAGTGAATGTAATAACCATACTTCACACAACAGGCTCTCTCTCTCTTTTAAATTGAAAATCCCTTATTACAAAACAAGGGGTGTTCTTTTTCTTCTACCTTTAAGTAGGACTGCCACATTCATTGCTTTTTACAAAAACGCAGCTGCTTTTTAAGCTACAGATAAATAGAATCTGCTAGGCAGTAATTCCGCTCAGTCTGAATGTATTATTTTCTAAGTCACTTTGGTGAGGCACTTTTTATTATGAACTGGAATGAACAGGGAAAGTCCTTTTCTCGACTAATTATGACTATGCTTTGTTCTATACTATTAACTTACAATACCAGATTGGTCAGATATTTTTTTTTTTTCCCTCCTTCAACCAGTTCAACAAATTACCATGCTTTTTCTGGGAAATTAGGGAGTTAATTATTAAGACTTTATGGACTAATGATGAAAATATAAATAGCACTGAACAACAGTGTATTAATAACATTCACACAATCCCTTTGATAGGAACAAGGCAAACTCCTATTTTAACACTGCTGATCCGTGGACAGGAGTTACTTTAACATAATCTACAGTATTTTCTTCTCAAAAAGATTTGTTAAACTAGGTACTTTCTAACTGAGGAAAAAGCAAAGCTGAAGCACCATTTTTTATATACCTATCCCTAGCATACTATTATTGTACTCCCTATTTATGAAAATCAGGAAAGACAGAATAGAAAGGAAAGCTATAAAGATACTAAACCAAGAAAACATCAGATCATCTCTTGTTTCCCACTACAAGACATAATGTTGTATGTTTGATTTGAAAGACACTTGTGGTTTGTTTGTTTTTAATAAGCTACTTCAAGGAATGGATTAGTTTGAAAAGAAGATTTCAATATTCCCCAGTAACAATAAAAGCTAGAATATCGTTCTGAGGTGTTGAGGCCCTCAGTAATCCATAATGCCTGGCTTTGACCAGGTAAGTAAAACATAAAGTAAGACATAGCTACAGTCCAAGTGGAAAACAACACCTTTAGCTTCATGGTTGTCCACACAGACACTCCAAGAAATGAAATGTAAGCATTTGGATATCACAACATAGATTCTATTATGTACTATATACTGTGCTGTATAAATTTCAAATAAATAAATAAGAAAAATATTTTTTCCTTAAAATTAATTTTCAATACTTTTGAGCTGAAAGCCATCAGTATGGTAGAAAAACCTGTCAGCAAAACTGCTGCTACCCAGTATTCATGTTTGGAAATTAGAAAGAATTTCAGAAATAAGAACTTGTTCATTGAAAGAAAATTCACATCACCACCACCTTAATATCCCACTTGCATTCAAAATTATTCCATTCCTATCTATTTCTGCCTGAAATATTATGGGGGATATTTATTGTATATTTTTCAAACACCTACTATAAAAAAATAGATCTATATATATAGATATAACAACAGTGACATTGCTTTGAGAAGCTAAAACTTGCTTCTTCCATGAGGTATTTCTCAGACCTCTGACACTTGGTAAAATATGGACCCTTTTGGGTTGTTTGTCTCCACATCTAGAGACCAACCTGAATGCTGGAGTATCAGGAGAATCCTAATTCATGTAGACTGAAAAACAGTTGGTTCTACTAAAAAATAACTCTCTACCAGTGGAGCTTCCAAGATGTGAAAGTAAATGAACACATCCCCACAAACATTTATTTAGCTTTATTTTAATACCAAGCTGAGTGTCCACGTACACTCTAATATGTCCCTCCATATTATGTCTGAAACAAGGACACAATCTACCATATTGAAAGTTTAGGTATCTTATCTTTTGCACTAAACTAATAAAAGAATTTTGAAGTGCTTATTCGTACTTGATTAAAAATATAACTGGATCTGTCAATTTAGCAACTTTTTTTTCAGGAAGTGACAGTAAGGACACTAAAAATAATACCTGTGGATGTGAGAAGCCTTACCAATGTGGGGTACTGTTTTTCCTAAATTAATTTCAGAATTAAAGATATCCTCAGAAATTTTGTTGAGAATGCCATTCTTTCAGGCATGAAAAGATTCCTGATTATCCCACTTTCAGCATGGTTAGTATCAATGGAGCACAATATATTTTGATTAAAAATGAACCTATTTAATTTTAGCTGAATCAATTAAACACAGTGAAATAGTCAGATTCCACTCTGTGCTCATCCTCTGCTGAGCACTCCCTGAGAGCTTTTCACAATAGCCAGGGTTATGGTACAAAGTGATTGAGTGACTTGACAAACATTACAGCCCTAGTAGAGGCCCATTTACATACAGGGGCAAGATCTAGAAACTCCCAATTTTGTACTTTACCCATCTGAGCATGCTTCCCTTCACTTCAGAAGAGAGAATCAAAATGAAGAAGAATTCAGCAAAAAATCCCAAATCTCCTATCTTTACTGAACCATTTTATAGCTCCTTTTCCTTTGTAACTCTGTTAAGATAGCTAATATGGAAGACATGTCATCCAGTGTATTACTTGCATGATTAAAAGTAAGTGTTTTACAGGTGCTTTAAGATACACATGCATTTTGAATATTCTGCAGATCATTCATTAGCAGATCACATATATATCTAAACACCAATTCAATATTTCAGAGAAGAGACAGCAGTAAAGCCCAGTTTTTTATAAATTTTATAATAATTTAAGACATATTTTGCTAAAAAACATTCTCTACCTGTTTCTAGTTTTACTTCATGGAGTACAATGAGACACAAGACATGAGGAAATGGTTGCTTGTCTTTATCACTTGAATCCTAACTTACTGAGAGGCTCTGTCTCTATTGTTTCTAAGCTCATATCATAAAAACTAATTAGAAATCAATTTAAGACAATGGACTTTAAACTTTCCTTTTTCCCTCATTATTCTAAAGTGGCACAGATAACTTGGAAAAGTTTTAAATAATGGAAGTCAGTGAAGCCTAAATCACACACAATGGTGAAAGCTGAGATGCGAGATGGAGATGAAATCTAAAAGCTAATTAAATTCAACAAGAGCCTCTCAAAGGCAACATACCAGCTTAGCCTCCCATGCTAACATTTCGTTTTGAAGGGTGCAGTAAATGGAGGGCCTTTCATGGCTGCAGTTTTCACAATATGATCCACCAGCTAAACCTGAGAGGGGAGAGAAAAAAAAGATTAGATGCATGGATTACTGTACTGAATAGATGCCAAGGCCAAGATAAAAAGAATAGATAAGTTGGGGCTTCTGAGGAGCTAAATTTGAAGCCGACCGGCAAAACGGATTGAACTTTATTACCTCTAGTCACTGAGAAATTCCCTAGACAGTTGGATGTAATTTGAAAAGGTCAGAAAAAAAATTTCCTTCACAGCATTATTGCTTCATGCTTTAAGGGTGTACGATTGTGAGGTGCCAGCTCTAATCATTTTTATTGACTTGCTCTAGAGAGACAGACAGATGCACAGGGAGTCACGACAGACAGATATGACATATCCTACCTTTGTTTCCAGTTTTAAAACATATCACACAGTATTAGGTATGTTTTAATGTTACTCATTTTATTTTATCCTTTGCCATATCTAAGAATTTCCTTGTTTCTCTAAGACAGCACAGAAAGGGGGAGGGAGGGAAACCCTGTGCATAACATTGGAAACTTGCTACAAATGGTCATATTTGATCTGAGCACTCATTGAATTCTACGTGAATCTGAAATACATAACTGAAATTTGGTAAGTGTAATAAGATTTTCTAGACATTTTTAGGTATGCTCAGTTGATTTTTTTTTTTCCCACCTAAAGGGGAGCAGATCTTACTGAATAGATTATAGGAATGACCTTCAGCATACTGACAGTACAAGCTTTATTACCAGTGTGGCTGTCTTGGGGGAAAAAAAAAACAACAACCCAATATACAAAATACCTCATGAAGAAACAGAAAACAAACCCACCCCAATTAAAGTAATTCAATTCTTTGACTTAGCATTCACAGATGCTTGTAATCAAATATGAACATTTGCTAACATTACACTTACAGTCAATTTTTTGTCATGCAATTAAAATCAAAAGAGATTTAAGGATACAAAAGAAGAATTATCCAACCCAACCCCTGGAAATTTTTAATTAACATTAGATTTTCTTCTGCTCAGAAGATATTTTTCCTTCCATTCATAATACAAGCATGTGTATTCTATGCATCCTGACCCTGAATGCACAGCAGAGGCAATCAATGGCCATTAAAATACAGCTCTGTGACTTCCTCTACTGTATCATTTAAGAAATATTTGGAGGGGTTTATGACCCCTCCTGCAAGCTGATTAAACTTGTTTCCCCTTGGATAAGAAAGCCATTTCCATATGGTCATGTTCCCTTCTTTCAAGCCCTGTACATCAGAGGGTAACATGAAATTGCAGCAGAAAAGTTGCATATATATATTCAATCCTCCAGGACTTTATCCTCTGAAAGGAAGTCAGGAACAAACTGTTTTTCCCAACAGAAGGAGTGACAGAGAAATTAACTTCTGTTGTCCTTCTGACATAAGCTCAAAGTCAAACTCATGTACCCTATCAATCTTTTTGCCAAAAAAATCCTTATTCATCATGAAAAAATATTTGTTCAAGACACAAACATTTAATGTCCGAACTCAATTTTCAAAAAATATTCCCCCATCAACATATTTTGATGCCATTTGCAAAAAATTAACGTGATGCCATGCCATTCCATGTTTACAAGACACTCACTACCTTTGTTGCTATTCCTTTTTTCCCGTCTCCTCGAGGGCAGCACACGTAACCATCAAGAAACTTTAATTCATTGTACCGCATATGGAAGGGGTAGATCTTTAAAATGTTCCATATGACATCCCTCTCACTCTAAGACAAAAGACATGTGAGAAGCTGATCCTATTTAACCCTTACACAGAGGTGACAGCACTCTCCACCTTTTTATAATAATTTTTATGGTACTGTTTGCTTACCATATGACTATTAGCCATGCTGATGGTAAAATTGCACAAAATTCAAAATATTGCTAACTTGAACTGTAACAATAGGTTTGATTAACCACCAAAACAGTTTGCTCAGAAAGGTGAAAAATGTTGAGTTACTTCTAATCAGGATTTCATTTTAAACAATGTTCTCACAGTTTTACAGCAAGTTGCTTGGTTAGGTACAGGAATCATACTTTCCTTTCCAGCCTTTAAGACTAAAGTGTTGTGATCCCAGTAGAACACCACTTGGTGTAACAAGATCCCGCCAGCAGGATGTCTTACTTTCTGTTTTCTGTGTGTGACCAGGAGACTGTGGCATTTATATATACTGAATTTCAAAATGAAGACCTTGCAATTCTGTGTTCTAACAATGAAAGAACTGTAGGTGCTTTTGTCTTGTGAACACTAGATCACTGAAACCCCTCCAGCATGTGATTTTAGCCAATTGAAAAATCATGAGTCCACACAATATTTTTTTCTGTTGGAAGCACATAACCATGAGAGCTACAAGACAGGTATTCCCTGTAATGTCTTTCACTTGAATGAATCCTGCCCTTCATTTCTGATACAAAGGTCCTCCTCCCCAAACAGCCGATAACAAAAGAAAATGCCATTTGTCTGTCCTGACCAAAACCAGAGTCCTCACAGGACTTGAGGGAGGGCTGCATTCTCATATTTTTTTACCAAGATTAGATATCACCCATCTATTCTTCAGTTTTGTTCTGACCAGCTGACATGCCTAAGCTGTATCCCTCTTAAGAGGAAAAAATCCAATCAAATAAAAAAAAAACACAGAAAAACTAGAACAACAAAATCTGGCTTCAGACCATGCCCCAGACACAATCCTAGTTTTAGATGAGCTCCAGCATCACTTCAACCAGCAGCAGGCCATGTTGCTCACATACATAGCTCATGCAAAAGAATTAGGTAACTATTTTACAGATGAGGAAGAAATGCGTGAGAGATAGAAATGAGTATAATTACTAAGATTAACTCCAGAAAGCAGTGCTGGGTACCAGTTTTACTACTTCCAAATACTCCAACAGGTCTTCTTTCTGAATGGACTAGCTACTGGAAAAGGCTGGTGAGCTTGTTTGTTCATTCGTTTGTTCGTGTGCTTTTGGTTTTGCCTTTTTTGTTACGCTCAATATAAAAAGTTTCTCAATGAAGACATAGGAAACATTTCAGCATCTTACATCATGCTGGGCCAGCTAAACCTGTTTTGTACCCTTCAGAATAGGTCCCAAAGATTGATGGTCTTAAAGGTCTTTTCCAGCTTAATGACTCTATGATTCTTTGTCAGTTAATCACTTAGCAAACATTTGCTTTCTCTTAAAAGCCACTCTATGATGTGTGTAATTTGAACCTGTAATTTCTTGCTATACAAAAGAAATAAAGCACTCTTAAAAAAGGCTGCAATATGCTCACTAGATATAACATTTATGACTTGAATGGCAACTCATTCTTAAAATAAATCAGACCTTCTTCAAGACATAGGGGAAAAAAAAACACTTTTGGATTTACTACGCATAATAGTATATTTTGCCAAATTCTCTCTTGTGAGAACTGATTCAGCTCCCAGCTTTAATATAATAAGACTTAACATGCAACAAATTAGGTTTGAGAACAATGAAATGCAATTAAAATACCATATGTACTGCAGCAGAGATAACATTTTATGTAGGTTTACTGGGAAGAAAGAGAAAATCCTTTCTTGTTATTAAAGTTATAATGAAGGGACCTCAAAAAATATACAGAGGTAAAGAAGGAATTTATAACTGATTTTTCCTCTCAGCATTTCAGCTAGCAATTTAGTGTTGGTTGATCATATTAATGAAAATCTAAACATCTGATAAACAGTTGCTATCATTTGAATTCTCCTGTGTTTCTAAGAAGAAAGGTGGAGATATATTTCCAATCAGCAGTTGTTTTAAAAGGATTCTCTGATACACAGTTCTTAATGATTTGGGCATTGCACATTGAACTTTGAGCCCTTCACCATCTTTTCTTGAGTAAATTTAAATTGACTGTCAGAAAGCATCTTTATTCAGCTCTCCAAGTTGTACTCACTATAAATAAATATGTAATAAAACTGAATGTCAACTTTTGTACATTTTTTCCTTGGTATTAGAACTGGTTTTGGAATCCAGAACATATAGGTGAGTAAAGTGTTTGGCTCTCCTACAAAAGTATAATGAAGATGCAGCCAAGGTTCTTCTCATGCTGTTTTTCATATCATCATGCAAACTAGAATTTATATAATGCAATACAGGCATAGATTTCTTTTTCAAATTTTGTGTTCCTAATAGATGAATGCCTCATTTTTAGGCCTCAGATTTCACTCTGAGTGAAGTTGACTCTCTGTGGGTTCTACTCCAAAAATTAAACTCTGAAATCATTTAAACCTATTAGCTGTGGTAAGAAAAGCTCTTTTTAAGGGCAGACTTTCTTTAACATCTACCATGAATTTATGTATTCAATAATTTCTTTAAAAGAGTTTTGGAGGACTCTTTTTGGCTTTCTGTCCTGACTCAGCACTGACTCATCTCCAGCCACACAAAAGCTAGAAAGCCGTAATATGCACTTATTTTTGCTGAATTTCCCTGTTTGCCAGGTGAAACTAATATTTCAATTACATAATATATACATATAAATATGTATACATCTATAAATACATGATATATTACAAATAAAGCCATGGTGAATGGTCAGGACCATCAAGAAGTTATTTTACTTTGTACTATACAAGCTAGAATGGGTGCACCTGTTGCCCTGAAGAGCCTTCATTATGAAATAGTGTTTTCATTATTTTGTAGCTGTCCGCTGCAGCCTTGTAACATTTTAGTATTTGATCAGTTACAGCATGTTCGTCTTTGACGAACAAGACCAAGAGTTAAAATGGTACCATTCATATTTATGCCCCTCTTTTATGTCATGCTATTTAAAAGAATGGGGCTTTTTTTCCCTTTACTTGTATCAAAATAGTAACCCAAGTCCCCAGCTCCTTCCAGCACAGACCACAACCCAACAAATTCTCTACTTTCTTCCCTCAGAGGCCTTATAGCTGAAGTGGAAATGAAAGAGAAACACAGTGACTTGCCTAAAATCTTTCTTTTATCTCTCCTTCACACATGCATGGACTCACAGAGTCTAAAGAGAAGAAGAGACCTTATAGAGAAATACATGGAACAAGTAAGGAATCAAAGTTCATACCATAACGAGGAAATGGGGAAAGAGTTAATATTGTGCATAACATTTTAGAGCACACTAGCATTGTTGAAGGCAGAGTCAAATTGTATAGGTACGGAAGGAAAAGGACAATCAAAGCAAAAAGATTTAAAAGTTGCACAGTCTAACAATAAAAAAAAAAAGGCTGGGTAAAATAATATCATGATTTGATTTGCACATCTGAGAGCTCATATGCTTGGAAAGAAGTATTTTGTTGCACTGGGAATTTGTCCGAGTTTTCTTCCTTCTTTCCAAAAGTAAAATTTTCATTCTCATATCCAGAGAGAAAATTAACATAAAAATAGTCTCTGATTTAAACACAGTCTAATACTACTCTGGGGACCAATAAGCATACAGATAATTTTCGTTCAAGGGAAAAAGCACATTTTAGGCTCAGAAAAAGACACTGGCAATTGCTGGAATATGCTCCAAATGCCTCAAAAATGGTCAACCGAAGCGGAATTGTCATAAAAAAAAAGAGAGACATGGTGAGAGCTTTGATAAATTTTCTGTGTGATCTTCACAGCCATTTTTATGGGCTATGCATTTGTACATGCATACACATGAGTATGCCAAATACAGATAAAAACACATTTGCTATACTATGCAACTACAACTTTCAGACAGCCCTTTTCACCACTTTAAATGCAGTTAGGCATATTTTTATCTGGTCTTGCAATTTTCCTTCTGAGAACCTATAGGCTTGGAAAAGCCATTACTCAAAAATCATGTCTCTTGCAGTAGATACTCACTCAAATTAAATGCTCTGTGTTTATGGCAACATAAAAATGCCACACACAGATTGGTTCATAACTGCTGTGCAAGCATCAGTCAGTGCATACATACACACTTAGGAAAAATCAAACTAAATTCAAATACTCATAATGTTTGTTCTGCTTCTCAGTTGGCACAGCTGATGATTGAAACCTGAAACAGTTCAATAACAGACATTCTAACATAAGAAAACTTAGGAACTTATGTTGAGGCTTTACTCATTTCATGCCAGTTCTGCTTGAAACAGGAACTGGCCCAAAGTATGGACCTCATAAGTTCACACAAGTGCACACTCACACAAACACATATACAATATCTGCCAGAAGAAAGGGTTGCATCATTGTCATCAATGATGAGGAATGTAGATCAGGGAAACACAATAATAAACGAGGGACTGTTGAGGAGAGGTAGTGAGAACAGAGCTATGTGAGGTTGGAAAGAAGACATCTCTAATGTCATTGACAAAGGAGCTAATGAAGTTATCTAAGAAAGGAATTTATTCTCATAGTTTGAGTCTTCCTTTCTGAGGATATTTCTGCCCAGACATGGACAGCAACACAAAATCAGACTATCTCTAATGTGGCAGAAAAGGTGGTACTGACCTGCTCTGCTTTTCCTTCTTTTACTATCTTGTGTAGTTTTAGATAGTTGAAAGTAATTTAAGATTATAAGTAGATTGTTTCTAATTAGTGTAAAGAAATACAAGAGGAACAATTTCGTCTGTGTTGAACATAAGAGAAAAATTTAGGAAATTTAATTTTAAAGTAGAATTAACAAAGACCAGTGATGTGAAAAAGAAATTTTTAGTGTTCAGCCTTGATTTGATCGAAATTTGCAGATATTATACAGTTATTACACTTGCCCTTTTGACATACATATGGTGGCTTTAAATATAGACATTAAGTAAATTAATGAATGAATAGATGAAGGTTGAAGCTGAATCTGAGCAGAAGAGGCATAAGAACATCTAGCACAGAAAAGCACATGGAAAAGTTCACATACAAAGGGAATGTGATTCTGTGATAGCACAGAAATAGTTGATCAAATAGGAGTTTGCAAGACTTTTTGAAATCCATGTTGACATAAGACACTTAGAAAAAAAATTCACTCTTAGTGATGCCATTCCCAGATGTCTAGAGCAGCCTAGTAGAATAACACACTTAGGTTTTGCCTTTCAAAGGTAAAAGAAATTTTTTTTCAGGGGCATGGCATTACTCAGTATTAGAAATACAGAGCAATTGCAGTATAATGAAAACCAAACTAAAACTCATGGTCAGCCTTAAGATATTTAGGTAGAAGAAAAATATGATCAACTAGAAAAATCAAAATTACCCAAATTGTGTACCACGCACAAGGAGAAAGGGACAGACATGAAAGAGGATCAGGGTAAAAGATGAGGTGAGATACAGTGATAGCACAGAAACAGAGTGAACGTAAAATAGCAACTGGACTATAAGAGAAAAGGAGTCTGCAGAAGAGGGGATAAAGAATCTGGAAGAGACTAGAAGACTTCACTTCTGGCAGGGTCTTGAAGGCATTTTTAAACAGGGACCCTTCATATCAATAGATACTTTGAAATGCAATGTGAAAGAGAAAGGATATGTAATATGTGCTTCCCCTTTTCAAGGGGAATGTTAATTGCTTAGTGTTGTACAATGAACTTGAAAAATAGGGAACATTTAATTGTGAAATAGATTTGTACTAAAACTCACTTTAAAAAAGCACAGGTGAAAAACTGAGGTGTAAGTTATTTTTTGTAAGTGCGCTGTGAGGTGTTTTAGTAAACATAGAACAAAACAAATACTTCAGAATGCATCGGATTTCAAAAATTCAATGCTGGAAATTAGAATAGATATGAAAAATGTCAAAAATTATCCACAAAAGCAGAAGATACTTTTTGACTTGGACTCTAAAAAAGATTCCCCAAAGCATCAAGAGCAGTCTCCTTGTTTTGAGAAATACCTTAAAAAGTCAAAGAGGCAGCCCACAGAGCCAAAACTGACATATTAATTGCTTGGAAGACCAGAAACATTGCCCTGATTTCGGAACCAAAAAATCCCTGGAATCCACTGGAAATATCCAAACAGAGGGGATGAATATATATAGTCACTCAACTCATCCACAGAGCAGAAACTAAGACAGCACAGTGTCTCATCTTTCCTTCCAAGTCAACCCTGTATGACCAGAATTCCAATAATGTGGACTGACAAATAAAAACCCAAAGGCATTTAGGGTGGAGATGAAGAGAGAATTTCTCCACTAGCAGCAGGTCGGTCTTTCTGTTGTTGGAAAAAAACAAAGGCAAAACTCAACATGAATGGTTAAGTAGCAAGACAGATGAGTTCTAATGAAATATATAAATAAATTGTGCTAGAAACCATTTCTATTCTTAGATGGGCTTGTCCCTGACCGGAGATGTAATGTCGCTACACGGTGTGGGAATGCAAAACTGGTAAAGGTGATGCTGAGTGAGGAGGAGGAATCTCCTTTTCTATTATTCCTCCTTGGTTCATGTCTGCTGTTTAGGTTAAGTACATTTCATAAGAGCCAAACCTCCTGGATACTTCAGATCTTTTTACAAGGGTGCTTATATCCATGGCTTTCACATGTGCTTTAAAATGTTCCAGTTCCCGTTGACCAAAAGTTATCTATTTTCCATAGGAATTTGACAACCACTCTCTTTTATGGATGCAGAATTTTTTTGAGAAATAAAAGCAAAACAGGCAATTAGTCATGACACTACGTTATTTTTCCTGCATGATTTTTGTGTCCTTATTTGAGGCTTGACTGCAGAGCTCATAAGTATTTATTTATTGTTATTTGGTCAATCTATGTTAAACTAGCTAATTTAGGGACTAAAGAAAGATATAATCTTAAAAAAATGTTATTGTATCTCTTCAGTAAGCGACTTTATACGTGTTCTGTAGAACAGATAGTTTGGCACAGCAGTTGTCAGAAGATATCACACACACCTTTACACTGCTGACTGGAAACAAGAACCTGTTGCAAGGCTAAATCAGCTTTTGCAGCTGTATCATATAGATGCCCTGAGTAAAAGCTGACTGCTGCCACCAAGATTCTGGCCTGAACTTCTATTTTAAAGGCCAAAAGCAAATACTGCAGACTCCTTTCACACTGATTGTTCTCTCAACAATGGTTGAGTAAAGGTCAAAGTTTGGAGAGATTTTCTATATCAAGTGTTGTCTTTCTTTACGCATTTATGTGGAAGTTGCTGCTTTATTTTCTTTGGAAAAAAAGGCCTTGGTAGATTCTTTTAAGCTATGGGTTAATTCTTTCTTTCATCTACCATTCTTTCTTTCATCTACCAGTTTATTTGAAGTTAATCAACTGCCCAAAAGATCTTGTCTATGAATCATTTATTCCAGAAATTTGCTAGTGAGAGTAATGTCTGGATGCAAATTTTCATGACTTTTTCAAACTCCATCTTAAAACTAAACTTTAAACTTTGGATTTGTGTGTCTCCCTCTTTCCGTTTCTGTGTTCCAGAAGTTGATGCTTCTCTCTCTTTTTGTCTTTCAACTACTGCTTTCATAAAGAAGTCAAGCTCTATTGAGGGTGGTGGAGTACTTGACATTAAATGGTCTAGTATAACATTTTATGACTCAGAGCTCCCGATAAATGTGATTTATTAGGGATAAAAGCTTTTTCCTAGGTCAGATGTCTGGACTGAAGAGACAGTTCATTATAGAGGATCACTCATATTTAGCGATGTAATAGGAATGAAGCAATTTTTTTATCATAGTGGTCCAAATCTGACTTGTACCACTACTGTTCTCCTCTTCAGCCAGAGTTAATTGTCAGATGAACAATGAAGGTACCTGGAACTAATTTATTTAGGAATATGTTCCATCTGTAAAGCCTCTGCTAATGGAGTACAAGAGGCCATGACTAAAGGATTCAGGTATAAAGTTTAAGACCTTAGATAATTACTTGCAGAAAGTATCATCAGCTCTATGTGTCAACTTACACAAAAACAGAACTATTGAGCCTTTTAAAAAGGAGTATTGTGTCGACAAAACTAAAGTAACCAGGACAATTTCTATTCACCATAATGGTGGAATAACATGGTCAAAAGAGTTCTCTCTCTCCTTGCAACACACAGAAGAAAATAGAATCCAACCAGCTGAGATCAAAAGATCTGACACTCTTTATAACCGTAGCTACCTACATTGAACCAGGACCGCTACAAATATCTTGAGAACATTTGTAAAAGAACTGTCCAGGAAGGAAAATTAGAACATTACAAGTCTAATTATTATTTTGGTACAAATAGGTGCAGTACTTACAACCCTTGCTTTTTATTTTGTCAAGACATTGTGCTTAAAGCTTCTGATGGAATTACTGAATTTCACATGGGAGCTGACCCCTGAATATTTAAGCTCTGAAGCAAAAGAATAAATTGATTGCAAACTGGACATATGGCGTGTGGCAGATGATCTATATTACGAGCACCTATGCTCTAGATATTCTTTTGTACTACTTTAAGACTTATTTACAGGTTTGCATCCAACTGAACTACGAAGAGGGATTAAGCACAATAATGGAATACATTAATCTGTGCTGCTCTAAAAAAAATTAGGAAATTAGATTGTATTTGTATTTTCCTGTACAGATTAGTGCAGTTAAAAGCCTTTCCATGACAATCTGAAACATGTAGCCCAAACGTCTTATTATATAAAAAAATGGATTTTTTTTTTTAATTCTTGCAAAAGGAGAAATCTCTGCTGTTGCAAAAGTTCTTTTAATGAGATCTGTTTAATCTTTCTGTTATTTGGTTTTATTCCATTTACTATCTAGCCTTATTACATTTGCAAAATAGTTTGTTTATCTTCATTCTGGGAAAGTAGGTGCCTATAATTTGCAAATATGTTAGTCAAAAATAGACCAGTTAAATGTTCCTCATTGGCACAATGTCAAGGCACACAATGAGGGAGGCTCCCTTCTCTCTTTCACACACACTCACACAAACTCCTTTCTCTCTCACATACACACACTCAAAAATGTCTCCAGTAGAGTAAAATATTCACATTAATACTGGAAGCGATGGAGAAGAACCCTGGTCGACATCCCATCTGTTCCCTTGAATTAAATTTAGAATTCATATGTAATATAGACATTTCTGTCTGAATATCATAAAGCCCTGACACATTCAGGGTTTCATTAAAAAGCTCTGAGATGTGACTTGAATAACAATCTGTCTTAGCTAATTAGTATTTTCAGTTTAGCATATTCACTTTCAAACGTATTGCTGTTTGCACATGGTAATTTAGGTAAACAGAGCCCATCCACAGCTGCATCAATTAACACTGCTAATCAAAACTGAATTCAGGTAATTAGGCACATTTATGCAAAAAATGTGTAATTTCTGGGGAAAGCTAGATTCTTCAGTAATATTTCAATAAGTAGGAGTCTCTTTTTGCAAATAAGGCAAGAATATAGTGGTAAATCAGCTCTAACTTATACATGATACATAGTCAGTCACAAATAACTAAATTAAATCTCACTAATTGGTCTGTATTTTCAGAAATTTGACAATATTTTATTCACATAAATGCTTTCCTCAGTGTTTCTACAAAAAAGAGTGGATTTGTTTTTGACAGAAGTTTTAATGGATTTAAAAGTTAATGTTTTCTCAAGCGGTTTTTGAACTGTTGAACATGAACGTCTGAGTTGTTCTCATTTTCAGACAGGAATATTTTAACGGGAAAGCCCTCAACTCAATTAAAATTTTAATTTCTTCAAAGAAGGCACATTTTGGTTTACTTTAAAGAAAAGCTAGAAATTTCTACCACTATCCATTTCAAGAATGTAGAGTGGTAAAAACCTCAAAAATATCCTGCCTTGACCTACAAAGTTTCACATCCTTTCCTTCCCTTTCTCTCACTTAATCAAAAATTGGAAACCCCCAAAAAAACAAAAAAAAAAAAAAAAAAAAAAAAACAAAAAAACAAACCAAAAAAACCCCAAACCCAAGCAGTGTAAGAAACTGCATATTCACAAGAGAATTTTAATTTCTATTGAAATGGAATGAAGAAATGTTCATTGAAACATTATACTCCAAGAGTTTTCATATACAGCTATTCAAGGCATTCAAATTCAATTCTCTGTTATGCACACTTTCAGAAAGCTACACAGGTCTGATGAACAAGGAATGCAATTATCAACTTGCAGCTAATTTTCCATGATGAAAAGAAATACCTAGGCAATTGCTGATTTTTAACAGAAGCCTAAAATTAATCTACAGTTTTTGTATCTTCTCCCTGATTTGAAGCTAACTCTGGGGGAAAATTTGCAATACATTTCATGCAGATTTGCAACAGGGAATATATAACTTCTGCTAAATACATCATTGTGAAGAAAAAGAATTCTTTACAACTTTAAGGTCTAAGCCTAAGTAGCTACTGAAACTGCAGTGTGTTTTCCATTTATATGTAATGCAGTGCATATGTCACTACTCAGAAACTTTTCTCAATATAGAAAATTGCAGTTTGTTCCATTATAAAAATATTTTTTTAATGCTTCAGTCAAAATGGCTTTAAACCTCCAATTTTCATTTAGCTATTGGCTGAGTAACATATTGAAAGACTATTGAAATGAGATGGAAGAGGAAAAATGAAGCCTGTGGCAGGAGTAAAATTTTGAGGTGTTTTCTTCTCAAGTAATCATAATGACTACTGCTAATGTTAGAAATGTTGAACAAGATAATTTCTAAACAATTACCCTAGAAACATAAAAATATATGTAGTTCCCTATGCCATTTGCACTGGGAGCAACAGTGGGGCAAACAAGTTTTTAACTGCACCTTTTTTTGTGGTTTTTTTTCAAGAGAGAAAGTCACCTACATGACATATCACATGCTAAGCCCCTCACGGATCTCTCACGTGACTTGTTAACCTTGACATGCAGTGAAGATCATCAAAACCATCTTACATGACCTTTGTCTCTCTTATGTCTTTGAAAGAACCTGCTTGAAAAACGCTTTTTCAAAAGAGCAAAGCCAAAGGCACAATGACTAACGGTGTTTATTTTAGGTGTTATAGTCTGTAGGAAGTGAGGACAGTGACATCATCCTTGTTGAGGGAGGAGGTCCCTCCTCCACCAGCCACATTGTTAGCACTTTTTCTTGCTTAAGGTAATCAGGTATAGCATTCCAACAAACTTCCCAGAAATACTTTACTACACTGGCCTGCCTATTCAGCCTGACTGCCTCAGAAAATATACGTAGACACAGTTAGAATCTCTTCACTGAACACATGTATTTAGCATATGTTATTACCTCATCATGAATTTCCCTGATGCACCTCCCATTTGAAAATTTTATATCATGCTAGAGCATCATTATTTCATGTGATATGGAGGGGGTTTTTCCTCAGAGGTTTAATAAATTTATGGCAGTATTAGCTGATAACAGACAAGGAAATAATGCCTATCTCAAAAGACAAAATGCTATATATGAAAGTTGGCTGGTAAATAGGTGTTTCTGACAGATGCAACTCCATTTTTTTTCTGTCCTACATTGCTCTACTGTAAAATATGGAAAATAATTGAGGCATCTTTCTACTAAAAAAATTTTTAAAATTTGATTTTACATTCCAATTACCGTTAATTAATATATGCTGGATATGTATGACTACAAAGAATCTGTAAATAGTGTTTTCTTCAATTTAAAGAAATTACAAGAAATTACAAATATTACAAGCACTTCAGAGCATTCCAGAATTATAAGCAAAATAATAAATATTTGAAGTTATTTATTTTTTTCACAGAGCATGCAACTCATTATTCATAACATAAGAATTGTTGAAATGCTTCACGTTCCAGGTATTCATATGGTTAATTCAAGAAGATGCAAAAATTTTTAGTTTGAGAAAAGCAAAAGCAAGAGCCAAAAGCTAACAATTAGTACTCTACACTTTACATGAGGAAAAAAAGCTCAATAATTTGCAAATGTTGAAGGAAGTGCTAGTTCCATAATTAAAAATCAGCCAGAGATCCTTTTGGCAAATGGATCTCTTTGTTAAACAACCCACTAATCCAAGCCTGAAGGTATAATTCAGTACCCTGGAGGATCCCCTCTATACTTCTGCCAGCTGTTCCATTTAGGTCACTCCACCACAAGTTTAGCTTTTATCTATTCCTCACTTTCTTTGCTGGGTCCCAGAAGCAGCAACCGAACTCTCTGAAGGCTGTTTAAAGTGTAAATGAAAAGACGAGACAGAAGTGAGCTGCTACCTCAGGGTCCTTCATTTCTGAACTGCAATTCCTTGGACTTTCCTACCTTGACAGATGCAATATGAAATCTTCCTTGATGAAAAGTGAGGAGATAAACTGAATATGGAATGCAGATGGCACATTCATTATCATTTAAATGCTTTACAGCTGCATGAAAGAATAGGAAATTTTACTAGGCAGAAAGTCCACTCAAGACCAAACAGTTGTAGAAGCCCTTCTGCCCTTCAGCCCAATTCCCAGCACTACTGCTGTTGGCATGCAAGCAAAAGCCTTCAAAGAGCTATTTTATCTCTTCTCAGGTGGTCAGGGAGAGGTGGATTCAAGCATAGGAAATAAAAAGAAAGGAAAAAAAAAAGGCAAAGGGAAAAAAAAAATCCATCATAGTCTGATCCAGTACAGTGTATGCCAAAGACCATGAAGATTCCTGGGTGCAGACCTGACTCTCTTGCCTCCCTCTTCTGGACCGGCAGGCGAAGGAAGGAGACAGTAATCCCTGAAGGACTTGTTCATGCAAGTTAAACCAACCCCAAATAACAAAACTACTTCTAATTTACCATTATTTTGGTGCTTTTAACAAGAATATAATTTCCTCACCAAAGCAATAAAAATATGTCATCTGGATCCATTAATAATAGCTGTAGTCAGTGTAAATTTAAGCCCTCAGAGAGTCATTATACTCCTCCAGAAGGACTTTTTGACAGTATGCTACTTTATAACAGCACCCTGATCTCTTTCTCTGTGGAAGTTAAGTGTAATTCAATATAAAACAAATCACTGCTCGGACATTCATTTTTCTGCTAAATAAAAATAAAGAGTCAGGCCAAAACTCTGGGAGGAATTCCTAAGTGTTTAACTTTTAATGAAAGATTTATAAAAAATTCAGTAAGCATATTACTGAGGTCTTTCCAATTCAGTATTAAGTAATAAAGTTTGCACACCCAGATACAAACTGTAATGTGAAACAGTATAAGATCTATTGGAAATTAACTTTCTAGATTTTTTTAAATGCTAAATTCCTTTCAGTAGCATAGCCACAGCAACTCTGACAACCATGTGCAAGACTTTACACATGCAAAGTAATCCCACAGGCTTTAGACAACTACTAAGATCAGGCCCTGATCCTACCCATCCAGCACGACGTACTGGCTACAGCCTAAGAAGCCGCTTGTTCACCCTTGCAGGAAGGATGGGAATCACATCCCTGAAGCAGCGCAGCAATTCACACACCTGCACTCAGCCTGTGCTGGAGGAAGCGCTCTGTCAGTCAAAAGTACAGTTCTGCAAGCTCGTACAGCTGACGTTTAAGGATCGGGGAGAAGGAAAAAGCAACTTGAAGAACATGGATGCAACTGAATTTCTAATTCTGCCGTGGCTCGCACAGGTGAGCAACCCATCTCCGACACGCCGTCCCGTGAGGCTGGGCAGGGACCCTCACCTGTGTCACGCTGCCCCTGCACGCGCCACCTGGCCCGGGGTCTCCGCTCGCAGATCAGGCACATCCACAGTGACTTGCACCGCTTACCTCGCCGACGCTTCCACGCTCTCCTGCCGGCATTCCTGCACGCGAAGGTTCATTGCAGGCAGCTGCTCCCAAGTTCAGCATCCCCGTGGCACGGCTGCTCCGGCGGGAGCCAGCAGAGCAAAGGCAGGTTGCCACTGGCCAGTTCCACCACAGCCCGGCCCCGCGCTGTCTGCAATCACATCTCACTGAGTGCAAAATGAAAATTAAAACGTTTTTTTCTCTTACACTTAGGACAGTATGCTATAGCATTCGTGTTTGCATTTAAATTGGACAGAATAATTTACTACTGGCTTTTAATTTCAGGAGGGTTAATCACCTCAGAAAAGGTCAATCAAACTTTAATCTCCAATAAAATTGCAGTAGCTTCAGTCACCTGCAGGATATTTATTATATTCCTATTTCCATGCAAAAGGATACATCACTAATCTTCTAATTCTTTACATTAGCACATTTGCCATTAACATTTTACTAAAATTATTAATTCCTCCAAAACTATTACAAGGGCTCATTTCTACACATCTCAGAAGATAATCCTGTTAAAAACCAGCCACATCTACTGTGACATTGCTTTAGTTGTCTGCTCTAATCCTCACAACCATTTGATACTCCAACTGAGTTCTAACAATGCACAAAGTCTCAATTACAGAAAATATTACAGGCTTTAGTTTAGAACAACAATATACTGTTTTAGTAACTTAATCTTCCCTATTGTCTGCAATCACAATACTAATCTATTTTGTCACTGCTCACAGCATTTTCTATTCAAAACAAAATATAGATTTTTAATTTTGCTTAGCAGCTCTTGAAAAGCAATAGATTTACAAGGATAACTTAAAATCCATTACTGAGGATAGGAATAATAATGATGATAAGAATATGTTTCTGGCCTGCAGAGAAGTATTTCCTCACAAAACAGAAGTCTCTTTTGGGGTATAACGCATTAAAAACCAAAGAAATAATAAAAAAGAGTCGCTTGTTCTTTAAATTTGATCTACCAGTTAAGAACAATTTATCTGCTACTAAATTGACTGAGAACTGCAAAGTCTCTCTGAAAAATTCACATCAGCATTAGTTTTAAACGACCATTGCAATAATATCAGCTCAAAATGAGAAAATTGTTTAGCTCGAAACAGAAAATTATCCAATACAAAAGAGCACATCCCTTCAAAAATGTTGATTTTAGATAAACATCTGCTATGCTAGCTACTAAACAATACATTCCTTCAAAAGTCTACTGTAACAATTCCATCTGAATGCTCAGAACTAGTTTACCTGTAAAGACACAGAGAAAAGCAACAGAAAACTCAGGGAGAGCTCATTACAGACCGAAACAAAATGCAAACAATTCATTTCCCAAATTTTAGAAGCTGGTACCAAAAAGTCAGAATTTTTTGGGCATAAAAATACTAATACCACCAAAATAAATGGGTCTCCCTTATCCTCCTACCATGGTCATATTAGCTCCTGTGAGAAAAAAATCTTGTGTCTATTTAAAATGGATTTTTTAGCCATAATAACATTTTGACATACCGTAATGTAAACAAACTGTTCTTTCCCATCCCAATATTTCCTTCTCTGTGTCTCTGTCTCTCTCTGTCTCCGTCTCTCTCCTCTTTTTGTTTTAATATATGGCACACAGACAGACACACGCCCCCGTCACTGTCAATATGCACACTCATTAGCAATATGTCAGGCTGGCATTTTCAACACACTCCAGAGCATAACTGAACTACCACACAGTGCACACACACACACGCATTAAAATACAATTGCAGAGAAAAAGAGCTCAGTGGAACAATGTTTAACTTGGAAAACTAGGTAAACATACAAAAGAAGTGAGATTCTCAGGCAGTATTTTACAAAGGGGCTGTGAATTCCCAGCTAACATCATCAATGCTCCTCTCTTTTCACACACACAAACAGACACAAATACACATATACAAAAGAGAGCATTTTAGCAAGACAGTCTAACGCTGAATTACGGATGCAAGATCACAGGTTTTCCCCTGGTTTATTCTTCTAACTTTTTAATGCCTTTAAGTTACATTCTAACTTGAAGTAATGCATGAAAATAAATGCCGAAAAACATAAACCCAAGCCGAACGACTAGAGCATAGACTGTCAACAGCATTTCTCAGCTTCCAGCTGAGAAAATTAGCTACAAAACAACTGCATCCACGTTTTTTGCAAAAAGCATCCGGCAAGACACCGAAGACCACTTAGAAAGGGTGAGTATCACTGAACTACAGTGTTGATTATTCACCTCTTGACGCATTGATGAAACATATTCTAGATTGCCATTGCAACTGCTTTAAAATACGACAGAATAGCTTCACATGGGACCCTGAAATGAAAGGCATCCTCAAAGAACCATGCACTTTATTTTTCAAAAGAACGAACAGTGGAGAAATGTATAGGGAAAGAAACATACCTTCAGTTATCCCAGCGAACGACTTTTCAGCACATCTACATAGTCCTGCGGCTCCACCAGTGCAAAAGCCAACACTGCTGCTCTTGTGATCTCTGTGACAATGGCATCACACTGCCGGCAATTTTTTCGATTAAACTTCTCAGACATGGTAGCAACTTTGTTAATTATGATATTAGCCAGCTGGCGGGTACAATCAATCATCCACTGTAAGAAAGCCAGACAAAGAGACATCTAATCATTGCAACCAGAGCAGATAAATTTTGTTCCTTTCTTATACGTGTCACAGATTCTATCCCTCCTGACCCTCTACACAGCCATCGACTGTCAAATTTAGATTCAGCAAGCTCCCAGCTTTTCTTTATCCCTGCCTTAGATCTGAAACTCCTGGTTATCAGGAAGACAAGCGTCACCAGCTGTCTCAGAACAGGAAGGCAATCAGGTGAATAGTACTTATTATCTCTCATTGCCTTCTGAGGAGCAACAAGATTGATTTTGGATCAACAACACATCAAGATCTCAGGCACAGCTACTACAGTGTCAAGTCTAGAATGCAGTGCATACATAAAGCTGACCTCAACCTTTATTAATACTGCATACCAAAAGTTTGAGGGCCACTCTTTTTTTAGTTTTGTTTTGTGTTTTTTTAGTTCTGTTTTTTTTTTATTTTATTTTTTCCCCTAAGAAAACTCTTATAATTTTTTTTCCTCCAAAGCTGCATTGGATATTCTCTTATTCCAGGCCTCCATCCCCCCACCTCAGACAACCCAGGCAAGCAGACCGCACCGTTACTCCAGGGACTCTGTTTCACAGTTGGATAGTCTTAATTGGGCCCACAGAAGCAGTTAGCTACCATTAAAGGCTTCTCTGTATACATCTTCCTCTCAACTAGTCTGATCGTACATAAAACCCCACAAGTGAAGCCTATGCTTTGGGAAGGTTAAACACGCAAGTATGTTATAAACCCAGAATATAAAAGCATGCTAACAGAATCTGAGCTGCTGCTGAATTTCAGCATTGGTCTAGAAACAGGAATATATTTGGGCTTTTCATTTAGAGCCGCATTAAACAACCATGCACTCGTACTGTAAAGCGTTTTTTTACACACCAAATGCACTGCCAAGTAGTGGAAGGCGGTTCATATGAAGTAGAAACAAAAGTTACAATAGAACAAAAGCTACCAGAATAATGCATTCTGGTACAAAAAGCCCCACCAACTAACTTCATACATTTTGAAATGCCTGCCGACAGTTCCTAAATAGAGTTAACTAAATAAAGTATAATAATCAATGAATACTAATTTATAGAGATGTGAAAAAATTTTCAGCATAAATTTTGGATTCTTGGTACATTGGTTGCCCTGGCACTTGGACCAAAGACTTCTTTTCCAAAACTATTTATTTTCAGAAAGGTGATCTTGTGCTTACTTCACCTTAAGTGAAAGCTAGTTTCCATTTAAAGCAGTATCCAGAAAGACCATCTCAATCATGAAGAAGATTTTGCGGACTTTACGGCATAAAATTACCTCTTTTTTTAATAAATCCACTAAAAACAATACATTTTTTCTTTAAAGTTTTCACATGCAGTTCAGCTGAAATTTTCATGCTTTCTTGACATGCAAACAGAAAATATCAACAGTTAGAAAATAGCAGCTAGTGGGAGGAACAATTACATCCTGACTTTGCTACCTTGAAATGAAAGTGTTGCAGAACCTTCTATAACTTTCAGAAGTCAAATTTTTGTCCTGTGTGACTTCCTCATTTGGAAAGTTTAGGAGGCTGAATACAGGAATAGTAATAGTGTTCATAATTCATTATTAAACACAGCTAATTGCTTTCTGATATTTGTTTGAAAGGATGAAGACAAGAAAATAAATTACATTCTCAAATGTGATGTCCTTGTTTCATTCATTTTGGATGACTGCAGTATTCAACCAGCTTCTCAGACAGATATTGAAGGCTACATCAGTTCTGCTTTGTATCCTATATCCAAATTGTTAACAAATTGAGATCTAGCTCAAGTACCTCCACAACACATTGTCACCAATGCAATGGCAGACACTGTTAGAAACTCCTGACTAATTCACTTAAAATATCTACCACCAAGAGGATTTTACTCAGAAGCAAGACCTTAATGAATTATTTGCTCTCATTTTTAATACTTTACTCAAACCAGATCTTGCTTTATTTAGGCAGCAGCTAAATATGAAGAAATAGTATTGGTTTTAGCACAGAGGTTTAAGGCAAGAAGTAATAACTGAGCATAGCAAATGAACGAGGGACTTAAGAAGCACGCAAAAACAGGAGGCTGCCATAACAACCTATTCATTTTTCTGGAAGCTTAACCAAAATCATCAGATACATAAGCCTATCCCTAGCAGCATCTCCAGCATAGACCTGACTAGTGTTTCTAAGCTGTCAGAACAGATCTGAGCTGGCAAAACTGGAAAACAAACAGGATGGTGTCTGATACAGATACAGATTGACATGACCAATTATTTTAAAGATGCAGGAATGAAGGATCAGACTTGGGGCCCCAGAAGAACATGCTTTTGTCCATTTTCAGCAATTACATCTGGTTTTCCTCTTATGCACACTTTTTCCCCTTTTCATTACTTCAAAGTTTACTATGGGAAAATATGGAATTAACTTCATGTACCCTCAGCTAAAATAAACAAAGCAACTGGGCTTGTCACTATGCTCTCCTCTGTCACCACTAGGATAGACAGCATGACAGGAATCTGCTGAGAATGAATTATTTTACCTATTTACATACTTGAATATTGGTGGAACAATTTATACACTGGCTGGATGTACCAGCTCTCTCTATTAGCTCTCGTGGAGATTGCAAAACTGGTCTGAATTCAGTTTTAACCCTGCTTGAAGGAGGAGGCTGGACTAGTTAACCTCTGGATGTCTCTTCCAAATTGAATTATTCTATTTATCTATGAACTGTCTAAAGCAAAAAAAAACACAAATAGTAAAAATGATGAGATTATCCAAATTAAAGGAATTAGAGATGTAATTATCACAGGAGGGCAGGGCACCTCCTCTGAGTACTTTGGCCCTCAATTTCTTAAGCCATTTGAAAAATCAGCCATATTGGTTGGGGGGTTGTTTCCCCCGTCCACTGAGAAAAAAATATTAGAATTACCAAATCCTCCATACAATAAGAATTTCAGAGAAAAGGAAACATATCAAGGGGAATACACAAAGGAAGTGAACAAAGACCACCAGGAAAGCAACTAGACAACATACTTGATATAGGAGGAGTAAACTCAAGGTCAGGTAAAACAAAAATTTCATTTGAATAGAGGGTTAGAATAAAGGATAGGATAAAGGATAGAGGATGGTTAACTAAAAGTATATTCAGTTTAAAAAAAGAAAATGCAAGCCATGGCCATAATAATGGTGGTACAGGCTCAAAAGAGAGGCTTATTTTGGTAAAAACAGAATTACTCCAGGATTTCCACAGTATTTGCTACATTCTTACATTTGGGGAGGGAACCCAAAACACCAGAAGAAAAAAAAACAAAAAACCCTCAAATCCCCAAGATCTAATGTAGAAAAAATATAGTAAAGAGTAGGAGCCATTATCTGAAGAAAAAAACCCCAAAATAAAACAACTTATTTCTAAGCTTAACTTTAAAAATGTCCATCTAATAAACCATCCATTGTACTCTCATAATTCCTGTAAATCTTCCAAGTACCTCATTAGAAACAATTAAGTGAAATTAAGAAATAATATATGTAAATTATACATTTAAAATAATGAACAATGTAATGAAAGGAGCACTCTTCACATTGCAATCCAATGGGCTTTTAAATTAACTTTTAATGCTCAGCGGCTGCCAATTAATAAGGAGCCTACATGTTTGATTCTGCTAGAAACCACAACCTAGGAGAAGGAAAAGTGTAACACAAGGGCACAAAGCCAGTGCAGGAGGGTACACTAACACCACTGCAGAGCTTTAAGGGAACACATGTAGCAGAGCCTGGGTCCAAGGACCAGAACTTGTCTGCAGGGAAGTTCTTCCTGAAAACAAGAGCTTTTAAGGCTGTGGTGACACACTGACCCTCTTACACACTGATTCCCCCCTCAATCCAAGAAAAAGCAGACACAACTACAGACAGAGACCTTACGGTATGGTTTCTCATTTTGGCATGTCATATGCACCTGAAAGAGCCAAGGATATTTTTTCTTTTTAATTTTGTTTTAAGCAGCTGGCCTGCAGTTTAAACTGCACATATATTCTGCTGAAAATAATGAAATAATAAAGTTTCACAGTGCAGAACAATGTCTGCAAAGGTCACACGTAGCTTCTCGAGGGGGAAGCGCCATGAGGCAGATGTGAAGAGGCCACATGTTGTGTCAATCCTTAGCACAGAATGAGCAGAGGTGAAATATTAATGCGTTGCAAGGAAAACAATCTTGCCTATATTCTAGGAACTGAAAAAGAAAGAAAAAGGGGAAAAAGACCATTTCTCCACCTGCAGTGTGATGAACGGGTCCAGTTTTATCCCACTTTAATATTGTCAGGACACATGAACTAAAGGACTTTTGTTCTGTCCTGCTGTGGCCAGATGCCGACAAGACTGAAAGCGGCAACTGTTTTTTCCTTGCCACTCTGTTTCACCAATGCTCTGCTGTTTTGTTCCTGCACTAGTAGCCCGACATTCCTCTTCTTAAACTGACCATTAAGAATATAGACACTACATATCTATGCTCCAGCATCCTGCCTTTGAGAACGCCCAGTAGCAGGTGTCCAGGAAAAAATGTAAGGGCAAGCAAGGAGTGATTTTCATTCCTGATGTCTGCTCCCAGCTTTTACCCCCTCATGGCATAGAAGCTAACTTATCACAAAGCCAGGATGGCTTAATGCAACACATTTGACAAGAATTTTCATTCTGTTACCTATATAACAGAATGACCCAAAAAAATTAGTAATTGACAATATATCTGTAAAACAGAAATGCTTGTTGGAATGAGAAAGACTGAGCTGAAATCAAGAAAAAATTAATCTGTCCTAAACTATTCATTTATCTATTAAAAAAAAATATATATTCATTAACATTCAGACTAAAAAATCCGGATTTGAAATGCGGTTGGGGGTTGTATCATTCCGTAAAGATGAGGCAATAAAAAAACTTGCATTGTCTTAATGGAATGACAGCATATAAAAGCTCTTTCCCAGAGAGCCTCTCGCTGGGTCAAGTGAGACATCTGAGCACCACAACTGCAGAAGCTCGTAATACTTCTTCTCTAAAGGCAGTGTTTGCACTGTTTTACAGGAAACTCATTCCCAATGTTGTGGTTAAAAAGCCTTTTCTACAGCCTGAAGGCATCTCCTATGCAAGGTTCTCACCTGCAGTAAACTGGAGCTGGGATTGCAGACACCCACATAGAACAAAATAACAACTGAATTAAAGAAATTCTTGTTCTGGAGACAACAAACACAAAACACATCAGATAAAACATATTGCCATGTTACAGCAACACAATTTCTTTAGATTATATGGTACTTATGTTTAATGTGTCATTTTATATTTTTTCCCAAAATAAAAAATGCACTTACAGCTGAAATTGTCTCATAAAGTTATCCATTTTGTCTGAATAAAATTGAAACATGTAAAACACTAATAATGTGGCAGAAGCAAACTGTGGTGCATGACCTATTAGAAAGGTTGTAACTTCAATGATCCAATCAAAGCGACATAAGCCAAAACCCAACAGACAGGAAAAAAAAAAGTTAAATCCAACAACATAAACCACTAAAATTGTCCGATAAAACTTCATTAAAAATAGAGTATAGAGTTAATGTTGTTACATTTTGAGTCTGGATTCTACAAATATAGGTCTCAAATTGTGAAACTGCCCGACATGGGCATCCACTGATAATTTTCTAAATTCAGTCAATGAGCTTCTTTCAATATAAATAGTTAATTTCCTGACAGATAATACTCTACAACTGCTTCCTTTCAGAGCTGCAAAAAAGCTCCAAAGGCAAACTGAAAAAAACAAAAATATAGCAAGGAGGCCAAGTCAGTCATCATTTTTTTTCCTAAATTCTAAATTTCTTCCTTATATATCTTTAAACTCGTTTAGCCATCAATGTCAGTTATCTATTATTTTCAATATTAGATGACAGAGCTCTCTTACAGTGTGTTATGTCAAAAAGTAGCTGAAAGAAGATGATCTAACAGCAGAAGAAGCATAGTTTAGGGTCGGGGGGAGGGGGACAGGGGGGTTTAGTCTGCTTGTTTGGGGGAAAGATATTTATTATATCAGAAAAAAATTATCAAATTTTATGTTTTGGAACAACAGCAGATGTCATTGTATTATATTAGATTCAGGTCTCTTTTTACTTTTCATTACAGAAATTATCACTAGTAACAGTGTCACTACCTATGTCACAGTGAAATCAAGCCTAAAATAAATAATCTTGTGAGGCTATGACTCCTTTTAAATAAAGCCTAACAGATTCAAAATTAAAAACGTTGTTCTTTCCCAAAACTTACTGTCTTATGCTTTTTTTTCCTCACTTATAGAGATGGTATTTGCACAAGGATGCTAGAAGATTCTCTTGTAATCTGACTGAATGGGTCATATGTCATTGACCAAAGAACCTCTGGAGGACCTGTCTCCATTTTTAAATGTAGATTTCCCCATCACATAACAATCAACTGCCCCAGGTTTTACCACACTAAACAGGGAAGTGGAAATTCTGCACAAGGAGCCCTCTCCAGAGAAAGAGTATTAAAAGAAACCCACAAAAACCGTGGCGTCCAAATGCTGGCTATTCCCAAAGGGACAAAATATGATCTGTATATGCAGCAAAATGGGGAATGGCTCTGAATATGCCATACATGTGAGATGCTAGACTGGAGTGAAAGATATCAAACCTCTTACGAGCAAAGACTCAAGAGTTTTGCTGCCGTAGATCTTTCTGCTCATTTGAAAATGCTCTCTCCACTCTAGCACTATTGATCATGACAAAAATTAAATTTCTGCTCTCACTTAAAGCTGAACACTGATTTAAATCTTTTTAAGAACAGAATTTAAACTCAATTGTATGAGTAGAGGAATCAATCATACCATTAGAAAATGCTCTGTTGGTGGTGCTAGTTCCAACTGAAAAGTATAATGACAATTGTTAATTTGCTGGCTTCATTTGGAAAAGAGTAATCCCTTGTTGGTTGTGATGCTTAAATTTAGGATTGGGCGGGGAGATAACCCAAAATGTAACTGTAGCTCAGCATTTGACTGAATTAGAACATGGAATTTTGAATGTCTTTAAACTCCCTGGAGTAGAATAAACCCACCAATAAGAAAAAGTGTAACTTCTTAACAGTTCTTTAAGAGCTGATTAATTACCAGGAGTTTAGAAGGAATGAACTTAAATACATAAGGCCACGTGTTGGGTTGCCAAGGTGATATACCTCAACAAAGTTCTGCATTATACCAGCCCTGCCCACTAATGCTCAATGCCCCTGTAGTTCAGATGTCAATACCCAGTAGCAGGCTGCTCCAAATGTGTATACTGTTCCAACCTATTTCTTTGGCATGTCCACTATTTTATCACCACTATCACCAGGTGCAATAATCTGGAAGTTTGTAAAAAATTACACTAATCCCTTTCAAGGATTCTGGTCAAGGCTCTAAAATGCCAAGTGCCAACCCTGAGAATGACATGGCTCTCCGAGTCTTTGCCTGTGTTTTAAATGCCCAGCTTTAACATTATCATAATGTTAAAGCTATGCAATCAAGTTCATTGAAAATAAAAAGTCGTGCTAAAAGAACAAAATAAAATTGATGCATTCAAGTGGAAAAAGGTAAAACAAACAAAATAAAGCATTAGCTAGAAGTTAGGAAGATCATGCATTAAGATGAAAGATGAAACAGATGCAATACACAGCAAAGATCAAAGAGCTCCATCAATTCATTCTGAGAGTCAAAATCCAGCTGAGCATGGGAGCCCTGTCCGCATAATAAGAAAGGTTGACTAAAACATAAGGATTAAACAGATGAGCTGTCTCCAGTGAATGTATGGCACAGGAAGCCCTGCTGAGCCACTCGTAAAGACACTTTGGAATTGTACACCTGCTACTCCACAGTGAAACCTACAGGAAGCCAGCATACAAGGAGAAAGAAACCCACTAATGGACCAAATAGCTATGTTTAAGAGAAAAAAAAAAGAGTTGATACAAGAAAACAGTGGCTAACAGATTTCCTCCTTCCCCTCCATTTCATTTATTTACCAAATATTTCCACCACAAATGACTATAAAGAAATTGTTATCACCACCCTCTCACTCCCTCAAAACAAAAGAAAACAGCTTAGTACTCAAACTATCAGCACAACCATCCATATATATTGCAGGATCAGCCCAGTATTCTCAATGATACTGTCTGTCACAATATTACTGGTTTGGAAGCTCTTTTTATACTCCAGCACTTGTGTAAACTGGCCAAATTTCTAATAACTTCAGTGCTGTGGGATTAATTTTAAGGGTCACTAAAATTTGTATTTTTCTAATGACGATGGCATTTCAAATAAGGTTATATAAAAATCTTAATTTTTCTCATCTACTTTATGGATAGGGATGGAGGCATTTCAATCAAAATTTATAGCTTATGACTAGTTTCCCTTCTCTTATCATTGGTAACAAGAAACAAAACTAGAAAAAAGTTAACAGGTAAGAAATGCTATTCAATTTAATCAATTAATTCATTAACTCTTATATTAAAGTAAAATCCCTATGACATGCATGTAGCCAAAACCACAGTCCTCTCACAAAAAAAAAAAAAAAAGGAAAATGTAGGGCTAGCAGCTACTCCATGCCTCAAAGAATCCAAACTGCAGGGTTTTCCAATGCCTCTGACAGGATCAGTGCTATCCATTACACCTCCTCACAAAGAATGGGTCAGGGATGCTTTCACATCATAAGATGGCAAAGCATAACTTAAAACAACCAGGAAGCAAAGCCCACAAGTTTCTTAAGGCTTTATTTTCTGACAGATGTACAATTAATGTCCACTGCGGGCTACAGGTGGTTCCATATTTATTTTTCAAATGAATGTTACTAGCCTGCTTGTCCCACAAATGTTGTTTACAATCACGTCTTTTATTCTTGTTTTAGCTGACAGGACAATCTCCTCAAGGATCTGGGCAGAGCTGATATATTTGATTTTCAGGTTATCTACTGCCTGCAGATACAAGCACTTTGATTGTTTACAATGCAGGAGTAATTGGTAACCGTTAAATAACTCCAGAGACTGATTTAAGAGTTCTTCACCTACTGCATGAAAGTAGGGCTTCATCCCACAGTCACTAATCTGGCAAAATTCTTTAGGATTTCACTACAAAAACAGGATAATAAAAAATTAGCAAATGCAATGATAATTTAATCATCAATCACATACAAGCATTATATTCAGTTTTAATGATTTCAAATCAATTTATATTTCAAAGTGGAAATTAAAATAAGAAACAAGCATGTTCCCTCATTATACTTCCGAAATCTGTTAAAAATATTAATTTGTGTAGCTCAGTTTAAAGCAGAATTTCTAGCGCTACTTTCAGCATCTCAAGCCAAAGTGAGGACACTAAAACACAATTCAGCCAGTGTTCCTATGAGGAATTTCACATGTTGTTTAATTGGTAATACATTACTTGTGATTACATAGGTTCAAGTTGCTGATAATATTTTAAATAACTTTCAGAAGCATTTGCCTGGTCTTGCACAGTCAAATAGAATCACTTAGCTATAAACAAATCTGACAAAAAGTCACAAAGGGCATATTAACTATTTTCTGACACCATTTAATTGTCACTGAACTTTCCTGCTTCACAAAATGGCATGGAAGCACAATACTGTTAGGAGCACACTGTCTGTTGGCAGAGCTCCTTTGAACTCAGCATTTTGTACTGGAAAAGAGCAGTGAAATGCATCATTGCAGACAGTACACATCACCAGACAGCACCATCATAGATGTAGCCTAAATCAGATGCTAAAGCACACTGTGGGAGGCCATCCAGCTAGCACTGCAGTGAGCTCACCACGGCTGTGTTTAACTGCAGAGCCCACATTCCCCGTGCTTGGAGGAGCAAGGTTGCAGTATGCAGCAGGAGATAGGGGTATCTCTCTCTTGTCATTCTCTGCCCCTCTGGCTTCTTTGGGGAGTGCAGCACCAAGGCTTCTGCCCTGCTTCCATGTGAAGGTGATGTGGGTGCTTAAGGGCTGATAGCAGCAGCTTCCCACAAGAGCAGCTCCACCTGTTTGTGGACGGAAGGAGACACCAGTGGCAGAGCATCCACACCTGTGCGGCACTACAGCCAACCTAAGGAGTCACAGGATCCTCTTCTGCTTCACCTAACTCCAATGCAACCCCTCAATCTCAGCCAGACAGAGCTTTCCTTCCAAGCACAAAATTTAAGGAAAACTGAGACTGTTCCTAAATAATTAACGATGCAAATGGTCTGACTACTTGGAACACAAACATACATGTTAGCACACTGTAAATTAGTCAAGTGGAAGCCCAACATTTTACAATTTACTGTCAGCACCAAATGACACCTGGACTCCTGCAAATCCCAGGTGCACATCCTGCAAAAATCACATAAGATATACAGCAGAGACTGAGCCGAGCGCTCTTCCAAGTAAGCTGGTGGATATACTATCACAAATTTTACCACCCACGGGCAAACCATAATACATTCAGACTCAATCACAACTGATCTCATAGAGACATTTCAAACACTTTTCTCCAAAGAGAGAACTGCCACTTTGAAAAATTTCAGCTTGTTTACCCAGCTGTTTTGGCCCTACAGCTGTCATTTAAAAGGTCATAAACATTCATTTTTATAATGAGGTAATGATTTTACCTTCTCCTGCTCAACAGTTTTCCCTAAAATATTGAAATAACTTTTGTGTTGAAAGTTTACCATCAAAAATTTTAGAACAGTATGTGAAGAGTTCAGAAAGTCATGATAAGTCAAATACAGAAATTGTCTGTATTGTTAATTTAACCACTAGGCTTCTATGCAAATTCCACAGTGGGATGTATGTAGTCATTTATTTGTTCCGCTTTTACATTTGAACACTACATCTGCAGCTCTGTTGCTCTGCATTTTTTTAAACATATATTTATATAGAATTAGCAGATGGCAAACAATACATTATCTCATTCTTTCAAGTAAAGTAAGAAAAACAAGCAACAAAAATCCTTTATAAGCTTTATAGTTAATGTGGAACTGTAAGAAAAAATCCAAACATTTGGATATACCTGTAAATATGCTAAACGAGGCAAAAGGTCTGCCCTCGCACCTAATTCTGAAACATTTCTTGTGTCTCCCTCAAACAAGGCTTATGTTTGGTTCAACACTAAATAAGAACTGTGAAAATTTACAACTTTTTATATGGAGGTAGGAGCAAAATTTTCAAAGTTGTACTCACATATTTACGTGTGAAAGAGACACAGAATTAATTAGTTTATCATACTACTCTGGCTTACCTCTGTAAGCTTACTTTTCTGAATTTCATTTCCTGGACTAAAATTGTAGCTCTTTGTATTTCTCGATGGAGAAAATCACAGAATAAACTAATTGCGAAAGAAAGTGTCATTTCAGAGACTAGAGTTATTTGCACAACTTTTTTCCTTCTTCATCCTACCTTGCAGTTTGTTTAAAAGTCTTACATGCATTGTACTATAACCTTGGTTTTCAATTATACATCAATCAGAAAAATATAATCCGAGGTTAAAAAAGAATAAAAATTGATAAAAGGTTGTTGAATGTGAAGTGAATTTTACAGTCATATCACACAGAGAAAACTCTGCCTTATATGAAACTATCTATTAAGTTTTGTTTTGTTTAAATATAAGATAACACATAACAGGACAAGTAAACTGTATATGTTGTTATACCCTGCATGTTATACCCTTTTATTATCCTTTACTTTGACACCATGTCACAAATAAACAAACTCTAGGTCAAATCTAAATACTCAAGTCTCATCTTGATCCCTCACTGTGTCTCGATCCAGCTTCTTTTAGAGTGGATAAGGTGTGAGAGAAGAGTAAAGGAGCTTGACCTGCAGTTTATATCTCCAGCAAAGAATATAATGTGACATGTAAATAAAATTAATATAAAAAAAAAAAAATCCCACCAAAATAAATATATTTCCTTTTAGGTTTTCAATAGATGCCCCTATAAAAAGCCCAACAATATTTCGTCAGTCCTCCAGGTTCAGCTTCCACTGATCAAGAAAACACAGCATGATCACACATACATCATCATGCATAGCTACATGCATAGGAAAAACTATTAAAGTTTTACACAGTTCATAGTCTGAGCCTTTCAAAATGGATTACTAGCATTTCTTCAAGTGATTTCAGGCACCAAATGCTACAAACACATTTAAATCTGCCTGACTTCGGCAATGATCATGCATTTACTGTAGTTTTCATTATATCAAAAATACTTCAGCTTCATTAGCAACAGATGAATTAATTTTTTTTATTAATTCAAATGATCTTTTTTTTCCAATTTTTTATAGGCCCCAAGGTTCTTTCAGCAATATTGGCTCTTTCTCTCTTCCATAAAATTGTAATCAATCTCTATTATTGTCATGAAAATGGTAGTTGTCACTTTGCTGAGAAAAAAACAATCAATACGTCTTGCAGAGTAGAATAGGAATTTAATGCAGTGAATTGATGTCTGTTAGAGAAATTTAGCTTGCCAGCAGTTTGGGACAAGCTAATAGAAAACCAGAAAATTCACTGAAGGTTGACAGATGAATACACAGACATGCCACAAAAATTAATATTTGGGCACTTTGTATAGCCTGTCATTTCATATGCTGGAGAGAAAATAGATGTAGACAAGCATATCCCTCAGGAAATCCTTTTGGTTTTAAAAGGCAAAAGCCAAAACCATGTAAAAATGAATTCTTCACTCTATTATTTTTAGGTTTATGTAAGTTTCTGAAAAATAAGTATTCTGAAACAATCTTCTATTTAAATACTTTGTATCACACATGATACTGAATACGAAACACTGCTGAGTGATAAAACAACACAATGTTTCTGAGGCAATACTGAATTCATGATCCTTCTGGATAACACTGCATTGCAAAACTAAATCAGAGCATTACTTCAAAAATTAGTACAGAAAGTGAACAACAGGACTGTTCACAAAATGTTCTGGATCGTGAAGAGAAAAAAAAAAAGCCCAAGTAAAATTTTCATAACCAATACCTAGAAAGAGATTCAGTCACACATTTCATGACAAATACAATACCCTCAAAAGAGCTGATAGAATTATTTGAGCATTATTTAAAAAAAAAAGTTACATTTTAGGAACATAATCCTCCTTTCTGTCTATTGCCATCTGCAGAAGCTGTCAAAACACTCCACCTTCCAATTACACGCTTTCTGTCTTTCACTTGCTCCAACATAAGCCTATAATCTGTTTAATTCCCTTGTTTGGTTGGTTTAATAAACAATGCTTTTAAGTAGCAGGGCTTGATAAACCCAGCATCCACAACAAGCAAGCTGCAGTTATCCCTCCCTCCAGGAGAGCATCAGCACCACTGACTGCAGAGACAACACGCTGGCCACAGCAGGAAGCAGCACAGGGCCCCCAGCTTTGGAATTCTGTGGCACCACTTTCTGAATTCCATTCTTCCTGTGAAAACTGCTGATTCTATATTGGATATAAATGGGACACAGTCTTCAGGGTCCTGCCTCTGGCTCCCAGAAAGTTGTAAAAGGATGAATTTTAAGACCTCAAGTCTTAAAACCCACCAGGTCAAAGAGAAGCAAATGGGTCCCTAAATGCCTAAGGCAACCAGCTGGATTGTTTGTGGTAAAACAGAGACTTCAAGTAAGCCTGGCATATGAGCTCTGTTTCAGTACAAGGAACAGCTTTTTCTCATGTGCAAAAGAGCATTCTTGGGCAAAAGGATGAGATACTAAAGATGTCAGTAATTTTACATGGAATCACACATGTTTAGACAGAACAGAAGGGACAAAATTTAACAGCTCCTTTACTGTAAAACTGAAGTAAGACCAGACAACAGAGGTCTACAAAAAGGTGGACATAGAAGAAAATCTGCATCTTCTACTGCCTTCACCATTCTGTCATGGATTTAATACCCATGTGAATACCCATGTGAATTAGAGGTCTGCCCTGCCACTCCTTCACTCCTTTCTGATGACAATTCTGCTAACCCTCCTTTCTGATGACATCAGAAATTTGATACAGGAAGCGAAAAAAATGCTAACATTGCTGACGTTCTCCAAAAATAGGGAACTCAATCTAATTTTGTCCTAATTTGTAAAAGAATTTGACCTTCAACCTGATGAAAAATCAGGTCAAGTTTCCACCACTGCAAAATTTAAGTGAAATGATAAAAGGAAAATAAGCTTCTACTGCGACTGTGCCAGTCACAGTTTTGCAAGCCTAATAAAAAGCAAACGCTAACACTACTTGTAAGAAAGGAATGTGTTCTTTAAAAATAGGAATTTCACAGCACCAATGCAGGAGGTCCCAAAAGCCAAACGTGTGGTCTTTATTTCACAACTGAGTTCCAGCTGATATTGTACATTACAGGATCATGCAGCTGATGGTAATGACAAGAAATCAGTGTTGCATGGCACTGTCAACTTTTCATGACTGCAAACATTTGTGGTTCACCCTAGGAAAGGTAAAGAGTTATCACAGAAGGTGACAGAGTATTAGCAGAGCTAGTTCAAAATAGGAAATGTTCTGTTGTACACTGTCAAGTCTGATGCATCGGATTTGCATGTGTGGTGTGAAAATGAACACACATGCTATGCCCTGGGAGTTACATATGTATTTTTGTCGGAAGTGCAAAGCAAAGTTTGGTGTAATTGCAAGCTGCTAAAAATTTATCAGAGCTGTAAGCATTTGCAACATCACTGGCTCCACATGAATGTATACACTGAACCTCTTTCAGTAAAATTTTGCGAAGATATAAACATAAATTCAGTATTAAGCATGGATACTTTTTGTAATCAGTATGGTGGATCCTGAGGGAAATATTCCCATTGAATTTTCCTTGGGCTTTCTAAGAGAATTTGTACAAGACTGATGACGAATTTGATCAGGTTTGAAAGCTCAGTCCCACTGAGGAAAAGGGTAATAGGTATTTCCCAATTAAACTCTTTCAGATTAGCTTACTGACAAAGGGACATAAATTTGAACCCACAGCATACATTAAAATTAGATGAGCTTCCACTGAAGATGGTAAATTTTCAGATTTTTTTTCTTAATTTCACAAATACTTTTCAGTCATTTCCACAGAAACAGACAGAAATTTTGCTGTACTCATAGAACAGACTCAAGTAACAGCAATGGCTTGGAAATGCCTTCCACCTGTATTGTACCACCTGTATTATTATATACAGTCATCAAGTGAGAATTAGACCATGTAAACATTTCTAGCACTTGCCATTAATGCAAATACCATCTATGTGAATCTGTTCTACTTTAAAGTCTTCTTCCTCATTCTCTACACATAATTGTAATGTAGTCTGTTTTCTCTGAAACATGAAACATTTCCAGGGTCTATGTGAACACTTTTTCCAATAAGACTCAATAAAATTATGATGCAAGGGCGTGCTCTTCCATCCACTGAAGTTAATGAAAAGTGTACTCTGGTTTAAACAGTACAGAAAGAATGTCTACAAAAAAAAAAAATTAAGTGCAGCCAAAATAGTGGACTTTGTCTAATATCTGGCCTCATTTACCACAAGTGTCAGTCATGAGCATCAGATAAATACAAATCAAATGCCTTACAAAATTTCTGCAGCTTCATTTCCCATGCAACTCCAATATTTATTAACATCAACAAATACATTTGCTTCAGGTGGAAAAGAGTTTTTCAAAAAGACCAAGTAGTCATCATCTTGATTTCTCATTTTGCTATTGACCAAGCAATAACAGTTGCCTGCTAACTACTGAATCATTACTAGTTGAATTTGGATCTGATTTCTTTTATGAAGTAGAAGGCTTTATACCATACAGATTTTCCTCTGAATAATCTCTTTCCCCTCACTTCATATTTGCAAATGAACTTAACTGATCAGCAGACAAGGGTTCATACGGTGTTGAAGAAAAACTTATGACAAATAAAAAAGCTTTCTAACTACTTCTCAAAATCTTACCTTCATTTTCAAGAACAACCATCATAGGCACTTTGCATAACATGCCCTTTAAAAACTATATTTAGTTTTAAGAGAAATCTTTGAATGGATCCTCATTCAGGATTCATTTCTATTTTGGTTTTTGTGGGAGTCATTACCTTAAACCTGTTTACAGAATAACAGCAAAGAAAGGTGGCCATATACACCCACAGCTCTGAGCAATTAAAGACAGCAGTGATGCCTTCTAGCAAAGAATAAGTTGTCCCAGTTCTGTTTTGCTTCCCCTGTGAAGTGTCCTAACACTTCTCATTTGGTTAAGAGATTTGAAGTCAAAGGATCCCCAAACTTGTCTGTTTGCATACTCATTGACATACACCAGAACGTTTCTCGTTTTGATTTTTAAGGAAACTGCCTGCATGGACTAGTTAGGAATACAGAAAGGCATTTGACAGCAGACAAAATGGGCTAGACAACACTCACACCTCCTCCCTAAGCTTCTCTTTTTATCTTCTCAGAAATGATGTTTGCTGCCTAGCCCAGTCCTGTCTTTTCTGTGGCTCTCTCCTGCTCACAGGTAAGTCAAGGAAAGCTTCCACAGACATCAGCAAGAGGAAACACGACTGAGCAGGAGGGACCAACTGCATAGGATTCACCAGATGCCTCCCTGCATCCACCCAGAGGGATCCATGAGTCGGAACTCGGTTCCTCCCAGAGAACATACGGATGAAGGAGATGGCCACTGGGGGTCAGAGATATGCTCCTCATCGTGACTTTGACTTTCCCAGGAAAGTGATTTCAGATCTTAACTCCTTCAACACTGGGATGGCCAGATAAACCCACAACTCAGTAAATTTCTTTGACAAAACTTTTGCTCTGTATATGAAAATTATGATGATTTAGTCAACTGAAATATGTGAAAAACTCACCATAACCTTGAATTCAGATTGATGTTTATTTTAAAAACTTTTGTGCAGGTATAATTAGTAAATAAAATGTTTTCAATGGCTAAGGAATCTAGCGGTCAGGTTTAGACTTAATCCTGAGTGACCACAATTAAAATTCAATTGTTCACATTTTAAAAAATTTTCAACCTAAATATTTAGTGAATTTAAATTTGAAAAAGCTGAAATTAAACCAAGTTACCAATTAATTTCAATCTGCATACTTTGGAAATTATTTTTATGTATAGGTATGTATACAAGATGTGTACAAGATACATGAAGTCAGGTCAAAAAGAAATAAATGAAATTTCTCTGTTGATGCTTTCCACTGATTTTTATGAGTCAATAGGATAAGGGAGAATGGATCCAAGAGTCAATATTAAAATTAATTGAGTATTTAGCCAGAAGTTCAACAACTTTGATGGCCATCTGCCATTGTGCAGCTGCATTGGTTTGAGTACCTGCTGTGGACTTTTAGGTAGATGTCCACAGATGAAAGAAGCTGGTGTACAAGGAAAACCCTTAATATCCAGAGACACTGACACTGATCTTGCTAAGCACATCCTCCAACAAGTCAGTTGCAGAGCCTGCTGCAGCTCAAGGCCAGTTTGTGGACAACTGTGTCACTCTAAGAGAGGTGTCTGGGATATTATCAATGTTATCCTGCTGCAAATTAAAGTTTGAGTTAACCTAAACTGGAAAGTTTTATTTCATACAAGATTTAATCATGGCATTTCAGATCATTAGGAATATGTCATAGCAAAGAGAAACCGAATCCCAAAATTATCAAAATACCTTGCCATGGAATTGAGGCTGTCTTTATATCAGAAATAAAAAATACATACATAGGTTTTAAATAGACTGTTAGTCCAGAATCACAGACCAAAGAAAAACAGAAGCAAACAAGGAGCTGTTAGCAGGTTAAACAGGTAAATACACAATAAAGATGCCACAAAAGCTTTAACTTTGGACCATATATCTTCTTAAAACAAAATAAAATATGTGCAAAACCAGAGTCAATTTACCATTCAATGCTGAAATTTTTCAAACACATTCATGTTGTACTTACAGGACATTTTGATTGGATGAAATCAAGACAGGCTAGATGCTGTAGTTGTAAATTCCTGTATTCTGTTCAGTACACTTTTTAAAGTAGAACTTCAAGCATGAACACATCAAACATTATGTTTAAATTGCCAACTTGAAATACACATTAAAAAGTTGACTCTTCTGTTCTATAATGGCATAAATTTACCAGTAAATTTTGTTCAAATGATGTCATGAAATGCCATGAATAGAAATCTTGTGTATAATTTTCAAACTGAATTAAAACTCTAATGAAGAAGATAAATACAATGTTAAAGCATTTGAAGCATTAACTTCCTCCACGTTTCTGAACACTGGTAAAGGTATCCATTTTTATATGGGTTTATTCAATTTGAAGAGCAGAAGGATGCTCCATGTTTATATATAGCGTGTGAGAAGAAAGTGCTGCACTTATACCAACCTCGTGATTCAGTTCTTAAATCCATTACCTTACTAAATGTGACATGCTATGATTACTTCTCCTGAAAGGACAAAACAAACCCTGTATCAAAAACTTAACAGCCTCTTTGGTGTTCTGAAAAAGCCGCCTGATCTGCGCCTCAAACATCACTGATATGTTTCTTTCCTAGCTGCAAAGGAGGGGAGAGATTTTTAATTCACAGTTTGACTCCCCACTACTTGCGGGAAGCCCACATGAGGACTTTCGCTTTTGTTTCGCTAATAACAGCACCGAATATGAGGTGGTTGTCAGAAGCTGAGGGAGAATGCCTTCTGTGGGCTGCTCTCAGTGAGGCTCTGCTCCAACTGGGGGAGAGAGGGAAAAGAGAGAAAGACAGAGAAAATGGCAGAGACCAATTAGTCAACACAGCCTGTCAAGCAACCCAGCACTGGGAACCAGGAAGCTGCCTCATTGCACACCCTGCCACAGAAACAGCAGGTGGGAAAAATGTATAATTGGCCAAAGTAAAGTAGAACCTAAATGGCATTTCTCACACAAAGAAAATAAGATAAGGAACCTATCTTTTTAATTCTGTTGGAAAAAAAAACCAAACATATAAAAAGAGAAGTGATAACCACAGAGTTGGAATCTGATTAAGACCCTGAACCTGTGATGCTGACATTATATGGAATATGAAAAACAGAACAAAGAAAACAGAGTATTTGGAAAAATATCAGCGCCAAGGACAGCGCTGATCTATTTGTCTAACTTTCCTACATAGCAATTTTATCACTTTGCTCAATCTGCCAAAATCAGCTGTAAAAACAGTACTTCAAATGTGAAAAGTGGCTGCAGCAAAACCCTGTACATAATGACATAATGCCTTGCCTTCTCACAGAAAACTAGAACGGGGAGAAAAACATTTAAATGTTGCAAAAATATTATGGTGAGAGGTAGTGGTTGAGGAAGCAATCTTAAAAAAAATGAAAACAAACCCAAAACATAATAGAGTGTGTGTGTGTGTGTGTGTGTGTGTGTGTGTGTGTGTGTGTGTGTGTCTACCACAGCAGCAGTTTCGGAAAGGACAAGGAAAAACTCAAATCCCCTCTGAACCAATGTTTCAGGGAGAGAACCCCAATAAAGTGGGGTAAAGACAATCAGATATTGAAGGGCTCTGCAAGAGTATACTTTACTTTTATGTGTAAAATTCATTCAGGCAAAATAAAATAATGAGGCAAATGCACCTGATTTAATTTGTTTTGTTTTACTACTGAGGGCGGAAAAAGCAAAACTGATTTGGGCTCACCCATAGTTCTTTCATTTAAGCAACTAACTTCCATGAAATAGTTCTTGTAAGAGCAGCAATTAATTCCAAAGAGAATTTTTTTTTCTTAGCCAAATCAGATCAAAAGCTGTTCTTTCTCTGAAAGGTTATTAAAATTTACTGGACTTAAAACATCCTTCCTTGATCTCCTTACAAAGTCAGTTACATTCCTGCTTTAACTGCATGAAACTACAGTTTACTGTTGTTAGTCAGATAGTAATGATGCATGGCAAAGAAGACACAACAGTGTCCTCCCTCTATTTGCCTAGTTCTGATCTGCAAAGTAACAATTAAAGTGTCACTGTGGATAGAGGATAAATGCTGAAATTATGCTCATTTCTGCAGTTATAAAAATAGAATATAAACATAGAAAACACAAACATCCATTATAAATAAGACCCTTTTTAAAATGTTCCCTCTATGCATTTCTCTACCTATACATTCCCTATTCCCATAGGGATATTCTCCATTCCTAATTCTACTCAATGGATATAATTTAAATAGGGACTGTCTTTGAGTTCATCCAGATTTAGAATAAGATAGCAAAACAGTTTTCTAGTATTTTGACTCATTCAAGCATCAATAACATTTGCAGGTGATGGGGTAAAGGAAAATTTTGTCAAAGCTGGGGAAAAACATTAACTTCAGAAGCTTGAAGCTGTTGTTCAAGTCATGCTAAGTACATAACGTGACAGTAAATGGTTTTATACAGTTTTTAAGACTTGGCTTTATTTGGTATTTTGGTGATTAAAAAGTTAGACTTTTAGGGACCTAAATGGCTTGGAAAATACGCTATACTATTTCACAGAAGTATGGATTGAGGCAGTAAAAGAAAAAGAGCATCTTACATCATGGCTGTCTCTAAAATTAATTTTAACATCAAATAGATGCAAAAAACCATACACATACATATTTAAACCACTCTTTCAAAATATCAGGACATCTGTCTTGTAGGAGTTATTGCTCTTGGTGAAAATACAGCAGAACAGGGGCTTCTGATAATTAGTTGAGTCAAAACAGGCCTACTTATTACAAACAACAGAAAATAAGATTATTTCTTACTTCCCCCTTCTACATTTTGAATTTTTGTTTGCTCTTGAACAACAAGGCATTCCCATTGTGATACTCTGAAAAGCTGAAATGTCTCCTGTGACTTTCAATCATAATATCACAAGCACATAAAGAATACTATTTCTGACCGAAAAATTTACCTACGCTAAGTATAGAACTGTGAAAGTGGTATCTCTCATGATTACTATAAAACTAAAAGACACAAGCAGGCTACAAGCATGCAACAGAAGCCCTACTACCCGTGATTAACCGAGTAGAAATTAGTATTCTCACATGGTGCTTCATTGCGCACTTGCAAGAAATAATACCAAATAATTCAATAAAGCAGTAATTAAAAACCTGTCTCAATTCTCCTGGTACTGTGGCAATCATGCTCCCACAACCTCGCAGCTGAGCACGGAGCACTCAGCTGCCTGCACTGCCCTGCAAAGAAACAATCCACCCACCACTGACTCCTGTTGTTTCATAGGGGATCCAATTACTGATATCGTTCTGACACCAGAGATTAGCTGATTGCCAGTTCAGTGTGCTTACAAAATCTTATGTGTCACAGGAGGCCCTTTACTTGTTTCTGTAAGACAAACAGTGGGTTTTTTTTAAATCTATTAAAAACCCACTAGAATATATTCTCTCTCATGTGTAGCTCTTCAGCCCCATCCTGTTGGACTCAAAGAAAATTCCTCCTCTAAAATTGTCATAGAATTACAGTGTGGTGACAGTAGCAGCAAAAATACACTTTTAATTGCGCTTTTCAAAGAAGAGATTTAAGAGAGGCAGAAACTATATATGCCACTATTTTAGCACTCAGAAAGACCACAGATCTTTGTGAAATCTGAGAGCACAATTAAATTTTCTTCTAATTAAAAAATGTTAATGGCACTTTGCGCTGCTCTTTTTCCAAATCTAAGAGCATATTGGAACAAGCACTTGTGTGGAAAACAATGGTTTGGTTTTTGTTAGAAAGTGTTTTTCTAATCCCCAATGCTGTAAATAAAATTCATTAGGACTGTATAATATCAGTCAGTTAAATTCTATTACCATTCAAAGGAAATATATCAGTGGGTCTCCAATACAATTTTCCTGTTACAGCTCTTGAACTGAAACAAAAAGAAGAAATGGAAAGACAAACTACAGGTTGGACAAAATAATATGAAGGCAAGAAAGGTCAGATACTAAGGAAAAATAAAAAAGACAGCAACAGGCAAAAAATACTTCGATTTTCTCACCACCAACACCAGTATTCCTACAGGCAGACATTCTAGTGAGTCTGCTGGTGATTCAAGCACTTAGGCTGGATCAACATATGAGAAACCGAGAATATCCTTTTTAATGCTCCAATGAACTTTACCATCCATTCTAGAGAACAGTGTCTTCATCAGTTGCAACAAGACATATTTTATTACTTTGAATACCATAAGATTTTACTGTAAATAACACCATCTCTAGAGAACAGAAGCTTAAATTGATGTGGGAAATGATGTAATGCTACATAGATGTAGAAAGAAAAGCACTTTATTTATTTATGCTATGATATGAATAAAAAAACAGAAGGGCATTTTACAGTCTCTAATTTAATTAATTTCCACAAATCTTCTTTAAATAAAAATGGAAGTTAACCTATAAATTTCTGGGATTTAATTTTATCTAATGACAAGATCCAAATTTTGTTTCAAATTATTAGAAAAAGAATTCATTCACAACATATGAACAAAGAATACTGCCAAATAACACAAAACCAGGGCCAAGATAGTATTAAACAGACATGCTGTATTTTCTTTTAATACCCTTCTTGGGGAAAGAAAGCTGTGGAAACTTGCTGGTCAAAAGCAAGGTTTTATCTTATACCCTAACAAGAGCAAAGAGACACAATCATAAAAGAGATCAAGGTAAAGAAGCCACTGTAATTCAAAGTTTTTAACCTCACTGCCTCCCAAGGACAGTGTAAAAACAGAGCTGACAGAGATAGGGTGAGTGGGGATGCCACGAGCCATCTTTGCCACCCCTCTGCTCACAACAAGGATCACTAAACTGCCTCTGACAGAAGTTTGCCTAACTCGTTCCCAGAATCTTCAATAGGGATGCTGCAGCATCTCTAATCCATCAGCTGCTGTGCTTCTCTAATTTTACACTTACAATGGTTTCCCCAATGTCTAACTTAAATCTCTCCCACTAGAATGTAAAAACATTATTCTTCTCCTGTTCCCCATAGACAAAAGGACAGTTTAGTACTTTCCTCTTTGCAACAACCTCTCATGTATTTGAATCTCAATCCGAAACCTTTTCTTCAATTGATTAATTCTTTCAAATTGTGGATGTGGGGAAAGTTTTCTAGAATGCTGACCATTTAAATAGTAGCTGATTTTCTCTGGACTTGCATGGAAGTCATAGATCAACGAAAGTATGATAAGGAACTGCAAGCACACTGCTAACTTCCACAGCACCCTGCTTTCCATGCCAACATACACAAATGGTACCAGCCCACTGCACTTAGAGCTTGCTGAGCGCTGCTGTTCTTCAACTAAAACTGTACCTCAGCACTTTTTACTAATAAAACTGTTGAATGTGCAATAAAGACAAACATATGCCTAACTTAAAATCAATTTAACTATAAAAAGCCCTACACCAGACCTCATTAATTTAAATTTTGCACTCTGTTTTTGGTGTGACTTACCCTTGCCACATCATATCACCTAGCCAAGGCACATTGTTTCTAAACAGTATTATTTCATTAGGCACATACTTATTAAGTTGACAGACATTTCATATACACCCATTGCAAGTTGCTGTGAAAGGTCAGGGGGAACAAAAAGAAACACCATGAGTTCATACACCTGAAGAAAGTTAAATCCATTAAATAAGAAATATAAGGAAGTGCATTATCTTATGAAGATAGGTTCTTTTGAAAGAGGTGATAATGACAGTGAGCTATAAGCAATAGGAATGTTCTAGACTGGAGGGAATCTCTTGCTCCTTAAATCTCATATGGATTAGGTGTCATTGATCCCCTTGCTCTTGTTAAATATTATCAGCTAAACTTGCTAGACAGTGTTCCCAAGGCAGGGCTCCTGGAGCATTGAACCTAAATCATCAAAAAAAAAGTGAAGTTGCTATAAACTTACCATAGGTGAGTCCTTACTCTTAAAGTTACTTTTAAACTATGGTACTGATTTACATAATCCATCATTAATGAAACACCGAGCCTCTGACTACCCATCCTTCACCAATTCAATGTGTATGTGATTAGGAAGAGTGATTTTTTTTTCCACTGAAGCAATAGCTCTATTTTAATGCTTGCTCCAAGTATTTTACCATCCCATATCACCATTGTTGTGACTTCAGCAGAGTGTCCTTGCTCGTCAAGGTTACGCAGGAACCCCGAGCAGATGTACTACAAAATAGAAATGTATGTATGAGATAACACATTCCAAGTAGGTTTGCCATTCTGTGGCACGAAGCATTTCCAACCCCTTATCAACTGTAGACTTGCTATTTGCATTTTGTACTCTGTACATGAAAGCGCTACAGCTGCCTGTG
>JAYDZK010000056.1:44316542-44352988 GCA_034509185.1 Euphonia xanthogaster | reverse complement strand
CAACAAAGGAAATGCAAAACTTGCTGGAAGAAAATAAATAAAATAAAACCATTTCCTGTGGGACAATTCAAAGTCTCACCTCATCATCCTGAGACATCAGGGATTCTGTGTTGCCTCTGTTTTTTATTAATAATGCAGCAACAGTCTTTCAACCACTCTTTCATAAGAGGAGCCTTTCCTTTGGAGGTGATATGAGTCATGTGATTACCTCAGTCATCTGGAGTCAAAGGCTAAAAACTGATAGAGGTTCTCACTATCAACTAGCCTATAATTTGGCACCCAGAGAAGCAGTAATAAATGAGTGTTTATCTACTCAATGGGGAATTTAATTTCACTCTCTGCCCCCAAAGTCATTACCTGCACAATAGGAATGAGCAATGGAAATTCACAACATAATAAACTATTACGAGCTTACTGCTTAAACAGCATCTCGAAATCATTTTCTGGACCGGAAGCTAGAAGCCAACTGTGCTCCACAACATCAGAAAAATTTGTTGATATGATGAAACAAAAGGTATTTGCATCTCCTAAGAACAGAGAAGCATTTTGCACTCCAGATAAACAGTTTCTTCTGTTCTCAGTATTGTTTTCCTTGGTGAAGAGAAACATTAAATAGTCCTATTTTTCTTTTTTAGAAACCATTTCAATAAAAGTGTCACTAAGCAATATTTATATGTCTTTTTATCTAACTGAAAGTTGAAGGATATTTTCTATCTTGTTGAAAAAAACTTATGTGATCAAAAGGATAAGCAATAAGAAAATATTGTTCAATTAACCTGGTATTTACACTGGCATTTACACTTAAGTAAATTGCCAGTAAGTACAAAAACAATACTTTTGGTGTAATATCTACTCAACATCCTGCACAAAAACTTACTCTGAATATTAATTTTTTTTTCTAAAATCGGCATCTTACTACAGAAGAAATGAAAATATTTGTAAATATAACAGCACTTAAAATGGTCAAAATTCATATTTTTATTCAGTATTCTTCTGGAATGTATTGGTGTATAATTTTAAAACTAAGATATTAAAAGACAGTTTCAAGCAATACTTCTCCACTGTCTTAATCTTAAAAAACTAATCTCTCATCACTGTTATATTTGTTCAAGCATGAAAACATAGTATTTTCCCCTTTTCTTCACATTCTGTTGAGGTATTTCAATCTAGAAATCTAAGATTCTCTCGTGCAGTACTGATATGACTGAAGTAACTGTGTAGTCATCCTGTGATCCTATGCAAGGAAACACAGCAAGAAAATTATGTAGTCATTAAGGGAGCAACAGAAGCCACTTATATAAATTACTGCACAGTAATTCAAAAGAATATGAGGAGAAGAGATGCTTGAGGCTTATGCTTCTTTATTCTGTATTATTTGCCCAAACCTTGGGTAAGAGACCACCTGGTATCACCTTTTTAAGCTTATGTGAACAAATCAGTTTTTCTGTTTTTTCTAAAAATAATTCTTTTTTTTTTTAAGCAGATAATATGGTATCTAGTTTCTTACTACTGTAAAGTGACTGAACTAATTTCCCTTAATACTAAAATAAGCACACATCCCAGCTCACCATGGGGATTTTCTGTGTTTTCTTAAGCCACAGGGGAAACCAGAAGCAAGGATACCATCCTTTCTCTGACCAAAGGAAAGTAATTTCTTCTAAGAACATACTTGGTTTAATGAAAATAGTATGTTTCCTTTCCTAAAGCCTACTGACATGAAACTTACTCATTTTAATTTTTCCCTGTCTATAGGAAAATAAAGACCACAGAAAGGAACAGACAACTCCAGAAAATTTGCAGTGAGAATCAAGTCCTGATCAGAGAAGGTACCAGCTACATGCACAAGTCATACAAGTCCCCCCAAGTCTGGTTGATTTCAGTCACCATGAAAACTCACACCCTGGATTTTTCAGTCTTGCCTCCAGGTTCAGAATTGAGACAATTAAATTACTTCACATTATTCAAATTATTTCTCAGGCAGTAAAATTAAGTCAATCAGAAGTTTCTCTCCAAGCATCAGTGAAGAGTGCTCCCACCATGAGGTTCAGGGGTGTCATTCTCAGCAGAGGAGAACACAACTGCTCTGCAAGTTTCAGGGCATTCCCACACCATCAGCCTTTGCTCTTTGACAGTATAGAGTTTGGAAATATTTTTTCCCTTTTTTGTGCACATTTTTTGACCAAAGGAATAGTGGATTTCAATATCTAGCTATGAAGTGTGCACTTTTCATTGACCATAAAAGTGCAAAAGCTTCACATTGTACCTGAACATAACTGTAATAGCCTAGAAACTCCCATATACATGAAAAGTATCAGAATTGCTTATGAGGCCTGGCTTGTGTTTTTCAGAACTTGACTAATTTTTTTATCAAAACTTAACTTTTACCAATCACTGACTTGTGATTTATCAGAACATATTCATGCTTAGAATCAGCATTCTATCTCTGTGCTCTGATACTAACTATCTGAAATGGGACTTTCACTAAGAAGTCATCAGAAAGGCTGAGAGAGATACAGGAAGGTGCAGCAGAGAGCAGGAGAAGAGCAGGATGGATCAGACCTCAGCATTTATTTTGTTGGTTTAGCCTGAACATTTAATGATGCTCAAAGTCTCTGAAGAGGAACAAAAGGAGTAGAAAAAAATCCCTGATATTATTTTCTTAACAATGATTTCAGGAGACACTAATTTTTCTCTGATAAGAAAGAGGAGTGGACAACCTAAATTTCAAAATCTTCAATTTATCTGTGCGAATCAGAAGGCTGCATGCATGGAGGGCAAACACTGACATTTATTTTGTATAATAGTGCATGTCTTGAGATGAATTGTCACTGGAATAATATTATTCCCACTCTGCATGTCAAACATTAATATAAAATCAATATGGAGCCACGTTCCCAACATTTTCACGCACCTGTGTTACCTCCCCGGAGCGTTTTGCCACACCTGGCATTTGGCTCCCCCAGGACATGGGAAGAGGTTCACTGCAATCTTCCTGCCCAGCACAGCCTCCGAGCTTCGGCAAGGGCTCAGCAAGACCCTGGCATCTGTGGGGGGAAAGTGCAAGGTGAGACAAAGGTGACTGGTGGTAAATTTGCTGCTCTGTCAGCAAGTCCTGAAAAATAGAAAGCAAAAAGGAGGATGTCATCTGTATTGTGTGGAGGACACAATACAGATGACATCCTCATTTGAAATTATACAGTTGGAGCTGCTTTATGACAGACATGTTCCTCTCTGTCTTTAGACATGATAGGAATAAATCCACAAGAACAGCTACCCTGCAAAATACACTTAGGCTCACATAAAAGCTTGACTTCATAGATCCCATTTTTTTTCCCTGAAAACATAATTTCCTTTTGAACTCATAGTAAATTAGGCTTCATTGCATCGCTGAACTAGTTCTCAAACAGGCTCTACGCTCCAGTTTACCTCACGATCAGATGTTGTCAAAAACATTAGTTAATCAAAAGCATCACAGTTTCGAGGAAAGAAAACCCCAGAAAACTACACCACACTACTGTTTTCCTCAAATAGGATGTAGCAGATCTCCCTCCATGTTTACACTCTCCTGGAACACTGCTCAGACAGCTGTTTTTGAGCTCAACATTCCAACACTGCCAGTCTCAGAGGAGCTTCGTTTTTTCCCAGACAATGTGCATCCCTGAGAATCATTGGCACCTTTCAAACCTGGATTTTAAAAGATTCCTACCTAGGTCAAAAGGTATTTCAGGATGCAGTTCTAACACATTTCTTCTGGATCAGGTATAGGTACGCCAACCTGTTTTAATGTATATAGTCAGAAAGCTACAATAGCCTATTATCCTCAACTGAAATTACACCATCTAAGGCCACTGCTTACTCCTCGTTACTGATATTCTAAATCATTGCTCCTAAATATGGTGACCTAGTGCTCAAAAATACACTCGAATTCCCATCTCGATTTTGTTCCTGGATATTTTGCTTTATGGAATGGAGCTCAGTTTCCTTTCCTTTTTCTCCACCCCAAGCTTCCAAAGCTCAAGGCCAACATTTTTCTGAGGCCTGTGGGAGAAAACCACAGCTAATTTCCATGACATGAATGGGAAAAAGATCATAACCACAGCTCCTTACCTTCACTGGCTGCAAAAGACACCACACTCAGATATTACTGGCAGGATGTTAGATATTTTCTAGTCCAATGAGATCAGGGAGGGGACTATTCAGAGAAGCAGCTCCTGCACACCTCCTTACTGAAGGTGGAGAGTCAGACATGAACCCAATATCACAGCAAACACACGTGGCAACTTCTACTGTGGCTTCTACTACTAAGACTCAAAATGAAAACTTCTTATATTGGACCAAAATATTTGTCTATTTTTTTAAATATTTTCAGAAGAAAAGGCATCTCTCTGGAGAGATGACAGCATGTTTGGTCTCATCTGTGGATGAATACTGGCAGCAGATCCTGTATGGGGATGTCAGATGAACTCACACACTTGCGGGGGCCCATGTAATTTATTGCCTTCAGTTTCAGAACACAACATCTTTTAGAACCAGTAACCCTATAGACCAAGCCCCTATAAACTAAGGAAGCCCAAGGCAAGTTTAAAACCTACTCAGTTTGGGTTGTTGGGTAATAGCACACGATACAAACTCATGGTGCCACACACCCATTTCCTTAACGCATGAGATCTTTTGTTTTAATTGACACTTGCGATGCTGCTGAAAACAAATTGAAACTTTTCAAAAAATCTGAGAGGATCTTTTGAATCAGTGCACAGACTAGTCTTTTCACCAGCCACTGGCATGTGACTTTGTTCAGGATGGCTGGTAGAAGAGGGTGAGTGTATGTCATGGACCAGACTAGACAGAAGTTTGGCCAAAAGGGCTTACGGTTATAGAAAGAGCCACGTCTTTCATAATCAAGAGAATCCTGTATTATAGGTGCATGTAAGAACAGCCTCCACAGGAAAAAAATCTCATCAGAGCCCATTTTATAGGATTTATATAAGTGAAGGACCAAACAATCCTATCCTGATATCAAAACGTGATTTTAGACAATAAAAGCATTTCAAAACTCATTGTTTAGACACAATTCTCCCTCAAACTTAGGCTGAAACTTTGGCTTCCCTCACTACTTCAAAAAAAACCACAGAGAATGAAATATCTCAAGCAAAAATTTCTGTATAATGTAGGGAACTTATAGAGATATACGCAACATTTAATTAAGTAAAATAATCACCACATCTTTTATTAGTCAAATTTTCTGAGAACTCAAAGCTCCCAACCTAAACCCCATTTATCATGAGCTGAGAAGTTAGCTGGTTCTTATTCCTAAGAGGCATGGGAATTCCTCTGCAATCTATTGAAAATAACACTTTTCTGTGTACTGGTACTTACTTAACTAAAAGAAAGCTATTGAAAGAACCAATTCTGCTAATGTTAATTTGCTACAACTTTTTTTTTATGCGTGAACAAAAAATTATTCTTCTATCCCAGTAAAACAGAAATACAAACTGCAGGAAACAATTCCTTCAGTCCTCGTGGAATAGGCATTAAAAGGTTCAACAAAAGTTATTATTTCAGACTGTACATTTACTATTAAATTATTGATGAGCTGCTTCTATTGTCATTTTTACTTCTGTTACCAGAAATTAAAGGAAATTTTAAATTTCTAAATACACCATGACTAGGGAAAAAATTCGTCTTCATAGACACTGTGATTCTCTGCAGTCCCAAAGGAATTTTCATAATCTCACAGGTATCTTCAAGTCCTAGAATTTGCATTCTGCTTTTCGGCTCAGCTTGCAGATGTTTAAAAATACATGCAACAAGACAATTCGCTTTTGGCTACACATCTAAGAGGTTCAAACATCTGAATTATTCTGTCTGAGGTCAACTACAATTTATGTGCCAAATTAGGTTGAAATCAAGCTAGGAAGAGCTAAGAAATACTAAGATCATTGGTGCTTGGGAACTTGAGGCTATTTCTAACCAATGTGAATCATCTCAGACCTTCTTCCAGGAAAAGGAGGCATTTTCAGGCACCAGATATGAAATATACGCTTACCACTTCTGAATCTCTAGGCTTCAGTGATTTAAATTTTGCTGTGCAAACAGATATAAAATGTGAATTAGAATTGCAAAATTTTGTAAGAGTGTTCCTTGGATTTTGGAATTTTAGAAAACAAAGGATGCACGTGCCATCATATGCACTTGCATGCAACAAGATTGGCAATAAAGACAAAAACACATGTTTCCCTGGGCTTTAACAATCCATATCACTGTACTGTTTAATATAAACAGATAATATTTTCCAGGAACTCAGGTTCAAGGCTTAAAAGAGGTATACATCTAAATGGTGTAATTCCACCAAAATTTTGGGTGTAGTACTAATTTTATATATATATATATATATATATATATCTCAATAAAATTTAGTCAGTTAACAAGAGAATCAATGTTTATCCCAAAATATATGGCCTATTTTTTGCACAATTCAAAATTGTGAACTAGTAACTCAAGTAAACTTACTATTTTTACTCTAAAATAATTTCCATAAATATCTAAATGATAGAGGATATTTCATATAACTGTCTCCTGAAACTTTTCAATGCAATTAAGGTAGAGCTAAAGAGAGCTCAAGTGATTTTCCTCCTCGGGGATTCATGTTTAAGCAAATTCCCAACCCACAACCTAAAGCAATCTTTGCATTCTATTTTCTTGGAACAGATAACACCAATATTAAAACTAGTCTTGGGAGGGGACAACTTGAAACAGAATTATCCATAAATGAAAATGCTAATTAAATTAGCATTTTTTCCTTTACTAAATATACTAAACTTCAAAGTCCAAGAAGGGATTTTTAAAATCTAAAGTAGCTATCAGCCTTCAGTACTGTTAATGTCTCTCCCACTCACTAAAACCCATCCCCACCAGTTTCCAAGTCTTATCTTACTTCTTCCAGGAACTGAGAATAGAATAATGAAAGAATGGTGAGGAATGGACTGAGATGCACTGGTAGGTATTTGTTTTAAGACTGAAGAACTCAACAGCATAATTCACTATGTGCCAGCCATATTTTTCAGAAATAACCAGCATACTACCATAAACCTGGAATTTAAGCTTCAAATATGTTTTAATGGACTGATTCCAAAAACACTGAAGATTGCCATCGATCAATAAGCTACAGGAAAAAAAAATTACTAACAAGTAATTTCTGGTATTTTTTCTTTCCTAATTATAAAACTTTTAATAGAAAATCAAACCTTAAATAGATTGTATTCAGCCAAAGCTCTCTTTCTGTACCAATACAAAATTAAAAAGGAAAAAAAAAAGTCATCCTTATCAGGGAAAGAGTCAGAATCTATTAAATCTGTCTTGTCTGACACAAAATTACAAGTGTGACATAAAAATCTAGCTAGCCTGATACAAAATTAAGGTGCTCCTGGTTTAACTTTAAAGAACACAAACCATCTCAAATGCAAAAAAGGAAACCACAGGATGAAGTTTCTAGAAGCACAAAAGATCCAAGATCCCAGCTGAATTCATTCTGTAAGCACAGAGTGTAATGATAATGATGTAACTGAATTCCTACAAGAGACTTGGAGCTGCACAAAGAAAAGACAACTCTGGTAAAAGATCCAAGTTGCCTGATCACTGAGTTCCTAATGAACACCTGTGCATTGCCTCCTTATGCAAATCAGAGCAAAGGCTGAATACTATAATTTAAGAATTCATTTTCAGTGAAACCTTTAAAAAATACAGAACTAAACACTGAAATAAGCATTCTCTTATTTCTGGAGAAAAAAATCCAAGCCTCCTGACCTGCAAAAATAGTCATGCCAGTGCTGTGTATGCTTGTCCTTGACCATGGCTCCAAGCAGGCAGTCAAGGAAGATTATAAAACTAGGACATATTCCTCCCACTTTCTGGTTAAACTGGAGATTTAAACTTAACTTGAATGAACAGGGTATATGATGACAGTTACATTTTACAGCCACTGTGATGTCTACCCTCCAAGAACCTCACTAATTCCATTTTTAACTTGCACCTTTGTCCTCCTTAATTTCCTCTGGCACTGAGTTCCACAACTCAGCTTCACACTGCCAGCAAGGGTTTTAAAACTTGTTCTTCCTGGGAAGCAGAAGTGGCTCTTCTCTGGTCGCCTTCTCCTCTCAATGTCCTTGTATATGGAGAGCCAAATCTGAACTAACTGTATCATAGAACAGAGAGACTTCTCTTCCTTCCCCTCTCCTCTGCCCCCCAAATTCTTGTATCAACCCATTAACCCTGTGAACACAGCAGAAAATGCCTTTTCTAAGAAACTCTCTCCTCCCAGCACACTCCTGCCAGGAGGCTTATGACTGCTCTAGCAGTCAACCCTGCTATGTTATTTTGGTCCACGAGTCTTTCCTGAGCTGATTCTATTTAAATTAAAGTTGTAACTGTATTTTAATTAACCATAGCATCTGTGAGCATTAAAATCACCATGCAGGAAAGTCCTCTGACCTGCTAGTTGATTCCTTTACCTTAACAAATATTCAACCTTGCCAAAAGTGCCACTTTATATACAATCCCAAGAAAGCTGAAGGCTCAACAACCTGCTCAGAGGACGTTGAAAAACTCCTCTGAGACACAGTGCATTTATCCTGAGCTCAACCAAAAATAATAAAGCAGAGGGAAAGGAAATTGATGGAGAATGACCAAGTTCAAAAATAAGACACAATTTCTTTCAATTAGAGAGAACTGATGATAACTGAACCAACGGCCAAGGGAACACATTAGTCTATATTTCACCAGATTCACTGAATCACTTAGTGTGACATGGAAGATATGATAGCTATAATGAGATGGCTTTAAGAAGGGAAAAAATAAGATTGAACAGTAGAAAACAGCACTGGTTAGCGAGATTTGCTAAACTAAGAAATGGTCCTCTCTGTCAATGGACTTTAGATTTCTGAGAATATTTAAAGACAAAAGATAGTGGGAAAAAAAAACATTTAAAGAGAGAACTCCATATGGAGGGGACAAAAAAAAATTAAATAGATTTTCCAACAAGTTCCTTTACCCCTCTTCTAAGAAAAGCTGTACAAATCTGACCTCTGCCTGAAACAACCTCTACAGAGTTGCAAATGCTGATGGATGGCTATCATATACTCACCAGGCAGACAGTCCTGTGGAACATGGATAATTTGAGGGATGAATCAGATTAGCTCAAGTTGCTTCAAAGCCCCCTTCTCTCTCTCTGATTCTCTCCCTCCAAGGGCACTATCTCACATGAGTGTGACATTCCAGAACAATGAAATTGGTAAAGCAACAAAAGAAAAACTCATAAGGATGGATTAAAAAAGAAAAATAAAGCAAAAAAAAACCTACACAGAAGTAGAACCAAGGACGCAAAATTGCTTCCTAAATATCTCTTCCAAAAGAAACATTCAGAGAAAAAGTTATCATTTGCTTCCCACACCCTTCTACAGACATGCATTAGGACCTATCACATGAGTATCTAAGTGAATGGTACCAAAACTGTAATCTTTTTTCTCTTAGTGTGACTCATGCCAGCTGGACTAATCTAAATATTATTAAACATTATTAAATATATTAAGTTTGAGCTTAAATTGTGCCATCAGGGCCAGTTCAGAAAAAGAACATAAAAATAATATTTTAATTAATTATATTCCCAGGCTGTGGTGATGGGTGCTACCTTCACTACTTACATACAGTCCCAATTATTTTCCACAGATGGATGGGTATGTCTACCAATCCTTCTGGCAGGATTTCCACTGCTGCTGCGTGGTGTAAGATTTAAAAGGCCATCCAAGAAACGTGCTATAAAACTTAGGAAGTATTTAAGTGTCTAGATCACCTTCCCAGGAGACTTTCCACACTTACCTGACTAAATTTCGTTGACTGTCCCTGGAAAGTGACCTGCTTTCTCTACTGACAGCAGTATAACCCTCCTTTTATTCTGGCATCTCTAAGAGATACTCAAAACAGCATTTACCAGGCACGGTGCTGGGGAAGACCAGAGGGATTATTTTACAGCAGTAAAAACCTACTGAAAATGGCTTTTGCATATTATGGTTCCTACACCATTGCAACATTCAATATTTTTATGAATATTCTAAACTTATACCTTTTATATATGTACAAATATATGTATATGTACAGCAAGCTGTAGCAATTGATGGGTTTTGCAGTTGGTTTTGCTGTTGTTGTTTGTTATGGAATAATGATGTTTATAGTCTTAGAAGCTTTTCAACAGTGACAAATACAGTATTTTAAAAAGTCAAATTGTGTATTGCATGTCAAATCTAGCATGCCTCTGGGAGGACAAATCAGCATGTGTTACAGTTTCAAGTCTGCAAGCACAACTGTTAAGTATATTATGATCAACAGGAGGAATGCAGAGTACATCAAAGGGAAAAATAAAACTCCTGGTAGATAGCAACCATTTTCTTCTTTTCTGTAGGTAATACTAAGAGGCTGGAAATTGCTCATACTTAAATCACTATTAATTAAAATAAGCCTTAGCTACTCCTTCCTCAACACCTTACTCCTTTTCCTCTCTGCTTCCAAATCAAGACTGAGAAAAAATGAAATGTCTCTGTAATGGTGATCTACCTAACCTCGAACAATTTGCATTTAGAGGTAAATCAAATTTATTTGGTTTATACTATAATGGCACTTCAGTGTCGGTAACTTTTTCTAAAGGTTATTGAATTTTTGTATGACACTTTAGAAAAAATTTTTGCTAAGTGCACAGAGTTCAAATGCCCTCCTTGTGCATATGCCCTTTTCCAGCAAAATAACTTTTTTCATTCAAATTAAGCAGACACTTTGTTCTCTGCTCCCACTTGTCCACACAAAGAGATTTTTCTCTAAAATTTCAGAAGTGCCTCTCATCTGAGGTATGAAGTGAAGGAATTGATTCCAGCTGAACCCTACCTAAATCAACCAACAGTGCTCCCAGTTTCCACAAACAGCTGATTTCTGATCTTTGCCACCACTTTGTTTCTCTGGAGAGTTTTCTCAGCAGCATCACACAGCCACATACTCAGACGTGCCCATCAGATGCACAAGTGGCCTTGGGGAGCAAATCAGACTCTGGGTACAATATGAGAAACAGGAATGTTGCTGTGCACACGTGATAGGACAGAGAAGGCAGAGACCACACTACCTCTGCCCCAGGTTTCTCTGGATTCCTAAGGCATCAGTCAGAGGGATAAGACAGGACACCAGTCTGAGAAGAGGCACACAAACACAAAAGGATATCAACTAGCTGGTCTTCTCACTCTGGTTTAGCTTCAGCGTGGATCATTACATTAAGTTGTGGACTTCTCACCACTCTAGATTATAATATTTTTCCTTTGTTTTTAATTTCTCAATAGATTTTTTTTAAATTGATTAAGAAACTGAGTTGCAATCTCATCTAGTTTCTGTATTTCAAAGGTTAATACAAGCATCCAAGCTTCACATTCACATAACAGCAGCAAAAATCAATCCAGCATGAGACTGAAAGCACAAAATTCACCCTTAATTCCAATTATGGCCTGTTGTATAAGTTTTAAATTTTATGTAAGGAATTGATACAATCATAATTTACCACCTCCTAAACCCTTTGAGGAGAAAGGAAAAAAAAAGAAAGTAAAATGGAGATTTGGCAAAGAATTCTCTTTTTCACAGATACGTGATGACCGTCTTCTAAAATCTTTCTTGGGAAAAACTTCATAAATCTTTTCCTGAAACATTCTAATGTCTACATTAGAAGTTGCCAGTGTAGGGACAATACTGTGAAGGATAAAGAGAAACAAAACAGATTAAAGGGAATAACAACCTAGATCTTGCTTGCCATAGGGGTAAAACACACCAAAAATATTTTGAATGCAGTAAAATATACATATATTTTGCCAGAGTTAATATCTAGTGCAAGTTCATGGCTTAGAAAGAGCCTTTGTGCCATCCTTGAAATTACTGCATTCAAAAGGACAAAAACAGGGGTAGAAAAACACCTTTAAAATGCATTTCACGTTTTCTTCTAGTCCAAAATTACAATTACTACACACTTTATAAGCCTGCAGCCAGTTTTAGTAAACTGCTACTTACAGGTCTTGCATGACAGCCAACAGATGAAAGTGGTGTGAGCGAGAGCTCTCATTCACTGCTGCAGGCAACCCACTGCCTTTCTGATTTCTTTCTTCAGAAACAAAGATTAGGTGGGGGAAAATAAGGTAAAGGGTTATTTTTAAAAGTCCTTATTTTCAAATCACTATCCAGAAGCTGTCTGAGTTGGCCTCTTATTAGTTGTCTCTCATCTTCCACCTCTGTCTCCATAGAAACCTTGCAGCATCATCTCCTGCCTCTCTAGCCTGAAGTCTTCAGATTTGGCTGGTGCCAAGCCTGGCTGGGCAAGCTGGGGGAGGATCATGGCACCCCTCCAGTGCTGAGGTTCACGATGCTGGCCCCTGTCACATGGAGACCTTGTGTACAAACAGAGGAGTCACCTCTAACCCACTGCACAGACTGCGGCAGACGGCTCATCCCAATCCCAGCTGCTTCCCTTTGCTCTGTCACCCTTGCAGAGATGGAGACATGGATCAGGATGAAGGAAACACCTCCGACCTCATAAACTAAAACCCTAAAAGCTGGAAAATACTGACCTGTGTAATCAGCACAGGAAAAGCCAACTGGCTGCAAAGTGGGGCACTTCCCAAACTCTTGCCCAACTTTCCCTGCTTCCAGAAAAGTGCAGGGGACACTACCAGGAAATGGATTTAAAAAAAAAAAAAAAAAAGATCAGTCTCAATATTCAGAGGTATGTTGTAATACCCCCCTATTGTGGAAAAACACACTTAGAAAGTCTTTTTTCAAGGGTGTTTTTCTATTTAAATGGTTTATCTAGGAAAAAGCCCACTTTTTTCTAATGTCAATCTCTTGTTTTAGTGAGAGACGTACTGAGAATTAACTTGCTTCTTTTTTTTTTTAATTTATATGAATGCCCTGCACATGAATAAAATGGTACTTTTTTTTGTTTTTTTTACCTGCTTCTACTTTTCCATCATTACTATCCCAGTTGGAATATACCAAAAAGGTATCATTTTGAGACGACAGCTATGAGTCACCAGGTGGCCAAAACTGACTAGTCAAATGCAAAAGAAGTTAGTTCTCTCTACAGACTGCCCAAAGGGACTACGAAAAACTCTAAGCTGGAGAATTGCTCTCATCCAAAGGAGAGGGCATGTTTAGGCAGACAGTCCCTCAGAACGGTTTTCCCTGCCAGCCCAGCTAATCTCATTTCAATTTGAGTAAATCGTTCTTAAAATAAAAATCTCCGCTCTCAGGCACACAAACAGGAAGAAGTGGGGTATGGAAACAAAAACACAATAACAACTTCTAGCAACTTGCTAAGAACAAGGGAGCCTACAAAACACTTGGTATTGAGTAAGAGGTAACAAAATATATCCCGTGAAAATACAGTCAAAGGAGGGGTTATCCTCCCGTGTTTGAGAACTACTGCAACAGTATATGAACACAATTTCTCCTCTTTGTAGTTATTAAGCCCTCCAGAGAGCTTCTGTTCAAGAGATGTGTGCACAGTGTGCCTGAACTCTGAACAATCTAGAAGAAATAGAACTGAGGTGTTTTTTTTTTTTATTTTCAATGTATTAAATCCTTAACCTTTATATGAAATATGTACTCAGTGAAAAATCAAAACTATGCATTACAGAACAGATTTGGAGCTTTGGTGTGTGTGGGTAAGTCTAGAGGTTGCACAACAAACTAATGTGAATATATATATTAATATATACATGCAAAGGGTAGGTAGTAGATAACCTTTTTCAATTGTTTTTAATCAAATGCTAAAGCAAACTGACAATCCAAATGTTTATCATTGTGCAAAGAATAGATCTGCATATTGGTTTTTTATTATATCTAGAGTTGTGAAGAATTTCTAAATATAAAGAATGTGTAAGGACAAATATTAGCTTTAAAGTCCATTTCATGGACATGGGAGGTGGTGAGCAGAAAGAAAAATGTCAGATTTGTGCAATACGTTTGAACCAATGTGCTGAATGCAGACAGCAGTGATCACAAGTTGATGATGATGGTTATTTTCTTCAACATCAGTACACACTTACTCACACAGGCAACATTTTTTATCAGAACCACTTAATAGTTCCTTCTTCCAGAAAGCAATTTTCTAAAACCATGCACTTCAAACTACTAGCAAATAGTTTGTTTTCTAATAAAAATTTTCAAAGGTGTAATTTATGGGGAAACAATACTCTATATTATGCTCTTTTTTAGTGTCTGTTGCATTTCACTCAGTGTTAAGTGTGAATTTGTATTCCTCTCATAGAAAGAAGAGCAGTCTGCCTAAATCAGCATTCCTGGTATGGGACAGTACAGTTGCCATCTGTGTCAATGCAACAACCCTGCCAAGACATGCCAAGCTCATAGTTTAATTTGACAGAGAATCTTACAGTGCCCCCATCACATTCACTTGCTTTCAATTTACCATACTTCCTCAGTGACGGAAACCAAATGTTAAACAGCAAAATGAAGGCTGGTTCAGTTTCCAACAATGAGATCATTTATCAAACCTATGGTTTCCAGCTGATGGCCAAGTGAAGGTCTTGGATGCCTTAGTTCTTCAGTCTCAGATGCAAAGACCCTGTCCCAACAACAGGAATACAGATTTTTAAGAAGATATTAAACAGTAATGAACATAAGATAGCTACTCTAGTTACTTGTAGAGATCATGTTGCTGCCTATATAGCATAGTTGCTGTAGCAAAATTTAAAAATTTAATGTTGAAAGCTGAGAATAAGACTATAAAAATTAATTTCTCCATTCAAGTCAATGCCATCAGCCAGGAGTGCACTGCCACCATTTTCTGATGCCACAGACCCAAAGGAAGATGACAGCTGTTATGGAAGATAAAGATGATTTTGTAGAAGTGCTTGAGGATTTACTAGCAAGAAATGAAAGAGCAAACTTCTCCTATCTCTTTAAAGCAGAAGGCTGGAACCCATGCAATCAATAACAGTAGACTGAACAAAAGCAGAAAGAAATACCTTGACAGACTAAAAAAAAAACCAAACAAACAAACAAAAAAAAACCACAGAGGTAAAAGACACCTCTGGAAAATGTAACCTATCAATTTTAGTAGCGCACCTGCAATTTAATCACAGCATGGCACATTTAGAGCATTGAGAATTGAAACTAGAATTCAAGGGGGTCTACATTCTCATTCGGGTTTAAGGGAATAATATCTTTGTCTAACAGATTGACCTACAGACTGCTCCAAAAGCTTTTTTTTTTGCAAGAAATGACACTAACAGTGTGGAGCAAGAAACACTGGATCAGATCTCTTTCAAGATGCAAGTGCAGAGAAGAGAAGCATCCTAATCACACATCATTTGACACTGAAAATCACCAAGGCAGTTGGCTTTTGCTCCAGAAAGTGCAGGAACAAGAGGGGCAGGAGGGTAACAGAGCTGCCTGCCCACAAGCACAGCTTTAGCTGCTGCTGAGGGCTCAGGATGGACCCAGCTCAAAGGGCTGACCTGCCCTCTCCAGCCTCATGCCCTGCTAGAGCTGCCTCTCCAATGCAGGCACCAGGATGTGCTCAGCCATGCAGTCAGCTGGATCAAGTGATTGATCCAGCTGAAAACTAACCCTACCAGAGAAAGAAAAGGAAGATTAGTTTTCAGTTGATCAGCAAAGCTTTACAAGTCCTTTCTTCAACAAAGAGGAGACAGGACCAGCAGTTTCTCTGGCATTGCTGGCCCAGGTCAGCAAAGCTGCTGCAATGAAATGCTCCTGCTCACTCCTCCATGCAACAATCACAGCGCTGCCAACAAGGTGACCCTTCCTCAGGTGCCTCACATCATCAAGGTATTTAGTTTAGTGGAGGACAGCTTGGCCTGCAGTTCAAGCAGACTCAAGTTAGAGAGCAAGCAGCCCAAAATATCTCCAGCCAAAGAGGTGGTAACTACTTCTTTCTTGCATTCTAAAGAGAGAACGACATGTCACCCTGTACTTGAGGCCTGAATTTTTTTATATAATTGGTCAATAATATCATCAAGATGATTGAAGATGATGAAATTGATAGAGACAAAGCAAAGTGCTCTCACTCAGCCAGGCTCTGGTAGAATCTATTGATTTACAGCAAACCAAACAATGTGGGAAATAATATTCAGACAACCTTGTGCTTGTATTTTGGTTGCCAGTTCATTTCAACAAAATGGATGCTATTCAAAGCTGCACTTCTCACAAGCTTTAAGTTAACCACATACACAATCTCTAGATATAAAACTACAGAAGTTAATATTAAAGATTATGATAGAAGGTACAGAATTTTCAAATAAACAATAAGAGAGGAACCAATACTAAGTTTCATGATGAAATCAGAACTGGACCTCATTATAACATGTTTGATTACACGACTATCTTTTTCCTGTTTTGGATAGGACCCCCATCTCATTAAGTGCACAGGAAGACTGTTACTGAATACTGGATTATTTAATCCAAATTACTCTGTTCTCAATTATCTTTGGTCTGCAGAGTGATACACAGACAATAGACTGGATGAGAAGGAGAGGAGGGATGGCACATTGATACCAGGATCAACCATCAGATGTTAAAGGGGTTTGTTTTGTTCATCATCAAATTTGAAAATCCTCTTCTGTAGACAAAATACCAACAAGAGCCACCGAGACACTGCTTCAATCCTCCACAAAACTTGAATCAAAAAGATACCTCAAAAGAGAGGCAAGAACTGTGGACAGTCAGACACTGAGCTATGCCAAATTACACCCAGAAATAAGGAATAAAAATACATTAGTAGTCTTAGATCAATTAGGTAATTACAAATGCATGTGTGACAACAAACGTTGACCACGATAGAGACAAATATTAGGTGTTTGCTCGTGTGAGAGCAAGAGGATTGCCCCCAGCCTCAGGTGGGTGACTCTCTTGTCCCAGTTGAAGGGAAAAGGAACCAAGGGCTTTTACCAGTAAACGAAATACTTTGCTCAATATTTATGGCCAGGGGCAAGAGCAGGATGGGTAAGACAGACCTTATCTGGAAGCTGCCTTATTTGGTGTTCCCAACATGTGAACTGTGCCAAAGGAAAGCACATTTAGTTTATAGTTCCTCTCCATTATTTTACTAGTGTATGACCTATTGTAGCCTAGTAGGTGTAGAAAAAACCTTAGTCAAAAAGAGTGCACCTTTCAGAAATTTATTCTTGCACAGTTTTGTCTTTATCCAAAATTCAAAAATCATGGGAAGTGATTTTACGTGTCACAGCTTCTCCACTCTGGGTACATGTGAGAGAATATGTGTACTTCTCATGGAGAACATGAGAGAAAGAAAAAGAAACCAGCAAGATTTGTGATTGTGTACTTATTTATACATCATATTATTATGTAATCCTTTATTTTTCTTACAAAGCAGACTATTAGTTCACTATTAGTGAACTATTCACTATTAGTGGACTATTACAGTTCATAGTGAAATATTATAGATCATAATGAATATATCCAATATATGTACATGTTACTGGCAAGATTACATGGAAACCCATGCATATAATAGAGCAAAAATACAGGGATTTTTCACTGTTTTACCTGTATTTCAAAACCAGGACTATAAATCAGCTAAAAAGGCAGCTGTTGACAAGAAATGATAATGACTTTATTCACATATGACCACTGATTAAAATAAGCTTATAAATTTTCCTGTTTTCTTGCAACAAATTGCAATTTGATGGATCTTACCTATATGTTTTCATGAATAGAAAGTCTGGTACAAAAACTGAAACTGTAGTACCAGTAAAGGAAACTAGTTTCATAAACTGAAGGAACTCCCAAAAAACAGTAAGGATTTTTTCCTCTCGCCTAGGTACTGCACCGAGGGGGTAGTGACATTTTTGCCAGTTAATCCACACTCTTTTATTCTGCTCTACTGGAATACAAAGACAGAATGTCTGCATTCACTTCTCTTAAGCGGAATTCTGTAGCTTTGAAGAGAGTATTTCATAATACACTTGTATTTTAGATGACCAAGTAGTAACAAGAAGAATAAGGATATATTGTGTGTCCTGATCTTACAAACATTTATTCCAAAAGCAATTTATGCCTAAGCGTGCATAAACCAATTAACTTAAATACAAGTGTGCAAAAGACAAAAGATACAAACCCTTCTTTAGTTGCACCCTTTAGTTGCTGTCTTATTAAACGAAAAATTTTCATAAGATCAGCAAACTAGCTATTTTTTCCTTACATTTGCAGAAGCAATTAATAAACACCAAAACACATTATAGTAACAACATACTCTTGATTAGTATTTTTAAATGTTTTTTTTCTAAGGCATATCTCTTGAAAAACATGGTCTTTTTGTTTTGGTAGTGCTTATATTAAATCTCATAAATATACTTCCAAGTGTGAAGGACTGATTTAAGAGCGTCTTATTGTATGAAGCAGTCAGTAGGTGAACATTGGACTATTAGAAAGCACCTTTACAGAAAAAAATTCAGGTTAGATCAGTAACTAAATTCTCAGACCATTTTTAGGAATAGCTGCTAATAACTCTTAAAAGCCCTGAAGCAGTAGCACTATTGTGAAGTAACCCCAAGGAACTGCCTCTGCAAATTCTGCTATCAATCTGATGCTGCAAAGCAGCTCAGTAGTTCCAGCAGCCTTTGTACATTCCATCTCTGAGAATTGATTTCAACAACAATCATCTACTGAGCATACGGGGAAAATCTGTCACCACTGTGGATTCAAATGTTAAAAATCCACCTCAGGAGGACTAAAAACTGCTCAATTAAAATACTAACCTTCACTGTAGCCTAATATTAAAAATAAGCTATGAAAGGAAATCAGGCTTCAGGAAATACTACTTTTTCTTCTAATACACTACTTTTAAAAGGCATACAAATGAAGAATGATTTCTGTCCAAAGCTATGCTGAACTCCATTATTTCCAGGTATTCTTTATATTTTTAAAAAGAAAAAGTTTGGGGTTTTTGAGTAATATATTTATAATACTGTCAAGTACTAAGATCAGCAACTGATCTGACTTTTCCATTTACGGACTGGTAAATCTACAGTAGCAAATTTTGCAGAAGCCATTTTAACATCCAGCTTTGTATATTTTTATATATTTATTACTACTATACCTGAAAATAAATCCCTAACAAAAAACTAAATAATAACAATAATAATAATAATGACCAAAAAACCAGAAAAACGTGTTGCTTTTGCTACTGTCTATTCCGTATCACATCTGTTCAGTGTATGTACATCTTGAATGGCTATAAGTAATTTCAATGCAAAAAATTTACTAGTCACATCATGAAAACCACTCTATATTCTCAATTACCTCTTAGAACAGCTCCTCCTGAAAGAAGTTCTAATATAGATGAAAGACTAAGCACCACTAAGTACAGCACAAGTAGTACATGTCTGGAAGTTTCATATATCTGCTATTACTCGAAAACACGGAACTTGCCTAGGAAACTGGGAATTTCCTGCAGCAAGGACACAGCTTATTTGAATGCAATTACTTCTGCAGTTAGTAATAAGAAAGTGGCAGACAAACAACATAAGACATCATATTTGTGACTTTTTAATATCTGTTCAGAATAAATAAATTCATAATTGATCAATTATATATTCAGGCGGGGAAACACAATGCTAGCCTTTCATTGTCCATGGACACACAGTCTCATCACCAGAGAGCACAAATGAAATGCTAATGGCAGAGAAGATGAATGCCAATTTCCTTCACTTTGCTCCAACTTTCAGTGGCTCTCTACAATAAAAGATAGCTATTTGTGGAGACTGGCTTGTTCCATACCATTAACTCAGAACAAAACATATTTTTAGTGGGACAGCAGTGTTTACTTGTAAGAACTGATGAATTGTACACCACCATTTATCACTTGTAGACAAAGACATTCAGGCACAATTTTGGACATAAATCAAGGTACATGCTCCTAAATAAAAAAGGGATTGCTTAAGTCCCTAAAACTGCATAGATTGAGGTCAGATTGGCCATAGCAACCAAGAATGGTACTTAGGCCTTCAGTAAGACTTAGCAACCAATAAATGAGCTCAGATCTCTTTTCATCTCCACTGGTGTGAAAGCCAAAATTAAAAAGATTAGATCACGCTGCACCCATCACAATAGACTTCACAGTGAAAAAGTCATTTCTAGCCTTTGATTCACATCCAATAAATAACATTCATCCCTTCCATAATGAACAACTTTCAAAGTAAATTGAATCTCCATAGTGCTGCTTTCCCTTGCTGCACCGTATTTACATAACAATATATCACAGGAAGCTCAGAGTGGGTCCTGCAAATGGAAGACATGTCTTTAGCACTGATTACGCTATACTCTGCTTTAAAATGCTTGCCATTTAAACATAATGCACAGGAGATTATAATAAATAATAACCAACACTTCAAATCTTGCAGTATGAAACTTTGACAATTTCAATATGGAAATTTCATAGTAAACAGCTCCCTCCCCCTTTCCTTTGAGTCCTTCCATTTGAGGATATTCAGCAAATTCTACTTTCCAGGAGCATTGATGATACTATCTGTCTCATGTTTCCAGGAAAAGGAATTAATTTCATTTTTACTGGCTCTTTTTGCACTGCTCCTCCTCTCTTTTATATATCTTTTTAAGTACTTGAACAATTCTTTTTAATGTTCCAAACACATCAGTAACCTATTACTCCAATCTCACACAAAGCACTAAGTATTGCTCATTTTCCTCACCCTAGAGCAGTAGTTATTTGTAAATAGGTGAAGCTGATCACAGCTGCAGGAATCTAACACAGATCTAACACATGAAATAAAAAAACACATCCAGCAAATGTTTGTGTTGTATTGCTACTGTATGCCCTGTATTTCCCGTGCTCAGTTTGTCATTTTTACAAATAGATTGTCATTCCCTTCATACTGCAGGTTGCATAAATTGATGTTTAAAGGAGTGTTTGACAGAAATATATCGAAACAAAAATTCTACACCTAATTAAAAACATGCAGGAATAATTTCAGCTCTCTGCAGCAACAACTCATGTAGATTATACTATGTGAACTCAGCAGGGAACCTCATTAATTTTTAAAACTCTCTGACCCTAGTGCAGTTAAGGGTGTAAAAATAATTACAAATTAGGGTTGAGGGAGCACTGTTTTATTATTGCATGTGTGCTATCAGCTACACAACATTTTATCAGATATTGATATTTATGACAGCTAAGCATAATTTTAACACAGCCAAAAATAAATTTTAAAAATGCAAATATTAGAGATCTTGTATTTTCAAGAACATAACTATAGTAGCCACCACTTCCACAAAAAGAAAGCCTATCAGCTCTCTGCAAACATTCTCATAGCACAAAGCACATCAGTTACAGATTAAACGCTAGAAACAGCCTGGATACGACAGTAAACTAAGATATTTCTATAACAAGGCATGTTTGCAATCTACCAATTTCTAACTTATTTAGAAGGCTATAAAATACTTGGCAGAGGGTATAAATAGTGTCTCTTACCTAAAACTTGTCAGAAGAAAGATCCTTCTCCATTGTTGTCACCTCCAGTGCCCCCTCTTGCCACCATGGAGATTGGTTCTGCTATGTTTATTGCTCTGTGCCTCAGTTACAGCCGTGACACTAATCTGCCTGCACAGACCAGCACAGGGGTGCGTGTGGGTGTGCGGGTGTGTGTGCGTGTGAGAAAAGAGAGCCTGCTGACTTCAGGACTGGGAACCTAAACCTCAGGCCAAGTCAAGGCTGAATGAAAATGATCAAAGCTCTGTCCCTCATCAACAGAGTAGGCAAGATTTCTCTCCCCCCTCCCAATGAGAAGCAGGGCTGTCATTAGGGATTCCCACTAAAAAGCCTCCAACGGAGGCAGACCTTCTCCAGACTGCTAGTGCCTGCCCAGCAGCCCGTGCAGAATACAGGTAGCTATTGTTCCTGAGACAGATATGTAGCCAGCCACTCAGACTCTGACAGATCTCAACAAACCAGTGAGCCTGCCTTCGGTTTAACTCTTTATTTACTAGCCGTTCACTTTTTACAAAGATCTCCTTTTGCCCTGGAGAGGGAAGGACAGGGAAGGTAAAAAAATAAAAAAATCAGTAAATTGTTCTGGCTGTGTTAGAAAAATGTTTCATGTACATAGGCAGTAATCCTGTACAAATTTAGGAGTATTGACTTTCATTTTGAAATCTCATCTAGTCTGATGCTGGACAATGCAGCAATAGCACACTTCAGCAGTAAAACAGGATTCCAATCCTGTAAGACAAATAAGTCCTGTTCTGCCTTCCTCTGAATTTTCATAATTCATGGGGAAATAAAACAGTTGGAATAGATAACACACATCCTTGCTCAAATAATCTAGGTATTAAAAACCAGAGAAATTTAGTGCAAAAGCTTCAGCAGTTTTTCCAACAGATGTATGTTTTAAGCATTTACTGAAAATGAAGTTAGCATGTTCAGCAGCAAATTGTGCTAGAGCAAGTAGATATCATTTAGCTGGCATAAAAAGCAGAGATACTAATTTTAGTCTCATAGTAGCTATATATTTCTATTGAGAGATTTTATATGCACAAAAAGTTCTGTTTTTTTTTTAAATTTTCTATGACATGGAGCTTAATGAGTTATTTGCAAAGACATGGTCAATGAAGCTGTTGAAGAAAATATCCTGACACACTCTGTGCTTTTTATATGAAAAGCTGTGTGCTTCATTCTGTATAACAATTGTATAAGTTCAAGCCAGGTGCGGACTTCAGCTTTAAAACACTTTTTTCCCTTCTTCTGTGTAAATCAGTCTTAATTTCATTTCAGGCATATTGTAATAGGATGTGTATATGCGTGAGTATACTTGCCTTAGGTTGGTTTGCTTGGATTGCTTTAAAACAAGTTTAAGGCATAAAGGTTGAAGATTACCAGCAACATTTTCATGTGCCAATAAAATCAGATTTATAAAATGCACAGTTAAAAAAAATTAAAATTGGAACTGCTAACACAAGAGCAAATTAGAGACATGATGTCAAAAGCAGTATTTTACCCTGACAGACACCATCAACTCAGAGAAGCCTTCCTACCCAATAAACAGTAACTTCATCAGCAACTTCCAAGTGACATGCTAAAAAAACTGCATGTGATTTAATTTGAAAGTTGCCAGTGGTCACTCTGGAGTGTTTCAAAGCAACCTTTTCTGCATGTTTGAGAATTTAATTACATTCCTACCAAAATGCCAAGCATTCAGAGCCATTCACAATTCTTCCAGTGCAGTGAGGAAACAAACAGACAAACAGGAAAGCAAACCAGAGTTATTCAGAGTAACACGCCCTGTGTGGCAGAATACCTCTAGCCTCCTCCATCAATTTTAAAGAACCAGGACTTTGCAGTCAAAAACCTTGTTGCTGTTTAATTCCAGAGTATCTCTTTCATATCAACTGGAATCTCAGTCTTTAATGATAGACCTATTCTTTGGACTGTGTTTTTCATCATCAGTTTATGCAAAAGCCTGGCTCTATGTAGGAAAATAGCTTTCAGTTATAAATGTGTCCGCTATTTACTAGTGTTCTTAGACAAAAAAGATTAATTTACTATGAATTCTTAAGCATTGTGCACCGGTTTCCCTTTTATTTGAGTAAACTAGTAACAAACTCCTGCCATTAAATGGAACTTAAAATTTCTGGAGAAATCTGTGCCAGGAAGATCCTCTGCATCTGGTGTACAGCATGGAAAATCTGGTGAGAACATGGCCACGGAGCTGCAACAACAAAAGCCTGTGGGAGTACATGTCACTGTCTGGAAACACCTACCCTGCCCAGCACGTGCACTCTGCTGCCAAACAGAGACCAACCACCAGCACCATGCCATGGAAAGGCTGTTTTGAAGCCCTGCCAAAGACCATGTGACAAGCTCCTGAGCATGGTCACATTTGATTCCAACCTCTGGCAAGGCCTTGCTGAGTGTAATAACCCTGGGGAATTTCACCGCAAGTCCAGGATCCTCAACATCTTCCAGTGCTGTGTTATCCTGGTATGTGCTCATCTGCTGCTGGCTCTGTAACTCCATGAGCACACAGGCCATTCAAAAGCATTGGTAAATAAATACCCCTTTATGGGAGGAGGAGAACGAAAACTTTCTGGAGGGAGCTCATGTTGGAGCTGGGCACTTTGTGGGAAGACAGAGAAGTTGATGCTTACTATGAAGGTATGATTTCCTCCTCCTCCTCTTCAGAAACCCTCCCCGTTTTTACTGGAGCAATCCCCGGACTGCATTCAAGAGGAAAATGTCTTTCTTCATCTTTGGAGAGAAGTATTCTGCCCAAAGACTTTCACAGTCTCTGGAAGTAACCTTTGAGAGAGGCAACGGCCACTCTTCCCAGTCAATTCTACCCCAAACCAACAGTAACAGATTTCTTACTAAAAAGTATAAGTTAGGGGATTTATGTAAAGGATGATGTTTCTTTACTGTGATTTGCCCTAATTCTTATTCTCTCATTGCCCCTATTTTTTTTTTTTTTAATCCTAAACAGCAAAAAACACACAAGCACCAAGTGGAAGGGGAAAAGGGGCCACTTAAAGGGGAGGAAAAGCAAGGTTTTTTTCCTTTTTTCTTTTTAGTTGTGTAAGTCATCTACTAGAAGCAGGCCTTATAGGCACAAAACTGGGTAACTAATCTCACATACCATCGGATATTTGAACAGTTTGAATTTTATTCCCAAAAAGAGAACATAAAGAAAGCCAGGTATGTCTTGTATAGCAATTCTGCATCTGAGAAATTTGCTTGAGAACAGACTGCTGGAGTCATTTCTTTCAGCTAAGCCACACAGCCCCACTTAGGAAACAAAGGCACACACCAGTATCACATATCCATTTTCCTTTGGAGATTCCATTTTAATGATTCTGTAGTAAATACTTTTGTATTTAGAAATTATTCATACCAGATATGAAAAAAACAGTGTTTCAGTAACTCTCTTACAGAGGTGAAATGCACATAATATATTCAAATATGCAACCTCAATTAACCTTTTGCCTCACTTTGTGGACAAACCTATCTATAAAAAGTGAGCTCCCTCCATGATCAAAAGTCAGTTTTACAACTTCACATTGTTTGTGCCTAGTTCCCTATACAAAAGAATGTAACAGGAGGTCATCTTCATGAAGCGCAATTTAAATTTAACTCATTGTTATTCTTGATCTTCATTTCCTTAATACAAAAGTTACTATAAAACATCATATAAGAAAGCACTGACTTTTATTAATAAAAATATGTTTATTTATTATGTGGTACCTAGACTTCAATTATCTTAAAAATACTGAAAAATGTAAGAGATCAAACATAAAGATACAAAAATATTTAGACCAAAGCCAGTACCTATTTTGCTTTGGATGTAGGCAAGTAAATTATGTAGTTTAAGAAAGAACTTGCAATTAACATACATTCAACTATATTTGTATATGGCATTATAAAACAACCCGGAATTACAGTTGATAAAGAAAGCTTAACATTCTCAAAATTTGGTATGCACATTAATAAAAAATTGGTTTTCTTTAAAAAGCTCTTCTAAAGAGCACAACTTTTTTTTTTCCCCTCAACTCTTTCACAGAAACATAATTAGAGTATTGCATTCTCCACTAGATGCTTTGTCAGGGAATACAACTCAGCAAGATAATTACAAACATTCTACATAAAGGCATAGGAAACCAAGATCAGTGGTAGATTTCTCCAGTTCACATTCTCCCTACAGATTACATTTTTGATATGTGATCTGTTGGAGAAAATGAGTAGAAGGTGAGAGTAGCTTTTTTTTTTTTTCTCCTCCGATTACTTTACAGCTAACATCAGCAGACCAAAGCACTGTTCAAATAAATCATTGTCTTTCTGTAAAGTTTCAGATTCTGAGTCCCAAATACATCCCCTGCATTCAACACTGAGCCCAAACATTTGCCAAGCTAACTAGTAGTACATTAATTACAGCAACAGGGCATATTCACACATTTAGATCTCTTTTGAAAAAGTTTACTTTGTTAGTCAATCTTGTACCCAGTTCCAGATCAAGACAAGAGATAAATAAACAGAATAAGATATTGTCTTTAAAAAACTCTCAAGCAAATAAAAAATCCATAAAACATACCCCAAACCCCCTAAAAATATCAACATCACCTCAAATGTATTGAACATTAATAGGAATTTTCTCCTTGCTTCCTTAAGAGCGGTGATTTAAGTAGAAACATTACACTACAGATATTCCAGTTTGCCAATTTACTTGTTAGCAGGAATAAATATTTATCACTTGTTTTCATCACCTTGCATGGATTTGGACCTACCGTTTTAAGCACCGATCCCTGGGAGCTGCTGTTTTTCGAAGGGACACTTTTTGAAGCAAAGAAGTTGGATGGAGAAAGGCAATTCAGAACTGCCCCTGTGGCTTCAACCTGCCGTGGATAGTTTTCTTCCTTGGAATCTTTTGATAAAAGCCAGAACACAACCTGATTTATTAATGTAGCAAAGTCATTACAATTCAGAGCTAAAAATGTTATTGGACTTCCCTCCAGCTAGTGCTGTTTAAGCAAGCCTTTAAAAAGCAATTTAATTCCATTCCACAAAGTCAAATTCCCTCCACAGATAATTGGTTTTCATAGTATATATAAAAAGCTGCAATGAAGTCAATAAGTCAAACTATATATTTTTTTAGAGTTATATTTCTTACTGAAAGACTGACCTGCTCCTGACAGAACTGTATTGTCTCTATTTTTCTACTGTTAACCTGGAATCTTTCTGTTAATAACACAAGCACACTCTATAGTAGCATTCACCAATGTACTATGAAATCTGAACATAATCAAGAATTCTTCTGGCCTCTCATTTTCATAGCCAAATAACTTCATGCTGTCAGTTGCCATAGATTAAATCTTCATATATAAACTTACTGAATAAGAATTAAAGCATTCACACCATTTTGAGAGCTTAAAACAGTCAGAAAATACTTGCCTGGCTTGGGTCATTATCAGTATATTTGAAAACTGCCATACTAAAAGAAATATTAAAGCCTGTTTTTGTGTATGTATATATAAACAATATAAAATAACATGTATTACTCATGGGCATGTTTGTATTCCAAGAGCCTGGGAATAACAGTGCTCTTTTGAGCATCTTGAAACATCAGACTTGGAAAGCTTGCACACTAATAACAGCACAATAGCGAAACAAAAATCCAAAAACTATCAAAGTTGGAGATGCAAAAATAGGCATGAAATATTTATATAACTAAAAAACTTCACAAAAGCCCCACACTCATTCAAATCCTGTTTACAGCAGATACTTATCACTAAAAGCAATCTTCATCTCAAGCAGTCAAATACAATAAAAATACTTACCAGATATCTTGCCTTGCTTTGAATTAATGTATTTCTCTTTATTTTTCTTTTTTTTTTCTTAATAGGACAAGGAGATTCATATTTAAAAGCTGTATTAGTTACTGTCCTCCTGCTCCCGCAGCTCTTCAGTTGTAGGAACGGAGGAGCTTGGCTGGTATTGTTTTGAGATAAAGAGAATGGCCCGTGTGAGCCAAGATATTCTGTACTGTCTGATGATCTCTGCAGTGTTCTTAAACTCCTCCACCAAGACAGGTTGTTTTTTTTTTTCTTTTTGCTGTTTGTTGTCCAAACAGGTTCATCAGAGCTCTAACAGCCACCTTCATTTTCGGTTGTGGAGGCCCTATGTGCTGAGAGGAGAGAGGTTTCTTTCTCTCTGTATTTATTTGCTTTTGGATTGGAGGAAGAGGCTGAGAGATTTTCAATTTGAGATCAAAGACGAGCACATGCAATGGGACGAAACATAGTTTTCTCAATTGTGCTCAGAATAGTAGTCCCTGAGTTCCCACACTCGGTGCTCTCAACTCTGAAAGCTTTGCAGGGTAAAAAAGATGGATGGTTATATATACACACACACACAGACGCATGTAGACACACACACACACATATTTTAAATATATTAGTTTTCCCCCTTGCAGCACTGCAGTCTCTCTATTGTCAAATAATAACTGTATCTGAAAAGAAAGCACTTAATAAGGCTAAGGTCAGACTGCTTAGACTTGGCATTTGCTGCGATAACAAATCAGAGATGATAGCGTCGTACAGATTTATGAATTTTTTGCCCCCGCAGTCACAAACATCAGACATTTACTTTATAAAGAAAGCTTTTAGATTCTTCCTGCAGTTTCCATAGTGATTTCATTTTTTCTCTTTTATCACAGATTGGCTGAAGTACTGCTATCCTTTGTGCTTTAAAAGGCTTGTGCTACCAACTGTCGATATAAAGGCACTGTAGCTAAAGCACACATGCAACATAAACTGTCAAAAATAATTGAAACAGATAAATACTGGCTGAAAAAGGTTTTGGTATTTTCTCTGCTTGTCCTGAAGAGTACAGTAGGAGAGTATTTCATTTGGATAAATGTAATTAACTTGAGCCAAACACACTTCTGTTACATCTCCCATAACCAATGATACTTCTATTAGAGCACTTGTACACAAAATTTACTTTCTTCACAAAAAGTTTTAATACAGCCTCCATCAAGCAAAATGGCTATGGTTATTAGATATGAATAAAAACACAGTCATTAATTTTTGGAATCTTCTAAAAACACTGCTTTTGCCAATTATATTCTTCCTCTAAGAAGTTTATTCTTTTAGAGAACAGGATGATTTAAGGAAGAATTATACTGTTTCTGGCAAAGCAAACAATACTCTCTCTTGCTGGAGAGATAGCCACCTTTCAAAGTAAGCCTAAAGGATTAGTTTCTGTTTAACCCCTCGCTAAACAAGTGAGACCACCATCTTCTCCACAAAACAGAACTCAGCTAAGTAAACACTATCATTCCTTTAAAAATGTAGTCTTTAGATTGCAGAATGCAAACACAGTATTTCCCTACCCCTCTTTTAACCAGCTTAGTAGAAACTGGGTGTGTGGTTAACCCCCGCCATTTCCTTCACTCTCATGAGTTTCTACACTTGTGAGTCAGAAATGGTCTAACTTATTCAAAATACTGAATTCCTATCATGTAAACACAAATGTACTACAAAAATCTTTTGAGTTGGAGGTGACTATAAAAATAATGTGTTTCCTTACTTTCATACAATAATGAAAATGTTAGCACAACATTCACATGGACAAATATCTTAAAACCCAACAGAAAACAGTAGAGTTTACAAGCTATTTTAATTTAGAGGGGGGAAAAAAAATAGAGAGACAGAAAAAACAGACATTTTGGATGCATTTATGACAATTAATTATTTATTTCCAAACAGATTATCTACAGAAAGCTACCAAGCTCCCTGTTTTATTGTCATCTATTTATACAGTGAATTATACAACTGATTTTTGCTTTTGGAATATTAAAATTGACAGCAACAGACACTAAATAGGCAGTAACTGTGAGCATAAAGTATGTTAATACTGAGAATAAAATTATATAGGAAAAAAGAATTTGCAGCAAGGTGTAAGTGAGGAGCTAAATGTAAACAAAAAGCTGAGAGTTACTAAGACTGAGAGGCAAAAAGCTGAGAGTTACTAAGACTGTTGATTACTGAAATACTCCACAAGAGGCCCTGGCCAAAACTGGTACAGAGAGATGCAGCAGTTTTTGGAAAGACGCAGAGACAACTGTTGCTGCCCTGGGACACAAGGGTGGGCTAGATGAGTTCTCTAAAGTCCTGCTACCCCATGGCAAGCAACCACTAGACTGCCCCTTGGAGCAAACCTGACAGAATCTGAACCTACACTTCATATCTATTTTCCCCCAGAATCCTCTCAGGGACCATTTAATGAGTGTATTAAGCACTGTGTTCAAATAATCAACATTATCTGACTCACAATGATAAATACTGTCTTTCTGCAGATTTTTCCTGCATTGGAGAAAAAAAAATAAGCCATGCTAAACATTAGTGAGTAGAACCCTGACTTTCCAATAAGATTATGACTTTTCACACCCCCCATTTTAAACACTATAGTTATTTTAAAATCCTGTATGCACACATACCTCAGCACAAACTTTGAATCACCAAGGAGAATTTCTATGCAACAAGGGGAAAATGCAGATCCTTAAAAATAACTCATCAATAAAAAGAAATATGCAAAGCTTTTTCTCTGAAGGGATAAGAAATTTGTCTTTTACAAAACAAAAATCAAGATGGTTTCATCCTATGTAAAAACACTAAATCATGATCTCATAGTATTTTATTTCCAAACTTTACATATATAAGATGTTCAAATGGTTTCTGCAAGATTCACAAGGCAATTGACTTTCTGGGGATTGTATGAAACTGTTGAACTTATCCCCAGTCTTTCCCTAAGCCAAGTCACCCTCAGGAAATTACTTTTTCAGAAGGAAAATACAAACTAAGTTGCTTTCTTTTTAACTGTTGGAGACTAAAGAGGGCATTTGAAATGAAGAGTTGACTAACAGTCTACATTAAAAAAAGAATTTCATGCTTCTTTGCACAAAGCTCTGCGTATTCTCCTTGGAGAAAACTCTTAAATACAGCAGGAATGTGCTAACAAAAGTAAATATTTGTTGCTCTACTCTCTTAGTTAAATCTCTTTTAATATAAATGATTGTTCATTCATACAGCTGACAGGCATCCAGGACATTCACTCATTTCTCTTCATCAAATAAGGAAAATAGGTCAAGCCCAGAGTGCAACAATCCTTCCTCCTGTCACACTCTGCAGGTAGACCTCATGCAGACACTGTTTGTCTTTGAGCTTAGGCAGTAGAAGCCAACAATTTAGATCTCACATTTATTCATAAAATCTGTGGTAAAAAAAAAAAATTGACAGAGAATTCCCCTTCCTCAAAAAGTTCTTCAGCAATGAGACCCTTTTTCTCATCATCCAGATTAGAGTGGGAAGGGGCAGGGAAATGGAGTACATAGCTAAAGAATCAGGCTATATCATTACTGGTTTATTAGCTTGAAAACTACCCACAAAGGAAACTAAAAATACTTTTCCTGGACACATAGGGAGGGACATTGTTCTTTAAAAGATAAAAGAAGCATCCTTTGCTTCATTCATATAGTGCTTTCTTAATTTTTCCTTCTGGGGAAAGCAATTTGCTACTTTCTCTGATTTTCTAAAACCATCTTCCACATAAAATGTGCTTAATCAAATACTAAAAATCTGCAACCTACTGTGAGACATGAACTATAAAATATTTTAAAGTTTGCAGTTCTATTTCAATCAGTCAAAAACTCTGTAGTTTTAAATCATAGCATATCTCAAGTTGGAGTGGAACCAAAGGATCACCGAATCCAACTGACTGCTCCTCAGAGGACTACCTATAACTAAATCATATGACTAAGAGCTTCATCCAAATGTTCCTTGAACTCTGTCAGGCTTGGTGCTATGACAACTTCCTAGAGAACTCCATTCCAGTGATCAAACACCCTCTGGGTGAGGAACCTTTTCCTAGTGCTAACTCTGAACTTCTCCTGATGCATTTTCATTCCATTTGCTCTTGTCCAAATGAACTCCTGATTTATTTACCCACCAGCATGAGAAGCCAGTAGCATATTTTCTATCTGTCAGAACCAATGCCAGTAGCATGAGGAATTCCCTGCCTAAGGTATCCATCATTGTCTGAGAAAGACAACCAAAAAACTCCACTGAGATCTTTAAATATATATTTAGAAATAAAAATAAGGCAGACTTTTAGACTATCTTTAGGATCACAATGATATTTTTCTTGTACAGTAAGTGGAATCTAAGTCACTTGCTTCCTAACAAAAAAAGAAATAGCAAAGTACAGGGGGTGAAGCACAAAGTCAGAGCCAGTTGAACGCTCCTAAAGATAAACACTTCATTTGGGTCAGTGTTAGAGAATACAGAAGTGCTTTGCAGTTTTGTTTTCAGTGACATCTCAACTTGATAAATATGCAGATATAAAATAGTTTGCTGGAAATCCTCCTTAATGAATGAAAGCATCAGATGCATCCAGAAGAGTGTCAGCTATACATCAAGGACATAACTAACTGCTTATGACAGCTAAGCAGAAAATTTGCACGCAGGTTTTCCCTTTCAAATAGATGGAGAGACAGAACTGTGCTACAGAGAAAATCCTTGAACGTACCTCACTCATAAAAAGACATTGCAAATTTTTGCTAGAACACAACTATTTTGAATGCCATTACTGTTGTACCTAAAACTGCTCCAGTGCACAAGGGCATCTTCTTATCATTGGAAATCAACAACTAACCACCAAGAAATAAATCCTTTTTAAGCCATGTCTACCTCAACATTTGTGTGAGCTTATGCATGACCACTTCTGCACATCATCTGGCACAGCTGGGAATGCAACTATCTAAAGTTACTTCAATGCATGCATTGAAAACAACAACCACCACGATGAATTTCAGCACATCAGCAAGTACACATGAAACTGTTGTCTGAAGGATTAAAATGAAGGGAACTGTGGTGGATTTCATTTTATTATTTCCTGTATACTGTTGTGTATTTACACTGGCAAGTTCGAAAATGTTCCTAACTATGAAAAAAGACATTGAAACAAGATTTCAGATATGATTCTTAGCTTCTGGGAGAATCCCAGAGCCTTGACGTGAACCCTAAGGTTGAGATGATTTTTAACACTACCAAAGAAGCTTACATTGTAGAAAAAAAAGTGACATTTGCAACCACATTTTCATCCCGGAGCTTTAGACAACTTAGATTAGAAGAATTCATGGGAGGAACTTTCTCAAAATCCCTGATTAAAGTAAGGCTAATTTAATTAGATACCACAGTAGGAAAAAGTGGCCTCAAGAAAAAGTGTAAGAGCAGCGAAAGGAAAATCACATTCAAAACACACACAGAACTAACTTTACAAGAGACAAAGTTTGTCTAGAATGCTCCTCTTACTGTTCTTTAAATTTTGCAGAATACATATTGCTCCTTGGGCTTATGCTGCATATTTTAACTTTATTGATAGAATTTTACAGAAATACCTCTGATAGATATTAAAAAAAAATAAAGTACTTCCTCTTTGAGCAGGTTTGAAACAAGAAGAGAAAAGAAAAAAATGCAATGCTTATCTTCCAAGGAATGCTGAGAAAGGGATTAAACATGTGAAGGCACAAGTCCAGGCACCCTAAAACTCCAATATTTTGCTCTCCCAACTTAGAAAAACAGAATCCATTTCCACTGCATTTTTTTTTTTAACTTGTGAAATGTTGAAAGAATGCATGTGAATTTTAAATAACATTCTTTCTGTATACTGGAGTCTGAAGAAAACAATTTAAGAAAATATCTGCAGAAAAACATTTTACATATGGTAATACAATACCAACCATATATTCTTCAGATGAGGAAGACCTGTACAACATTTGCATTTCAAAGATTGTCATTCAAGAAAACTCTGATATTGTGCACAGCTCTAGGAGTTTTATGCAAGTACAAGTTAGCTTTTTATTAAGAAGAATTATAAGTGTTTTCAGGAGTTATTTTGTTAAATCCCTTATTAAATGCAGGACAGGTTTTGTGAAAATCTAAGGCAGTCAATACTGAACCCTAGCTCATAAAGCTGTGAATTAAGATCCAAAACTTGATCATTTTAGAGAGCAATAGATCTTTTAAAAGAAAACTTAGCATTTATTACTTATACTAATTAAGCTTCAACATGCCTGTGAGGCAGGCAAGTAAAGCCTCATTTTACAGACAGGAACATTTACAGCAGACAGAAAGGTTATGTACATTGTCACTGATGAGAAAGAAAAATCTCTGACCCATAGTTGAAATTCTTCGAGCAAATTATGAGTACACATCCACTCTGTCAAGTTCCTCTTTCAACAGCTCATACAGTTTGCATTAAACAAAGTTAGACAAATACAGAAATGCATACATATCCTCAAATCAAAAAACACTCCAGACAAATAATATTAAAAATGGTCAACATCATGCCTGTCTTACTCCCACGTCATCAAGTTAAAGGAAATACAAAAGTGGAAGGAAAATGAAGAGAAATATATAAGGATTAACAATCATAAAAATGCTGAATCCTATCTGGATCCATTCAAGGACTTGAGGATAATTCTTCTTATTAGAACTCTGTGATTACCTGTCAAGGGTCAGAGACAGTAGACCTGAGCTCACAGAAGCAACGTTGGATTCTACTGAGTAGAAAAATATCCTTCAGGGAACTAGCTTTCTCTTTTCTGAAACAAAACAGAAAGCATTGTTGTTCTTTTGGACAGATAGAAAAATCTATTTGTGGTGTTTGCTCCCCTCTGAAAGAGTGACTTGATTACTAAGTCTTTCCAAAGTCAGCTGTATGAAGAGCTGCTCCTGTTGTTAACTTCAGGGGGATGTGCCCTGACTAGTGCAGACACTGCTGCAGAAGTGATGGGCAGGTGAATGCACCACTTGCAATGACAGATGGCCTCTGAGATGAAGGATCTGAAATACACTCCATTGTGGCAATTTATGTAACACACCCACAGTGGTGCTGTGCTGGAAAGAAAAGATTTAAATGTTAGTATGACAACTCGGTTTAAATTCTTTTATGTACAACCAGATCTCCACTTGCATGCAAACCTAAACATGCTTAAGATTAATTAAATTCTTCAACATGTTTTGAAGACATTGCCTAGAAAGTGTTTAATAAAACATGGGCAATCACTTCTAATTCTGTGTGCAGCCCCTCCCATCTCTCAAAGAAGTCTTGTACTCAGTGTGACAAAACAGTACTACAGAATTGGAAACAAACAAAAGATAAAAAACCCACGAGGCATCCCGGGTCCTACATGTCCTACAGTGTGTATTCACATATCCCAAAACAGTGCCTTGAAAATTGGTATTGGAGCACTTGAGAAGTGCAGAGACCTGACAAAGTCTTGGGTCTTTAAAGAATGAGAGAGACTCAGCCTGCAAAGAATCTGTAGACATTCTGTTTGTCTCCTCAGCTAAAGAAAAATGGTATTTGTGTCAATGTATTCACACATAGGATTTATAAGCAAGAAGGAAATTTCTGAGTTTTATTCTTAAAGAAAATTGAATCTTTTAATAATCTACAATACTTTCTTCTGTTACAGAGATGGACTAATTTATGCCACAATCATGAAATATGTCAAGCAAAGTAAAGAGGTGAAATGGAGAAGTCTTACGTGGACTAATAAAACTCAAAGTGGAGACAGGCATTTCCATACTGATTTTGATTAGACCAAATCACAGAAAGCAAGTCTCAGGCCAAAATATACTTGGCCACCTCCTTGGGCTGTTGTTAGTGCACCTCTTGCCTCTGTCTTACATGTGTCAAGAGAGCAAAACAACCACAGAAGACAATGTATAAACACAAAACTGAACCAAGACAACTTGAAAGTTTACAATTCTAGCATGTCAAAAGGCAAACGAACATATTTAACACCAAGATAATTTTACTTTTCTCATATATTTGTTTGCTTAAATGACATCTGCTTCACATCCTCATTTGGTGGAAGAATGTTCAAAGAAGGCAGCAGTGTACTGAGAACATTATGAAAGCCTAGGACAGATTTGAAGTAACTGGTCTGCCTAGGCACTGTGCATACATTTTGTTAAATAAATACCGAGTAGTTTGTTGATATCAACAGGTAGAGAGTTCTTCCATAGCTACAGAGAGGACCCTTCCTTAATTTGGTCAGAATTAATACAGAGCAGCAGCGAGCAGCACTGACTACATGAAGGAGTGGAGGAATAGCACAGCACACAGCCCAGTCCCTTCCTGGGTCAGGCAAAGACAGTACTCCCTTGATACAAGGAAGAAATACTTCTCTCAGCCTAGGCTTTGAGATATTTCAAGGCTGGGATTTGAAACATGGTTCAAGGGTAGCCTGAATCTGATACATCCTAACTCTTAAATTGTTGCTTAGGCCTCTAAACCCATAGAGAGTCAAAATCTTCTCTCAACATTATTTGAAGAAAGCCTAAATGAGATTACTGCTCCTCTGTGCTGATACTTGTATATTCTGAAGAAGATTAATGTCTCAGCTTTATATTACATTTGCATTCTATGTACTCATTCCATGGAAATAATGCATTAAGTAGTTAGCATATAATTTGGGTGCATATCAGCCAAGCATGCATCCTACTCTCAACATAGGCTTCCCACATTAACATTATTGCTAGACACTGAAAAGATTAACTACGTAAGTGAAATATTCTCAGTAGCCTCAAAATGCTCATAACAGATCTACACCATATCTTCAAATTGCTTTTCAAAGCCTGGTTTCTATTTTTATAATCAATTTCCTAACTAAACTACATTTGTCATTATGAAAACAAATCAAGTCATACACACATTTTTGTCTCCTTGTGACAGACATTGCTTGAGAAAGGAACAACTAGTTTCATCCTCCAGTAAACAGCTGGTATCCTTAGATAAGAAAATCTCT
>JAYDZK010000056.1:44232389-44316442 GCA_034509185.1 Euphonia xanthogaster | reverse complement strand
AGATAAGAAAATCTCTGCACATGGCCAGGCTGCCAATATTGTGAAAAAATGATGCACTAAAAAGAAAAAGACAACAGAAGTCCCAAGTGCTTACATGAGACAACGTAATTTATAACCAATATTCATAGCATAACTTAATTACCACTTTGGGGTTTTTTTGTATTCTGTCACCAAACTGCAACCACAGCTTCCTTTGGCATCATTGGACTTGTTCCTGGGAAACTAAAAGGTATCAGAACAGGAAATATTTTTCCTTTAGTATGAGCAAATCAGAGAATGATTGAAGGATAAACTTAAGCAATAATTAAGCTTTGATATGTGACAGTTCACCCTTCATGACTCAGTCATAAGATCTGCATGTTCTGAAAAGTCAGAGCCAAGTTCAATCCCGCTACCAATTCAGCAAGTATCTCAGGGTAGAACTAGACTGTTTGATTGTCATTTTAGCATAAATACTGTAAGAGTAATTCAAATTCCCTGCTTAGAAATCTTATTGCTGCATTGAAAAATTTTAAAGACATGCCTTCTACAATGACTCATTCAGATATCAAATTGGGCAAATATACAAAGAACAATAAATAATAAAACTTTAATAATTATTGTTCAAAGTCACATGCTGGCTGATTTATACGAATGGCTTCTAACAGGCCAAACCAGATTGAAGTGACCACACATACACTTCTTTCAAAATAAATTAATGAGGAAAAATATCACTTAGTGCTGAAAGAGTAGAAAGCAGAGGATTTCTTTGTGAATATAACCCCTTCCCCCTTTTAGTATGGGGAAAAAGAAAGAGACATAGGATACATTAAGTGAACGCCTTAAAAGAAAGTATTTTTCATATCTATCTTCTACCAAGGAAAAAGAAAAGCTGAAGAACATTCTACACATACTTAACATAGACTAGGCCATCACAATCCTTCATAAATGAGGGACAGAGTACTATAATCTCCTTATTGGCTCCCCCTTTTACTTCAGGATGCTAGTTAAAAAGAAATCACCAAAGAAGCTGTTGTCCCTTCTGTGCAGTGCACCATACTCTTGGCAAGCTAGGCAGGAACAAAAAAGTAAGCATGGTCCTCCTTCAATTAAGCACTCAGGGCAGACAAAGTGGCCTTCAGCTTCCATAATTAAAGAAGAAAAAGGCAATTGGCTCACAGGCCATAAACTCTTGCTGAAAGAGTAGCTAAGATATGAAAGGAGTAGGAAGAACTAAAGACCCAGATAACAAAGCTTCTAAGTAGAAAAAAAAAAAAAAAAAGAAAAGAAAAGGAAGAAAAAAGAGGAACGAAGAAAAATCATTCATATAGAGAATTATCAAGAAGGCCGTTTTAAACTCCTTTTCTTTTTTGGGGTTTGTTTGTTTTTCTGTCCCTTTAAATTGTTTTCTGTCCCTTCTGTACCATTAAATTCAAATAATTTTAATTTTTTAGGAAGTGTAATCACTTTTCAGAGACAATTTTCTTGTTTAAAGTAAAAATTTAAGCTTTTGAACTGTTCACATCAACAATAATGAACTACACCTCTAATATGTTCAGTCAATGGTACTCAGCCACAGTTTTGGCTATACTGTGCCTCGTGTCATTCCAGAGGTGCTTTTTTATTGTTCTGTACTGAAGTATGAGAGATGACAGCTCATAATAAATGGTTGCATGATATGTTTTCCCCACTCTTCAGGAAAAGGTCATTGTTGTCAGGGTCTACTTGTGGGATAGAAACAGGGATCTGGGACTTTATGAGTTTGACTATTGATAAATATCTTACCACTAGAACTGTCCAAGAACACCCCACGCACACAAATAAAAAAGAGTAGGTTACTACTTCTCCTAATTCTGAAGAAAAAACCACCAAACCATAATCTCCTTTTCTTTGGGTTAGTTACAAAATAAGGTGTTGATTTCACATACTGTAAATCCCTAAAGGACCAGATGTTGCACTGACTGGGTGAAAAAAAACCACAAGAATTCTCAAAAAAACAGACATTTTTTTAGGTGCCACAAGAAAATGAAAAGAACAAGAAAGATATTGAAGTCATAGAGTCATACTTGTTCTTCACCTATGCAGTAAGCAGAGATCTTTAAACAGTAGCTGCCTTTACAGACTCTTTACAATGATACACCAGTAGGCTCATTTGGTCCAACACTTCATCTGGAAAACACCTAAAGCTCACTGCTGCAAAAAGATTCAAAAGATTTCATCAGACGAAAAAGCCAGCACAAAGAAATTTATCCTGATCCAACCAGAAGCATCTGCTCACACTGTCTGCCAGTCTGTTCTGCAGACCTAGTAAAAATGTACAGCTGAAGAGACAGACTTAATTTCAAATGCATTAAATCATAGCCAGACTGCCATTTGGCATAATGAGAAAGACCTTCCCCACTCCTTTTCTGTTTATGTATAAAATGCATTTGTATTGCCTGTCATTATTTAGACTGACTGACCTTGAAGGTTTGTGGTTTTTTGTTTTGTTTCTGTTCCTTTTTAATGTGTATGCTGGATAAAAACACTGCACAGTGTGATACAAGTGAAGACTTGGATAGGATGAGTTCTCTGGTTTGGTAGAATAGTACATCATGGTGTGCTGCTGTCCGTGATGGCATGAACTGCTGGTTTAGACTGCTCCTTTTCAACACATGTAAATATAACTGATTAATTTCTGTCAGTTACTGACACCTATATGTCCTGCTCGTAAGCATTTTAACACACACTCCCCACAGTATTCAATTCCCTGGAAGTATTCTACGACTGCTGTGGCACTGCAGCTGGAAGGCTGAGCAATTCAGAAGGATAGCTTTCTGAGAAACAGAAGCACATCACCTGTCAAGGCCATCTCCTGTCTGGTATCTAACAGCAGCCAGTGCTGCAGAAGTCCTTATCCTGAGATGAACACAATGCACCCACAACACAGTTGAAGCCAGAAGGATAATGAATGCCTGCGAGGACACTGGATTATCATTCCTTAATGTTCAATGACACTTATGAACAGCCACGGTCCCAGAAACCTCTCGTGTAGGAGAAAAGCTGCAGTGCTCAAATTAGGGCAGCCTGCACAGGGAAGATCATGTGTGTGTGCACACACAGGCTGTAGCCAGGCATGTACACACACATCTACGTTACACAGAGATGTACAATCCTCGTGTTACAGCTCCTCAGCATGCTCACAGCCAACACAGCTGTCATGCCACATCCAGCTGTGATGACTTGCCTGTGTTTTCAGAGACCTCCTCTTCCGAAACAGAAAAACACTTTAAGAATTCCTAAGCACGCCAGCCAAAACAAAGGAAGCAAAGTTAGAGCCAAAAGTGTTGCGTACCATGAAACCAAGAGAGAGTTATGAGTAACTCAGTTTACAAGAGGGATGGAAACAAGCACCAGTTGTTGCCAAAGACATGCAATTAGATGTAGAGCGAAAAAGAACCAATGCAAGGGAATGTAAACAAAGGGAGTTGTAAGTGTCTGTCTGGAGTACTGAGGGCTCTTCTTTCACCTTACTCATAGTGTGTGTGGTGGTGGATTGGGCAAGGTCTGGCTCTCAAAAGAATTTCTAACTATATTGTATTACCTGTAAAATCTGTTGGGTAGAAAGCAGTCTCATTTGAGTTTGAAGTCCCTGGAGATATGCATTTAAATTCAAGCCAAAGGTTATTCCCATGGCTTCAAAATCTTCAGTTGCTATATCTGAAAGGAGAAAGTTTTGACAACTGAAATTTAGATCTTTGAGAAAAGATTCACTTTGAGACAGTGAATAAATGTCTCTGAATACAACACCACAGGGGTCCTCCTCAGAGACAGAAAGATACCCAAATAACAGCTCTAGACTTGTTCTTATCTAATATTCTTTCTGCTATCTTCTTATAAAAAGGAAAATTCACCATCTTTAATTCATTTTTAGGAAATAAAATGGATCACCTTTAATACTGAGGAGAAGCAAAAGCTACCAGTCCATGTGATGAACTGCAGGGACAAAAAAAAGAGTCCTGAGGGCACATTTTTTAACTGCTTAACCTTCAATTAGCCATTCCTTAATGAACCTGTGGAATTCAACTGTTGTAATAGATCCTCTTCTTTGACCAATATTAGTAATATTACATTGTAGCCTATTTGCTATTCTTTTCCAGTGAAAACAAAGGAGAACAACACTTTTCTCTCCTTCCTTTCTCCCATTTCTTAACAAAAATCAACAATTGCAAGTCTCCTCCTCATTATTAGCTACTCTTGGCATTCACATCCATGAAGGAAGGAATCAAGGTCTCTTAATTATTCACTTTTCATATGTCAAACAATTCAGCTTCCCAACTCCTACAGAAACAAAATGACAAAAAAAAAAGCTGAAATATTTAGACTGCTATTGCAGTTCATGAACCTTAACACAGGAGGGGAAAATTTACAATTTCAGGGAACAGCAGAAGTGTCAAGTACTGAATGGGAGCTTATTTTCTGAAATCCAAGCTGAAGTCCTGGAGTTGCCATAGGTCTATTATAAGACTTGAGAACGTTAAAGCATTCTCTATGTTGACTTTTCTCCAGCTCAGTTTTCATTCACTTCTATTTTCCCACACAAGGCATCTTCTCCTCCCTTTCTCCTGACAGTCACTAAGATCAGAATTGTCATCAGATCTGCAATGTTCAGAACCACATTCTCTTTTCTGATGATGGCAAATCTCACCGTATGGGTTTCAGAAAAGGCCAACAAGAGACAAATGCTACTTGGGATAATTTCCCACTGGTGCCAAATCCACGTGTCCCGGTTCCATTCTCTCACCATTTCTTGAGAGGGAATGAAGAGACAGTAATTAAACTCTATTAATATTGGTGCATTCCCCTCTAGAGAGAAAGGCTATGACAGAGCCCTGCCTGAGGCACAGAGCCATCCTGCAGCCTTTCTCCTGGCCTTTAGCTGCTCACAGCTCGCTCCAGTATCACTGCTCGGTGACCCGGGCTCGGCTGCTGGGAAAGTGCTGCTGCCTGGGCCCCTCAGCTCAAGAGCTGCATTGAAGCTCCAGCCCATGGCCTGTTCCTGTGCTATGCTGCAGGCAGACCTGCATCTTACTGCTCCTGGCTTCATCTCCATCAGCCCCAGCCTTGCAAAGAGGTTGCTGGCCCAGGTCCCCGTGACAGAGGCTACAGCAAGCAGGGACGCAGCAGCAGAGGGCAGCACACTCAATGCTGAGGGCACTTCAGTCATCACAAGTGCAGAAAAGCCCCGAGGAGAACTTTAACAAGCCCTTCTACATAATCTCATTGCCGAGTCAGCACAACTCATGAGCACAAACATGCAGAGCGTAGTTGAACTGCATGGCAGTTTTATAAGTTTCAGTTCTCTAATTTCTATTCAGTGTGTTGGCAAATAATAATTGAGGCTGTTAACAAAATTGGGGGAAGGGGGTGGAATGATATGTGAGCAGTGTGTGATGAAAGGGAGGAAGATAATGCTGCGATGCAGACCTGAGTGAAGCACAGGGTATCGAGTGACTTGGCTGCTTATTTCTCTGCTGTTTGCTCCTACAAACACAGTCTAGCACATCTCACTCGTGCCTGATGACATTCTCTGGACGTATTGTTTTATATTTACATTTCAAAACATATACACAATTAAAATTAAGGTTACATCAATATCATCCCCAATCAAGACTCAGGAAATTAAAACCCACTTCTACTAATTGAACTGTACATCTGATCCTTTAATCATTGCTATTAGAACTATTTAGCTATTGACAGTGTACAGAAGGCAGTGTATACCTTGCAAGGAAGGGAATTTCTTCCATGCAGAGCAAAACAAATGGTAATATAATAAGCTTTAGAAATCTACTGGGGAAAAAATCTATTTGTGCAAAGAGGCTGAGCTAGTGTTACCCTGAGAACATTTCTTTTTCCTGTTCCTGACTTGAGTTTCCAAAAAAATTTACTTTTATTATAAAAAAATTAACCCAAAATTAAGAGCCCTCTCAATTCTGTTTCTCTTCCAAGATGCAGACAAGCACCACCACAGATGAGACTGCTGATCTCCAACTTGTGGTTCAAAAAATGTACAAACCTAAATAGCTCCTCAGTTTTCCTAATTAAATAAGATGGAGATTGCAAACAGAGGGACATCTGCCTTTTTATACCTCTATAAGATGTTAGAGTCAAATGTTGTGCTCCTTCCAAAAGAATTTGAATGAGAAAAGGAGGAGATGTCTTATTTTAAATTCAGCTTCTACTGTATCACTAAGAGAAATAAATGTTTTAAAAACAAGCTTTGCTACCAGTTTCCAAGTTCCACTGGAATTATGCTCATTCATTACAAGAAATTATCTATGAATCACTAAATACAGCCAGTCTGGGGCAGGACGATGACTTAGTAAAAGGCTGCAGTGAAAGCCAGCCTATTTACCTTTCTGTATCACACTTATCATAATGGCATACATTTTCTTTGGAACTATAATTTACTGTGAGTGACTCTCACTTCCTATACCACATGACAAGGAAGCATTAGACGTTACATTTAATTTTTATGGGGTTTTTTACCCAGTTCCCTAGTTAAACAGGTTAATGAAGTCAATACTATCTGCCTTGTCAGCCTGCTTACCACCCTCATTAATCACTTTCTGAACCGTTAGTTTTGCTGAAATTAAACTTTGGGGTGGAGAGGTTAAACACACTGTTCCCCCAGGTACTGTCAAAAGAGACTTCTGGTGAAAGGAACACACACCCCTAAAGAGGGACAGGCTGTGGCCTGACTGTATGCACCAGAGAACACAACATGGGAAAGAACTCAGGCACAAAACCTATGGAAATTTCAATCAATGTTTATGTCATTCCAAGGCTCCAAAGTAACGTTAACCACAAGATAAATCAGTAGAAGAAATTTCATTAGTACCAGCAGAACTGGCACCAAGGAACTAATGGCTGTTATTACTTTACAGGGTATATGAGAAAGAGAAATGGTCTTCTTATACAAGAAAAAGTGTGTTTATCATTAAGTGAAAAACGGGAAATAAATGGTAAAATGGTGTTATTGTAAACAAATTTGTATTTCTGTTGCATCTGCTGTAAGGACATAAATTCTGTCATACTAATGATTTTTAACAGCATTTCATTAAACACCAAGAAAGGATATTGCCAGCCTATTCTCTCTCTTTCCAATATGTGTTTGCCAACAAAAGGGAAAATTTAAAAAGCAAAGACACTATTCTTACCCTTACAACTTCATAAAAGCCTTCTATGCATTGAATGGGGACTGCTGCTTGCATTAGTATAGATGACTAAGGGGAATCCACAGCTAAATGAAAATAAATTTTAAGAAGCTGATATCAAGTATACAGCTAAAACTATTTTAAAACATAAGAATCCCATGTTCTACATAGGAATATATATATATTTATCTTTTATTATTTTAGTCTTTTATATTTCTTAATAATTGTGTTCATTTTTAAAAAGAAATGCTGCTGCTTCAACACCCAGGTGGTAGCATGTGGATCACAAAGATTTTTAAGGTTATCACAGAGGCAATGAGACAGTCCAGATGGGATTTTTTTAAGCTTAAGTCATAACTAAAGTTCTACTATATCCCAAGAAATCTCATAGGAAGCAACCAAAAGTTTCAACGGAAGACCAATACTGCCTGTTAACAAAAACAGACTTGGCAGAATTTAGAGATGCATAAAACTGCAGAAAACAGAGGACAGCCACAAGCCAAAAAAACAACCTTTTAAGAAATTATTGCTAATTTCATTTGGTTAGACAGTTTCAAATGTTTTTGTGAAACACAATTCTCTCTTTAGCAGCTAGTATTACTTCTGTTTTAAGTCATTGATAGAAATTTAGTTACTGTGTGATCCAAACAGAATCACCCAGCATTGTTTTGTCCTCAGGTAGCAAGAGAATAAATGGAGCAGGCAGGCTCTGGAGCAGACACTATGATTCCTTCAAGCTTATTAAAGCTCTACAGTGAAGAACACCCCTAAAGCACACAGCAGAGCAATCTCACCAAGCATCTCTTCTGAGGTGTGTTATTGCTCTGTAAAACTGAGTGTTCTCTAGGAAGCTCCATACCAGGCTGCTCCTGCTGCTGCTGCTGCCCATGTCCAGCTCCTGCTTAGGGCTCACATCCAGAGCTGCTCAGTTAAGGTCTGTTTGCTGTAAGACAGGGTGTCCTTACAGCTCTGTGGTCACCAACCAACGGGATGCCTGGAGTGCTGCGGGTGAGTCACAACCCAGATACATCTCATAAGCCCCTGAGAAAGGAGCTTTTGGGACTGCTGTTTGGGTCATAGAAATGAGAGTGTAGTCAGGTGGGATGGGGACACAAAGCACCAGAAGCAGGTTGGTATGCATTCCTTGACACAAAAGGCAAAGGAAATGAAGAGCGAAAATAGAATATGTCTTGTCTCCTCAGTTCACTTTTATTTTGCTTAAAATTTGTGTCTAAAAATTAAAATATTTGTGTTTGCAGAAATCCTGCCATAATGGGCACTTAAATATTAAATGAAATGCAGTTTCCTTCTCTCCACTTTCCCCTTTACTGGCTTGATTGATGAAGACTGATTTCCCCTACTCACATGGGACTGCCATGGTGCAAATCTTGTCTTCCCTGGGAAGGAAAACCAATGCCTCAACAGTGTTACAGTTCAAAAGGTGATTAAAGGCACTGAGCAAAGCACTCCATGCCACAGCCCTTCTAAATCCTACACCATCACTTAACATTGTAGTACTTCAGTTTTTCATTACAAAATAAGCCCAAATGGCATAGTGGTCTAGAAAAACAACAAGGAGGCTGCCAGACCGGCCCCTTACTGCACCAGGCAGACCCATGCTGTGGACAGTTAAGGACAGACCTTCAAATGCCTGGGAACAGCCATAACTTAACTTCAAAGGCTGCTGAGATGACAGTACAGAGAAAGGGAAGAAAAGTCATCCCAAAATGTATCTAGCTTTAGACTTTGGAAGCAAAATCAAGGCAATCTTCAGATTGTTTCAAGACTGACTCACCCACAACAGAAGGATGTAGTAGGAGTGCAATATGCTAACAGAGCATCCCTTTTATTTGTATGCAGATGCACAGAATTACAGGCATAAAGATGTTGGGATGTACCTGAAATAATATATTTTCACCCTATAAAATATTTATGGCTAATCTAATCTTACATTAAATGTTTCTTAATAATGGCAAACATTTGAGGAATTATAATTGTTGTATTGCTAGGAAATGTCATGAAACCAAACGCTTAAGATGTAGAAATTACCTTTAAGTCATCTTATTTGAATGAAATTATAAAAAATCATGTTCTATTCATTATTTTATGTATGTTTCATTATAATAATATGGTTTAGTTTATGTAACAAAAGCATCCTAATTAGATCTGTCTTAAATAGATACAAGTTTATCAGTTAGTGCATCCTGGGTAAACTATTCCAACTAATGCAGCTTTTCCTGCTAATGCTGTGTTTTAATTCTTTCCAGTTGCTAGAGGAGTTATTTATACGCACAGCATGGAGGCTTATACTCATGCTTCTTTGACTGCACATGAAAATAAAGGACATTCAAGTAGAGAGAGAGGGTAGAAAATTAACAATTTAAGATCTCAAACCAAGCCACATTTTCAATAGAGGAAAACACAAATAGATGAACACACCATGATAAATAAAACATGTGCTTTGACACCTCATGGATTTAGTAGACAAATTGATTTATATCTCTCAAGTAAGAGACAACAAGGAATACTTGCTTTTTGAAAACTGGCACACTACTAAGAAACCAGAATGTTTTTATTTAATTATGGTAATTGTCTATTAACATTCTAATGCATGCTAAAACATTAGAAGCTCTTCTTTGCCTTTATTCTCCCATCATGACGATAAATTCATCCAAATTCCCTTCCTTCCAACTCCTTTCTGTCAACACAGATGAAGTTAGAGAAAATCAGTGAGAAAAAGAAGAGGAGGAGAATCATTTTGTTTTAAAGTGTCATTGCCTATGCTACAAATTCACAAGTATCAAAATACATGAGCACAACTGACGAATTTCATATGCGATTCACCAGCAAACAATCCTCATTCCCAGGCCAAAAAAATCTTTAGTTCTCTTTGAAAACATGAAATGCTAAACACATTTCTACAGTTCCTTCTTAACAGCACCATATCTTTTTGTCTTAACACTTTCGCCTGATTTCTTAAGAAATTAGGCTTAATGAGATCATGTTTTTTTTTCAAGTTACAGTGATTTTTTAACTTGTTGGCCAACTATAATCAAATCCGAGAATGGGATAGTGATCTCATAGTAGTATTAGAGACAATACAATTAGCTTATGGTGATAAGGTCAGCACACTTTGAAATACAAACCAACATTTCCTCCAATGCACATGCCTTATGAAATTAAACAGTATGCCCTGTCAAAAAAATCCCAAAGAGAAGGGTTTGTGTACTTTTATTTAGCCCTTATTCTTACTTTTAATGAAGGACAACTTAGTTGAATTTGTAACAGTAAAGAAAATTGTAAAATAGTAGCTTTTCCACCAGAATTTTAAGCACAAAGTGTCACCTGGTTATTCTGGAATTTCCGTTCAAGACTTAGCACATTATTATCACAGTCCTTGAGGTAAGTTTTATATTTCTCACTTACTCATTATATAAGTATTATATACATAAGACTGTGTTTTGCATATATGAATATGTATATATACACACATTTGCACATCTATATGTGCCAGTTGAAACATTTCATCTTTACTTAACTAAAAGATTTTCTGTTTGTTCTATAACATAACAGCTTAGCATTTCTAGAAACAATCAGATTATAGAAAGGAAGCTCCTCTATAGCACTTCTTACAAGCAGTCATGGAACATACAAGGTGTAATGGATACAAGTTACTTCTGGGGAGATTCTGATTGCTCACATGAGGAAAATTTTTCACAATGAGAACAATTAGGCATTGGAATAACTTCCCCAGAAAAGTGGTGATTTCCCCAACACTGGACACTTTGGCAGGACATGGTGCTGGGCCATTTTGTTGAGACAGTGCTTTTGCTAAGAATGGTTTGGCCAGCTGACCCTTATGAATCCTTCCAACATGGTATTCTTTGTTATTTGGAAAATGTTCTTCACTGAAAATGTGATTAGGAACTGAAACAAGCTCACCAGTGAAGTCATGGATCCAAGCCTGCCAGTGTTCAAGAAGTGTTGGAACAACACTCTTACACATTAGGTTTAATTGGTAGGTTGCCCCTTGTGGAGTCAGGAGTTGATCCATGAGCCCCTTCCAAATCAGGATAGTCCATGATCCTATGATTCACTATCATGGCTTCCTGAACAAATGGCAACACACACGAAATAGATTTACCTGGTGAAAACATAAGTTTGATTCACACAAAAAGCAGGAACTTGAATAGCTCGCAACACAAAATAGGAGAGTTCATTGCACGGAAAGGAAATGTAATAGACATATTTCCTTGTATTCTATTACAGGAAATGTAATACACGTAAAAAAATATAAGCCAGACCCAAATCAGGCAAGTAGTCCTTTTCCTCATCACACAGTGCCTTTAAATTGTCACTCACCAGTTTCAGAAGCAAGGTCTTTGTTCCACTTTAAGGAATAGTTGCTTTTCTGTATTGTCTTCAGATATAACACAGTACTGTTCAGCCCTCTCAAGCCATTCATTGACCACAGGTAGGTAACTCCTTTCTTTGCCTCTTGACGTATTATAATCCCACTCGGTTTCCTCTCTATCTAGTTGCAGTCTATATAAAAAATGGATTCTCCCAGATATTAAAATATGGGAAAATCTAGGAATATTTTCCACCAAAAACAATGAAAAAAAAAATCTACACAATCGTAAGGACTGAGGTCAGAATTATCTTACATGAGTAATATAAAATGCAAATTTCTGTAGATTAAGGAAAGCAACGTGACTAACTTGAGATTCAGGCCCCATTTTTGAAGAGATATGGTGTTTTATAAAATTGATAAAGAATAATAGAGAATATGCTAAAATAGAAGCATTTTCTCAGTGCAAAATTTCAGCTTTGTCTTCCTACAATTAGGTAGTGGAACAGACTTAAGTAAGGACAGGAGGTAGTATCACTTTAAGTATAAGGAGGTTATAATTTAGTAGCACTACTACGCTTTTGAAAGTCAAGAAATTTAATTCATGATACACCTAAATAAAAGATCTCTGCTTATGAAAATAACATTAGCAAGTGTACTACCCAATAATGAATCCTGGGTGGCACATTTTAAACAGATTCCCAAGAGCAGCAGTGTCAGTTCACTAAAAAAGAATAAATTCAGAAAACTATAAGATTAATTCTGTTAAAGTAAAATGAATAGACGGCATGAGTACATATACCCTCCCTTGGACAATCCATTTCTTCACATGGACAAGTCTAAAGCACCTTGATCCCTCTGTCTCTTTTAATCACTTTTTCCTAGACAGAAAAATAGCAGAAGTAATGAACCGAAAAAAAAAATTACAGATCTCAAATTAAACAACAGAGACCTATTTAAAATTAAAAAAAAGTTATCCATTTATCACTACAAATTTGACACTACTGTGCCAATATGAACTAGAATTTCAAACCCTGTGGTCAATGAAGCATAAAATAGATTGTCAGAAATACCGTCTGAAATATGAATCCACTGAAGAAAAATGCTTGAAAATACCTAAGATAATATAAGAGAATCAAAATTGGCTGAATACACCTCCAAAAAGTCTCTACCTCCCTTTTGCAATTTATAAATGGTTTTCTCCTAGTGACTGTTCCATAGAAGTAGTAAAAATAAGCTTCTGATTTCTACATTTGAAAACACTGTGCATTTCTGTGGTAAGCTAAATCACTTTTTATCTGGAAATTATTTATTCTCTAATAGAAACTAATCACAAAATAATAAGCTTTCCCCTACATTGAAGCAATCTTGGAAAACTCAGGAGGCTGTGTTTGAAGCCCATAGTGTGCTAACCATGACGTTGTATGAAGTAGAGCATTACCACAAAAAATACAAATTAAGAGGCACATTGAAATTAATTATTTCTAGCTTTAATGCAAAACAGAAATTGAAAAAAAAAACTTTAGGAAAAAGTCATACTTGTTATATGCCAGTTGAAAACAATCATCCCTCAACAAACATCTGAATTTTGGTCAGCCTGAATCCTACTGCCCCACGTCAAAGCTTACTAAGGATAAAGGTGGCCACAGTAAGCTGCAGTGGTTCTCTTACCAGGTTGGTTGCCTCAGCTAAATATCCTCCATAGGAATACTTCCAGGGTTTCTGGACTAAACCAGGGCAATGAAATGCTGTGTGCCCCTCTTAGCTCATATTTTGGCGAAGGTGGTTTTGGCTCTGCTGATACAGTTCTGCTGGGCTGCTACTCTGTTTTGATCATCCTTGTTCTATTTAATGAGAATGCTACAGAACTAAAGTAATCCAATCCTAAAATAAGAGCAATTATGTTAAAGAGGTAAATGATAACAAATATCTGCTTATATATTCCCTAATAAAAACAATAATTAAAAACAACAATTAAACCCAAAGAGCAAGCTTGGAGTTTTTCCTTGTCCTTAGAGATCAATAAGAATGATCACAAGCTAATCTGTGGTATAGTTAATAATGGGAGGGAGAGGAGTCTGTATATTCTAACTATATTTTTCCCTGTAAGAATAAACAGAATGGAATAGAATATGAAAAATAAATATTTAAACTGTTTGGGATTATCCATAAATAAGACAAAATTAATACAGAGGAGCAGCACTCACATTGAAAAATATTACAATCATCTCAGAACACCCAACTGTGGCTTCATTCAAAACACTGACAGTCTCCAACAGAGAATTCCTGAATTTGTAAACAATCTCTCACCTTTATTTTGGCCAGTGGACAAGAGTGGCTGGTGAGGGAAGCATTCAAACAGATTGCAAAGAAATAAGACTCACTGCCTCTGAAAGACGGCAAGAATACAGGGTTGAAACAACCCTGTTTCTTGGTATCAGTTGATGGAGAGATGTATTATTTGCAGCTGGAACTGGGGAATGTCTGACCACCGACAGAAAAAGAGCTAATGTCCCAGTAAAAGAAAGGGAATGAAAAAACTGCCCTTTTATTGTGCGGATGCTAGAAGGCACTCCAACACTCCAGGTGTTTTTTTTGACATTTTTCCCTCCATCTCTGCCACTACATTTAGTCCCTGTAATCAAACAATACTAAGACTTTGGTCCAAAAAATTTTCCAGATATGGAATCAGGAAAGGATGAGTTTGGGCTTTTGTTCTCTCACTTGCTGTATTGCACTAAATAGTTATTTAGTTGTTTGCACTGGGTGTTTTGGTAATTTGCACTGTTCATACGAATTGTTTGTTATATCACATGGTTTGTTCTTCCCCGTCTCCTATCACATGGTTTCTCCCTCACCACCCCTGTCCCCAATACCCCCCTGGTGGTCTATTCCCTGGTCAGTCCCTCCCCACCCTACTGGTATCCCACTGGCCATGATCCTCCTCCTCCTCCACCCCTCATTCCCCCAGGCATAAAATCTCCCGCCATCAGGCCACGCCCTCTTTCTCACCTGGGGAGTCACCAGAGCCTGAGGTGTCTCCTAGCAAGTCAATAAACAGAGGACATTCATCCCCATGTGGAAAAGAGCACTTCCGATCTTTTGCTGTCAGTTGTGTAAGACCGTGTGGGCCAGGGTCCGTAGCCAGTCGGAGTGGACCCCAAACACGGTTTTACACTCACTGACCCCATCTGACAAAGTTTGGAACCCTTTTGCAATATTTACAGTGATTTAGAGGCAGGGCTTTAAGAAGTACGATTAACCTTGATTTGAAAACCTGAGAGGCAAGCTAGCAATGAGTATCCCACTGCAGCTTTCAGCCCACATTCAGAGGCAAAGCCATCCAATAATTCTCAGCAGTAAGCCCCAGGACTGTAAATATAATGGCAATCTGAAATCTTCATGAGTTTCCATTTAGTATTCTTACATCGTAAGTAGGAACACGATATTTACCAGTGATTGATATCCGAGGAACATAATCTGTCTTACACGAGGTTATTTATTTATGAAGAGTCCTGCAGCTGTGCCTGGAGACAGAGTGGATGCTCTGTGAAATGGAATGGATGTGTATATATATGCCCTGTATTCTATGTCAAACTGTGACATTTTATCTAAAATTCCTTGGGTGGTGCATCTTCATATAATCTTATGGCAATAGCTTAATGATGTTAGCAAAAGAGTGCAGCCAAGAACTCCCATCTTGTCCTCCTTGTTCAGATTCCTCCATGGATGGAATTCTTCTTACACACGAAAACAACTGGCAGTATTTTCAACATATCTTCTTGGCTTGCCATATCTGCAAACAAATCAAGCAGTGAACTCAGGAACATCACACATGAGCAGGCTTATAGTCAACTCTTACTCTTTTGCTTGAACAAAGACAAAAGCATACTTGCAGTAAAATTCAAGTTTCATTATTTCAATCAATGGAAAATGAGGGAAGGTAATGTATGGGTATCTGTAACTAACAGCATTGCAAAGTTATCATCTGCTTAGAGGGCAATTGGGCCCATTCTGAATATTAAAAGCATGTTATTTAAAATGTTATGACCTTTAGATTAAGGGATAAATCCTCAGTAAATTCCTAAGTAAACTGCACTAGCGACAGGGATTCATCTTCAGTTTTTCATTCCTTTGATGAAAGGACCTAACACAGAACTCCTACACAACCTTACTCAACATATTAAAGGACAACATCCAAAGTTCAGAAAGTCGCAAATCTGAAAGTTGGGTAAGTCCTTTGTTTTTGCATCACAATTATTCCTGGGAGAATCATAGGAATAATTAAATAAATAAATAAATAGAAGGTTTTATCTTGAAATACTTCAGACTTCAGAAACATGCCAGTCTACCTGAACTCACATTAATATATTTGGCACTTATAAAATTACCATCAAGCTCCTTCAAGGCATGCTATTGCATGGGGTATCTTTATATGCACATCTTCAGACAAGGACTTGATCTCCCTGTGATTGATAGAGGCACTTACCACAACAGAATCCTAATCAAGACACAGATCCTCTGGAGAAATAAGAACAAATAATAATGACAGTAGTGCTTTAATATCCAACTAAGCGAGAATCATCTCTGCTTGCCTGAAGTGAACATTTTTTCCCCTGTCGTTTACATACATGAAATGTTGGGGCTAACTGGTATCCCTATGAGCACACTGGTCTTCTGCAGAATACCAGACAGAACTTGACAGCAATGTGATGAAATAGCATACACATTAGTGAGTCTGGCGCTTTTCATATAAATACTTTTGCAGTAGAATGATTTGCCTACAGAGCAGAAGGGAGAATCTTGAAAAAGCAAAGGATTATTTTATCATTTCAAAAAATCAAGAGCCCCAGAATTTTAGACCACAACTGTATGTGCTTTCTGAAAATAGATGCATCTGTGAATTCTGGGGGGACAAGGGACTATAACAACCCAAAAAGATTCTCATGTTTGGAGGTATATCAAATGTGTTGCTTTAGGCCAGTGGGGAATGGCAGATGAAAAGCTAATGCGGAAAGGCTGGGTAAGGGGCTGGATTTAGGATAACAATCCTACCAAATACCTGAGACTATTTGCTGTCCTACTTCTATGAAGTATATAAGACACCAGTATTCCCTGTTAACCCCTGCAAAAGGCAGATAAGACACGATGTTTGATGCAGATAAACTCCAGATATTTCAAAATAAAAGCACAACTAAAAAGATAAATATTAGATGGAAGGAATATACCTATGATAAACAATTCTGTTGATGAAATGCAATTAGTAATCTTATTAGAAGATTCTGGAAAAACATGTTTGTTCAGAGCCTGCAATAAACAACCAAATGTTCTTTCATCAGAAAGGGCAAATCAGCCAACTTAGTTAAGAACTATTCTAAGAACACTTAATAGCATCCAGGTTCAGTGACTGATTTTCTATCTTAAGCAGGAAGAGAGGTACAGCACAAACAATCTGGAGGATAAAAGCCTGACAGCAAAATCTCCACACATACCAAGGAAAATAACGTGCCTATGACAGCTACAACAGCAGCAATTTTCAGCTTCTTACACTGCTCATGCGACGCACTCTGCAGTCATCCCTCTTGCATAAATCTGTACGTTATAATTTTGCGTTCCAATGGATCGGTTTGTGTGCTCCGTATCTGCAAATGAGCCAGATAATAGGAGTGCGAGAAGTGATTTGTGCTATCAGTGACATCAGGAGTTTTGCAGCTGTAGTTATTAACAGATTTTTTTTTCATCCAGCAGCATTGACTAAAATCAATCACTCTGATAACCAGGCATGGCATGAGCTGTCCGCCCTGTCATTTCAATCTGATTAATCACACATACACAGACCTTTACCTTAAAGGAGCAATTGTTCACATTTAATCACAAAGATACATTCAAGCATACCATCATAGATTACTAAATTTAAGTGCAATTTATGTCTTATAGTTTGGCAAATGCGTTTATGATAATATGGTTTTGGCATATAGATGTATTGTTTCGTTCATTTTACAAACATTAAAACCTAATCTAATGTGTTGCACTTTGAATCATTTATCATATCAGATTTGCAGCTCTTGAAGCTTTCATTATACATGTATCCTTATCTGCAGATTTATCCTAATAACCCAGGTACAAATAAGTTATTAGTTATTATGGCTTCTTCACACTGTGCTTGCTTGACAGTAGGCACCTTCATCATGGATGAAATGACTTTATTTTACCTAAACATCCTGCATTCTATTAAGTGGCCATTGTTTTATTTCAATTTTCCTTTTTAACCTCAGAACAAGCACAACTCTTCCATTAAGAGTCATGCAAGACTTTCAGTCTCTTTTGAGTTTTGGGGTATACATATTTTTTTGTTTATTTTTTCCTTCAAAAGGTAAGGCATAAAAGAGAGTCCTTACACAATTATAACATTTTTCAAGTAAAAAGCAGGCCACTCTGCAAAAGCACACTCTTATGCCAAAAAAAAAAGGTTGAATTTAAGATCTGTTAAACCAGTACCACATCTGACTTTGCCAAAAACACCATACATTCCAGATACTTCTTGATTAGGCTTAAGCCCACAAAAGCATTCAAGTGTCTGGGGTCCACCACCATCTAAGTGGGCATAGGTTTCACTTTCAGTCCAGAAGCCAATGAAATTGAGATTATGCTGAAAATTTGAGTATAAGCCTAAACGTTGTGCTGATAAAATTGCACAAAACCATAATCTTTGGCTCTGTTGCTGAAGTCATATGCAGCAGACAGGTTATTACTTGCTATGCATGTTAAGTAGGTAACTCCTTAAGCCTTTACCTTCTTCAGAAGTATTAATTCACCAACATTTCAGAATTGGGTGTATTTTCTGAAAAGCTAGATCCATATGTTAGAAGTTAGTTTTTATTTACTGTTTCTAAACTAGATAATACTTCTGTTTTAAAATAAATACTTTTTCAAAGACTGTTGTACTTAGATCTATATAGGAATTGACTGAATAACATTCTTATGTTTTACATTGAAACAAATAATTTTTAAAATATTTTAATCAAATAAGGGAAAAACCTTTTCGTTAAATATATAACATGGTGAATATAAAGTGAACCTTCCTTTTATTTGTAGCACACTGTGCAGGAGGCCCCCAATAGCAGGCTCCTGCTCTAAGTGGTCCCCAACTATATTCTCAGGAAATGGCAAATTGAATAGGCTGACAAGCAACTAACCTCCTGAAGGAAGAGAGAAAGCATTCTTGTGCCAAAGAATTTAAAAAAAAAGCCAAAGTCTTGGAGGCAACCAGAAACTTGCTTATGCTTAAATAAATGGCAGAAACACAGATTCATCAGCAGGCTACATGTAATTACTCAAAACTGCACAGTGCATTTATTTCCTCAGTCCAAAACTGGGATGCAGAAGGATATTGCTTTCCACTACATGTCATGCACCAATAGTATCTACATTATAAAGCACCCAGAGGTTCAATTGTCATTTTGTAATGCAATCAAGAGGAGCCAGTCAGAACATAACTGGGGTGTAATCACCACCAGAAGTTTTAATATAAATACCCCTTATACAGAAAAGGCTAACTTTTAAAAACATTCCTCCTCATCACATCCTAGAGTATTTTCCAGAGGAAGAACAGCTGTTAACCTTATTGTGCCCACCCAGTTTAGCAAAACTCTATCACCTTTATCAAGTAGAACACAGGCAATGAACCACAGAGCAACTCATACTTCATGTAGAGTGTTTTACAGGGATACACTGCAGCAAGTAATTTTTGGATCTTTCTTAGGCTCTGGAAAAAGATTAAAGTGTTGATTTTTGTACATATATTCATATTCAAATTGAAAATCTAGAAAAATGCAACTGCAGATCAGAACATCAGTCCATCTAGTACACAGTCCATCTCCATAGCTGCTACCGTCAAGGAATGTGCAAAATATCTGTCAGTAATTAATGAGGATAGTATCTCACAAGTCACAGGTTGTGTCCACAAAATTGTCTTCAATAGCTATTCATTAGCCAGTTTTCTCTTGTTTTTCCAGTCCCTTTTTAAATCAATTTGTACTTTAGACCATCCAAAATAGTAGAGCTGCATTCAACAGTTTAAATTCTGTGGAACAGAGGAAAAAAAGAAATGCTGTGGGTTAGGGGTTTTTTCTCCCCTGTCTAACCCTACCAGCCCATAGGACCATGCTTGTCCTGGCTCTGGAGCAGCCATCTCTGTATTCACCTCTACCAGAGTACTTCCCACATATGTACCCCTTCTGTTCTTCAAAGTTCCAGTCTGCTCAGCCTGCCCAAGCCATTTAAGTACACTGACTTCACTTTTTTCTGAAGACCATTTGGTAAAGAATTTGTCAAATAGTCTGAAGTTTAAAGTAAATTACATTTAAAAGTCGAAGACCTGTTAACTATTTCCTACTATACCACATTTGATTCACTTGGTTTTTTTTTTTAGTACTATGCACCAGTAGCTTTCTGGAAGAACTCTTTCAAACATTTGGAATTTACCGCCTCACCTTCCTGTTATACTGAATAATCTGTTATTAATTAAAAAAATGCTAACCATAACTACCAAATTCATCTATTTGATGATAAGAAATTTCAGCCTTTTTGCTTTTGCCTTTTAAAAATGTCTTTAATGCTCAGGTTTTTCTGTATTCTCTCCAACATTTTTGTTGCACCAAGCATTTTAAATGCAATTCCTATTGCTGATGTAGAAAGGCATATTAACAGGTTTGCACTTACTTGCTCTCATTCCTTATGTCTTATACTCTATTTATTACTTTCCACCCTGTAATTAGAAAACTGACTTGCTCTGACTGATGAAAAAAGGAAACAACACAGGACATGATATCTTTCCCTCTGACTGCTCGAGACCTCACAGGTGGTCAGGAGTTTCTTAAGATAGGGTGTCCATCAGCAAAAATAAGTAAATAAATATGCAGATAGTATAGAGTAAAAATGAGTGGCTAATTCTTCTCAAAAACCAAACAAAAAGTAATTTTTGAATGCAGTAATGCATTTTTAGCCTCTTGAGAAGAAACGCTTGCTTTTACTATACAAATTTATTTCCAAGATTTGAATGCCACATGACATCACAAAACCCATGTGTTGCACTGGGCCTTTCCTTTTCTTCCCAGACCATCATAAGTTTCTTTCAAGAGAGGACCCAAGAAGGTATCCATTAACAGGGTAGGAAGAATTTCTTTCAACTGTAAGACTGCTTTATTGTCATATACTCTTCCAAAAGTGCCCAAAGTCAGAGTTTTAACTTATAGGTAACTGTCATATTTTTAACTCATTTCCTAAATGAAAGTACATTTAGGAAATAAGGAAAGCTGTATTTAGCAGAACTGAATATGATACATTAAGATGGTGTAAGACATTAATTGAGGAATACTAAATACAGACTATTGCTACAATCCTACTCCAGTCTAATGCAGCTCACATAGACAACATGCATTTCTAAAAATGTAAAAATGTTTTTTCCTATTTAAAATATATCAGGAAGTCAATATTTTATCCATCTTCTAAAAAAATCCTAGGGGAGGAGATGTCTAATTTTTTTCAAATACACTGATTTTCTCTAGAGTCTGTTAAAGATTTGTCACAAGAAAAACAATAAAGAAAGAAGATGATGCACTGAACTCTCTCATCATGCCCTAATGTGCCAAGCCCCTAGACACAAAGACATTAGAAAGGAAAGTTCTTACATTGAATACAATGACTAGATGGAGAAAAAAATTAAGATAGAAAAATATTCTCAAAATCTGTAAACAATATTATTAACTGGGGGGGGGGAGGGGGGAGGAAGATATCCAAAACAGTATTTTAAAATAAGGTCATGAGACACTTTTTGTGCATATTGTATCATTAATTGATGTACATATAGACCAAGAAAACCTTTACTAATAATGAAGTAAAAAATATTTTAAAATTTGCATGGTATGTTCTAACTGCTTTGAACTGTCAAGTGAGATTTTGATGGTGAGATAGGTCTGCAAGAGCCTGTATAAACTTTTCATTGTTTCTTTCATTTTAATACATTTGTAATTATGACATTAAATTCAACTTCAATAACATAACTGAAATTAAGATATTGCTATATATCAAGAGCTGAGCTGGTCTTTCCTTTTAGTTCCATAGCAGTGAAATGGTCATAATTGACATTTTTGTCACGTTGCTGTGTTACGTCCCAGCTTTTGCTGCATAAATGCTCAGAAATTCAGCTGCATTACAATCCTCTCTTCATCCTACCTACCATTTCACTTTTTGCTTTCTTCCTCTGTGTCTTTTCCTTCCAGTCTTTCATCATATGTGAGAATTATATAGTTTTTCCTCTGTTTGTTGACATTGAAAAAGAGGCTATGTCTGCACACTACCTGGTCCTGAACAACAATCAGCAAAACTGCAATCAACATCCAGATAAGGTCCTCTAATTTCATTCTGAATGTGAGAAGGATAGTTTAAATCACAACACTGCTAATGCTGAAGGTAAAAACAAGCAACACACATGCCTCAAAAAAAAAAAAAAATCTAAAGCAAAAAATACCCAGAATTTCTTATGAAATGACAGAATGAGAGGTGATTGATGCTTTATACCTAAATCCAATTTTTATAGAATAGATTGAAGATCGGACACATCAACCATATTAATATTCAAGCCTATCCCTTTAAGTATCACACAGCCACTAATCAGAGCTGAAGGGGACTGAGCTTTTCTCACAGTTTTCATTCTCATTTTTAAATGACTTAATGTTGTACTATTTTATATTCAAAACACTTTTCTTTATCTGGCATGTAACCTCTACAGTTCAAGTACTTAAACAAACAGCACCTAATTTGATATTCTGTAAAATTAATTTCAATAGAGAAGATGATGAAAAAGAGAAAGGGTTTAGTATTTTATAGGTATTACTAAAGCTTGTCGCTCCAGAATTAAATCTTCACAGCAGTCACTTCATAAACAAGATTCAGGGATTTTGAGGTGATACTTACATATGCAGGAGAATATATGTCACAAAACACATTGTTGTGCTACTCACATATAAGCCTATCTTAAAGAAACTAAACAAAGAATTACTGAAAGGCGAAGATTTCTTCAGAGAATTACAGAGCAATTGTGGTACCTGAGGCCAAACAGTGCTCCTGTCCCTACAACATTCACATGTGTTCTATACAGTGGCAACATTCCCTTCACAGAGTTATCAGCTGTCATCCATCTGATACTATCTGCTAAGCTTTTGCTTTTATAATAGGCCCACTGAAGCTGTATCTAGTGTTTGGAGTGTTTTTAAAATCACCACCATTTCCTGATTCCCTGTATTTTAGTCTTTTTGTCGTTGTTATTGTTGGATTTCTGATAATAAGATTCAGCTCTTCTTGTCTCACTTGAATTGCCCAAGATAACCCTTGCTTTCCCAGGCTAACATTGGTCACAAAGCAGAATTATCAGAGTGTGCAAAGGGGGGTTTTTTCCAAGTCCCACTCAAACATCTGGACTAACAGGATTTTTACATTTGAAAACCATGTAGAAATTTAAAGAATCTAAGAAGAGTGACAAGACCTTTTCTACCACTGCAGAAAGAGGCAATATTAATATCCAAGCTATTTTATTACTTTTCAAAAATCAATTATTTAATCTTTTATGTGTACTGGGCCCAGCTTAAAGACACATCTTCCCATCAATTTCAGACAGCTTTTTACAGAGTTCCCAGGAGTTGTACGAGTTCTTCTCTCTGTCTGAACCCCAACAGCAATCTGAAAATGTGGTTGCAAAAGTGTGCAAGAGAGAGCTCTTAGCCATCAGCACTCATTTCGGTCACTCAGAGGACTGAACCATGCCCTGCTATATTCAAAGCATGAGCCCAGAAGGAGAGAAGCCTCAGCTGATGTTACCAGAGAACACAGACTCTGAGGATGGAGATGGCCATGACAGCAGTTCAGAATGAACCTTTCCCTACTCCAGCAATGCCAAAGCAAAATCCCTCCTGCCAGCTCTAAGACACTCCAGGAAATCTGTTGAGACATTGGGAACTCAGAATTGTTTGCATTTTGAAAAATTGTCTTATGGGTGCTTTTGATTGTTTTTGTCATTTTGCGTTGATTCAGTTGATCCTTCAGAGAAGCTTTCTTAATAATATAAAAAACAGGGAATTGTGAAGACCCTGGGGGGGCATTCCCTGGTCTAGGGAGACACAAGAAGCTTCCCTCAAAAAGCTGTTAGACCCCACTGGCTCCTTCTCCTGTTCCTATGTCTGTTCCTATGTCCCTGAGCCGCTCCTCCCTATTCCCTGATTGGCCCTCATCTTTGTACTGCTCTGAGGCCAGGGTCAGTCCCCAGGCCCCTGTAGAGCGAGAGCAAGCCCCTCTCTGTGTGTGTCTGGGACCTGATCATCTCACCACATGGCTGAATAAAACATCTGCGGATATTATGCAAAGGCCCTTTTGCTTCCTTACCCTGGACTATGCTAGCAGCAATCCAGCTTGCTACAGATGGGATCCAGTTCAGAAAAAGGAGCATAAACTCATCATACTAAGCTAGCAGAAGAATGATGGAAGTGTTTTCCCAGGCAATTAATACGTACAGCACTCACACTAAGATCTCTAAGAGACCCTGAGAGCAAGTACCAATGTACACAGAAGGAGAACAGCCAGCTTCCCTCTGAACTGCCCTTTCACACATATTGAAATCTAATTGAATGCATCAGTCCCACCACACCATATTTATTTCTGGTTCCACTTGCACAAAAAGACAAGGAGTCTTTTAGGCAGCAGACTCTCCCTGCCTGCTTTTCCACATTGCTTGTCAAATCACAGCAGGCTTCACCGTGGCAGAAGGAAATGGGCAGTGAGATCCTTCCAAATCTGGTCAAGACAAACAGACCCTTCTAGAACTTCCTAGTTTCTCAGTATCATCTACAACACTGGCATTTTGACATCAGCCTCTGACATATACATCTTCTCTCTTGAAACCCACACATTTCACCCACCTTCTCTCTCTTTTTGCTGTGTCTGCTTGGCCAGAGAGCACAGAACTCCATGAAGCTCCTTACACCGTAGGAGGACAGCAGCAACCACTGAACATATTGCAGAGGTTAAATGAAACTTGACTAAATCTTTTCTCTGTGAGCTTTCAGAATAAGTAAGAATTCAGAAGGGAGGAAAACAGTGATATGGATAAGAACCATTATTGTTTTTTGATCATGTCTTCTACCACATTTCCACCTTAGAGTAATCCAATCACTATTCTACTTTTCACTGAAGATAAATAAATCTCACATCCTCATTCTCTGACCAAAGGTATGTGCCCGCAGGGATACATTGGCTGTACTCTCTTTGTCCCTTGAATTTGGACACTGGTACTCTCCCTTCAAAGCATGCTATCACCACTATGTAGAGCCTTCCTTGCAGCAATGGCAATAAATCATTTTAGGGGCTATAAACCATTTGAAGGAGAAAGAGACTTTCCTAACAGCCCACACTGATGCCCAACTGCAGTACATTCCTTTGATTCCACCCACAAAAACGAACCAAAATGTTCATCGACACTTTTTTTCTTCCTCAGGGACATCCCCTCTCCTGTGGAGCAAACCTTGCTTTTTTAAGAAACAGCATCTTCAACCTCCAATTCTTCGTGCCTTTGCTGTACCAACACTGTCTCCTCGTGAATGAGAAGCGTCTCCCTTTGAGTCCCTTTTACCATTTAATTTTTTTTTTCATTGAATTGCCAGCTCAGTCACAGAGAAGCAACTCTGTGTACAGGTGTAATAACAAAGTCACTCCAGTGGCAGTGTTCTCTCCACATGCATACCAGTGGAGTTTATGTTATGCTCATAAAAATTGTTGCATCTTTCTTGGGTTTTTTCCCACGGAACCTGGGAAAAGTTACACATCATTTAATACAATAACAGAAAAAAGGATCCTCCAAAACCTGCCCCTTTACCTATTTCACTATTTGGCTGGTTTCTTACTGATGCTGCTTTATCAAGGTGGTCTAACTTGGTCTGTGGTACTGGGCTGGTGCCAGATACCTCAATGAGCCCCACACAGGCACATCACAGCAACCTCCCCTCAAGTGTGTGCTGCTCTGAGTAGCAGGGATCAGTGCCCAAACATGCATAAGAGTACTGAGCATGTGACAGCTGTTAGATTTCGGAAAGTTTAGGTGACGACACTTCCCACCCACCTTGCTCACCTGTGTGAGACCAAAGCAGTGAAGCAAGGCTGGCTGGTTAGAGCACACTGACAAGATGAATGCATGCCCTTGAAAAAGCCCCACTCCTATTGACGTCAAAAAGCAATGGATTGGGTCCCCTGTCAGACACAGAAAGCAGACATCTGCTTCACTGCAAATGCAAAGAGGAATTCATTAAGTCAAGCATAGCCTTATTCCAAACCAAACACTATTAACATTTGAAGTCCTTAAAATTTTGAACTTATGTAAATTCTCTTCAATTCTCTTCTTGATTTCCTGTGTTAAATAATGATAAATATTCAAATCAAGAAATCTATTATTTCTTATTCTTTTATTTTTAAATTTTGAGGAGGCTTTTTGATACTTTCCCTCTGCTGCCCCCTCCTCATTCCATGCATTTCTCCCCCCTGCTGTGTGCATCTGCTGTGTCTCTCTCTCACTTGCTCTCTCCCTGCTGTGTACATCCACTATTTCTCCTCACCACTCCTCTGTGTATGTTTGCCATCTATCTCTCTCCCCCTCCTGCTGAGAATATTCACTGCCTCTCCCCCTCCCCCCAGTACGTGCATCCATCCTGCATCATCCTCTGCCGCTGCAGTGCACATGAGCCTTTTCTCAGCAAGTCCTACTGGCATTCATACACACCTTCCTCTGCCTGCCTTCCCTCATGCCCTCTATTTTTCATCCCCTCCTCCGTGCACCCCTTATCCTTGCTCATCTTTATACTATTCTCCCTTCCATCTTTTTGATATTCTCGTTCCTTCTGTCTCCTTATCTGCACCACTCTTCTCTCAGGCTTCCCTTTGTACCATTTCTCTCCAGTTCTCTCTGATCGGTTCTCACAAATTGATTCTACAGGAAAAATGTTCTTGTTTGCAGGGGTGCACAAGCCCACACTGCAAACCATTCAGCACTGTGTCAAATCTGAGGTAGTCAGATTAACTTGCAGAAGAATCCTTGCTTCCTGCCATCACACACACAGGGTAAAGTCTCCCAAAACACTTTCCTGTGCTTTTTTTTTCCTCATATGACTGCCCTGCACGGTTCATTTGCATGTAATGCAAAGTATTCAAGATATGCCTTTGCATACCTGCAAGGTTCTTATTGGCAAAAGAGGAGGATGTGACACTAATCCTAACTGTTGTAGTTTAGGTCACAAAAAACTAAACATGTGCTTTAATTGGTATAATATAGTGGGGCAGAATCAAATCCAAATGCATCCTATGATTTTCCAGCTGCCTTTCAACTGATGTCGTAACAGTGACTTAGTCATTCAGTGATCAACTGAGTCAGCTCTCTTCCTTCTCATCAGAAAATTTCATCAACCTGCTCTGGTTTTCAGTGTCCAAGTAAGTCGCTTGAAAAATTTAAGACTAATCACAAAACTCATCCTCCAAGAACTGCAATAGGGATACCTACACAACCCTGTACTTTCTCATTCAGCACCAACCACTGCTTTCATTTAGCTAATCACTTATATTACTCATGCAGATCCCCAGTTTTCCACTTCTGATTATTAATACCTAGCTATTAATTAACAGATACCCAGTACAGTCAGATGATGTAAACCAAACCTCCTTGGTCTAGAAATTCATTAATTTCAGCAAAGAGAACGTCTCTGCCTGGCACAATGCACATTTAGTAAGCCCTTCTAGCATTTATCCCACTTTGAATTGTTTTCAAGCCTTAAATATTTATATTCTCTGTAAAGTGTGTCTTACTGTCTTACTAAGGCCTTGTTCAGATTTTTCTTTTTAGAACATACACAACAGATTTGCTATATGCTCAAATCTACCTAATTTATTGGTCCTACAATAACATACTAGTTCTTTTCCCAAGTCAAAGATGAAAATTAGGCAACATTTAGGGAAAAAAAAAAAGATAATTTCAATTTTGCTTCTGCTAACTTTTACTTACATGTCTAATCTGTTGACTTTCACTTATTTAAGTGGGAGCCTAATCTATTTTGCTTGGGATACAAGTCCTAGGCAGCTTGCTAACTGTCCTAGGCCTCCTCTGGGGCATCTTCCCCTCCCAGCCCCTGCAGGTGGCTGCCTCCAGCTAGCTGGGCACCATGGCATGAGCAGGGTTACTGGGGCCCCCGGGCACTTGGTGCTTTCAACCCCTGAAATACGACAGAGTTTTTCATTTCACAGGCAAGGAAGCTGCTCTTGGTTGTGTTACTCCTGTGTGCCTGTGGTGTGTCAAACCTAGAAGCACCAACAATGCCTGCCAGAGGCTGGCATTTGAGAAGGCATATACTCATGATCCTGGCATCCACACATCTAAGTCTTGCTCAGGTTTTCCAGATCATCAGCTGCCTTAAAACAGATGCTCTCACCTGTCAGTTCTGACCCTGAACTTGACTAAATAGTTTCTGCTCCGATTTTTGTCAAAGTCTTTTGTAATTGTGGTACTTTACTTGACAAATTGGAAATAATTCCACAGCAACTGACAAATTTTATTGAACTGTGTGTTGAAAAGACTTTCAGTAAAATATTCCCTGGTATCAAATTCAATTTACTTTCATCACAGAGGTCACTGCTAATCTTTTTTTAAAAGCAAAAAGAAATTAGGCAGAACTTCATATTCAAATGCATAAACACATCTGCTTTACATTTTGTATTAAATAAGCAAATTGAGTTTTAAGAGTGACTTGTCAACATCATTGTAGCAATAGGAAATTTTGGCAGTGGAACAGAAAAAACGAATGAAGGATTTAGTGCTTCAAATATGACCTGGACTTGAGAAATAGGCTCAGTTGGCGAATACCTCTGTGAAAGTGATCAACACAAAAATGGATAACATTGCCACTGACATTTTTATCACACAGTTTGAGTGTTGACACTCCAAAGAGATAACAAGAATGGTCCAAAAGATCAAAGTTCCTATTGCAGGCTTTCTGCACTTTCAAGGAGATGATGGCACATCCATTTATACATGTTTCAATGTTTGGAAATGTTCTTTTTCTTTCTTTATCTAAAGAACTTTAAGACTCATCTACATGACATTGTGCTAATGAATAGAATCTACACAGAATGACAAAATAGGCAGGTCCATACCTATACATAAAAGCTTAAAAAGAAAACTAGGATATTTCTAGTGAAAAGCACCTTAGAAACATGAAAGAACAGTGGGAAAATATTATGGATGTTCTTTTCCACATAAAAACACCTGCAATATTTTTGTTACCTTACTAAAGTTAAAAGCTCCATTTGTATTTGAAAGAATAAGTTGCCACCATATCCCAACTAGACTAAAAGCAATTTTATCTTGGTCATCTAGAAGCAGGTCAAACCAGTATGATTTTCCTGTTTCTTCTGCCAAACAAATGCTCTTCATTTGAGAATAAATTTCCATGCCCTGACAGAATAAGCAGCTCACAGGAGAGTGATCTAACAAAAATGACTGAGGCTCAGGATATGAATGTAAAACTGATTGCTTGACCTGCTCTGTAACACAGCTCGTATCATGCATATGCACCTGAGAAGCTATTATGATTTGCACATCTTCTGTCTGAACGACTGCCATCCTCTCTGTAATAACTTTACCAGTTAAATCACCATCTGTTTCATAGACTTTCTAATGTTTATATCTCCCTTTTCTGTCCTAGGAAAAGAACAAAATTGTTTTCCTCTACTGCATGAGAAGGAATATCCCTGCACTCAGCTGGGGACCTAAGCTAACATATCTTAACTATCTCTATCAAACCAAGACACAGATTTTAGCATTCAAATGAACCTGAATGAAATCCATGATCTGCTACCCCTATAGAGGGCAAGACAGAACAAGAAACACATTACATGTTTTCCTTTGTCCTTCCATCCCATCTGGCAAACTTGCTTAAATGCTGATGTAACTGGTGATAATGAACGTACAAAAACCAGAACCCTGACACATAGTGACAGAGACAAGGCAGCATTTACAACGATCCCAAATAGATCCCAGGTCAACATAACCAGAGGAAATTTGGATACTTTCAGATAAGTTATAAGCTTTGGAAACTATAGGATCTGTTCTTCCCTGAATTATAATAATAAACTGGACTTCAAACAGCTTCCATACTGCTACTCAATTCTTCATTATTTAAAAAAACCCAAACAATACAGCAAACCAGACATCTCTCCCAAACTCAAACACCAAACAAAACCAAACTCAAAAAATCTAAACTCCAACAAAGGTACATTGGACCTAGTCTTGCCTGCAAAGCTCAAGGACATAGGTAATATGCCCTCCACCATCAGGGAAGTCCATAATCACATTTCCGAGATTTTTACTACACAATAATAAATGCAGACAATGCTGGAAGCTGCTATAAGGAACTCAGAGATTAGAACTGTGCAAGTCAGAGACTTACAGAAGTCTGGCAGGAGGGGGCTCTAAGGGAACCTTTGAAAACGATTTATCAATATGGATTTGCAGAAGCATTCTGAAACTGTGAGAATTGCTATTCACCTCTCAGGACGCTGGATTAAAAAGTCGGAGCAGAGATCATAGTGACTATATATAAAATCTTTCATAATGGGAAAGATTAGGATTAATCAGTTTGTCTCTCTTTATGGCTCTCCTGGACATCAAAAGGATCTTTTGAGTTTTGTTAATGCTGAAAAAAAAAAGTGTTCATTAAAATAACAAATGCACATTAGAAACCAACCACTCACAAAAGAAGCTTCTACTATGTTTCTCTATTACTCAGTTTTACTGACACAAAGAAAAATTGCTTTCCACTAGTTGGTTGCCCTAGTCTGCTCCCTTCCCTCCCCATACAAGCAGTTCAGAGTTAGCAATAGGGTGAATCTATCAGAATGCACAGAGGAAAAACAGTTTTGAAATCATTTTCCTAATACACATAGGTGCTTAGTTATCCCCTCATTCCAAGTCCCACACGTGCTTTTTGTTTTGGTGAGACTTAAAATTTGCTGGGAACAGCCCCCATATCCAGGACGGATAAAATTTTCAAATAAAGCAACAATTGAGCAACAAGCCCTTTCTCTCCATGCAACAGTTCTATCCTCCTCAAACTGATAAAGAGCCTTCAGAGCATTCAGTTGACAACTTAGAGCTGTAGGTTTAACATTCATTTGTTTTAACTCCAAATTATGCTGCCAGAAAAGAAAACAGCCTAGGAATCCCCTTGCCTGACCCCGGGCAAGATGGGGCAAAACCACAGAGTGGCACAACAAACACAAGGAGGAGCCCCGGGAGCCCACATGGTGCTTCTCTTGCCCTGAGGCACGGTTCCCTACACCTGCCCTTCCCCCAGCCAAAAGCTACCCAGCCTCTTACCAAAGACGCCTTGATAGCAACACCTTCACTCACATCCTGAAATAGCAACCTCAAGTCTGAGTCACCTTTACCATAGCCAGTGACCAAAAACATTTCCAAGCAAGAATTAAAGCTTTCAAAAGTCTCACTGGCAACAACTGCAGAAGTTGCCAGCACAATAGGGAGGGAACAAGATGGGAACTAGCTCACAACAAATTTTGATAAAATAATGATTGAGAAAAGCAAATCTACTCAATAAATTAAAACCAAAGAAATCTCGGGGAAAAATTAAGAGGGAAATTACTACAGTTTAGAACTTTCTTAATCTGTTACTATAAGATAACAGGAGCTCTTATGCTACTTTCAAAAAGCCACATAGCATTCTCAGTGGAGAGTTTTCTGGGAATCTGAAACCAAAGCAAATCTCCCACAGCAGTATCCCAGGACCAAAAGCAGGGCTCTGCAAGCTTTGAGATGTTAACCTCTCTTTCTTTTCAAATTCTTTTCTAATTGCAAGTCTAGTGGTAGGGAGAGTATCTTGGGCATGCAGACTTTTATAGTCTCCAAAGGAAAAAAGTTCCAATTGTTCAAGGGGAAGTTGGAAGCTGGCAATGCTACACTGTCTTCCCATCTGCAAAATGAAAGCATTCATGTACAAAGTCTGTGTCTTCTTGCTGTTAAATCAAGCAGCAGCTGAAAAACTCAGCTGCATGAAGCAACTCTACTCATCTTCCTTGTAGTCACCTTCAAAAGTCACCTAAGATTTTGAAGAACAGGGCACTAAAACAAATGTTCAGTGTCTTTTAAAGTGTCCAGAAATGAATGAGCTGCCAGACTCATCAATTTCTAGAAACCAAGGTGACAGAACTATCAAAGACCCAGAGAAGTAACCACTGCATTGTCTTGCCTGACCTTCTGTGATGATGTGCAGAGGAATGAAGGAGCCACAGGCCTTATTACAGGGAAAGCACTCTTTGTTCTTGTAGCTTTCAAAACAAAGTACAATGATCTTTTCCACTGCAGCTGAAGCAATTCTATCACCAGAGTCTTTTTTTTTTTTTTTTTTTGATGTCTGAGCTGCCTACCTTAGAAACAGTTCTCTGCCTAATCACAAAGAGCCAGTGAAAAGACAGAACATGAGTAGCTGGGCTTTTGTCCACAAACCCAGTAGCAAACCTTATTAAAGGAAGGATGCATACTGAAAGCTATAGTGATGGTCTGCATAAGGCCAAGTTTATTTGCTGTCAGATGCAAGTCCAGATAGGGAGGCAGCTAAGCACGCAGTTCAGGTCTCTTGCAAGGCTAAGAAGCCTGCTGCTTGGACAGAGACAATGGGATAAACAGACACTTGGAAAACTTGACTCCCTGAAATCTGGATACCACTTTTTTATTGGCACTCAATTGCCCTGATCACAAAAATGAACTGGAGTAGTCTCTTAGGACAAACTGTCAGAAGCCTGCTCTGCCCTTCTCACTGCATTTCTACTCACTCCCTTCACTGCAGTCTTGGCCTTCTTGCTCTTCCTTTGTTTGAGGGTTTTTTTCCCCGTCTCCTTTTGTTTCTGAGACATAAAAAGAGAGAAAGAGAGATGATGGGTGACCTGAGGAAAGGATCAATCTAGACGCTGAGAGAAAAGAGGGCTGGCATGGCTGTCAGCAGATGACACAAAGAGGATGATCTATAGTGCACAGTGCCCAGATTACCTGTCCTGCAGCAAAAGAACATTTTAAAAATAATTATTCTTAGAGAACAAAATTAAAATGTGACATCCAACTCATATACCTAGGGAATAATTCACGTACAGGTTATCTGATTGTAAATTCACCAGCTTTACCTATTTAAAAACAAATTGAGCTCCTTAATAAACCTCCTAATTCATATGAAAATTTTAGACAATGTATAACAATTCCTACAGTAGTCACGTCCAGCTACAATACCAAAATAATATTATTAATTTATGATGAGACTGTTTAGTGGTATGCTATTGCTTTAAATGTGTGCAAGAGAAAGCCTTATTTAAGCTAGTTTAACTTTGAAATAATAAACAGGTAGTCAGGGTATTATTATTGATATTTTTTACTTCCCAAGATCAGTAAAATAAATACAACATCTGGAAGGAAATTTTTTAAAAGAGACTTTTAATGAAAAGAATGCTTTTTAAATAGGCATATAAAGACAAGAATAGTAATGGTTAAGACTGCAACAATAAAATCTGACACATCAAGGAAAATTTAAGCTAAAATTTCAACTGTCTTTTTTAATTAAAGTATTTTACCTCTTAAAAGACATATCATTGGCAGAAAAGAAGTTGAACTGCATTCTGTTCTCAATTGCCTGCCATAACCTGTCAATTCACAGTGAGATAAAACTAAATGGTATCCATAAGTGCTGAAACACTAGACCATTTATTAATCAGTCTGCTTTTTGAACAGAGTTTTCTATTGATATATTAGGAAATCTAATTTTGTTTTACTTAGAGAAGCATGTGTAAAGTCAATAACAAACACTGTTAGAGCAAAAACATTTAATGCTTTTATATACAGCATAAACTGGTGTTGCAATTAAAACAGCAGACGCAACGAGCAACAGAAGTAAAACAGTGCAAGGTATTAAAAATCCTAGGAAAAAGATTGTACAGATTAATTAAAAGATTCAACATATTGAACTCCAATGTTCTCTCTTGTACATACCTCACCATCTTTACCCTGTAATTCAAATCACAAACTCCCCAGATAATATTGCACATACACTATGCCTATTCCTCTTTACCTACACCTATATTTGTATAGGTACAGCTCTCTCTATATTCATTTTCTCTGTCTATATTCAATTTGCTATATTCATTATGTTTTTGGATACTGACATAATTTTTTTTATTGCGTTCATTATAAGGTTTGTTCTACTTTCTTGGCAAAGGGGCAGAACTTTTAAGGAAGCATTGGAAGCAACACAACTGTTATGCAAAGTAAAATGTGTGCCCAGCTGTGACTGTCCCCTACCCCTGTACTGACTTCTCCCACTTTCCCCTTGGGTTTATTAGAATAAGTAAAGTCCCTTCCAGCTACTTATTAATACAATCCTGCTTCTGTATAGGTCACCTGGTAAAATGGGAGACAATGAGGTGCTTTATGTGCTTAGTTGTTTCATTTCTTAATGATTGCTCATCTTTGAAGGATCCCGTGCTTTCCAAACTGAAAGTAAAGCATGACTGTAGGCTGTGCTGAAGTTAGGGACCTCACCAAATTCTGTTACCCAGTAGGCCTGTACAAATCTCTTTCCCTAAATGCCACGACTCCCAGATCCCTGCTGTGAATGGACCCAGCTGTTCGAAGTCCCCCTACGCCCCTTTTACCAGCAGTGCTGCAGGCAGTTCCTCCCAGCCTGATGCACAGTGCTTGTGAGGTATTCAGGCAGCAACTTCAATGACATTTAATTTCAGCAGGAAAGACCTCTCAGGTGTAACAAAGAAGATATCACAATACCTAAACTTAATCCTTTTCACCAGATTGCCCTACATTGCTTTGGGTCCATGACTTAGAGTAAGAGGTGACTGCATGCAATTTCCTGAGGATGAAAATGACTGATATATAACTAGCAAATAACACCTAAAGTAAAAAATGAAAGAGATGGTCCACCATCACTCTGTTGAGACAAACAGCAATAACCTTTCCCTAAAAGGAAAAAATCCCTTTGGGAAGAAATCTTCTCACTCCACAATACCTCCAGCACAGAGAGGATTTTTATTTCATCCCCCTTCCCTTTGGGACTGCATTTTTCCTCAAGGGAAAACACCTCCTGCCACCACCTTCCTGTCAGATGCTTTTTTGGCTGAAACACGGCAGACAGCACCCTCAGAAGGGAGATGCCCCAGAATCCTGTTCTTGTGGTTGCCACAGCTCGATAAAGCAGGGAATAGCAATGCCAGTTCTCAAGGACTGTCTGCATCCCTGTCTTTTTTTTTTTTTCTCCACAGCAGCAGCAAAGGCTTTTCAAAGGAATGGCAATTAATAGCAGATTCTTTGATTCAGCCTGACTGATTATTAGGAGCCCTGAAGAACTGATACCACAGTCATGGAGACAGATCCAGAGACATCACATGTCCCCAGTCACCAATAATCTGTGGCTTTTCCAGAAATATCAGTGCTCACAACATGTGAGAATCAGGAAAGAAAATGTAGAAACTCCTAACATATAAATTAAGGGAAGAAGCTTTCCCTTCATCCCTTTACAGCAGATAAATACCTGGGTGCATAATACTGAGGTCACGTAGAAAATTATGCTCTTATACCAGGCATTTTAAACATTATTTGATGCTTCTTTTAAACACACAAATGGAAAAACAAACCCCAAATTAATTTATATATCCTAAGTACAGTAATAATTATTACTTACTGAGCTTCTGCAGTGTACATGAACATGTACTTCAGCAGGATAAGCATGACAAACTACAGAAGTATGTTTAAAACTGTATTCATCACATGACTGTGACTTCATCACTTATGATTAACATGCTCATTTATATTGATCAATATAGGTTCTGTGATGGCATGCTTCACAGCTCCAAACACCTGTCTCTATGGGACAAAATGACCCTAAAAAGTAAAAATAAAGCCTAAACCATCCAGGAAGTATTTTTCCTTTTGCTCTCAAATATGTAAATTAGCCCTCATATTGTACTGCCTTTAGAATTAGATGGACACTATTGATTCAAATTTTATATTTTTTCTCTGTATCACAAAAAACCACAGGATCTATTACTCCTTTACATTCTCTCCCTGATAGTAAATCTAACAGGTCACAAAATCCCAGACCTCAGACTCTTCCAACTCCATGCCTGTAGTTTTGCACAGCCTCTTAGGCAAGCCTTTGGTTATACTGCTTTTTTCCTAGTCCCTAACTTCATCAAACAGTAAACCTAAATAATTCTATTGACTTCAGAGATCAATTTGGGGATTCAATACAGTTCTGGATGAGGGTCAGGGAGATGAGAGGGGCTACAAGGGGACCTGGGAACCACAGTACTCAATACAGTACCATTGCAATACTGCATTACAAAGCACCATGATCCAGAGTTATAAAGCTCTGAGGAGCTTTTTTGTACATGTACAAGTTTTTTGCTTTAAATAAAGTAAATGCCAAAATGCCTATAGAGCCAGAAAGGCTCTTTGTGAACTGCCAAACAGAACCAAGACACTAGAAAATAAGTGCCAGTGTGGATCTTGCTGACAGTTATTAAGCAAAGAAATAATACAACCCGCACAGCAAAAAAGGCCTTGCTTCAAAATGGACATAGAAACTCTGAGTTCATATGGGTATCCATAGACAAACCATCTCTCAGCTTGTTAATGGAGCGTTATGTGTCCTGGTGGGTCTCTGGAGACTGAGTTGCACAGACTCAACACACCTTCACAGCAGTTTCAGCTAACAGGCCTTTCTGCTTCCTACTGGCTCCAAACAGATCTTTCCTGATACAGGCATCTTCCTTTTTACCAGCTGAAGCTTGGCGGGTGACCCACCTCCACAACATCAGCACAGATTATTTGTACGTGCCCAGTTTGGGTAAACTGGTCAATACCAGCTTTCTTAAATCACAATAGGGCTGGCAAGAAGTCGCATCAAACTACAGAAGTTCAATACCAAACTGCAGAACACACAGATGGATCCATTGATCATCTGAATGGCCCAACTCCCGGTGGCAATTACCAAGTTTGCTTGAGAAGACTTGGCATCCTTCAGACCTCATTCACAGATGACAAAAGAAGCTAGAATTATTCTAAGCAACATTATTTCACAGTCTCTTCTGTAAGCAAAAAGGATAACCACCATACATAACTAAAAGAGACTAAATACATTCAAGCATAATTAAAAAGGAAAATAAGTAAGAAACCCAAACCCCACACTAAACCAGTGTATTTATACATAGTTATCTATGAGAAATGATTGGGAAAAAATTCTACACTTTGATAACTTATCCTCTAATAAATAAGGGGAGCATAAGTATGTCTACGTTCACAATTAAAAAGCCCCAAGAAATACTTCTCTGCTGGCATTTTGGATAAAATTTTAGCAGAGCCTCCAGTCTGTCTAATTGCTATGATAGTGCACACAGCCTGCCTCAAAGCCCAGAACATATGGCATCCTCAAAGGATTTGATATCATTTTTTCTTTAAAACGTGCAAGTCAGTTGGTCATTGTTATCCCTCTGTGGAATTACTCAAACAGCTGCTACCTTCCAACTAATAGGTAAGAAAATCTTTGTCTTTTTTGTGGCTGCTAATTTCACTGACACACTTCTGTCATATAATGAGAGTGGGTAATATGGCTATAATGAATTTTAATGTTGCATATTTGATCCATGGTGTAAACAACGCTTTGTTGAAGACTGACATATACAAAAGGATGCATTTCATGTTTCTTGAAAAGGTAATCTTATACTGCATAAAATATATTGTCTTTAGAAATATTTTAAACTGTTTGTCACTAAATAGATAGTTTCTTTTTAAATTGTCCTTTACTTACGAAATATTGGTTTGCTAAAATGTACTTCTAGGTTATGATTGGGCATATGACACCTTATTCATGCTACATGCAATAGGGTTACAAATTTCATAGTTTTCTGAGTTCTTATCTTCCACGGTTCACAGATCCCATCTATCCTTGATCATCAGGCTATCTCCCCAAATCAAACCTTTGGTTTTTTACTTTCTACTCTTTCAAACTGAAAAACTTTTCATTCTCTATCAGACAACTAATGAAACAACAACCAAAATGAGAAATAAAATACACCAACAAAAGATGCATAATTCAAGGACTAAAAACCTAAATCTCACAATGTAGAGAAAAAAATGGTGATGAGATAGTAAAATCATGATCATGCACCACATGTGAAGCATATATGAAACATCACATCCTCACACATGTGATAGTTGGAAGGAGGGTAAGAAAAATGAGCTGCCCACATTTTCAGATTAAGCCATATGAACATTCTTAAAGTAAACATCCTAAATCTAACAAGACAATTGGCCAGGTCTTGTTTTCCCTACTTTTACCTTCTTTTGAGTTTTAATTGTAAGCTAAGGTTTCTTCAATACTCATATGAGCTTCTCTTCAGGTGGAAGAACAGTAATGAAAAACAGATAACAGTTAAAACTTTCCAGAACGAGCAGATGACAAGCATTATTTTTATAATCTAAAGACTGCAGCTTTAAAACTGCAGACTAATAAATAATTAACACTATTGTAGGAAAAGTGCAGAAAGTTCCTCCTAAAATCTCAGAGGGTCACATTAATCCATATTTTCAAAATCTCCATGAATTCCAAAGCACCTAAATAGAAGTACAACCTGTTCTGACAAAATACTATCATTCACTATGTGACAAATACCAACAGAACATTCTTGGCCCTGTAACAGATATGAGCAAAGAGGCAATAAATTAATGAAGAACGCTAACTATGTAAGTGATACAAAATGACACAATGAAGAAAGAATGCACAAAGCATCCCATCCACAACACACAAGCAGTGGAAATCGTTCAACTTCACAGACTTTAGATAGCTGCTAACAGATCTGCAGCAGTTTTAGTTTAACATAGTAGCCTGCCACCTCCAGCTCCACCTCCTCTGCCTCACCTTCCCCAGTTTCAGGTGTAATGGGAAGGGCAGAGGACATACAAGTTCAATGCGTAACATGTTAAAACTTCAGCAAACACAACTTTCAACAGTTTCAAAAGTACCAATTAATAAAAGAACTTATTAGAATTTATAATATGCTCATTTATGGTTAGATTCTGCCCAAAATTCACTAATATAAAACACTTTAAAAATAAAAATAAAAAAAAATATTATTGTGCTATGAGGCACCATTCTTCCTAGACTTTTATAGGTTTTTTGGTTCCTATATTCTCATAGAAAGACATTCATCATGATTTTTATCAAAACCATCTTCTTTTTATCAGGGCTCATTCCCACAAAAAAATCTATTTGGTTTTTCTTTTATGAATGCAGAGGATTCTTAAGAACATCAAAATCTTTTCACTGAAGTCTAAGTAACAGGCACAAAATTTTTTGCCAAGATGTGAAACAGGTGTTTTTAAATTATTTCCAATTTCAGGAGTTATAAAAGATAGCTAGATACATGCACATAATCATTTACTTTATACGCATCATATGGAAAGGATATATTCTCGTCTATAAAGTCCATCATCAGCTTGAAAGTAAAATTATTAGTGAGGTGACACTATCATTCTCCTATGGCACAGCCAAAAAGTTCCAGATAATTATCATCATTTTACAATTTTCACTGATGGAAGCCAAGAGTTTCTATGGTGCACAGAGAGAGATTTTCTTGTCAAATCATTTGTAAGATGTGTTTGGAAGAAGCTCTGCTACACACTTTTCCAAGCACTCCTTGCACTAAAGCCTGATTGTGTAGGGAAACCAAAGAAAATCTAACAGCTCTACTTCAGGCAGTTTGCCTGCTTATTAGACTGTGAGAGTTTAGTTAACTTAAAAAAAAAAAAAAAGGAACCACAATGCATTTATGCAGCTTCTGAAATTAAGGGCTTTACAACAAAGAAATTTTACCACCATTTACTTAATGTGTTGGTGCTGTACATGAGCTCAAAAGCAAAAACAATGTTGTACATAACACTTCATTACACCTCAAAGCCTGCACAAAAAACAAAGGGAAGAAATATGTAGACATGCACACAAATGACAGCTCCATCTCCTAAGTGCCCTCCTTCTGCTCTATGTGGACACATTGGGCTTTGGCTTCTCCATCAGAAGCCACACTTTTCATTTTTCACCTGCTTCTAAACAGGGGTAGGAACCCCTACTCAGAAATGTGCCTTCTAAGAAATAAAACCAGTCAAACAAGTATTTTGACAATTCATCAAAAAAAAAAGTCAGAACTTAAACGTCACATGCTCCTCCAGTAGTGTCAATCAGGCTGGCATGGGGTGAGAATAATTTCAAGACTTCACCACATAGCTCAAAGCCCCTTTTCCCCAAGTGAGTGAGTGATGGCCTTTCTTTGCTGATGACACTGTAATGGGCCTCCCACCTTTGTGAACTTTCTTCATTAAGTGCCAGAAACCTCCTAAGCAAATGGATTATCTACTTAAGTGACTCTCAGAGTGGGGACAGACATTTCTTTCAGCATTGCATATTGCAACAGCTTCATGTCCTCCACCATCCTTCTCCCCCTCCCACCACCAAAATTCACTCCTTCTGCTGTACTGTTCTGTCACTCATAGGAAAAAAACCTCCATACTTGTTATTTCATAAGACAAAAAAGAACTCTGAAGGATGTCTGGGGTTTGAATCATCATTACAGACTGATTCCTCAGCCACTTCTGTATCAATAACATGTTAACTGCTTCATGCAGTTAACATAACACTGTAGCTCAAAAACATAGTTTAACAAATTTGTAGGAGAAAAAAAAACAAACAAACAAAAAAAAAAAAAACTGAAACACAAATCCACCCTTGAATGTATTAATTATTTTAAAACACATCCTTCAGCAAGGAAGAAAAGAGTAGGATAGGGCTGTTAAATAGCCACTTCTAGGGCTGTGAGATTGCAGCACAGAACTTCAGCCTGCTCTGATCACACATGGATTGCAGACGGCACTGCTCACAGGCAGGCAAGACATCACCCGTGCTTCCCAGGTTACGCACAGAGAGGAGGGAGAAGCTAACACCTCCCTCTCTCACATAAGGCACTAGCATATGCCAAACAGGCACCAGAACTGTAGAGCTACAGACAAGGAAGTGAAAAGCCCTGCTTTGATCCGTGAAGGGAACAGGGTCAATTCCAGCATTTAATACCAGCAGTTTGCCAAAATATGGTAGACTGAGCTCCTGTGGTAAAATGAATTAGGGACTTAAGTGATGATCATCTGGTTGACAGCCTGCAGGTCACGCTGTTAGTACACTTACTGGTAGGATTATGTAGAGGAGACAGATAAAAGGAAGGCTGCTGTAAGTTAAAGTAAAAACATAAAATTCTTAAACCTATATTATTATGCTGGAATATTAGAAAACAAGGAAGTGTTTCTGACCTCTGTTTCTGAGAAACCAAACGACAAAGCAGAGAGCTCTAGGCCAGATCATGGCAGTGGTACCTAATATTAAAAGGCAAAACACTTTCAATTTTAAATATTTTTGGCTTAAATATTTCAGCTCTTGACTTCTTTTTCTCAGTAGGAAGAAGCAATCCGCTGTTCACATGGTGACTTAGCCAATGATGTTTTATTTTCATGCTACTGAATTCTGTACTTTTACCATGGCAGGGGGTAAAACCAGTTAAAAATATGCCTAGTACAGTTTAGAATGCTGCTAGTTTTTATTTGCCACTCACAAAGACATACCATGTTTGCAACCAAAGAATTTATTCTTGCTATACAGGGATAACACAGAGTTCTTGGCTCCAATCCAGTGTGTGAGGAGATACTGATTTTTTTTGTATTATCAAATCACAGCTGTATGTCTGGTTACCTGCAAGCAGAGAAAATCAAACAGGTAGAAAACTTCTGCAAGCACTAAGTGCCAAACCTAACTACCTAACAGACATAGCTTTGTTCCAGCCCATGTTGTCACACTGGCCATCTTAAGAATCTGCTGAGGAAGAGCAAGTTTTACTATAGTGCTGATCAAGTAGTGACTGTCAGGGGTGATCCATGCTTCGTTGGAGCCCCTCAGCTCTCAGGAATGCAGTCAGGATCTTTCCTTGGCCAAATTTGCTCAAGTAAGCTGATCTAGATTTTTAAATCGTGAAGAAGAAATTCACTTTTCCCCCCACTTTTTTTCCACAGATTAATTTTCTAGCAGTGAACTGTTGTGATTCACCCAGGATCAGATTCACAGTTCCCAGTAGGAAAGCCAGAAGGCAGCAGTCTCAGCAGTGGCAATCCATTAGATCTGTCTGGTTGCTTTGCACAATCTCAGCCTATGTTCAAAAGGCCAGCGATTATGTTGTTAGCTGTGGCCAGAGAAGTGGGGAAATGGCAAGGAAGACATCTACTAGAAAGCTTCAATCCAGCCTTTCACAGCAATCAGTGAAGTATTAATTCTGCCCATTTTTTTGCATAGGCAGGCACAAAAGGGATTTTTTATAGCTACAGACTAACACTTAAATTTAAAAGCACTACAGAGTCACTTTAGTACAGAGCACAAATTTGACAACTATAGAAGCAGCAAGTGGGTTCAGATGAGGAGAAAGATTTCAAGCTTTATTACTAACTTGGCTAGGAAGCTTCAAAAAAATAAAAGTGAAAGCAGTGTGACAGATGCCAGAGAAACAATTGAACTGAGGTAAACTTGAAAGTCCATTTTAGTTGTACAGAAAGCTAAAAAACAATTTTATCCCAATTCACTGATATCCTGTTCATCCAGAGGGAAACAGAAAGTTTTGAAGCCCCAAGTCAAGGAAACCCAGGGGTCCAGCCACAGAGCAGCTTAAAAACCAAAATGATTAAAGAAACTGACTGTACACCTTGCTTCAAAAACCATAAGCTGTATGTTCCAGACCTCACAAATATCATGGCCCTTACATTAGAAGCAGAGCAGCTTGGAGAAATCACTAGGCTGCCTAGCTCAAAGCTTCAAGTCAAATAAATAAATAAATACCTTAGCTTTTAAAAACAAGGAGAACAGTCACAATGTAAGATCTCACAGAGCTGAGAAACCTGCCAAAGATCAGCTTTCAGGACTTACACAACATTTCAGGGAATACACACCTCTACAGATCTCTACAGGACATGCAGCTTTTTTTGTGGTATCATGTCTTGAAGAGCACCTCCCACATTAATCCTTAAAAAAACAGCACCAAGGGTGGGATTCTGTGTTTACTGCCTCCTAAGGATCCATTATTTATAAGTGAAAATACAGTATTTGCTATAGAGTAAGCACCAGATCCTATAGCTCCTCTCAGGATCTTGCACAGAATGCCAGTTCCTTTTTTACATCATTAATTAAAAGGAAACACATCTCCAAAGATGATACTCTGGCACAGCTGAGTAGTAATTTCACCATATGCAAACTGTATTCTCCATTTCATCACCACAAAGAGCCTCTAAAGATTTTGCACAGGGATAACTTGCAGCTATGTATATAATGTCACTAAATTAAAATAAACTAAAGCATCCAGATACAAACATGATTTCACAAAATGAACACATTTAGAGGGAACAAAGTACCTTGTGGAACTGCCTATCAGCAGAGAATTGCAATTTTAAAATCAAAGTTAAGTGATGACCATTCTCTGCAAATATATAGAACCACCCATTCAGCAGAAATAGAAAGCAACTCACTTCACTGTGCTCAGGTGATGTCAGATAACAAAGTTTAAAAAACAGAGAAAAAGTGCATGAAGGGAATACTGGGGATACTGGCAAAAAAGATGAGAAAAAAATGATGGGAACAGAGAGAAAAGGAAAATTTATTAAACTAATTTACACTTTCAATTCAAAATCTATAATTCTAGGAATAAAGACAAATGCAACTGATTGTATTTAGATACCTTAAATAATAATATAGTAAATAAAACTTATTTGTGATGTCAATATCAGAAAGTGAACTGCAACTGTGATAAACTGAACAGTGATAAATTCAATATCAGCAGTCGACAGAAAAGTGTGTATATACATTGTGCATACATCTCTTATTGTTTCCATCACTAAACAAATTGATGCCCAGTTATACATAGTTACCAGTCCCAGCTGCTGTGAAAAATCCACACATTATCAATCAAGCTCAACTGCTCACACACAATGTATTATTTGAAGGTCAGTGTAACACTGGACAGCCAAGGTAATGTTGATGAGAGCAAGATTATAAAGTAAGTTTGACATTTTTTATGCTAAATCAATTCTGAGTGATGTGTGGATAAAAAATTTAATTTACCCCAAAGTGATAAATTACCACTGCTTCAATCATTGCACAAAACAGCCTGGGCAGTTATTCTCACATTTTCCACAAAAAATCTGTGTCCTTCCATGGATCTACACATAACCCACTCTGCGCAGAAAAGAACTTCCCATACACTACAGTTTGCAAGTGGAATAAATCAACCTCAAGTTTAAGCTGATAACGGTTACATAAATTAAGAACGGATCACCACAGCATTCAGAGAGTCATTTCTAGCATTCCTTAAGAAAACAAACAAGCAAAAAACAAGCAATCCTACTCTTCAAATATAAAACCACTAGAATCCACAGAAGAAACGTATTACGTCTTTACTATACAAGATTAAAGAAGCTCAAACAAGATAAAAATACCCAAATACATACTTCACCTAAGCCTTCTCCATGGCAAACTCCTATTGCAGCACTCTTATGTTCACATTTGACTGTTTTGTGTACCACGGATCCAATACTACCTCTCATCTCAGCTGGAAGGTTGACAAACGGTTGAAAAACTGTGAAGAGAAGCTTCTTTAAGCCATCTTGCAGCACAAATAGGCCAGCATTTTTCAGTCTAATTCAGAACCTGGACAGGCAGCCTAAGAGCCCAAGTGCTACATCTCAGCTGGGATACCATAGCTAAGAAACAAGCACTGGGAATTGTGGCTGCAGGAAGCACAGTGTATGTTCTACCAGGAGATCAGGTCCTTGGTTCATTACCTTCATCTTACTGCCCTGCCCCAGAGCAAGGATATACAGGGTCACCTCCAGGTCTATACAAGGAATGGAGGGTCCAAGACCTCCGTACAGACACAGCCAAAGACTATTGACATCCCTCCTTTCATATGCAGTTTACTGAATCAGTCTGCAGATGCACTAGATTAGAGAGAAGAAAAAAAATTTGGTAAGTTTTTTAATATTGCATATAGAAGACATGCAGTCACCCATCTACAATATGAAACAATTTCTTGAAAAAAAAAACAATGTAAGTAGTGGAATATCACCGAAACATAAAAATGACTGTCTGAGAGGAAAAAAGAAAAAAAAAAAACCATATATTTTAAACATATATTGTACAGAGACTAAGGCATGTCAACTTCAGCCAAAGGAAAAGAGGGACTCCCATGATGACCTGAAAAGATGATGAAAGTGGATTAATGAAATAAACTCTTATAGAATTGATCTTTATATGACATTCTCCAGGTAGGAGTGCTGAAAGCAAATGAATGAAGGAACATAAACAAACCAAAAACATACAAAAACCAGACAGAGACCTTGAGTAAAAGCATAAAATCAGGATGATCAAAACAGAGTTTCTGCTCCTAGAAGTCAAATATTCTGAAAAAGATCTCTTCTCTAGTCAATTGAATATTAGAAACATCTGATTTAAGAAAAAAAATCAGTCTGCCAAGACAACCACACTGCCTTGATTCCCATGAACATAACTTGTTCTCCGTGATGAGAAAGGGTAACTGCACAGAATTTCTGAAAGCCTCTTGCTAGAACTGGGATGCCAACACTTCTTAGGCTGCTTTCAGAGACATGCAAGAACTTCAGGAGGCTGTAATTAAGACCAAGTGCTGATGATCTTTATGCCTCCTTCCAGCCCAAACCATTCTATGACTCAATGACTTTCAGGCACAGAGCAAAGTCAAGGAAGACCATAGTCCTCATGTAGCTCACTGTAGCAAAACACATCCTCTGGCAAAAGCCTGTGTAAAATTGAAACATCTCCACTCCTCTGACCTAACATTTTTCAGTAAAAAAATTACTTTCTTCAGATTTCAGCAGAGTTTTAAAAGAATTACAAACAACAGGAAAGTTATAAATTCAAAGTCGCTCAACTCTTGATTGGAAGAGCTAGGAAAAAAGCTCTGCACTCCCTGCCACCTGCAGTCGTGGTCTCTTACTACAAAATTCCTCCTCATAAAATTTCCACCTGCTGCTTCTCTCATAATTTCTTAGTTTTCCGTGAGGGCACAGAAGGCTGGGAAGCTGGTCTTGGTTATATATGATGTTTTATATGTATAAGAAATACTAAAATATGGGAAACACTTTGTTTCATTTTACCAGGTTGCTTTTCAGATGGATCAGTTCCTTAATTTGGTCACTGCACTGATCACACTTCTGGTCACACTTCTGTCAGTAAAGCTGGTCAACAGTGGGAATGGACATCAGGGAGCAGCAACATCAATCTGATCCTGCCAGAACACATCACAACATCAAACTACAGTCTTTTCAGTAAATTATTTAACCTTGATTTAATTAACAAGTGAATTAAATCAGTCCTCTTTCAGAGATGAAAAGCCATGCTGTCAATAAGATCCTAGACTCGCGACAAGCTTGGATCCTAATGTGCTGCATCTGCTCTTGAGCAGACACTGTAAGCAAATAGTATTATTTAAGGAGGTCAAAATCTGTCAGTGTCACAGGGGCTTATAACACTTTACATCTCTGCATCTGAAGCCCTCAGAATACCTGAAGTGAAGAAAAAAACCCTCATGTGCTACATCTTCCTGCTGTAGCTACACTGTCTTTTAGGCCTGGAACCTGCTAGCTCAGGAGCAATCTGCACATGTTCTCTTGTACAGGCTGAACATGCAGTGACAGGGCAAGGGGCAATGGCCCATTACTGAAATCAGAGCAGGTTTAGATTAGATCTTAGGAAGAAATTCTTTACAAAAGACGGGTGATTCACAGGCATAGGTTGCCCAGAGAAGTTGTGGATGCCACAACCCTGGAAGTTTTCAAGGCCAGGCTGGATGGGGTTTGGAGCAACCTGGTCTAGTGGAAGATGTTCCTGCCCATGGCTGGGGGGTTGGAAATAGGTGACCATGAAGGTCCCTCCAAACTGAAACCATTCTATGATTCTATAAAGTGCCATTGCTGTCCCCAACAACCTCAAAAATGCTTTCCATAGTTATCCAAGAGGTAGAAATATGGCTATGAAATTTAATTTGATTATTAATATAATCTTTTCTGAGAACAGAAATAGTACAATTACTCAGTGTTACACTTGTTGCCTCAGGCAAGAGAAAGTGTATATCTGTATATCAAGTCTGCAGATTCTTTTTGCCATCTTTTACATTTATCTTTTACATTATGATTCCCTTTTATTTCTTAGGAATGCTTTTCTTGGGGAACATTATAATACATCATCAAGTATCTTTTACGCTTGTGCAAGTGCTCATATCCTCAGTCTTAATTCTTCATTAAAATGACTGTCAGCTGTTGTTTTGTGCAACTGAGTTTTTAAACCAGAAATAAAAACAGATCAGAATGACCCCATGTTTTAAAACTAAAAGAATGGTGTAACTAAGGTAATCACTCCTCCAGTATTCTGCATTCAAAGCTATAGAGAATCAATAGTGAGAATTATCACTAGACAAAATTATACAATGCTGATACATTATATGTTGATTTACATGAAGATCAACATATTGAGAAACATTACAAACCATTTAATCTACCATCAGAGTAGAGAACATTTAGGAATGAAAAAAGACCAATAGTGCTTCATACACAATTTGGCTTTAGGGACCAGATGTGTTATAGCTTCCATATGTCTCAGCCTACTAAATGCATTTTTAATGGCAAGTTCTTGCAGAGCAAAATCTGCACAGTTGCCTGGGTAGCCTGTCAAAAACAAAATTTGCCCTGAACTTTATTTCAATGATGCTTCTACATGTTCTGGGAGCCCCACAGAGGTCACAGTGGGACAGAAGCATCAGACTCATACTGTAATAAGCCTTTTTGGATATTCTATGAATTTCTAGGGCATTAAACATAGATTATTGTTCTTATGACTCAGTGTTTCCAGCCCTACTGATTAAGCATTTTGAAACTTCCCCTAGATAGTGATAGGTCAATAGTACTGGAGGACTACCAGACCAATCACACTACGTTTATCAGAACAAAACTGTTCCAAGAAATTGTCCCTCAATCAACAGCACTCTGGGTGCTACAGTTCCTCCGGCCTTTCAAATTTCAGACACTTTTTTCTTGTTTTCTACTGGCTCTAAAGGACCCAATGACCCCCACTGGAATGAAGTCTAGCAGAGACCTACATTTCATTGTACAAACAGAAGCTCGGGACAAAAAAGCACAAAATATTCTCACGTGAAAATGACTTTTTCCAAGAGGAACGAAGGGCAAAGCAAGTGTTAATTGGTGCACCCAAATATGCCATTTGGCACATAGTGGTATTGGGATCTCTTCAGAGTTCCCCAACACATATTGTTCATTAAGCCAACATCAAAAAACAAGAACCATGTTTTGTACAACTAGCATTCCTTCATTTTCAACAATGCTTCAATGGTATAAAGATCAAACTTCTATTTTAGTAAAAATTATCCAGATGTAAAGGATAAACTCTAATCTAGTAGGACTTAGAGTCTAAACTCTATTTGAAATCTAGTAGGATTAGAGTTAAGAAACACTGCTAAGGGTTACCTGAATGGGTTATCACCAGACAGGTGAGCCTTAATCAGCTTTTACAGGCACTTACAGAATCACAGAATAGAGTTGGATGGGACCTCTATAGATCCTCTAGTCCCCTGCTATGGCATGATCACCTAGAGCAGGTTACACAGGATCCAGGTGGGTTTGGAATGTCTCCAGACAGGGAGACTCCCCAGCCTTCCTGGGAGGTATGTTCCAGTGCTCTTAATGCAAGCATGTTCTTCCTCAAGTTCAGGTGGAATTCCTTAGGTTTTAGTTTACATCAGATTTTTTTTTTTTTTTAAGTTTACTCTTTATCTGGTCCCTGGACACTGCTGAAGAAGGTCTGGCACCATCCTTTCAGATATTAAGACGTATTGATGAGATGCTCTCTCAGTCTTTTCTTCTCTCAGTTAAGCAGGCCCAGCTCCTGCGTCTATCCTCATATGAGAGATACTCCAGACCCCCAGTCAGCTCTAATCCACTGGACCCTGTCCAGGAGCTCCTTGTTTTTCTTCAGCTGCGGAAACCAGAACTGAACACACTACTCCAGCTGTGGCCTCACTAGGGTGGAGTAGAGCAAAAGACCACACTCTTCCCAATGCACCCCAGGACACCATTGGCACCCCTGGCTGCAAGGGCACTGCTGGTTCATGGTCAGCTTGTCATCCTCCAAGACTCCCAGGTCCTTCTTTCAGAGCTGCTCTCTAGTGGGTCAGCCCTCAACCTGTACTGGTACTTGGGGTTATTTCTCCCCAGGTGCAGGAAGCCACACTTGCTCTTGTTGAACCTCTTTAGGTTTCTCTCTGCCCAATTCTCCAGCCTCCCAATGACTGGCAGCACAACCTTCAGGTGTATGAGCCACTGCCCCAGTTTCATATCACCAGCAAACTTGCCAAGGGTACATTCTTCCCCTTTGTCCATATCATCGATAAACAAGTTGAGTAAGACCAGACCCAGTGCTGATCTCTGGGGAATGTCACTGATTGCAGACCTCCATCTGGATCCTACTCTGATGATCACAACCCTCTGAGCTCTGCCATTCACCTATTTCTTGATCCACCTCACTGTCCTTTCCTCTAACCCTCATTTCCTGTGCTTACCTACAAGGATGTTATGGCAGATCTTTGCTGAAGTCAAGGTAGACAGTATCTATGGCTCTCCCCTCATGGACCCATCCTGCCATCATAGAAGGCCACCAGACTGGTCAAGCATGACTTCCCCTTGGTGAATCCATGCTGACTAGTCCTGAAGAATTGTCAATACTTAGTCAAGTTTGTAGTGCAATGGCAATTCGGTCAGACAAAGTACTCCAGATCTGCTGCATGTTACTGGGGTGTGTACAGGCTGCTCACTGCAGTGACTTTTAGCAACTTTAATATGACTTGATACCACAGAGTAATATTTCTACATGTCTAAAAGCACGGATTCAAGATGTACATTATTGTTCATTCATCTGAGAGCAATTTTAAAGATGGACAAACATTAAAACAAAAGTTTCAGTGATCTTCTTTTGCTACCAAAAAAAAATAAAAATTAATTTAGGATACATGAAGGGGTAATTCTGTTGTAACTTCTCAAAACAAACAGATCTTTAAACTCATGGTTTGGTAGTCCCTAATAAGGTTAATTGCATGGACAATTTTCAAGCCAACCTGAAGATTCAAGCCTGTAAAGGCAGTTGCATGTAGGAAATAGATTTTCACCTGAAGACACTGTCATGAGTTATAAAGTAGATCAAATTCCACTGAAGTCAAGCAAAAAACTTTACTACTTTTTGAATGTCAAAGATGGCTTTTTCTTTATCTACCACCTGCAATAAAATTCCATCTGAAGTACCGTAGAGAACATTCAGCCTCTAATTGTTATTTTACTGCTTTTAGAATCCTGTAGTGAGCAATCATTGAATTACTGTCAGTGATGGTAAGTTTTCAAACAAACACCCTCTTTAAAAAGCCCACATGCATATTTCATAGTCAGAAAAATGCAAGCGCATTCAAACTCATGAGGAAAATAAAAGTTTCAGATACAATGTTCCAATCAACCACTAGATTTACAAGACACCTCACACAGACTTACACTACTAAATACAAGCTTCTTTGCAAGTGATTTAACATTACTGTGATGCCTCTTTATTCTGCAATTTGCTCTGTACTGGAGAAACGTCACCATTTTGGACCTGCAAAGTTCTATTTCTGTTTAAACAAGGATGCACTTGCATAAATCGGACTGAATGATGGGGATATCAGTTAGCCAACAACTAGTTTAAAAAACTCCAAAGATACACTTTAGCATGGTTGCCAATTACCCTGAAATTAAAATTCAACACCCAATCACTCACTCTAAAAAGCATAAGGGACATGCATGGAAAGAGAAATCATTTTGAGGGGTTTGGTTGTTGGGGATTTTTTTCCTTGTTTGCTGCAATGGAGATACGTTCCTTTTTTTATATTGTCTTAAAAAACAGAAGTGAACAAAAACATTTTTTGGGGGGGGATAAACATGGGGAAAACTCCCAGCACACCTGCTTCACTAGTCAGTGAAGGCCTTTCTAAAATGAATATTGCAGATTTCATGTTAAAGTCCCACTATTATTTAGCTGCCTTCACATTAAACCTGAGTTCCTGTTTTCTCTGACACATATGCTTATTGGAAATTAGAAAATGTATACATTTTATCAAAGACAGACTTTGTACTTGGCACACTCTTCAAAAACATCACATCTGTCAGACAGAGGTTACTTATTAAAGTGTTACATCAAACATCTTATCCCAGTAACTAACAATTGCCTTTCTTCCCTTCTGTGAATCCTAGCAGATTAGTCTATTTATTGTTAAAACCTTCACACATGTCAGATCTTAAACCTCTAAATATGCCAGACTCTTCAACATGTTGTTTGTTTCTTAAGGAAACTATGAACAGTGAGAAAATTTTGCAGCAGTTTGGGCTTGCTTCAAGTGCTGAAACAGATCAGGGTGGCTGTAGCATTGTTACAATCAAATACTCTGTAAGAGTATCTTTTAAATTGGATGCAAGATGCTACTTTCACTTAATATTACTTCAGTAGCATTCAGTAGCATTCAGGCACGTTACCTCAGGTGATAAAGGCCAAGGCCCTGTGGAAATATGCAGCAAATGTATTATAGCTAATTTTGCCATCTCTGAAACTAAGTATATAGGTCTGCACCATCTACAGAAAAAACCTTATGAAATGAGATACAGTTTCTAGACAAGTAGCTAATATCAACCAAATTTCTTTAGAGCCATGGAAGAAGTAAGCAGGTCATGTTTCTAGCGATGCGCTTTATCTAAACCATAAGATTTTGTCAGGTTTTGTTCTGAAATAAGTTTTTCTATTTTATTAAACAACACAAAAACCACCTCATTTAGAAGTAAGAATCAAATAGGTTAGACGGAATTCAAATATGTTCCCCCATTCAAGAAGTTCTGTGAATTTAAGAGACTGTCAACACTTAGTCTGAACATTTTGAAAACCTTCTGTGCATTCGCCGCTATCTGCTTCAGTCTGGATAGGAGACATGAGACTCAGTGACTTGACTTCTCAGCCTGAGCCATAAATCTAAGATGATATATGTGGTGTTATTTTCAGAACTCTAGATTCCTACACACTTCTATATTAAAAACTGATTATTGTGTTTTAAGTTATAGGGATTAGATTTGCTTGTTTGTTCAGAAGATATGTTCCCTCTGAACAAATTAACTGGAGAGGGGGAAAATTGCTTTCTTGTTGACTTACCTAGACAACTCTTCAAAATTTTATTGAACATATAACATTTTGTATTTATATAAATACCATCATTAAATTACTTTACAGCTTTATAGAAAAGCTTGCACCATTTTGCTTATATAAACTGCAAGTGAACTAGTCTTTTCCTCAGCTTTACCCTTCAAACTCTTCCAGTCAACTTGAAAAGGAAGTGTGGCGCAGAGAGAAGAAACAATACAGACCTATTTTTGAAGCAAGTAAATTCTAATTTTTCTCCTGTTTAAAAACCATGTCTCTAAAGATAAGTTGTTCACAGTATACATGCAAAACAGGGACACTTGTCTGAACTTCCCAAATAAGCTGATAACAGGACTGTTGTTAAAGCAGTCAAATGGATTTATAGAGTTTAAGGGATGCTTAGGCAAGAAGGATTAATTACTACTAAAGTGACTCCCAAACCATTACATTTTATCAAATGCACTTACTTTGATCAGATAGAACTTGACAGCTGTCAAAATGTTAAGCTTTAAAAATATCACTAAGCTTAGAACTACCTCCAGAGGATTCTGATTTTCTTATTAACATCCCTGTAAGGATGGCACTATCAACTTCATGATAATTTTCTCCTTTTCAACAAATTATTAGTGAAAAAAGGTTTAAGATATATTGCAATAATGAAAGAAAACGTGAATCAGAGTTTCAGAGTTAACCAAATGATCTGGCAAACATTACAATACAATTGATCAGATTATCACCGGTCTCACACAGCTCCCACAGCTTGTTCCTGCTGAGTAATGACGATGTCTGAAAGGTAACAGGGATACAACAGTCGGATAGTGTTACAGCATGATCACTGTGACAATGCTCCAGCGATTGCATTTTGCTCAGCTATTCAGTCTTTCAGGTAGGGTGCTTAAGTAGACCGCTGACATGTGAAAACACTGCTTCTTTGAATATTCTAAGTGAAGCACTTATCCTGCAAATGTCATTGTTATTTTGACCGTGGTGTTCACAAAACAGTGAAGGGCTAATGGAAGCTCCAAGTGAGCTCAATGCAATCCAAAACAAACAAAAAGAAAGTCTCTGAACTATTATTAGCCTTCTACTTCACTAGATTACAGAGTTGCAGCACAGCATGATATCCTGCACCTTACCCAAAGCCTTATGCTAAAATAACAAGTTACTCTGAAGTAACTTTTCCCCAGTTTTACTCAGTACATGTTATATGTCTACTAAAACACACAAAACTACCTCCTCACAAGATTTTTTAGCAAGTCAGTCCCCATTCAAGGGAGAAACCAATTTTCAAGCACCTTCACAAGACAGAAATTTAGGAGGAAAATTTACTATTAAAAACTGTATCTATACAAACTCTTTCATCTAACACGTCACAATTTTGTTCTGAATATGAGTATTTTATCTTGATGCATACACACACTGATAAACCACATAAATTAAAATTAATTTTCCTGATGGTGCACTCTTAACTGGTTTATTCACACCTACCTTATTCATATAATTGTCTTTTTAGGAGTTTTTTTTTAATATTATTTACAGGGAAATTTCTCCTAGATTAAACCCTGACAGAAATAGATTAATCTGTATTCCCTCATCTTCATTAAATCCCTTTAGTCCAAGATGCAGAACCAGTAGCAGACAGATTTAATATACCAAAGACCACTCTACAACAAAAAGGAAAGCTACATATCATTGGAAAAGACAAATTTCTGTCACTGGAAAGGTAGGAATCAAGGCCCTTTGCTGAACTTGCTGGCTGTATCATGAAGACTATTTGAAAACTATGTTCTCTGACGATGAACAAAACACTGGATTTTTGTTGCTGTTTACAATGTGAACTAGGAGTGTTTGTTTAGCATCTAAAACGAGAATCAGTGGAACAAGCTGAAAAAGATATTTTTTAGAAACACTGGAAACACTGAAAACAGCTAAGTAACAACCAGCCTTGCCCACATTTAATCCAGAAAGCTCTCACTGGTGGAAATTTCACTGATAAGAATACCAACTTTTAACTTTAATTTGGTGAAGTGACCCCGGTAAGTATTAGAGAATTTTTTCTTGCTTTGCCTTAAAGATTTTCACTGAAACCCTGGATGAGGATAATTTTCAGGCAGCATTAATGCCTGGGTACACACCTCTACCACGCTGCAACAGCTAACTGAAAGCTGGTGGCACTTTTTGCTGTAAGACTCCATTGGTGTTTTGTCAGTCAAGAAATCCACTGCAGTCCTGAACAAAATCCCAAACCAATACACTTTAGCCAGAGATCTAAAAAGAATGAAAACAATGAACCTACCAGTCATGAATTCTTATGAAAGAGAAGGTTGTTTACATCAGTAAAAGAGGGGTGGCAAAGACTACAGTTCAGATTAAGACATGACCAGATGCATGTGAAAGTAAGCAGCTGAAAAGTAAAAGAAGATAAAAACAATGCAGAAATAGACCATTAAAAGTCAATTAGAATCCCAAGGAGGAAAGACAGGCAATGAAGGAACAGATTGATAATTATAAACTGCAAAATGGAACATTAGGTTAGCAAGATGATAATGCTGGATAGATGAAAAGAAAAACTGTTAAAAAACAGCAAGCCAACAACAAAAGAGAGAACAACAACGTAAGTTAAAAAGAAAACATCTGCAATATGTGAAAAATCTTCTGTGATTGATTTAACATTTACTTTTTTCATTTCTAGTTTTATGCTTTCCCTTACTCACAGTATCACACACATAGAATTCTTTGCTCCAGCGAAGAAGAAAGATAATGATCACCCCTTGCACAACAATTACAGTTGAATTTTTCTTTTTATCCTGAGAAACCAGTGGTGTTGATCTCACACCTTACACCTCCCTTCCCTGACACAAAGGTGCCTGTGCATGCAGCTTCACTGTTCAGCCAAGTGAGTCTGATGACCCCAGACAGCCACGGAGAGCTGTGCACTCAGCACCGGCAAATTCATCTGCTCAAGGCACGCAAACTCAGCAGTTCTTAAAAACCCCAAACAAAACCAAACTAACATCACCACTGCCATCCCTCACAAGTTTCACAAGTTTAACTCCTTCAAACTTCAGACTCTATCACACAAGCTAAATGCTCATTTAGAATACGAGACCAAAAACAGGATTAGAACACGACTAACACAGTGCATCTGTGGCAGGTAATTAAATTGGATTAGTTCAACTGAGTCTTGAAAATGCATTTGAAAATCCTGCACATTTTTCTCTGCCAGATGAAGATCTGTCAATGGAAGAGCCATAAGTAGGAAAACAATTTGAAATTGAGGACCTTTCTGTAAGATCTTTGCCAAAATCCATCTTCTGGCTTTATCCATTATCCATTTCTGTGTAATAAAACACACTGGACTAAGAACTACATGTATTCCTGATGAGTTTGTCACAAATTAAGTTAGATTGAGTTGTCTACATCTCATCTCTGGCCTTATTTTCAGTACAAATAGCCTTCCTCCATAAACCTGACCATCACCTGTAACATCCAGTAGCTCAAGGTCACTAACACTCACCTGGAGCTTGACAGCTGGCAACTCTGGAAACCGTGAACCCTTAAAGGATCTGAATTGGTACCTCTGCTCTTTAACAGTCTTTAAAAACTTTGTATGCAGCCTCCACAGAAGCAGAATGAGGTAATTACATTTAAAGTGGCCAACAGACTTCCCCTTGGCTGCCGTCTCCCCTGGCCAGGAACTGTTGACAACAAAATCTCTTCCAAACTGTGAAAGCAAGTTTATCCTCAGGCTGCAGCAGTGTTATCACAAACAGAGTCATTGAGGAATCGGCCACTTGACAGGCTCGTGCAACAAGCAGGTGTCATTTGCTTCTTTTATAGCTTCCTTCCCAGCTTTGGGTTGTAACTCTTCCCCCTCAGAACTCAGATGATATCAGGTGTGCTGTCTGCAATGGGCCACAGGTGACAAACAGGATGTGACAAAAATTTGTGTTCTCCTGCATAGCAGTCCATCTAATGCCAAAACCTCATGCACTTCCAATCTGCATCAGTCTGGGCAAGCAATGAAAATGGAAGAATCCAGGATCCTAAAGAGGCTTTTGACAGACAGTGTGTTTTTGGCAAACGAACATCTGAAGAATGGTACAAACATTTTGATACTACTCCAAAATAGCTCAAAGTCTGTCTTGAGAAGTATCAATAACAAAGAGCAAAAGCCTCCAGAACATAAAAGCTGTTGACAAAACTGTCAGCGCTGTGCCGCATTTGACAAGAAGTACAAGAGCCAGCCTGGAGCTTAGAGGGAAGAAAATGAAATCCACCACCCAACCCACAGTCACCCAACAGTCACCCCTTAACCTGGAATCAAGCCTGACCCTCACCACTGCTACCCATGCACAGACAGGGAAATCCAGCAGACACATCACACAGACAAAACTGTCCCCACAACTAGACTTGGATAAAAACCTTAATAAAAGATTGAGCATTCACTGTATACTAACATTGCCAGATGAAAAACAAAACCTAGTATCCTTGAAAGACAAAATACTTTTCCTTCTTGAATTTTAGACTGAAATACATGCAGAACAGACTTCTTTGAATACCATTTCTGTTTTGAATACACATTCATTTCAGAAACATAAAGGAAAAGTTCATTTCATCTTTCTGGTCAATGACAAAAAAGAGAACTGACTAAATGAATCCTTATTTGCATTACAACTGTTAACAAAAAATAATTTTTCTTCCATTGTTAATAAGCAAAAAGTCCCAATTCTTTCTTTGTAGATCACTGTTTTCTCTCTTTTTATTAGAAAAGTGAAAATAGATTGGAGTGGAAAACAAAAATAGGGAAACCAAAAATTAAATAGCAATTTTCTACAATTATCATAAAATTAAAAAGAATAGCTTGAAAAAAAAATCTTTGTTGTTAAAGACCACTAGGAAACGAAAAATTGCAACCAATTGCATAATGATACCCACTAATCTCCTAAGATTCATAAATTAATTCAATACATTCATTCTCTCAGTATGAACCTATTGTGTTACTGCTTCTTAATAACTACTAGAATAAACATAATAAATTTACTTATAATTTCAGCTACACATCACACTATACTATATCTTCATTGCACATTTCTGGGTTTCTAGAATATTCGAACTATGCTATACTATTTCATACCATTTTAATATAATGCTTTTATTACCTCAGAAGTCCTGTAAAACCAGAGATTTAGTGGAGGAAAAAAAACTTTCACATCCTTCTTCCAGTTAAAGTTCTCAGTCATTTACAAATGTTTTTTTGATTCCCCTCAATCTTTTTTTTTTCCAGCAAGGCCTACTAGAGATAAATCTCCCAATGCTCTGGTTGAAAATGGAATATATAGAAAAGCTGATTGAAAATCATTTTTATGATATAGGATGTGGGGTTTTTTAGGTGTTGATAGTTTAGGCCTAGTGTTTCATTCACATAGGGCTTTTTCCACTTGGATGTCTAAAATGAGATTTATTTTGGTTTTTCATTAAAAAGAAGCAGTAGTGTTGCTTCTATAGCTTAAAGAACATGTAGTTGAGTCACAAAATGAGCTTCTGTTTGACTTCCTAGTTGTAAGCAGTTTGGGGAGTCTAACATTATTCCCTTTTGGTGATGGAGAGAAGGGGAAAGAGGTTGCTTTTGTTTGTCATCATTCATATGACAGAACATACTCAAATAATTCCAAATTTTTCTGCACCTCTGATATGTACATTATTATGGTTTACAATTTTATTGTGTTAATCATCATACTAAAAGACCCAAAGTAATTGGTTTTGAAAACTAACAGAAATACAGCCTTTTCAAAAACAAATCTTGATTTATTAATGTTCAGCAATATTGAAGTAAAAAAGGGACGTGAAGATTTTATCTGAACAACAACATTGACTCTACTAAACAAGTAAGAATAGTCTTGATCAAGAACTAAAATTTCAGGCAAGTCTGTTATCAAAATTCTGAGCAACTGAGAAGAAAGCACCAGAGGAAAAACTTTCCAGAAACCTTGAAAGATATTTTAACATGCCTTATTTACAGATAAGAAAATTATGCACAGATGTTATACCCAAGGAGGATATGTACTTAACTGAGAATAAACATCCAGAATTAGCAAGCTCACCTCTGAATAGATATATTGCAGAGAAGCACTCAACCCACACCTGTGTAATTGCATCAAGCAGATATCTTAGGTAACAGGCTTGTTGCTAGGATTCCAAGGGATCTCTCAATGTGCTCCTCACTCTTTAAAGCCAATATTTGTCTTAGGACGCTTTCAGAGAGAACTTGCTTGCCCTGTTTGAATGAAGATATTTCTAGCTCACAGACACATTTAGAATTGACATTTTTTCCTACATACATTCCTTCTATTTGTTTCTGCTGAACCGATGTTATGACTCTGGTGCATAAATGCCTCCTGTTTTGCTATTGCAGCTGATGGAAAGATGACAATGGAGGGCAGTAGAGATGTGTTACAGCATTTAATGCAGGTAGATTAGAGTTCACTGGCAGTAGTGTCATTGCAAAGACTGAAAAGACAAAGCAAAACAGTTACTGCATGATTCAGCTATTCAATGATCTTGGTTTTACCAAAACTTCCAAGCCTAGTACAATAACATGGTGTTTGTGCATGGCTGGTGTGCTGCCATCACATCGTTTTTCACAAACAGCAACAGAATCATGTAAGAAAGATTCCCATTCTTGGACCTGTGTGAGAAACTTGCCATGACCCATGTTAACAGAGACACGTAACACACTTCCATGGGTAGTCTGTTCACTGTTAATAAGTCATGTGAGGAGATCTTAGGTTTATTCTACAGACATGCCAAAGTTATTGCTTATGTGAATGCCATTATATTGGTTGTTAGTGGCCTTCTGCACCTTTCTGAAGCCACAATTTCCACAGGAATGCCTGCTGTTCTCCAAACACACAAACTAGCAACACTCAAACATACCGAGAAAGGAAGGGATGCAAACATCAATGTGAGCCACACAAAGCTGGCCACACCATCCTGCCAAGGAAACCTAGTATTTACCTGCTCTGGTTTTGCTGTTTTAGATTACAATTCGGCAGTGTGTCTGCCCAAACTTTTAATGGGACCCTGCCTTGACATATAAACATGTACTCCAACATCCAATCACAATTGCTGTTCTCTTTGTGTTTTCTGTATTAGTAGTAAAGCATCTGCCATTCTGCAGAGCACTAATGGCCTGTGAAAGGTACTATGCACATTAAACCCCTGTTTATTGCTCTTCCAGCAATTCCAAGAGGATAAAATATATTTCTCTCACTTTAGTTCTTTGTTGCATGTCCCTTCTTTCAGATTACAGATCATCTAACTTTTAAAGCATTGAGCAAGGATTTTTCACAGTCTCTATGCTCTCATCCTCACAATATTAAACAAAATCTGCTGTCCTAGATAGGATTTTCTTTCTACATTAGTAATATATAGAGATCTCCAGGTTCCATGTTAACTATAATTTATCATATTTCTAACAATATAGTTAACTTTCCCACAAGTACTCTCTCAAACATCCTGAGAAAACCTTTTAGATTACATATGCATGTGTAAAGGATTTAACAGGGATTATACTACAAATTATTATTATTTGATTCCAAATTAGTTTTTACTATTATGTGTAAGATTTTAAAATGTAGGAAACAAATTTATTAGTCTAGGCTTTCACATTGTCCTAGATTAATAAGAGAGTTTACCAACTCCCATTTTTAAATTTTGTGCTGTCATTTTCTTTATATACTGCATTGCTGTGCCTTCTTTTCATAAATTGGATCTTTACCAAATTTCTATTATATTGTGCTTTTTATCTGTCATAAGAATGTCTTCAACACTTCTAATTATGCCTTTTTCCTTCTGGATCACGTGAATTCCAGACTAGCCATCCTAACAGTATTCTGCAAGCGAAAATCCCTTTTTCCTTCATTAGGTAGATACGGATAAATTCTGCTATTTATTCCCCAATGGTTTACATAGTAAGTACATAACTGTTGTTTTATCTGTTTAAAATCCAAACTCAATCTGAAAACTGCATCAGAAGATGAGGGTAAAGCCAGTATATAGTAACTTAACTTCCTCCCCCTAGCAGCATATTGTTTTGCTACCTAGAAAATAATTAGCGTGACACAATCACACATTTTCTGTATAATAAAAAAACGAGTTTCCTAGGAGAAAATAAATTATATAATGAAACATTAGCCACTGCTTAATTCCAGTTTTTATGTGATGAAGTGCTTTAGGAAGACCTCTGATTTGCTACTCCTTGCCTGAAGCAGTACAATCACACAAGTTATATAAAAATCTGGGGCAATTCAAATTACTCATCTATGCTGCTGCAGTTTTGGGGTGGTTTTTGTATATAATTTTCAAATTATAACATTGATAAATGATCATTGCAAAGAACTTTTTTCTCAGAAGGACATACAAAAGAATAAAATCCAGTTAGAAAAATGAACTCATGGATATTGTCTAGTTACAGTGCACAGCAGGAACTTAATATTTAAGTATGAAATACATACAAAACATATGTAAAAGATACCTTACTTCAGGTAAATCAACACACCCAGTTTTCATTATGACCTTTTGCACATGTATTTTTGAAAACATTATGTTTACAAGCAACAAGAGTTCAAACAGGCCATGAAATACAGTATCCTGAGTCCAAAACTAGTTTTTAAACAGACGCTAATTAAGTGGTTATCACTGAGTGTTGAGACTGTGCCAAAAAGCACTGCAAAAAGTTGACAGCAAAGCTCACAGCAAAATAACCTGAGAATAAAACCTGATATTCCTCTTCACAGCTCCCTGCTAATAAAAGCATTAACTTAAGAGCACATATGAAGGGAAGTGAGGACCTCCTGCTGCCTCTCTGATATGGTGTTGGTGGCAAATGGGCAATTTCCATACATGTGGCAATTTACTAGTGTTACAACCCATACCCAAATGCCTTGAGGCACTGAAGTGCCAGTCAGGAGAGCAGGATCAGCATTAACATATCATTATGAAACAAACAGCAAAAGGGAAAAGGGGGAAAAAACCCTCTGAATGAATGCTTCAGTGAAAGTTTCTTTGTAGACATGTTTTTAGAGGCAGGACCTGAAATCTCATGCTCTCAGAGGCACAATGCAATTCGCTCTTTTATGAAATATTAAGCAAAGGCAGTAACCCTTCATTTCTCTATGACCATTCCTCCGAGTTTGCAAATAGCCACATTCACCCAGAATTAAGCAAGCTGTAGCAAAAGTAAATAATCTAGTTATGAAAGAAGATGCATGTTTTAAAAGAAACCAAAAAAAGTTTGCAAGACCGGGGATTAGACTCAATCAATAACACACAGGATTTCATTAATAATTCAAATTATCCTGTGCTTCCCTGAGTGAGGAAAATAACACAGGAAAGAGATCAGTTGTCCCCTCTGTTTATTTATCACATTGTAATGTCTGGGAACTGCTTACCTATCTTTTTAATGCACAGCTCCAGATGATATTAATAAGACCCCAAAATATTAATTACAGACTCTTGAATTCCAAGACACACTGTGAAATGAAAGTCCCCTTTGTTAAGAAAGATGGATCTTTTTACATATTGCCAACTAGCAGTGTTAAAAGTGGCATCTAATATTACTGCAGGTAAGAGAAGGTACACTGTTAAAACTTTTACAAGTTTATCTAGACTTTTCAGTTTGTTCACTTCATATAATTGGCAACTTGACTATAAATAAGTGGATTTTTTTTTTCTGGGAAAGACACCTAATCAAGTTCCAAACCTACTCCCCACTCAAAAGTAATTGGGTGGGGAAAAAAGAAAATGACAAAAAATACAATATAAATTTCAAGTTCATGAAACATTCCTTCTGCTCAGGGGCCAAGCAGACTATTTTACCTCTTGACAGAATGTTTGTGTCTCATAAATTTAATACATGACTTTTATTCTGTATCAAAACCAATTAAAAATGCACATACATCCCTTTTTAGAGTTTTATGGTTTGCTGGACTGTAATGACCAATTACATTATCTTCTAAATTGTTCATTCTAAGCCAGATACCTCCGAAATATACTTTTTCTCCATGGGACATACGCCTGGAGTTGTGCTGTGCAATAGCCCAAAACACAGTCCTTGCCACATCCTGAACACATAGCACCTCTTACTGGTTTACAACACTCCATCGAGTTTTCCTAGGACAGATACATCCATATACCCAATGGCTGATGGATGAGTCAAAAAGTAAATGTCTTTCCTCTGCACTTTCTAAAGCAAATGTCAGGTGGTTTTCACTGCTGTATGATTCCTACTGGTTCAGCACACAAATCCAACTTCACATCTCTTCCAATATTCCTACTGCTTCCTAAATACCAAGCCTGCTGGATGAAGCTGGGCTGAACAAAGCTGTAGCAAGCATGGGCACAGGTACACCCCAGGAAAAGCACTAATAATTACCACCTGTTCGCTCAAGCCTTGGTGCATTTTCAAGGGAGATCTGTTTTATGTTCAACATACAGAATATCCAGACCTGTAATGTTCCCAAAATTTCCATGTACATTTTTAAGGTGCAAAAGCAGCATCTAGAATGTCCAGGCTCCCTGCCACCCCTGCTACTTCCTACAGTGCAATATTTGAGGAGTCTGTTCTTATCTATTAAGTATTAGGACACAGAAAAAGCAAAAATTTGTGCTCTGAGGAATTTGGCAAACGAGCAGTAAATATTTACCAGCTGCTAAGATCAGCTGGCTGTTTTGAATTTAATCTAAGTATAATTAAACAAACAAACAATCAAGATCTTGAGATTGGATTTAACAGTGTGAAATAAGACCATTCAAACACTCTTCCATTTAAAAATTATACCAGCATTAATGATAATCAATGCAAATTCTTCCTTTTACTGCTAGACAAGTATTAATTTTTGGTTAACTAACAACACGACAATAGTTTCATAAATCACTGCCAGATATCTGTAAGGATGCCATCTGAGAAGAATTTTATTTTGAAAAGTTTGCTGTCATAACATTAAAATGGTTTGTCAAAACAACCTTGCCTCCAAAGGAATCACGGCTTTGTTTAAATGAACATCAATTCTACATTTAGAAATTATTTTCTAAATGAGAACTATCAATTTTTGGCTTGGTTTCTTAAACTGGAATTTTGCCTAAAGCATTTTCTTTATTTTTTTATTTAGGAAAAACGCTTTGTTTTGGTTCTTCCTTTTTAAAATAAAAAAATTTTAAGCATTTGAAATTTCAATCTCAATTCTCAATTTTAAGGCTTTCATACTACAAGCCATACAATACTGGAAGGAGAGGGGTTGAGCTTTTAACAACTCCCAGCTTTTTCAAATTTATACAGGAGTTAAATAGATGCTAGTAGAAACAAAACACCATAAGGTGCCCTAATCCTTTCAACCATTAAATCCCAGTAGTATTCTAGGCTTCCTCTAGACATGAAATTCTGGTAAAACCAAACCAAACCAAAAAAAAAAAAAAAAAAAAAACCCACAAAAAAACCCAAAACATTCTCAACCATCCTAGGTCCTAGGTTAGTGTTATAAGAGATATAACCATTATCTTTAAGGAAATCTGAGCCGTTTGAAATACGAAGGACTGAAATATCTTTTTTACAGCTCTGGAAGGCCTAAACTTTTCTAGCATATTTCTGAAGAAAAATTTGTACATATGTTATGCCTAGGATTTCAACTACAAACTACTACAGTATAGAACAAGAAATGACACTTAAATTCCATGGCAGCTAAATTCCCAGCACATTAGCCCATCCCTTCTACAATCCCACAGTGCCTGACTACTGAGGACACTCCTACACAAAGTTCAGGAAAACTGTTTTTACAAGGGAAATTCTCAACCAGCATGATCTTCTAGCATCTATCATGCATTCTGTTTCTCGTGTTTTTTCTTTAAGGCTTTTTTTGGTGACTCATTGCAATTATGTGCTTATAGATTTCCTGATTAAAAGTATAAAGATTTAAAAAAACCCAAGCACACTTAAAATCTTCCTCCCAGAAACACATGCATATCCATTCTCTTTCCAGTTCCTGTTATTATTTTTAAGCCAACAAATTCCTTATGTAATATTGGATGAAGGCTGGAAAGGAGATAAAAAAAGAAACATGCTCAAGTTTCAGTGCTGAGAAACAGGTTCAGTGGCTTTTAGTGTTTAATTTTTGTCTGTTACTGGGTAATAATTTTGTTAAGTTTTCAAGAAAAAGATAATTCAAAGACAAAAGTAGGCTAAACATCAAGTTAGACACTGACATAAAGACCCATTCTATCCAATTATGAAGGTAAATCTAACAGGTCGCCAACCACTCTACTTAAATCATACACATTAAAAGGCTGATATGTGTAATTTAAGAGAGACAGCAAGCAGAAATAAAATGGCATGAGGAACAGACTGCACACAGTCAGAAAAAAACCCCATGGTACAGCTCAAACAATCTGTTTTAACAGAGAATTAATAAAATATTTCTTTTCAGTTTCTAAAGAACACAACTGAAAAACCACAAACATGCCTCTGTGTGGTAACACAGTGTCCTAAGAATTAAGAAGCTGTTAATTCAACACTCAAGATTAGTGTCATACTATAAAGTTGACATTTGATATTTTTCTTGATCACATGGGTTTCTAAGTTCAGCTAAGAAGAAAGGAGATGCACAGATAGCTCATCATTGTACATTGAGAAAACCTCACATTAATGGTCTCTAATACAGGGTGGGAGGTGAAAAAGATTTAGACATGTTTGAACACCAACACTAAGAGAGAGAAGAAACTGTTAAAAAAATGGGCTGAGAAAGAGAAAACACATTGCTGTTTACTGCACTTCTTGCCTGGCATTTCCAGCTGTGGTTAGGGGCTTATAAAAGGAATATTTCTGTGTGCAGAATACAGAAAAGTATGTGGATGCACCACTTACAAGCACCTGGTTGCTGGAAGTGAGCTAATTAGCTCCTGGGTACCAGTGATTCAGGCTCCAGTACAGCTTTTAATTTCACTGTATCTCCATCCTTGGAGACAGCCAAAAAACATCTGGATAAAGTCCTGGGCAGCTTGGTCTAGGTGGCTCTGCTCGAGCATGGATGTTAGACCTGGTGACCCCCAGAGATCCCTTCCAACCTCAGCTGTTCCATGATCCTCTGATGAAGAAGTCACAGAAACGAGAAGAAATTAAGCCTGTGCCACTGCGAGGGCTCTGAACTCATCTTTCTTGAGGGCTTTAAGCCAAGTCCAGCTTAGCAGCTGAGTCCAAACTCATCAATGCTGCTGAGAAGCATCATCATGAAAAAAACTAGAAGGGAGGTTCTTGCCCGGCTGCTTTTTGGCTGGGGCTGTACCACTGGCTCCCCTCACTGCTGCACTGCAGCTGCATCTGTGCCTGCTCTCCCACCACCCCGGTCTTCACTCTGGCCCAGACCTTCTGGCTCAGCTTCAGACATGCCCCAACTCACCGTGGACTTGCTGGGAAATCACTGCTCAGACTCTGAGCCTGACCACTGTCTCCAGCCCTGACTCGTCACTCAGCCCCTGGCTCCTTGCTGTGAGGGTCGCCTGCCTTGTTGCAATGTGGGGCTCCCAGCCAGCCTCCACTGGTGGAGCAGGCAGATCTTCCTGCCCCACAGCAGCACCAGCATAAAGACAAGTTCGTTTAATCAACAGGAAAACATTAAGAAAAATCACTGGTATATCAGTACTAATTGTCAAAAGTAGAGGGATTGAGAGGACAAGGAAGCCAGTACTACTATCATTTATGCTACAACAATTTGAGATAGTACAATCATATCTGCAAATACACTAGGAATTCTCAGTGCATGGTAATATGTAATAAGGATAATGCAACTTGCAATATAATAAAATATAAATACACAGAGGACAAAAGAATGCCAGATTTATCTGGTAATGCTACAAGTAATGCAAGATAATAGCACATGCTATATTTAAATAAATACTTTATTTGGGGTCTGAGGGAGTTTAAAATACTCCAAAGATTATAAACAAATCACAGTGAAAGTATAAAACTGGCATTTCTTGGCATGGGTAGGTGTGGCCAGCCAATGTCACAGTAAATTGTCAAAGTAAATTGTCACAGGGGAGGAGAAAAAATATCTGGTTAAAATATCAAGACAACCTCCTATTTTAGCAAAAGGCTCCCTTTGATCCTTCATGGCTCTGGAAAAAGAAAAAAAAAAAAAAGGCAGCGAGTGTTTTTTCATTAGAGAAATAAAAAGGGGGAATTCTGAAGTTCTTCCAGAGTAAACTTCAGTTCCCAGTGAATTTAGTTCCTTGGGAAAATATATCAAGTTCACTCAGATGGAACTGATGGAGAAAAAAGCAAAAGGAGATATTCCTACAAGCTTCAAAAAGAAAATATTTCTTTTTACCTACATTGCCCTGAGATTTGCTGAAAATACAGCAACTGTGAGGAAAATGATAGTACTATTGAACTGCAGACCAGCCTTTATTTCAATGCACTGTAAATTAAATAGAAAATCCAATTAGGAAAAATTATGAGCTCTCGCTTTTATTACAAACAGCTTTTATTCCATTTTCAAAGAGCCTGAAAAATTTGTCAGTTGTCAAATTTTTAAGACTCAACAACTTTTGTGAGTTTTCTGCCTTCATAACCTGCTATAGGCATGCAATCTTTACACCTTCCAGAATTAATACATAAGAAAGTATTAGTGGGGTTCTGTCCCAAACATCAGTTAAAATTTTTATATTAATTTGATTTTATATGGTTGTATTTTAAATGTAGATGTTTAAAATCCAGTATTTAAATACATAGTCAAGCTTCTGGGCAACAAGAGAGGCAAGTTTCAGAGCTAATTGTAAATGCCTGTGCCATGCAAAGCAGAGCTATAGAGGGAAGGGGAGAGCTCTGTTCAGAAGGGGATCTGACATTTCAGTTGGCCACAGTATGACACATGAAAAGTGATTCTCTCTTGGCCCACACCTGTAACCATGAATTTGCCTGATGACCCAGGCTCTGGGCTGACCCTGTGCCAGCCCTGGCCAGCCCACAAGGAGCTGTTTTCGTACTCTTCTCACATCAGGAGCATATTTCAGTAAAGGGGGAACCATTATCTTTGTGGCTTTATGTGCCATTTCTAGGTTTTGGCAGAATTTCTCTGAACTCATCAAAGCTCCAAATGAGATTTTTGTGAGTCAAGAAAAGCAGTGAAAACAAGACAATGCTTCTTCCCCTGCAGCTGTTCCAGGTATTTTTCTACAGACCTTTAGTAAAAGATTTCCCTGACACACTTTCAGAGGAGCATCACCTTCTGACATTTGACTAGATGCACTATAAAACCTTCTAGTGGTGAAGGAAAGAGGAATGCACAACAAGGAATGCCGAAAAAAATTAAGATGCCAATATACAGAAAACACAAGCATTTAAAAAAAAAAGACTTTTAAATGCCTTCCAACTTCAAAGATATCTTTGTAATTCACTTTTGAAAGCCTGAAATGTCCTACAGTTGGTATGCAGAAGGCATATGCATTGCATATGAAAGAGATTCAACACCTTTATTTTTATAAAATAAACAGACTCGTTCTTCCCTTTGTGGGGGAGCCTTCTTTGTACCCAATTCAAATGGGACTGCATTGGGGAAAACAGGACAAGCAGAACTTCACATAGTCCCACTCAGAAACTAAATACAACCTGCCTAAGATGACAAAACAGCTACTACAAGGCTTGAAGCTCTTGTGCTTGGACCGCCTCAACTTGTATCTTAATTAAAAATAAAACAATTAAGAACAAACAAATAAACATCATCACTTGCAGACAGCTAAAGTCCCCTCTCAGTCTGAATACTAGTGGGGCTTATGCTGGAACTAAGAAAAAGTGGAAATGGAAGCTGCTGCCAGACATGCAGTCTCTCTCTCGCCTCACTTGTGGACAGCCTGGTAGAAAAACAAATAGCAAATACACCAGCCAGAGAGCAAATGGGATTGTGGTCATTTTGGAGTCAAAAGAGCTTGGCTGATTTCTGGTTTTGTTGGGTGGGGTTTGGGGTCTGTGGACGTGTTTATAATCACTAAATATCTATGTACGTCTTGGTCAAAGCTACCAATTTTATCTTTTGGAATGAAACAGGTATCATGGCACTTCCCACTCGTGATCCAAACTCATAGATGATTCTGAACTACAAATACCCCAGAGACAAGGGGGCAAAAAAAACCCAAAACCGGTCTAGCACAGTCTAGAATGGGCTGGCAATGTGCAACTGTGTGGGAATCAAAACATTTGGCTGATCTCAGCTTTTCTAAACATTACCAACTGCCAGATGCTCTCCTGATCTGTTAAGTGTATCTTTAATATTACTGAAAAATAGAGACTTCCATTTTCCAGCTGAATGGACTGAAAGACTTGCAAAGCTTCTGGGTAGAATAATGGTAAATTTTAAAAAGCCAAACTATTGCACCTCTTATCAGCCATGTGAATTTGCTAATTAACGTGCAAGTAAAATCCATCCACCACTTTCCTAACATGATCCCATGTGTCCTTCCCAAGAAGAACTCAAAGAAATGTAACTCCCCCAAATTCATGACAATAGAGACTTTTCAAATGACAGATAGCCTTACATATTCTTTGAGCTGTACATTATATGAATTTCACTCATTATTAGGTTGGATCACACTCACATCACTGAAGATTTATGGCCTTTAGCTTTTAAAATAGTTATGGCTGATGGCTGCATTAAAGCTGAAAACTTGAGTGGGAAGGTTCTGCAAAGACACCTGCCTGAAAAAGTACAGAGTAAGCAGCGCTGAACAATAAAAAACTTCAAATACACATAAGTATTATCCTTAAACACAAATCTCACACAGAAGATTACAAATAATCCCAAGAGACTGGCTAAAGCTTTATTCCAAACTAATCCTAAGTATTTTCTTGTTGTTATATGGATACAGCCCTGTAATGGTTTATATCCTCTAAAGAAAAGTTTAGACCATTTATCCCAAGTAGGGGTATCAAGATAGAAAAGCAGTGTGCACCTGGCTCAAATAGAAAAATGGAATAAGTGGCAAATCTCTCATATACACCTACAGTTCAATGCAGGCATGAGATACACTAATACTGTGCATACGTACTCTACAGCAGTGAAACTGGGGCTATCCACAACCTTCCTCTGCCATCTGTGAATTCTAGCTTATGGAAATTGGTCCTGCTTTTAATCCTTTCCACCACAGTTTCTTCTCTCCATCTCACCCATGGGAAATAAAATAAAAAAATTAAAAATAAAAAAATAAAATAAAAAAGCAGCAATGTGGCCAAGACAAATGGGCTGTTCTGCAAGAAATAATTTTACTACAAACTACTCTCTGGAGAGAGAGGAATTGATAGGTCATCGTGAAGAGACTTCCCAAAAAGTTACCTGTTCAAGAGATTATTTTTTTCCTGCACCTTCCTTGGTTACTCTGCTAAAGAAAAATGACCTCCTCTAGACTTGCTGTTCCAATTCATCCCAGATTTCCCAAGGTGATGCTGCTAGGTGCTAGGAAAAAAAAACTGTGCTGAATTAAAAGTTTTGGCAGATAAGACTTCTCAGTTTGTTTGGCAAAATGATACTAAAGAGTACAGAGTTTAATAAAAAGGAATGGCTCTTCTGAAATCTCATTAGAATCTGTGACTTATAAATTGGATGTAGAACATGTATAATACCTCTAAATAATACTTAATATGCCTGCATTTAAATTTACTATTAAATGGTTAATGAAGAAGACTGGCTTCATCTTCAGCTTGGTAAATGTATGATATTTTCCAGCTGTCACAATATAGTAGAAAGCATTTGTTCAGTTCTAAGCAGTGTTAATAAACAATATCTCCTGCCATTTTCTAGCAAGACATGCTACCAGCTGTCACCTGGATAATGTAAATACATGCATACAACTTAGACACACAGGGACAGAAAAGGGAGTCTAAATTAATATTGTTGGGAGTGCTAAAATACTTCTTGATTTAAAAAATAACTGCTCATTGCCTTGTTATATATGTCCTCTGGGATGATCTTTAATTTTTGAACACTGACAAAAATCTAAGAATTTCAGCAAAAAATATTCAGTTGAAGAATTGCTTTTCACTGCCACCTTCTCAGCTCATAGAACTTCCTGTCTGCAGCCTTTCTCCCCTCCCATAATTTAACAAAATCCACTTATAGATTACTTTATGGGATAATCAGCCCTTGAAAGCTTAAACCAGATGCGTCTTCATTATTTCACATACACACAGAGATCAGCAGTGACCTTCAGGGCTGAATGCATGAGGAATGCACAGCCTCTAAATTATCTTACAAATATACTAGCACTGGTATCTCAGGCACACGTAACACATGTGTAGATGCTTACTAGAAAGACAATCTACCTTTAGGCTTGAGATGTGAAAAATTTTAAAGGATCTTATGTTTTCTGATCTTCTAGAAGGTAAGTAGTCAGTAGAGCACCATATTAAAGAATGCCCATGATATAAATAGAGCAATAAATTACTGAATTATTTTATATAAAAGCTAGTTCACTATTTTATTACTACTAAGGATTAAAAAGAGAGAATTCTTACATGATCTCTTAATACTCCTATAGATTTGTATTAGCTTTCCTGGTCTTTGGTCATAGCAATTCACCTACCTGCAAGAGATTAAAAATTACTCCCAAAACATTCGATATCCCACAGCATCATACAGTGCTTAAAGGCGTTTTCCTCCAGAAGTATTTCCTCTGCATGTTGCAGTTGCTTGCTATGATGCACAAACTTTTCCTAATTTTCCCTCAAATTCTGACATCACTTTCTTCACCTAAGGTCCCTTAGGCATAAAATAAAATTACATTGAATCTACATTTTAAAACCTGAATTTATAGAAATTAAGAGTCGCATTTTTCTCAATATTCAGTATTTTTCTATCATTATGTGGAAAAGTATTCACAATATTTGTCGCCACTTTTAACAAAAAGCATGTAAAAACATTAAAACAGTTAGGAATTAAACTGAATATAACTCATGCTGCTGAGGTGTGGTTTGCAAATAATTACTGATATTTTAAAGAGCAGCATTTTAAACTCCATTTAAAAATATAAATTCATTTATGTTACCATATTAGAACATAGAAATAAATAGAGATAACATACGAAAGGCCTCTTTCCTAGGGACTGACCTTTTCAGGCTTATTCCAGTACTTTACTTGGTCCTAGTTATTGTTCAATATTCCTTTCCCAAGAGCACATTAATAATCATAAAAGAAGGCTAACAGCTTTGATAGCTGATTTAGAGGTTCAGATTCTTTACTGCAGCAATGAGATGGTTTTTAAAAAGGCAAAATGCCAGTCATGAGATTCTACCAGGCTATTGGTAAACTACTGACAGCAGCACTACAGCAAATCAATCAACAATGCAAAAAGCTGACAAAGAAAGAGGAAAATAAAGGCTTGAACAACTTTGCAGTTTACAAGCTTTTGTTGACAAATTGTGCTGCCTAATGACATTTTATCTCGCATTACAGGAAAATTCCAGATTTTGGTGCTAGACCACGTCAACACAACCAACATAAATTTCAAATTTAGGACTACGTACAAAAAATAAAATATTCTTTTCAGACACACAAAAAGAAGGCTTAAAAGAGAACCACGTTTCAAAACAGAAATAACTACTAAAAGGGGCTTTTAAAACTAAAGGTTTTGGCAGTATTTTTCCCTCTTTTTTCAGGTTTCTATTATTTGCATTAAACTTGAAATCTAGTTGGAAGTTAGAAATACCTCAGCTAGGGCTAATTGACTTTGCCTCACACGCATAAAAACTCACTAGATTAAATTACAAGCAATCGGTGGTATTTTTCATCTGGAACAGCCCTCAGTAAGCTTCATTTATAAACAAACAAGACACAGCATTATTAATTTATTAATGGACTCAGTGTAGTATATAATGGCATCATTAATACCAAAGTCACTTCTGTTCATGTAACTAATCAGAATTCCAGGAGGGGGGAAACCAATATGACAAATGTTTGGGAGAAAATATGGAGACTGTATGCATTCAAAACAAATTTTTAAGGTGCCAGTTGAGGTCAGTGGCTGACAAAGCCCCGAGGAGGAGCGGCTGCGCGCAGCTGCCAAGAGGGAATGGCAGAACCGGCCTGCCCTCGGAACCGCCCCCAGATCACTCCAGCACAAACCAACTGCCTCAAACACTGCCAGTAATTAGCCTCAGAAAATGTCAGGGCTAAGTAGGACTGCCTGTTTTTGTCAGGACCCTTGGGACTGTGAAACGGGTGTGAGGGTCACCCTCGGCTCTCCATCCCTTGGGATCCACCAACTCTTGCTGCTCCCTGACAATTTTAACTGAAACAGACAAGAACATCAAAGTGGAAGACAGATGGTGGAGTACTGAAACAAAGAGTTTATGTTCAGAGAATAAACAGAATTTCCAACTACATCTGCCTATGCACATGTTTAAATAGTTTAGATCAGGATGTAGTTTTTTAAACTGTACTGCTAGATTTTATTACTTACTTCCAATAGTCATTTTACAAGGTTCTACTTTCTTTCCTACAAACTTTTCAGACCTCAAGTCCACAGTCAATGTCTTTAGCACCTTCATTTTAATTAATGCACTTTTTTAATACCTATTTATGCTGACTACGTTAAAGTTCTAACCAATTCCATTACATGTTGCCTATTTTTTTGTCTCAAACTGCATGCTTGGGGAAGATAACATCTTCCTGTTCTGCTTCCCCTGCCAAATCTACAATTTCCCCAATTCTCAGACTTCAGCTGGACACCACAGCAATGTACCACCAGCATCTCCTGAAGGTGTGCCTCACTCTCCATGCAGCTTCTCAGTGACTCTCAAAATTATTGGAATACCTGCTAAGCAGACATTATTTTAGGACCAGTCATCCTGCAGGAGACTCACCTGCCTCTTTGAGGGCCTGGCTGATGGTAATGTATGCACCCAGAAAATACACTCTGGTTGGTAATGAGCCCTGCATGGCAGGTGTGGAGGACAGCCACCCCCAGACCTCTTTGATGTGCTACTTCTCATTCACCACTGGCTTTAGGAGAGCACTTGACAGCCAGAGTAACATTTCTCTTGGGCAGACATAAAACAGAAACACAGAATTTGTTTTAAGATCTTGCAGACTTTTTCAGTGGCAAAAAGGAACAAGTGAAAGAAACAAAGGTGTGCAAATTAAAGCAATAATTTATAAAATAAAGGTCTTATCTACCCAATAGCTTTCCAAGTCACATCTGTCTTCTGATTTGACAGAGCCCATGCCATAGAGGACCCAAGAGAGGATGTAGGGCAGGGAGAGAGCAGACAATGCAGGAGTTAGAAGAGGCTAGAACTAGATGGGGAAAAAAAATGCAAGAGAAATGAGGAGCAGAAGCCGAGCACTGAAGAGCTAACAGCACAGGCAAACAGAACATGCTGCCCATATTGCAACAGCTTGATAAGTCAGGCATTTTCAGCTATTAAAAATCAATTGACAGCTCAGCCACATCCTCTGTTTCTGCATTTAGAAAGGAAAATCCTCCCTCTTTCCCAGGAACATTCCCATTTCACATGCAATTTCAGATTCCAGTTACTATTAATGTCTCTGTTACAGATAGTGCAGCTCCACCAGCTCCTGATCTGCCCACCCACCCCATGTCACCCTCACACCTCTCCTTCAGCTGCCTCAATACTCCTGCCTCTCTCAAATACCTACTGTCAGTACATGTGCCCCTGTTGAGGCTGAGGCAGAAGAGATAAAGGCTTGTAAGCCCACTCAATTTTTACAAAAAATGCCTGTTAATGCAGACTCCAAACTCTTAAAAATAAATTTTCTCATTTTATAGGAAATATTTTGAACTTGCAGCCATTCTGTAAAAGGTAAGGACAGGGCAGAAAATGAAAAATGGGGACATGCACCAACATAGCAAATGTCTGATGCCATATTTCAGAATCTTAATTTGTCAAAGAACTGTGAAGAGTACAGTGTGCATTTATCTCCATTACTGAGGGCACACATTAGATCTTTCCCAAAAAACACAGGTTACTTCCCTCCATTAAACCAATTCTGCACACTTTGTATGAACCCACAGATATATTCAGCCACTGCTGTCAGTTTTCCCAGAGGGGAGAAAATAAAAAAGTTAGAATAAGGAAAATTAATCAAGGCAGCTGGAAATATAAATACATATTTCACCCTTAAAGAAGGGCAGTGGCAGAGAAAAGAGAAATAGCCATTTATTTTTTTTTAAGTCATTCTAATTTAATTTAGTCTATAAAGCTCAAACCTGCTTTTGTACGCTGGATTACTGTGAGGGTTTGTCCCTCTCCTTAGCATTGGGACACTAAAGGAATTTATTAACATTTATTCCTGTTTAAGTTATAACAGCAATTGATTTCTCATTCCCGTCTGTATTTGGTCTGAAAGAAGATGCAATGGAACAAGTCCAGAAAAGCAGGGTAAAGTATTGTCCCTAAAAGAACAGGAAAGTCACTGATCTAAGCTAAATATGAAGCAAACAAGGAATCAACCAATTAATGTTCCCTGCACATAGCCAGATATCCTTCATGTTTTGGAAGAAGGCATGTAAGGAAATGCCAAAAACAAGAGCATGAGTTGTACTTGATGGGCTTCCTGTAGCAAGAAAGAAGCTGAATTCACTTCTATGTCAGTACAAACTAGACAGCATTTGGTGTACAATATTCTATGCATTTTTTTAAATTATGCAATTAAAAAATTTACGTGCCTGTGATAAATATTAACTCTGAAAATTCTAAGCATTCAATATAGCAAAAAAACCCCACTGAGTAACAACCAAAATTATTTTGCTTCTTATTTATTGTTGTGAAAAGATGTAGTCCATCTCTTAGTACCCCAGAAGCTACTGAGAGAAAAGAGATTGAAATGCATTCAGGATGTGTGATACTCTCTGTGACAGGGAAATATTTCCTGGTTCCTTCCATAAGAATTGTCCCTGCTATTGGTGGCCTAGGTGGCTGAAGGAATCACAGAATAATGAAGACTGGAAGGCCATTTGACCCCAAATCTTCCTTCAAATTTGTTGTTGAATCTAACTTCAAAGCTACATCATGTTATTAGGGATGAGAAACATTCAGTTAAGCTTTGAGCATTTCCAATGATGGATATGCCCTTGCTGGGCACTTTTTCTAGTGCTTAACCATTATCACATGTGAAAAAATATTTTCTTCTAATAACTAATCAGATTTCTCTTGTGCCCATTCTTCTCACTCATTATTGCACAATCCTAACAGAGGTCATGTCTATAACCTCCCATCAGATAACAGAAGATAAGATCATCCCCAAACCTCCTCCTGGGCAGACTGAATAAATCCTCATGTATCCTTTCTCCAGCACTCACCTTGGTGACCACATGCTGGACTCCCTATGAACATCTTTCTTGTGCTTGAAGCCCAAAGTTGCACACACTTAGGCAGCTACAGACTCACAAGTGACAACAAAAAGTGGGGAAAAAAATAACCTCAACCTGCTCTCCACATTCTTCCTATTATAACTCAAAATAAAGCCAGTTTTCATGACACAGATGCACTCGTGTTCAGCTTGTCCAACACAAAGCCCAGCCCTTTTTCTACAGAACTGTCATCCAAACTGCCCCTACACACCCTGTGCCATTGCATGGGATGAGTCACTGGAACAGTAAAGCCACCACAACCCTACCAATGGCTCTCACCATGGCAAAGACCTGAAAGAGAAAGCCATCTGCTTCAGGGATAACTGACATGAAGTTTAAGACATTTGCTACAGAAAGGTGAATGGATGCTCTCCCCCAGCATCTTTTTTTCATGTCTATTCCTGTCCCTAACTAAACAAGGTAAATCCAGAATCTGACCTGAAGTGTATCTAAACTTTCTATAATTCTGCAGAAAGTTGTACCATTTGAATGCAAAATATCAACAGAAGAGCATTTATCATCTTTTGTCACTGTCAGATACTCATTCAACATTAAAAATTTTAAAACTGAGGACTGAACACAAAATTTTAGCTAACATATGGAGTAAGCAGTATAAGAGATCAAAGCAAAATATTTATAATATGCGTATGCCACAGAACAGGGTGTCAGGATGGGAATTCAGAGATACAAAATCCAGCCATACAATTTCCCCTTGTGAAATGCAATAGATGGGGAAACCAGGCTAAGGAGAGGAACTTCACATGCCTTATCCCCACCTCCCTTCAAAGTGCAATACAAAGCAGAAGGTATACATATTCAGTATGTATATTCAGAAAATTACATTTATCTCCTTCAAACATCTCATAATACATTGTTACTTCACTTCTGATTCAGTAGGGTATTTTACCTAGTGGCTATTATAATTTCAAAGTCCTCCCAACTTTGTGAAGCTTTACTATGATCATAATAGGGTCTATTTTAAATATTTTCAGATGATACAACATTGGCCAGAGAATACACCCTTTACAATAAACACTAATGGATCCTACTCTTTAAGCAGAATTTTCTTTTTGCACCCTATTTAGTATCAATTGCATCCTTTTGGCACAGCTTATTATCCTAATAATAACAACGAACAATAAGCTTATTATCCTAATAATAATCTCTTTCCCCATGACAAAAATTAATGAGGTCCCACTTTTTATGATAATGGATTAAGCAGCGGAGTTGGACTTTCCTTAAGGATGGCTAAAGTATAGGCTTTCTAGAAAGGAGCGTAGACCCTGTCAATGCGAATGTATTCCTTAGCTGAGCAAATAGGGCAGACTTCTTAAAATTCTGTTGCCAGCTAACACGTTGAGAACAGTCCAGAAAACCCTTTACAGAGAAAAAATATGATCTGTACAAAATGTTAACATGAAAGCTTAGCCATGCTGCTAGCATAACTTATAAAATGGACAGATAAGTAGCTAGCTGCGATTCCTGAACTTCTAAAAATTATAGTTAAATCCCTATACGTATTTTGCTGCTATTATATTTCTCAGTGAATGGCAACCTTTAACTACTCTATATGAAAGCAGTTCTAAACCCCTCAACAGTGCAGCTTTTCGGTATGCATTGGAATTTCTCTCAAGTCCATCTGAAAAGACAGTGGAGAAACATAGGAGTCAGAGAGCAAATGCAACCAAAATTTTGTGTGCAATAAAATGAAAATGGCACACAGAACAGCTGAGGCTGGAAGGGGTACTGGTAGGTTCGTTTAGTCCAATCCCCTGCTCAAAGCCGGGCCAACTACAGCATGTTGACTATGGCCATGTGCAGTTAGGGTTTTAAATGTCTCCAAAGACAGAGATGCCATAAGGTCTCTGGGCAGACCAGTCTAGTCTTTGACCACACCCACAGTAGTAAAAATTTATGTTTAAATTGAACATCCTGTATTTGAATTTGTGCTCTTTGCCTCTCATCCTGTCTCCGGGTACCAGTGAGAAGAGCCTGTCTTAGTCCTTTTTACCCCTACCCCAACACACACCCCAAAACCCCTGGGGCTAGGGGGAACCAGAGGATCTGGAAATTATACTCACTATTTTTGAACCATAATTTTCTTGACTGCATTAGACTCACACAAAGTATGGGCAACATGCTGACAAATGCCTTCCTCCACATACTTGTGTTTAAACACCATTCCTCATTCTTCAGGAAAATATATGTATCCATGTCTGAGGGTGACTTTATGATGATTGTATTCCCCAGTCGTCTGCTCTGCTTATGCTGGATATTAAGTTTTGCACCTTTACTACTGGTTCTGAGAGCGAAGGGGAGAGAAGAAGTGCAGAGTTTGTTTTCAGAAACTGCACTCACTCCTCCACATTCCTGCTCCTAGACTGTGTTGTCTGCGGATGGACAGACAGCGGGACGGAGCTCTCCTTTGCTTTTAGTTAGTTTAGCTAGCTGAGGCAGAAAAGTTCCCTGGGCTGCGGCTTTTCTTTTTCTTGGAACTGATCATCCAAGAACTGCTCTGGGGTGAAAACCCAGAAAAACACCAGGAGCTCATAACTGTGGCCCACCAGGGCCTGGGACGTGGCATTTACCAGCACAGGAGGGACTGGTAAGAGACTGAGTGAGTCAAGCTACAGCCCATGACAAGGACTTTCAGAATTTGCCATCTCTTCAGAGCAGCTAGAGGATCCACTGTTTAATATTATCCATTTTTTCATGTTTGTGAGTACTTTGCTTGTTAAATAAACAGTTTTTTCCACTTTTCTCCAAGGGAATCTTTCCCAAGCTGGTAGTGGGGGGCCCCACTTGGATTTGCTTTCTAGAGGGACCCCATTCAGAGGTTTCCTTCCAAATTTTCCCTAAACCAGGACAATCTATAAATATAATCTATATTACATTCACTACAGAATATAACCAGAATGCTTGTAGGCTTCCTAGGTAAGGTAAAAGATGCCACGTGTATGACAGAAATACGCAGTGCTCAATTACAGGATTTCACTCCTTTCAGTGATGAGAAAAAAATATTTTGATAATTAAAAACCTAGTTTAAGTAAAGTTAATTTTCATATTTTATTGAAAGTCTTTTGATTTTACTCAAAAAATCATGTCAGCTTCCTTTTGACTCTTATTCTTTGTGTTTTTCCAGTAACTTCCAGATTTATATTTTCCAGTAAAAATAATTATCTTGAGAAGACATAATTACTGAAAATTACTGGTTTTCACCTATACAAGTACACCAAATAGACACTGACCTAAGCATTTTTTCAACACTTTAGATTTTAGTGAAGTTTTTATTTGGTTTGCAGGAGGTTGCTTCTCTGGTTGGGGAATAAAGAAAGGCGCTGGTTTGGTTTTTTGATAGAAACTCTATTCCTAACCTAATCGTATTCCTTCATCCTTTCACAGGAATGTGCATCAATTAAATAAACATGGCTCTACACAGATGCACATTTCTCTGTGCCATGACACTTGTTTACCAACCTGTAAAGACCGAGGAGCCATGAAACTCTCCAGGTTAATAGGTAAGTCATAGCTACGTCCAGGTAAAAAAGAGGACTGCACCCATGAACCAAGAGAGACTACAGTGATAATTCTTATTGCATTTAGAACAAAGGGAGCTGTACTCCATACTCTGAAATAACACTGCTAGAAACTTAAACTACATTGATTTCTTGAAGTCCCTGAAGTTTGGAAGGAATGCGGTTAGCAATACCGTCTATTGGATCTGTTTCATGAGAGATTTTTTTTTTTCAGTTCAGCTGTTAAAAAACGAAATTCCTTTAATAAAATCTTCCAAAGGTCAGCTTTGCTAGAAGTAAAACTGTCAGGTTTCCCCTCCTTGCTTAGTAATTGTGCACTTGATGCAACTGTAAAATGTATCCACTGCTGCAAGCTGTTCTTTTCAGTGAAGTAAAAGAACAAAATTTTCAAATATTTGCAAGCTACAGATCATTAAAACCATCTCAAAAACCAACACCAGAAGCATCTACAGTTACAGTGTTTTCCTGATTCTGTTCTGCAAACTTCAATTACTTTTTTTAACTTTAGAGTACAAAGACATTCTGCACACAAATTTTATGTTACATAATAATGCTTAGGAAGAACCTGCACACATTTCTTTAAAGTTCTCCAACTCTTTAAAATTACACTGACACTATATTAACCCCAAAAGCATCAAATATTTCTATATTCCTTTCCTTGTAAACTCTGACTTCACACATTACACTTCCAATAGATTTAATGCATCTTGTAAAAGCTAAAGGGCGGGGAGGGTTGAAAGAAAGGAAATCTGTGAGGGCCACCTGAAGTTCTCAGAAGTGTAGGAACTCAATAAAAAGTAATTTGCTGGCTTCAGACATTTTTCAGATAGAGAAAATGTATCAAATGAAAACTTGTACTTCATAACAAAATATAACTACAAAGCTCTAGCATGCAACAAAAGTCAAAATACCCGTTTCCTCAACAACAAATACTGTGTTCACAAACTCTGTGGGTTTCAAACATCTGGCAGAGCCACAAGACTTCTGTAAAAGCTGAAACAGAAAAGTCCAGCTTCAAAGAGAGGCTACAAAATATTTCTGAGTTGAGCAGTATCACCAAATCCAAAGGGGAGACTTAGATAAAAATCTTCCAGACAGTCTTCTTGACAAGTCTTTTGAGAAAGAAAGGACAAACAATGAGTATAGCAGCAGTCTCTACCCTAGCACTGCCACTGCTGGATCGCAGCAGTGTCTTCACACCAACAAGCAAAAGACTTCCAGATCCACATTTTTAAGAAATCACACAAACTAATTTACTTCAACTACCTAAAATCCTCAAAAGCCAATAAGCTGTTTTTCAGAAGTATTCCAGTTTGAAGTTACCTATCTTCCACTAGCCTTTGTAATATCCCATTCCTTGTTTAAAATAAAAGTAGATGCTGTCAGTTTAAATGCCCCAGGATTTTTCTGCTTTCTTGCCTTCTGTAGGACACACACTCTCTCTGAGAATCCTTAATCCTCCCAGCTGCACATGCCATTATTTTTCCCTCACTGTATTGAGAAGGGTCCAAAATCCCCATTCCACATTTCCTCCTCTATCCAGTTCATACTAACTCCGTCTGTCATGCCACAAGCCTGGCCCCCTTTTCCTCCCTCTGTGGGCTTATGTACACCTGAATCATCTCCTCACAGTGGCAAATCATTCCTTTCTTGCAGACTGAGGAACTAATCATTATATGAATTAACATTTTAGAATGACAAAGGGGATGGTGATGCTTTTAAGATGAAAGGTAACCATTCAGGGTAACCACTGACTGTTTTAGCTTCTACAGGCATCAAGAGACAGCGAAGTTGATGCTGGAGCCACTCTTCTATTCTTCCAGTCATCACCAAAGTGAATAAAACTTCACTCAGAAATGCCTGAAAGAACTCAATTGAAAACTGATCAGAGCTTCTAGAGCTGGTATACCAGGGACTTGTACAGAAATGCCACTCAAAGCAAACAACCATTTCAATCAGGCAGAAAAAGGAAAAGAACTTCAAATGTCAAAACATTTCTGGTTCATACTGCTGTCAACACAATCCTGAATATAAAATAATGACAACATAGAAAACTTCCATTCTAACAGTCATTGTTCAATAATTCTCTACAATTTAAAATCACATGTTTTATAATCACACATGAGAATGAGCAATATCATACTACAAGCATCAAATAAACATGAGTTAACATTACACAAATGAACAATCAGTAATAATATCTTATTTAAATTTTAATAAGCAGCTCTAAAAAAACTAGGACAAAAATACCTAACTATTCAATGGGAAAATTAACAAAACCTACACAAAAACATTTAAAGTTTTTGCTCTCACCTTTATTGTAACTAACACATTAATCAAAGTAAAAATCAAAATAAATTGTGAAAAACTCTGCCTCAAACAACTGATGACTCAATCATCAGAGTAGCATTTAAGGAAGTTAAATATAAAATAAGCAAACAAACCCCTCTACTACCTTCCTTCTCTTCTGCTGGCAATACTATCCTGAAGCTATCAAACTATCAAATCTGTGGAAGCAAGGACAAAAAATTGATAAACATTTTTACTGTTTGTTCTGCTGGTATTTTTCTATCAAAACATCTGCTACGCATCCCTCTGGGAGATGGGATATAACATAAACCTAAAAGCTGTACAGTCATTCTCACATCACTTTAGGGTGAAAGGATTCGCTCTTCTCCCTGAGACATCTTCCTTTTTGATGAGAACAGGAAAGAGAAAGGTGACAGTGCACCAAATGAAAACTTGATTATAACTCCAAATCTGCAGAGATCGCTGCCTGCAACTCAGCGCCCTGGGAAGCTCCCAGCAAAAGCTGACACCTGTGTGCCAGGGCTGGCTTATGGTCTGCTCATACTCCAGGCTTGTGGAAAAAAGGGGGGATGCAGCCCCACAGAACTCTGGAACCTCAGCTACCCTTTTGTCCTACACAACTCCAGCACCAGCAACACTCCAGAGCCCAGGCAGAGCTCTGTGTTCATGATGGCAGCAACAGATTGACAGCCCTGTCTGGTCCAGTTCCTGCCCAAGGCACCAACATTTACATCAACAATAAGTGCCACCCCCATGAGCACCTTCATAGGAGAAGCTTGGATGGATGTCCCAGAACACATCTCCTCCTCATAGCTTTCCCAAAACAAAGTGTGAATTTCCCACACTGAAAATATCTACAGTGTAATAAGTAATAAGAAAAGCCATGGTTTTCCTAATTTTTCCTTTGATTATGTTAATATCACCTGTGGCTTTATGATAAAAAAAGAAATACATTATATTTTCCAAGGATTTTCCTTTTTAAAAAGTTCCAAGAACTTCAAGAAAACAGAAAGGATTACAAATTTGTATCAATATTTATCTGGGAGAAAAAAAATAGCAATTCTTATAATGATGTCTTCATGCTGCCTACTTAGCTGATAAGGCAAATCTATTAATCTTCAGTTTCATATAAAAACTTGAGGACTGATTTATAGCATACGCCTACTTCTGTGTATTTCTACATACACATCACATAAATCCTTTGGTTTTAAAACCAGGTAGACCAAAAAATACAAACTAGAACATCACAAACTCAGAACAAAACATGATCCTGGATTTGACAACACGTGGGAGTAACAGAGTACCCATGTTTGTCTGGTTCTGGATATACAACAGCAAATAAAATACACATTCTGAGGAAAATTCATCCGTGAATTAAAAAAAAAAGAAGGTTGCTAAAAAAGGTTGTTTAAAAAAAAGGAATTATTCATATGAAAATTAATTTTGATGGATAAAATGAGAAAATTATTTGGGCTCTTCAGAAACGTCTGAAGTGTTGAAGTCCATGACAGATTAATGGGCAAAATACAGGCAGGGCAGCTGGGAGTTAATGGTAAATGAAGTACATAACACATCTGACAATTTTACCATTGCATGTAGTACATATATACACATATACTCATTTACAAAGCCCTAGTGGATGAATTAAATTAAACCATTTTCTAACTCCTAAATTGGCCAATCATAAGAACCTCAGCTGTTGGATATATTTTAAAGAAAGGCTCATTAAGCAATAGCCTCCATTTCTTTGCTTGCAAGACACAGTGAGACACAGTTAATGATTTGAAAAAGAATCTGTAGGCTGCAACTAACGATACATTTGGGTGAAAGCTTCTATTGAACTTGTTTATTTCCATTCGCAAGAGGTTTCATTGTCTTCTGCAAAAGATGTTTATATTTCTTGGAGGATGTCCTTTCACCATATCCAATGACACTTGCATGTCCCATGAAATATGCATACTTTTGAGTGGCCTAATCAAAGACCTCGATAGCAAAATTGTTTTAATCTGATGACATATGTTACAGTGCAATCTAGTGCTTCACTGCGTGGAAAGTACTTACAAGGACCAGATTCCTCTAAAGTTACTTTGTCTTTTGTACACACACAGGATAACTGTGGGAAGCCTGTTAGATACCTAGTGGTTTTCAATATGTTAACTGCTTCAAGGCAGATTAATATACATCTTGAACATACATAATAACCAAGGAAGAGCTTTAGGATGAGGAGAAAAAGCCTTGATTAAGCTGGCATAAGCAGCCCAACTGTTACATGCATAACCACCACAGAAACAGTTTTCTGCAACTCTAGGTACAGACATCAAGGTGATCCTGAACTTGGAAAGGTGAGGAGACCTGTAAGAGAACAAGTGATCAGATAAAGGGGAAGGTTTGCAATTCCTCTCCAAGTAGGATACAAAAGGTCAACTTTCCCACTCATTTCCAAAGCCACATGATCGTGGACACACCTGCTCCAAGGAAAGGCTTTTGTTTTAAGAAGCCACTGAATTTGCTGTATCTAAACACCATCACAATGCTTATTATATCTAACATCATTTTCAGCAGTCTTCTTAATTGGGAGCCCAGCTGGCAAGTCACATTTAGTTCTGTCTCCCTGTTCTTCAAAGATATCTGATGAAATAATGCCAGAATTCCTCAAAAAAGCAAGTTTTTATTACTCCTTCATTCATTGATGTTGCCATCAGACGTCACATACATATGCATACATATACACAGAGGTGTGTGT
>JAYDZK010000056.1:44174661-44232344 GCA_034509185.1 Euphonia xanthogaster | reverse complement strand
TATATATTTATATGCACTCACTCATGATAAATCTCACACCAATTTTGATGTCAACATTTCAGCCCAAAGACACCACAAACATTGCTGAAGCACTGCTAACCTTTTATCCTTAATGAAACCAGAATGAGTTAAAGCAACAATTTTAAAAACAATGAAGGTGAGCCTAGAAGCCATTTGTTAAAAGCCTGCAATTTTTTTGATAGGTAGATTTCCTACCAGTTTGCTATGAAAAGCTTTCTGCAAATATATTTATTTTTAGAGTACATATATCTATTATTATTGTTAGCTCTCTCTTGCCAAAATATGTCCTTGCAAATTTTCAAAGCTCCCCTCAGTTTGTGCTGCTTTAGAAAAATATGACTCTGGGAAGTTATTTACAGTATCAGATCAAATGCATATATGCATACTAAGGAATCTGTTCCAAGTAGGTAGTTTTCTTTCCTGGGGATGAAATAACTGATGGAGAAGAAGCAGTGATACTGGTAGAGCCTCTTGTTTACTGAATAAACAGTTGAGTTAAAGGATGCCAACTCTTTCAAACCACAATGGGACACCCTAACTAGAAGGAAAAATGAGATGGAAGTCAAATGTTTACTTTCCATTTTTCTTCATTTTGTTATATGTCAGCTGAAAAAAAATCTGGTTGTAACGCACAGCCTCATTACCAGTTAGAATTACTATCTTCTTTTCCACATTTTTTCCATATTATCACCCTTTCAGTTTCTGATAAACACTAAATATAGAGTTCTTTCAGAAAACAGACAGGTCAGACCACTCACAACTTCAATAAATTGTAGGAGTATGGACTGAGCTCCTGACAAAATTGTTGTTTGCCCTCCTATTAAGATTCTCATCCGATATAAATGATCCTGAACTTTATATCACAACTTTGACTGGATTTCAGCATACTTACATTCTGCTTCCTCTTGTGGGATGCTATTAACAATCATTACAAACAACTTCTCAAAAGGAACATAACATATCCTAATACTCTGGAGCACTGTATCTGCATGTTGCAGGTACCTCTATTCTAAATTATCCTCCCACTCCACTATTACCTCACCTCCCACTCTCTGCAATAAAAACAAGATTTGCTTGATTTATAAAGGAAGTAAACATAGCATTTCTGTAGTTTATAATAGCATAAAATGGACTGAGCACCGTTCAGTGATACATCTGCCCAACTGCTTGATCTATAATTTAACCACATTGTATTATTTCAGCTTTACACTTTAATTGGATTTGAAAGAAAAGTAGAGAAACTGTATTTTTTATGCAGCTTATGCAAGATGGAGTCCTGATATTTTCTAACACACAAAATGACATTTGAAATAGTGAACAAAAGTCAGTCCCAGAGGACACCCAATGACTGAAGATTGCCATTATTCAGACTCAATGGGAATCTCATTCCCTTCTTTAGATATGTATGAATAAATAAGGATCCACCATTCACCTTGTACAACTTATTTTATTACACATATAGTAAAAAAATCCAAACATTACAAATTTCCCAGAACAGTTTTTCCCAAGACATCCATGCCCTCACACACATTTGCAGTTCTGCCAAGGTTTAGGGTTTTTTTAATTTTAAAAAAGCTAACTAAAACTCAGTCCACTAAAATAGATTTTTCAGCAAGATCAGTCCCCTTCTCTGTTCACAATGAAGCTACACAATAGTTGGTGCATTAACGGGGTAGGGGTATGGGATGTCTCAGAGAAAAGCAGAAGAGCAGGAGAAAGAAATGGGGGAAGAGGGGAGAGGAGGTAGAGAGAGAGAGGGAGAAGGAAGAGAAAAAGGAATAGCACATTGCGGTGATTTTGATGGCAGTGCCAGCTTAAAACCACAAGGAGTTCACAGAATTAGTTTCCAGTAACTACTTATTCATTGCCCTGCTTCACACAGCTATTTAAAGCAAGTTTTGGTGAAAAAATACGCTTCCAAGGAAATTAACCACTGGAACTGGATGGTCTGCATTTGCTAGTCCTTCCCTCCTAGACTTAGAACCACAGCATAGACCTGTGGATGGCATCTTGACCAAGTCCTCACTCAAAGCCAGGCCAACTTTTGTGCTGCATCAGGTCACTTAGGGCCATCTTCAGTCAAGTTTTGAATGTCTCCAAAAGAGAACCAAAGAGAGACAGAGACTGTGCATATGTAATTTAAGAGAATACCTGGTGCAGGCCAACTGCAGATAAGCCATTTGCACCAATCCTCCATTTTAATAGTTTTATTTCTGCTCACTTATTTAAATGAGTCCAACTTCTACTTCTTGTCACATTGCTGGAAAGCCAAGAGGGATGAAAATAAGAAATTCACCACTACAGCTCTCAGTAATGTAAGGATTTGGGGTTTCAAGCAGAGAAAAAAAGAAAACAACCATCTTTGAAGAACTAAAGTCAAATTATTTTAAGGGAAACAATGTTCTCACAGTCCTCTCCATCACTTCGCCCTAATTAAACAAAAAGCAAACAAAGACAGCTCACATTCTTACTATGGAAAATGCCATAGCTTAACCAAAAAAGCAAGCTATAGGAGAAACAAATTATTATGGCCACTAAACACAGCCCAGTTTTGAAGCAAGTTGGACAGCTTCTTCTCTGAAAAACAACTCAGTTATTTAAACTGGATTTAAGCAAACACCTCTCACCAGTCTAAATAAATCTTAACACTAGGAATTTGAGGAAGCTGATGGGGTGGCTCCAATGAGAGTAGAGCAAAGATGAAGAATGGTGAAACGAGGCTGCCTCTGCCTCATTCACTCCTATTTCCTTCCAGCTCCTGTCTGCAACAGCAAGTGAAAATGGAGCAGCGGTGACAGTGCCGCTCCAGCAGCAAGAAAAAAGAATTTGGCACCTGAGACCAGAAAAGCCCCAGGTGCACCAATGATACTGATTACCTTTCTCCTACTGCAGCCCATAAGAGTTGTAAGAAAAAAGTTTGATTTATGCGGCTGTGTTTGTTGAAAACACCTTTGTTGACTTGAGCTTAACATATTTATAGCTTATTAAGTAAATTGGATCACTCTAACAAAGAACATGCCACTGGGACATATTCCAAGGAGAAAAAAAAATACATAAAAACAGATGCTTACAATCAATTTAGTTTGTTTTCAGAACTATATAGTAACTGCACAGTTTATAGCAGTCCCCTTTTATTGACTTATTTCATCTTAAAGAAAAATTTCAGGGAAACTAAAGCATTTCACATGCAGTTAGTGGGACAAACAGCTATATCACCTGTACCTTAAGGTATCCTATCCTTAGCCCACATTACTAGGGACTAAAAGAGATTATCATCTGACATCTTTTCCCTAACTTACATAGTAGAGTACAGCAGAGTCAATGCTGGCCAATGCTTAGCACAGGAAAATGACTACAGTGAAATCCAGAAATTTGTTAATTTTAATAATAAATAACCAGCGTATTAAAATGGCATATTCCTTTATGAAACAGTCTCTGCAAATAAGCAATTTTTTTCTTACATAAAGAACAAAAAGCCTGCACACTAGGGCAACTGATACACTTGTGGAATTTATTAAGTTAAGCATAAATGCTAAGACTAAATGAGCTTCTTTAATTTCCATAATGAAATTGTTTTTGTAAAGTTAAAAATACTGTAATGAGGCCAAAACGGTGTGCTTTCAGAGACTCCCATGGTGAAACAAATGAGATTTTAGCTTCTCTAATTGGGCATACTGCAGACTGGGCTTGATGCTGTCCTCAGCACAGGATGTTTGTTATCCCTAACAAAAAGAGGTCTACAGCTGTCAGCATAATATCATATAGCTTCTCTGAAGCCAAGCCATCAGAAGGAAGGCTGCTGCTCTCTGACTGGGACCACCCAAAGGGAGAGATCAAGTAGAGAACAGCTCTACTCTTCCCTGATTAAGAAGTTATTCGTAGAGGTAATTTGTTTACAGCTATCACAGAGAAGCTTTTGAAGCGAGGAATGAGTATTCCCAAAATCCACCAAGAGAATCTTATTTGATTAAATAATGAATATGGATATTCCCTTTCTCTTTCATTCCCACCTACCCCTGTTCCCCTTGGTTATTAGATCTCATTACCTGTCAACGCAGGCCTTCAGAGCTTGCCTGTTCCAGCAGGAAAAAGAAAAACGTTAGAGGAATTTTGTTGCATCTCTAGTCCCAGAATCTGCTGGTTTGATGACATGTGCAACACTGCAGTGACACTCTTCTAGCCTTTAACAACTTCAGTCTCATTTTCAATAAATATCTCTTTTTTGTTTTCCCCTGTACTAAAGTTCAAGTTTAAAGAACTGGGAAAACACTTAATCAACTTTAAAAAAAATTCACCAACTTAATAATCTGGCAGTAGTGAAAACAAGCCACTTAGTTCTTACACAACTAAACCATGTTTTAATATTTGAAGCAAGAACAATAATTCTATAGAGAAAAAATGTGACTATACACACCTTTAGATGCCTTATGCAAGGATACTTGATTCCAAGCAGTTATATGAAAAAGAAAGACTTCTTTATAAATGCACACTGATGGAGATTTCTACTCCTTTGCTTCAGACCTAAGGTTTCATTGGAAGATCAGACTGTTTAACCCATGCCAGAACATTTTACTGGACTAAAAATGTCAAGGCATAATTTCAAAGCGACTTCCTTACTATTTTAAATTTTCTCAAATGATTCTATTAATTGTTTCACTGTAACATTTGGAATACTATTGTCTCTTTATATCTAGCCTTTCACTCCTTTTCTGATATCCTGCTCTACACTTTCACTTCTCAAGACTTCAACTGTCAACCTGCTACAGACAAAAAATGCGTTTGCTTTACAGAAAGGCTTTCAGAATCTTGATAGTTATCACATGTTCTACAATTCACCCCTCTGCTGACTCACAAAAAGATAGGGAATATAAGCTTTTTAATGAGAGCAAAACACTTTGATGAACAATAAATAAAAGTGAAAAATTAGTTTAACAGAGGTTTAAAACACGTAGTATGAAAAAATGACAGCAGAGGAGAAATAGGCAAAATTTTAAATCATCAGAATTGATGCATTTTTGTGAATGGCTTCTGCTTCTTTGCTCATGTTTTGGTGAGTGCAAAAGAGCGTAACAAAAACTGCGCAAACAGAATGAAAAATATGATTCTCCAGCAGCAAACAGAAATTTCCCAGAATTGTATAAGAAATCCATTTAAAAATATAGTTTCGCAGGTAAAATCTTAAAAACTCTTGTTAGATTGTGCTCTTCAACCTACTTCCAAGAGCCCTGTGTACTGCATTAATGCTTGTAAGGGAATGTAGAGAATTAGCAAAAGATAAGTGAATCATCAAGTTTTTTCATTTTAATTCAAACTTGATTCATTAAAGCCTCCCAAAAACCCCTCTACAGTACATGAATCAGATTCAAATAATGAGATATTTTAATTAATTTGAACTTGGAACTTTAATTTGGATCACAGAAACCTTCTTAGAAGATGCTCAGAAGACCAGCATGGGGTAAAAGCAAAATATCAGATTACTAGCTGTTCAAAGAAAACCTATCTTGAGAACCTTCTACAAAGACAAGGATGATTCCAAGAAAAATAAAGAACAGGAAAATTCTTACAGGCTTTTTTACAACTGATTTGGAGTATTCAAGAACACCTATCTTTGTGTCTACTATGATACAGTAGGCTAAATAAAAAATATATACATATTGCACAGAGTTTATTGCTATGTGTAATAGGTTATTCAAAGTATATCCTTTTAGGTTTTGAAAGAGCAGAGAAAGTCTGAGCACTGTGCCTCTGTATACCTGCAATACACCATGAAATGTTATCAAGCTGTGTATCTGCATCAACTGAAACCAGGGTCAAGATGATACAGCCGAAGGAACAAATTTAAAGATTAAAAAACTAACAGCCTCCTGAAATAGGCATAAAACAGATTGTAACTGGCAACTGGCTGTCAGTTTCCAGAAACATCACCACTAAATGAAGATGTATTGAAAAAGCTTAAATATGCATCATCTTCATGTCAAAAATACCTACACGAAGGGTTTTTTTCTAAACTGTGTATGTCTTACTATTTAATTTACATCTAAAAAGTCTACTGATTTATTTTGGTTAGTCCTATAAAAAATAGGATATCTTCTAAAAACCTTCATGTTAGGCTTGGATTGTAAAAGGGGAAAATGTTTAAGGTGCAAAGTATCTTTATCCCACTCTTTTCCTTTAACATATTTTTACTATGAGGAACAAATTACATTGTCCTATCAATCAGCACATCTGAGCAACATCAGTTCTGACACAAAGCAAATAATAAATCTCTCTCTGTAATGAATTCTTCTTTCTAATAAATTCACCCATTATTTCAGTCTAGAAGATTAACTGTTAAAAAATCTATAATATGAAGCACAGACAAAACATACATACAAATATACACACAAACTTTGCGGTTAAACCACATTTCGGTATTCGCATTATTTCACAAATAACATGTCACCTTTATTTAAGCTGATCAGGCCAGCATTTCCTTTCTGTCAGCTGAAGCAGCTAATTTACTTTCATTGACCATCCAGCAGTATAATATACCACCTGCTTATTGTGATTCTCTCTGGCTAGACATTTAGAAAAAAAAAACCAAACCAAACTTGCCTCTCTCTCTCCTATTCTGTAATTTAACTTTGTGCAAATGTAATCTTAAATTCTTCAATTCTCTCGGGCATTTTGTTAGTAGAGATGCTGGGATTTTTACAGCACTGCATCTGTGCATGCACATTGTGATTAATACAACAGAAATCCTTCAGGCATATTGCAATTGATGCAGCAAAGCTGAAGTTATTTGAAGCACTGCAAAATTATCTCTTTCTTCAACTGTTAATTTATTTCTTCACAGCCAGACAGGTACAGAAGATTAAGTAAGCACTTCTTTTTCTCATTGCTGTATGAAAGTAGAAGACACACATATGGTGGTAAAAGGGCAGAAAACAGTGTTATGATCCATTCTAATATTTTGGAAAAAATTCCCTTTGCAAACCAGTTTAATATTTTAAACAACTTTATGTGCTTTAGAAAATCAAAGTCATATTGCAATGAGGAATCCTATCTAATCAGGTTTTCATTGCTATTTTTGTCACCATCTAAGATAATTTCTATTGGTCTGTAAACATTTGCAACCCCACCAAATGCTAGTTCACACTTCCTGATGAAAATCAGAAAAAAAAGCCAGAAACATGTTATGTTCAGTCTGCTACTTCATTTTGGGTTAAGAGACTACAGTTTTGACAGTAGGGCCATCTGCTGTTAACTTTCCTTCTCATCGTAATACCAGTCCAGTCAAAAGCAATTAAGCGTGTTTTGCCATTATAATACGCAGATAATTATGATAAATTACAGTTTTCAAATCAGCCTCAAATTATGCATATGGTAGGTATTTTCTTTGCAGTTACTGATGTAAAAAACATTCCCACGTTTTCAAAATATTTCAGCTATTTTATTGATGATGTTATTTCTGTAATGAGATATCTATAAGAAAATTTCTTGGGCAGAGAGCCTGACAGCCATTAGAAATCTATTTATATCTCAGCAAGACATTTTGCCAAGTAGATAGAGTCATAACATTCTGCACTGCCATTACACAAAATACTCAGAAAATTGTCTATTTTGTTTGTGTGTCACAAAAAAAAATTAAAAACATATGCAAACACACAATTAAATAGCCAGAAGAATATTTTATGTTTTGTTACAATGTGGAATGATTCAAGAGTTTAATGTAGGATAAAACACATGATAAAAACATCATTTTAAGGAACAGCACACTGCTGTTTTGTGTCGAGCTCTCTTTGTGATTGCTCAGGTGATCCCCAGGATTAGCCAGTCACACATAGGCAACAATTTCAAAGTGCAGTCAATAAAATTTCATCCTCCATGCCAACACTGGATTTATCTGGAGAGTACCTTTTTTTGTATGGATGGGAGCATACTGTCATACTTTCTCTGAAGTTTAACTGAAAAATCACCACTATTAATATTTTAACTCTTTTTATAATGTTTCCTCAGTATTTCTTTGCTAGTTAATGGACTACCTGAGAAATAATCAGGCCCAACAATGCAACCACATGCTCTTCGTGACCAGACCGGCACTGAGTGATGATCCAGGACGCTTCATCCATCTAGTTCTTGCCAGGAATGCGAGACCTGCTATGAAAGATGGCTCATAAATCCTGGACTCTAACAGCAACCAGGAGCACCTGAGCCATGGCAGGCCACAGAGGAATGATGAGGAAGAGAGGAAAGCAAAAGAAAAAATGACACAATAATGCCAGCAGCAGCAGAATCAAATCTGAGCTCTGCTAAACACACAGAGATGGGGCCTGCATGGCAATGGCCTAATCACCTTCTCATCATTGTGGGGACACAGTGCTCAAATACAAGTCAGAGAGATAAAAGTTATCGAAAGACATCAATTCAATTTCAAGTTCAAAAATGTGCGAAGACATGAATTATATGAATTCATATTTTAAATCCTTTCCCTCAAACAATGAAGTCAAGCAACACTTCCATTTAGTAGCAACACAGAAGGAAAACCGGTGGTGAATATCTGCTCTACTTAAATGTCAGCTAGCTTGCTCTTCAGCTGCACTTGCAATAACCACGTAGACTCAGAAACAGGAGATACCAACAAAACAACAGCAGAATATCCCTACCTCTGCCTTCTGATTCTTAGCACTATGAGACGGGAAAGGCTAAGATCTTTAACTAAGGGGAATGGAGCCTTCACATAATTCTGCTTGCACAAAAGCCATGTGTTCTCTCCGTATCCCTCTGGTATCTGCTGTTAACAGCTGCCAGTGCATTACCATACTTTTTCTCTCCTTGGCAGGACAGGCAAATTGCTCCCCACAGATCAGATGCCAGTCAACATAGCAAAAGGAATTGCGTTGAGCATAATTTCTCTTCCCGTAACACTAAATTGTTTTCAAAATGTTTGGTTTCCGTCAAAACACTGCTTGGGGTGAGCTTTTGCTTCTAGAATGTTCTTTTGAACATAACATTAACTTTTACCCAATTTCTATAATCAATTGAGAAAATGCAGTGGATGCTTTTATTTCAGAAGTGCTGCAAGATTTAACAAACCATTCAACTGAAAAAGCTCTTGTTAAAAAACTGTTGAAAACAATGTTTAGCTAATTTATGTTTTCAAGATTAGCTTTGCACATTATCACAAAACCTAAATTTTATTACTCAATATAATTCTCTGCAAAGTTTTTCAGAAGAGGATATTTGGACTGCAAGGCTTCATGTCTAACACAACAAGATATTGCAATTTTGAGTTGGGAGGGCTGCATCCAGCCTATAAACGATGGGGTGTAAATGTACAAACATATAAAATATTATCTGTATCTTGGCTGCCGCTTCAAAATAAATTCCTTGCCCTTCATAAAAAAGTCAATTTTCTGAATAAAACCAAGAACTGCACTCTCTACTTGACTAATCAACTTGAATTCATGCACAAGCCAGTGCACCCTCAATATTAATGCAGGTGGCTGCTCAGAAGCATGCAGAATGACAAAAGCATTCACTGAGTCTTTCTGGAAGCAGAAATGCTGATTTATATCTTCTTAAAAGTGTATGTCAAGAACCAGAAGAGATAAACAGAAATGCAAATCAAACTCAGCAGGAAAAGTGTTCCCTACAAGCAGAGAAGTCCTCAGCATAGCTTTACCACAAATCCGCTCTCAAAACACAAACCTTATGATGAAATATAATTAGCACCATAGCTAGAATTAATAATGAGTTAAGAGAAACGGCCTTAAAACAACAATCTAACAGATTTGGGGAGGCCATCTTAGTGGGGACATTTCTGTTTGGTTACAGTATTGTACGTGCATTTTCAGTGCTGCACGAATATAATTAGCATGTCTGTATTCCAACCAAGAAACACTAATCCCCAGTTAAAGTTTATACAAGTCTGATGTATCCAGTTTACAAACAAAATTTTTCTTGTCTATCACTTGATATTCCAGCTGTGGGCCAAAAGTATGTCAAGGTAGGAAGCACATCCACAAGCACTTAAAAGTGGGCACTTAAGTAATTCCCCAGTACAGATACAGGTCCCAACTCATACAGATCTGGGGAGAAAAGGTGAAGAAACCCCAAATCAAATGAAAATTCTTTCACTCTTGTCCTCTAAAAGTGCGATTGTTTATTATTAAGCCAAGTGAGGTACATGAGACAACACCTTAAAAATTTCATCCATCTTTAGTGGCTCCATGACCAGTTCTGTCAGCTAAGGCAGAGAGAAGATGTGCTCCCTATAAAGCAATGCCTTGGTGCTCTATGTCACTAAAACAGGAGTCTAGATCTTTGTGAATGCATCAAGGTCATATCTGGCCTTCAGCAACCAATTTGGAAAGTGAATTTTTTTACAAGTTCAAAAGTAGATAGGACATTTGGGTGAAACCATGTTTGGAATTAATCTCTTAAATCTAAATAGTAAAATACAAAGAAAGTTAAAAATTTAAATTCTTTGACACTCAGTTTGAAAGACACCATTCTTAACCATCTTTACCCACATCAACTGGATATTGAAATTTTGTCTAAGTGCTATTAATCTCCCTTCCATGGCATTTCAAATATTTTCTACAAAGACCTATTGTGAGCTGCAAAGATGTGGCTATGACAGTCTGGTCAGAGATAGAGAAAGCTAGATAAGCTTTGCCATGAATCAGTCTGGGAAGCTTTATGGAGCTGGAGAGAAAGAATGATAATCAAATGGTAACAATCTGTAGGTGGTGTTTATAACAAGTTGTTTTTCTCCTAAGTTGTTTACACCAAAGGGGTGTCTTCTTAATCAGCCAATCATGTGAAATGTGTTGATTCAATGACCAATCAGGTCCACCTGTAGTGAACGAGGGTATAAAAGAAGAGGATTCAATAAACAGGGTGGCTTTTAGCCCTTAGCCTTCTGATGATTCTGTGTAATTTCTGACTCAATGATGACATAAAGATCTACTAAAAGTTTTAGCATACAGTAATGACTGAAAAATCCTAGTATTTTTTATTTTAAAAAAACAGCTTTCCAATTTTTTGCAACACAGAAGACTTCTTTATCAAATACTCTGTGGCACAAGTCTCTAAAGGACTCAGAGGGAACTATTAGCATTTAATAAATATCTTTAAAAATCTCTTCTGCAACTGCTCCCTCTCTTTTTGTCCATTATCCCTCAAGAGTGGCTTCATCTGCCTGAAAAAACCCTTCTGCCAGAAACCTGGCAGCCAAGACCCCTGCAGAACTTTGAGGGAAGTACAAAGCAGGCTGGAAAAACCTCTGGCACAACCTTTCAAAAAGATATCACATCAATCTCTTCAGGGCTGTCAAAGACAACAGCTAATGAGACAGAGCAATGTCCAAGCACACCAAATGATGGTAGGGGGAAAAAAAAACTCCCTAAATTCACCTGGTTAGTTCACATAAAAAGGAGATAAACTCAACATCATGTAAATGCCACTGGACTTGCATTGTTATCATCCATTCTCACCCTCCACTGAACCAGTTATCTTCATTCACAGGCAGGCACGAAGACCTTCAAGCTCTCAGTAGCATTAGCAGTGCAGTCAGCACTCACAGGCAGCAGGTTCCCCCCGTTTACAGATGGGCATCTGTGATCACTAGAGCTAAAACACACAAAGCACACTTGCTGACTTGCACACTTTGGCACAAGACCTGTAGGTTTTGCCCTCAGAGCACACCATATTCCTGAAGTGCTTTGAGATAGAGCAGGAATCACTACATCCCCAGGAAAAATAACTGCAGCTGTGTTATTGTCCCAAATCTATCAACTACTAGTGGGACTTGCAGAAGCAAATTTACCTAGAAGCACAGAGTGTTGAGTATATCTCAGCATAGGCAACAGAGAAAGTAAAGTCTCTACCTTTTTCTGTTTTTGAACCTGCCCAAGTAGCAGATGAAAGAAAGAGGTGATCATCTTTGGACATACAGACATACAATGCAACATCTCAAATATCTTAAAAAATGCAGACACTTCCTGAGAATCCTTCTGAAATAGAATTTCTGCTAGGAGAGGGTATCATCTTAACTTTCAGATGCCTGTTATCCAACTTTAGAAAATTATAAGTCTTTAAGAAATGCAGGAGGGAGGAATAATGGCTGACAGCACTGTCCTTTAACTCAGATTCAACATTAGCCCTGGCAATGCCCACTTCCAGTACATGGTAATATATTAGCACAAGAGAAATGGAAATTCTTGGTATTCTTTTCACTATTTTTATAATACTCAACCAGATTCCTGGCAAAAGAAGAAGTAGCAGTAAAAGTAGAAATACTCACCCAGAGTATCTGAAAAGTAAAAATAAATTTCAAGACACTTTGTTCATGGTTAAAAAAAAAAATCTGCTGACATCTGGTATGGATCTGCTGGCTGAATTGCTTTGATTACTAATCTAAATCCAAGGGGTTTTTTATTTATTCATTTACTCATTTATTTCATGGTTATAAAAATGTGTTTCATAATAAATATGGAGAGTGACAACACAATGCTGATTAACAAATGTGATGCTCTCAATTTCTTTAACAGATTTCATTTTTTAAAAGGAATTGTGTATCTGCAAGATTGTCAGTCCTAAATTTTATCCATGCCTTTGCTGTCATTACTTGGCTTTGGCTTTCTTTGGGTATGCTAAATTTATAGGTGTTGACAAAGTATTAAGAACTGCAAGAAGAAAGTGCCTGTGTAGAGCTCTTCAGTGCTTCTCAGGCCACGCCTGGAATACTCAGTTTTGGTCCCCACTATAAGAAACAGACACAGGCAGGCTGAAGAGGGCCAACAGAAGGGTCACAAAGGTGATCAGATATCTGGGAAGCCTGCCATGAAGGGAAAGGCTGTAACAACAGGGTTTGTTCACTGTTCACCTTGAGAAAAGAAGTCTTAGGGGAGGTGTTATCACCATGTTCCGATATTTAAATGGTGGCTACAAAGACAAGGGAGACCCCCTTTTTATAAAGAGTCACATGTAAAAGACAAGGAGTAATGGGAACGAGTTGCTCTTGGAGAGATTCTGGTTGGACACAGGAATAAAATTTTTCACAAAGAAAACAATCAGCCATTGGAATGACCTTCCCAGGGAAGTGGTGGACTCCCCAGTATTGGGCACATCTAAGATTCAGCTGGACAAGGTGCTGGACCATCTATTCTTGAACCCAAATTCTTTATAAACTCCTTTTAGACAATTGAAGACAACAATTAGAGTTATGTCTCAAACTTCCTCTTCAGTCTTCTATTTTCTATACTTAACCAATCCAGCCCTCAGCTCTTTTGCTGCTTTTCTAGTTTGGTGTTCTGCAAAGCTGCTTTCTAGGCAGACAGTTCTCACTGTGTAGTGTTGCATGCAGTTGTTTCATCCTAACTGCAGAAATTTGCATTTGCCTTTGCTGAAGGCAAGGTTCCTCCCAGCCCATTTTTTCAGCCAGTTGAGAGCACTCTGAAGAGCAGCCCTGTGCTCCAGCAAATCAACCACTGCCCTCCAAAAGAGCAACACTGAGCAAACTTACTGAGATTGCAAGCAATAGAACCATAATCAGGTTGTTATGAAGGAGCTAAGAAGTCCTGGCTCCAGTGCTGAGCCCTATGGACCTTCCAGCAACTGGTGATCAGCTGAACTTCACACTGACCCTAAGCCTTTAGGTCCAGCAGTCAAGTTTGTTTTCCAGCTACCTTAGTCTGTGTAATCAGCATCTCATAAGTTCAGCCACCAAGGTGTCACTGAACTCTGAACTCCAGCATTCTGGTCTTGCTATTTATTTACCTTCCTCACCACCACCTCACAGGTGTGCAGCTGGGGCTACCACTGACCTTCCCTCGCTTCACCAGGTCCTTTTTACTCATGAGCAGCAGATCACCTTCTGTGCCTGATGGGGCAGCACTTGCATTAAAACAGATCTTCAACACCTCCCAAAAATCTCCTTGATGTCATGTGCCACATCATATTACACCCTCCAGCAGATGTTGACAGGTCAAAGTTGCTCACAAGAAACAATGATTTAAATCAATCTTTCTCCTGTCCTCTAAAGAAGGTTTCAGATAATTCCCTTCTTCTCCCACTCAGCCAGTAGCAGATGTTCACTGAGAGGCATTTATGTTGAACTCTCCTTTGATCTTGACCAGCTTATTACTCCTTCCAAAGCAAATCTGGATCTGTAAATTCAAGCCACCATTGGAGCACAAACCTTTCTTACATCTTAAAAGCTGGTACTTCCAAAGGAGTCTGCATGGTGTGAGCCACCCCGTACCACATTTCTGTGCCCCTAAAGAGGCACCCAGGTGCTACCCAGACTTTGTATTCCTTGTTGGTTCCTATGCACTGTTTCTGTACAGGTAGAAGGGCCACCAGGAAAAGCATCAAAGGTTTGCTTATAATTCTGCCATTCAAGTACTTCTCTGGCCCTCATTCCTCTACTTCTATTTGCGTTTCAGTCTTCATTTCCTGAAATGAATGCTCTTTAAAAATGAAGTTTCAGCGAAAGTGGTGATACCCTAATTGAGGCTCAAACTCTTCTCCACAGGTAAACAAAAACACATGCATGTGTTAAGAGTGCAATAACCCTGCCACCTTCCAGCCTGGCTGCTCACTTTCCTTCTTTCCTACAGTCAGAAAAAATACCTTGGACAATGTGAATCTAACCCATGTTGGTGCAATGCTACTGGAAGCTGGAAATTACCTGAAGGGAAAAATCTAAAAACTACTCATGCAGCCTAATCAAAGCTTTTTAGACAGATATTCAAACTTATGATCATATATGAAGCATTCTTCCCTGAGGATGATCCTCACATTAGAAGAACCTTAATTTATGTTTATAATTTTGAAGAACAGATCAGCAAAAACCACAGAACTCCAAAGGTGTACAAGATCCATGACTGCTTTTGCGATGAACTACTGAAATTATAGGAATACAAATATAGATGGTTTGATTATGAAATGAGATAAGGATGTATATTACCCTTTTACCATATGTTCCAACAATGCTCCTTTTTCGAGTTCATATCTCCGTGAAGAATTTTCTGGAAAAGCTGTTGTTAAAAACAAGTACAGTAACCTGCTGAGTACTGAGAATGAGCTACTTTTATGTCTGAAACTTCCCACTGCTCCTAAACAAATTTGTGACTCCAAGCAGACTCATCCATCTCATTAACAAGAAGTACTATTAGGGAAAAACAGAAACCTTTGAATTTAATTAAAATTCAAGTACATTTTGTTCAAATGCACATTTTTATTTATGTATTTACATACAAAAGGAAAAACATTATAAAGTTCTATCTATGCCCTTGTTTACAGAGAAAGAACAATCATCCACTATTTTGAGGGAGTGATTTTTAAATAGCAGGGGAAAAGGTACCAACTATTAAAATGTGTCAGCTCCTGGTTATACCTGATCTTTGCATGCCGCGGTCTACTCCAAAAGTTACCCAGTGGAAAAGGATGCATCTGCTACCATAACTTCAAAGTGATACTCAAATATGTCATACTGTAAATAAAAACAGTTGAGATGCAGAGGCGCGTGAAAATCCACTGGCAAATTTTAGAATGGTTTGGGTTGCAACCCAAACCCTTGAATCCCAACTCCTGTTAACATTATGTGACTAGTAGGATGTAGCACTTTGAAAGTCTAAATCATACAAATATATTATTAAGTAAGCTCTCAATTTCAGAGGACTACTTCACAGTTGGTTTCAATAACTGGTGATCTTTTTAGACTGTTTTCATAAGGTGAAACACAAAACCTAGCCACTGTAGGATTTTTTTTCATTACATGTTCAGTGGGTATTGCCAAACCTGTAATCCCATTTCAAAAGTAAAATTTCCAAAAACATAAACTACCCAGAAAATACCCAGGGGAAAAGAGAAAAGTGCTGGGAAGAGAGAAGAGCAGAGGGAAGCCTTACAGAGTCCTTCCTTTAGTTACAGAAGAAAAAGCAGAATAAATATAGGCCTAAACCAGAGTAAGTTTCAACTGCTCCTCATCTAAATTCCAAAATAGTTCTACCAATACTACTAAAAGCACACTTATCTTTTTCTTCTTCCCCACAAAGTCAGTAAGGAGAGGGATTATCCAGAGAGGTGCACAGGACTTAAATTGGTAATAAAAAAATTCTGCCCTCATGCTCACTGTTGTACATTTCTGTTTTTCACAGTAACTGACAAACACAACAAGATTCAAATAAATATCCACTGAATTACAGATGCTCTACCCCTACAAGAAAAAAAAAAAAAAAGAAGAAAAAAAAAAGTACAAGCTGAAAGACAGTTAAAAAAAGCAACCAAACTGAGCCCAGCAATAACTACTTCAGTGTCATAAGGGACCCTTCTACTTCAGAAGAAAAGCCATATGAGGAAGGCCATGCAAATGGTGGGTTTATCACACAGCCTGAGTGTTACATATTACACTTGAAAATGAGCATTTTGAACCAATTTCCTGAGGTAGTCCACTGACTTTTACTACTTCTTTGATGAAACAGTATCAAAGGAGAGACATATGTCTTGTTCCTCTTTTGAATTCAATTTCTTCACATAATTTCTGTGCTATCCAACCTCCAATGGGAGAAATTGCTGAGGAGACCCTGTGGTCATACCTGCACACCTGAGGCGGAGCAATTGTGAATTCCAAGAGGCACAGCTACCAAGTACACCCCAAGAAAACTTCTGGATGCACAGCTCCTGCAACCTGAGCACAGCCACTGGGCAGCAATAAAGGTGACCCTAATTGAGACTGAGAGAAAATTTCTCCCTGACTTGGAGCTTTATCCTTATCAAGCAGAACAATAAAACTAATTTCATCTGAGCAAATTGCTACTATGACACAATGGGAAAGAAAGACAGGGTGATATGACCAGCCCCATGTTTAATGACTGCTTCTGAACTAGATACCATACACATAATGGACTCTCACCCAGCCTCTCCCTGGAAGCACACACTGCCCAGTCAAAAGCATTCCATCAATTTGCCCAAATGCAAAGTGACTTCAGTGAGAACAACAAGCTCCTGGACTGCAGTCACACTGTAGCTTGAAAATGGTGATATCCAAAAGTCAGACCAACAAGGTCCCAGTGATAGTACAGAACTGAGTGATAAAGAGCTCAATACCCAGCTCAGAGGCCATACTCCAAGGGCCCCAGATGAACAGGGCTGGAAGTCCAGTCTCAAAGAAGGTTAGAGCCTGGCCAGGAAAAGCAGCAGCAATGATGTCCCTGTAATTTACCACAGTCCTACACCTTTGAGATTCAACATTCCAGATCAGGCTCTGTCAAGAGAGCAGGCCCAGCATAAATTATGAACCTCTCAAAAATCATCCAATCAACTTTTCTTTTTTTTTTTTTTCCTCAGATCAAGAGGCCATCTAAACCAGCAGAAAAGAGGTCATACTTGGAGAGGGAACATAAGAAATAAGGCAAGTATGGAAAGTTCATTCTCATTATTTTCTGGCTTCCAGTGAAGACCATTGCTTTCTTTTCACTGTAGGCAGTCTTTCCATTAAATTCTACCCCAACAGAGAACACTGGAAGCTATAAATACCAAAGCAAAGCCACAGTCACCTTTTACCATTTCCATGGCTAAGACCAGCTCATGTTATAGGAGTAACAGCCTTCTAGCTCCTGAGGTACAACACTGACCCTCCTTTGTGCTGGCAACACCAATTCAGTGCCACACTGCCATGAGCCATTGATTTGACAACTTTTTAACTCTCACATATTCAACAGCGGCTGACATTAACCTGTGATACATAGCATTCCAGACAGGACACCTTACTTCTGAGAGTTGATAAGTCTTTTTTCTAATGAAGAATATTGGTATTAAAGTTTCTCTCATAAACCTAAGTATTGTATGCCAAGGAAAATACTTTTCATTTTCAGAAGAAGCAGGATCCTGGGGAAAAGAAAAAAAAAAAAGAAAAAAACAAACCAAAATAGACCAAAACCCAATTTACAGCTCACACAAACAAACACAACAAAAGAAAACCCCATCCCACATACAACCACCTAAAAATTTGTACTGTTTAATTAATTCAGGAAGTAGAAAGAAAAAAAATTTGAAAAGGACCAAACTTCATGGGAACTTACTCCCTCAAGTCAGGGTCCCAGAAACTTGTTCAACTTTTGCTTGCAAATTTCAGAATTTAGAAACTTTGGGAGTTTCCCACTGCAGGAAAAGGCAGAGCTTTCAAAAAAGACAAGACTTTAATTAGACATAAAGTAAAAAGTCTTTTCCCAGCTCCACCCCCTAGGATATGTTCAAAGAAAGTTGTATTTAAACTGGTAAACAGCATTCTGGAGAAAGAGCATTAACTTTCAATACTTTTCTTCTACAATCTGACAAAATCAGGCAAGTTGGAAAACTCTACCTACATATCTCTGAAATACACCACAACATTTTGATGAAAACAGTTTTGTGCATGTATCTTTGATCTAGGATCAAAGTTAACACCCCAGATGAATCTGAACCAAGTATTCAGGTATTTCAAATGCTGAAATACCTGAATACAGACCAACTGAGGATTAAAGGTCAGGCTAATAGCTTGAAATGTAGTAAAACCAGACAATGCTGAAGTACACTTCGATCTTCACGTGAAAAGCCTTCAGGCTTGCCATGAGTTTACTCAAAGCAAGGCAGCATGATCTATTCAAGTTGTGCTCCAGGCTGGATGCTGCAAGGCAGGGTTGTGCTCATGACTGTGGTACCAATTTGCTGCATGATCTATTCTTTTGGATTCAGCTGTATCTCACTACTGACAGAGCAGATTTATTCTGCAGCTTTACACAACTATCATGGGACTAATTCCCTATGGGATCTATATAATTCTATTTTGGACTTCTTGTTGTCTGTCCAAAATGCTTTCACCTGCTTGTTTTTATACAGCTAGAAAAAAAAAAAAACCTGAGGCTTCTTCAACAATCATGGTTCCTAAGGGCCCATATAGGAAATTGTTACTGCTCACATAATAAATTCCCTACGTACGGGATATCAATAAAGCCAAGAATGCTCTTTCCAATGATTTATTTGGCTGCTGACTTCAAGTTTCCCTTCCATGTAACAGCTTTTCTGTTGTTTAATCAGAGATAAACAAGTTTCTGAAAGGTTCTTGCCCCCTTTGGGTTATCAGATAGTTAAAGCACTAAAAATAATCCATTAAGGATCATTCACAGTCTTACTCAACAAAAGAGGTTTCAAAACATCACAGCCTGTATTACAGGTATGTTGGACCAAATAAATATAAGCAGTAACTTGGCCAACATGCCCAGACCCTCTCTTTTAATTATGCTTTTTGTGTTAATTCCTGCCTGCAATAACCCATCTGCAACAAACCTCATTCAGCTACATGTGCTAACCAGTATTCCTTGGTACAATATCACAGGAAATAATTAACAGTACTTCTACTCCTAATATCCCTTTGACACTATAGTAGGACTGGACTGACACTGCACAGATATTACTTCAAAATATAAGCATATTAACAAAAATAGCCCAGGTACACACATACCAAAAAAAAAAAAAAAAAAAATTTGTAACAAACCCATTTTGAAAAACCAAGCTTTTTCAAGTTTCCAGAAGAGGTGGTATTCACACCACTGAAGCTAAGGTGCTTACATAGGCAGCTGGTATCCTGTGGCTCCTCAACACTTAACAGAGAAAGAAAGGCTTCTCCAGGAACAAATTCAGAGCAGAGACCCTGTATAAGCACTTTGTAGCACAGTTTCTCCTAGAATTGAAGAAAACATAGAAGAAGCACAGAGAAACTATCTGACTGAGGCTTAGTGGTTCACACTGGAACAGAGACACAATAAAAATCCTCATTATATCATACTGTCCCCTCAGGCTAGCTGAGTTCAATGAATCAGAATTCCAAGATGACTGGATTACTGCCTTCTCATATTCTTTGAGGAGTCCTGGTCTCAGAAATTCTGAATGATGGCCATAGGAAACAGATTTCATGGATATTTTGATGGGAAGAGTAACAGAGGTCATATCATCCCAGTGTAGAAACAATAATGTTTATCTAGTGTTTGGCTTCTGCAGTTATGCAATTTAATTAACCTCATGGCAATACCAGCATGGTCTGTGGCAGAATATAAGATGAGATTTCAGCTGTCTCACTGATTTCAGTTTTGTTGTGAAGTTTCAAAGCAGTGATTTACAAAGTTGAACAGAAAGAGTCCTATCATGTTCTATGAGATTTCTGAACAATCCAAAGTCATACTGTGAATTACCTTCAATATGCAAACTACTGTTCAACTATATTATTTCTTATCATGCCAGTGCAAGTGATATCTTTTAATGTTACCAACATATAGATTGGCATTGTGAAAAGGAAATAATGTGGGTTTATGTCATCCAAGAGTCAAGGGTTTCAAGGACTCAAGGATTCACGGATGCCCATCACCTGGGTAGCTAATCATCTTATTCAAAGTCCTGTATTTGTTTAGAGAGCAGATATCTTCAAGATAAACGACTTAGGTCCTTGACTTCCTTTTATGTAAATCATTAGATCATAAGTATGAATTATGCATTTTGCAGGAGACATGCTTTTATTACAGTTTGCACTATGAAGAGAACTGTAACAAAATTCACCTTGAGAACACCTGAAAGTGAGTCAGAGCATATGGCAAGTAATTCACTGTAAGTGGAAGGTAGAATGGAGATATTCCTGAGGAATGAAGATCACATCTCCAGCCCTCTAGAATTTCAGACCTTTCTCAAACAAAAGACTTTATGATTTCTTAGTATTATTCAGAAGGTATAACACTTTCTCGATGAGTTACATTATTCAGGAATTTTTAACAGTACCTCACCTTTTATTCTTAAAGGAAAAAAAGTCAACTCTTTTAATTAGAAAAAACAAAAATATAAAAACTTTGACACTAATAGTTTTTTTTTCAGTAAAGCCAGTTGATATGGTTTTGCTTAATCCTGGCCCAAAACACTTCCGCACCCAGCTGTAACAAACACTTAAGATTCAGCTGGGTTGCAGACCATGTAAGCATCCATAATCCTGGCTATAGCAATTAACATCTCCAGACATCAGTCACAGCCAGAATGGCTTCATGAAGGGAAAGCCTTGCCTATCAAACCTGATTTCCTTTTATGACAAGGTAACCCACCTAGCTGATCTAGGAAAGCCAGCAAATGTAATTTCTTTGGACTTCAGCAAAGCTTTGCTACTGTCTCTCACAGTATCCTTCCGGACAAGATGCCCAGCTCACAGCTGGATAACCACATCATGCGGTGGGTGAGCAACCGGCTCACAGGCTGGGCACAGATATACTGAATGGGGGTGACACCAGACTTGACAAACTATAAATGCTGCATTTTCACAAAGCAGGAATCTTCCAAACATTTTCCTGGAAACTTGGGCAGTTTCTCCCTTGAGTAGGGATGCCTGCTTGTCTGTTACTTCCAAGAAGTTAAATGAAGAACTCTGTGTACATTATCATCACTCTGGTGGTAAGTTACATTCAACTCCTAATCAATACTACTTGTTTTGCTAGTTTTAATATAGGAACCTTGATATAGTGTACTGTTTTATGTAAGTTTGTGATCTACTTGGAGTTCTTTATTTCTATGCTGTGTAGTAATTCTGATTAAGATCTTTCATCTGTTATCTCTTTTCTGTTTAATATTCACTTTTATAAATAGATCTGGTTTGACATCATTAGAACTTGCAGAGTGACTCCTTCATTTTAAAGTGTGATCAAGTTTTGAGGCTAAAGCAGGGCCTCCACTCATCCCATGACAGCTGGACAATGATACCAGATAAGCAATCTGCCTAATACCACGTGTTGGATACAGATAGCAATGTGTTATGCCTCATTTCTTGTTTTAATTTTGTCTGTGGATTTGTAAGGCTGAACTTTTCTACGAGTGAAGTGATTGCAAACATTTGCCTCCACCTGGGGGGCAGGAGGGCAGGGGAAAGGTTTTCTCTAATGCTTGCTATGGAAGAGCAACTGATGACTAACATTTCTTAAATGAAAGGGTAAAAAAAATGGTAAATGCAACCACAGAAGTGCTGTAGTGGCCTGGAACAATTTCAGAAGGTAAATGGAAGGCAGGGAACAGAATATTCTGCACTTTATTATAGAAGTTTCTTTAGTTCAACAAAAGAATAATCAGAATATTATAAGCAGCCTTTTTGGATTAAATTGCAGCCCATGTCTGGTCATCTGTGACTGGATTTCAGTCAATAGGAGGAACAGTTTCAGGAACAGAAGAACAAATAAAGGACCTTAACTAACTGTCCTTTGAGCAGCTAAACTAATTAGCCTGGTGCTTCCCATGTCCCTCACAAACCCCAGTTCTCCTTCATATTCCTGACATCTGTCACTGTAACAGCCCATATCTGCCCAACATGAAGAAGTCCATATAGACTTCTTGTTTCAGACTCAGCCAGTTGATATGCATCTGCTCAATTCTTGCCCCAAACACTCCTGCACACAGCACCACATACTCAAGTTTAATCCTAGACTCCTCAACACAGGACTCTTGCTCCCTTTTCCTCCAGAAATGCATCGAGCTGCTTCTAAAAACACATACTGAAAACAAAGGTCACAGGAGCAGAAGTCTCCCTTCCTTCTTCACAATGGGGGCATAAACATGGATTTCTACTCTGTTGCAACACCAATTTTCATGCAACCTCTAAAACCTCAACATTTTTAAGATGTTGCTTTAAATTGGCAAAAAGATGCATTAGAGCACAGAGAGAGATGGAGTAATAGCATACGCCTCATTTCCTTAGGTAGGCAGGCAGGCAAGAGATTAGTTAAAATGATGTATTTTCAGAAAATGTTTATGTCACTCTGTTTGCCATCTAAAATTTTGGAATCTGTAACTTATCACCCAATGCACAGTCATTTGAAAATGGCAGACCAAGGAAGAATGCTAATATAAAAATTACTCAAAAAGGTTTTTGAGGCATAATGGTACACATCCCAACATTATGCAGCTAATTTAAATAAATAAATAAAATCTGTAATATTTAGCTAGATAACAGCAATAAAATTACAAGTGATATGCTTTGCTGCCTTGACAGTAAATCAACATAAAAGATTTCTTAAAATGTTTCCTGCCATGTAAATGAGCTAAAATGCTGCTTCCTGAATAATAAATATTTGGACTGTGCTGTGTTACAGCAAGCCCCTATAAACAGAATATGCAGTTAACAATAGAGATAATGGAAAAGCTGACACCTGAAGCACTTTTTTATATTGCACTGTTTTCTGAAAGACTAGAGTAAAGCACTGTATGACACACTGCAGAGAAGTCCAAGGAAAGAACTCGGCATTTAAATTTCCCAAATGAATGACAATTTTGACATTTCCCTTAAGAAAGTTCATGATGTATGGTAGTTTTTGTTCTGCTTTCTGCTAGGAAAAAATGATCACAATAATGATAGTAATTGGTGAACAGATGAGTGAGAAATCCCAGAAGCAATCTCATATTAGAAGGCTACACCACATATTACTGAGGAATACTGCTCTACAATATTTTTGGTTGACTCATAGACAGATTTTTTTGCTCTGGGTTGTTTTTTGTTTGGTTTGTTGTTTTTTTTTCCGAATAAAACTTTCCAGAAAGCAAGACAACATATTAAGAAGGTCTGAACAGGTCATATAATCCCTGGTAAGACCAATCACTTCTGCTACAGACATCCACACAGCTTTTCTAACTGAGGCTTCCAGCAGCAGAGATCTCTACAACATTCCCCAGGCATTAGATGAGGTCACCTACCTCAGTCACTTTGAAAAAAGTAATTTCCTAGCATCGAACCAGAATCTCTCTCGATGCAAATTAACTTTTCTTTTCTCCTGCTCTCAGTAGGCCTGGTAACTGTGCTTACTTCTCTCTACTTTTCTTATTTTCTTGATTCTGTTGTTTATCCCAGTTTTCCTTAAATTCAGTGTCCCAAACATGACACAGAAGTTCTGCCATGATCCTACTATACATAACATATTGTAATGCTATTTATAAATTATTTTTAAACAGCAGAACAGTGTGGGTTCACATTTAGGGTAACTTTATCCAATACAGTTACCATAAGCTATTCTTCAGTATTTTCTAAGTAAGGGTTCCTTCACCTTGTGATTGTGCAACTATTTGTTCCAAAGGGTATCACACTGCAAAAGTCCTTACTAAATCTCTGCCAGCTTTTTGTAGACTGTTGCTCCAGCATGTTCATTCTAATCCTGTCCTCCAAACTTCTTGCTGTTTCCCCCTCATGGCCACCTGCCAAGTAAAGAATTATGCCAAGCAGACCCAAACTAAACCCTCCAGACACACATTCAGTCCCCTATTCAATAGCAGATGCTTCACACAGTTAGTCTGCACAGACTCTTAACTACTGGTTGATTCAGTTTGCAGCTGTTTCATCCACCATGCCTTTTTTTTTTTTTTTTTTGTTAAAAGTGCAGCATGCAAAAAAAAAATGTCCAGGTGTTAAAGGACAAGGCAAGTTGCAGCTCATCTACATCCTCTCTGACTCTAAAAGGCCTGGCACTTTTATAAAATTAAATTAGACTGGTTTGAAAAGAGTTGCCCTCCGTCAAGATGTCTTGTATGGGTTGGTTTTATTTAATTTGTCAAAGATTGTAAGCTCCAGCACTTTACTTGAACTTAAGTTAGGTAAATTGTCTGCAATTCCCTGATCATCTTCTTCCATTCTCTTACTTTTTTTCCATCTTTCAATAAATTCACCATCTTCACTGAAAATTCTGTCAATGTTTTCTTCAACAGGAATATTTTACCCATTTCTCTAAATGGGATGACATTCATCAGGATCAGCCAATAAAACAGTAATTCTTTCTTCCTCTTTCTACATCTACTCATTGACAGTAATTATGCTAGCTACGTGAGAAGATCACCGTTAATTCCCTTTTCCACCTATAATGATTACTCATAGATTTCCATGCTCAAATTAAGTGGCAGTCTGGACCTCAGAGCATGTACAACCTTGACAAACTAATGTCACTCCTGTTAATAAGGCAACATAAATATTCAAGGCCCTGAATCACTTTACCAGATTTTTCATAGCATGTAACTTTGACAGTTCTTCCTCTTTATTTCTTGCATATCTTGTATGGCATTTAGAAATTTAAGATGGGCAGCAGACTGCTGCTTTTTTCTCTTCTCTCCCACATTAGCCCAGCAATCATGAGGTAGATATCAATATGTCCTGGTGTTAACAAAGATACATATTTCAACGTCATTATGCCATTTTTTCCCACAACACTACATTGACTGTCATCTCAAGTTCCCAGAAGAGATAAAAGCCACATTCCCATCCCAACAACCACTAACTCAAAGCATCTTAATCAGCATCATTCTTACCTACCAAGCTAAATTTTGAAAATAAGAACCCCAGAAACAAAAAGAGCAGCTGGAAAATGCAAATGTAAATCTTGGCTCTAAAAGCAGAGTCTCCCGACCCAGGCTAGATCTGCCTCTGATAAACTAAAGCAGTTTTTCATCTCCAAGAAAGGAGACACACAAACCATATCTGTGACACTTTCACCCTGTCCTTCCTCCCTGACATACAAGAATTCCACTTTTCAGGCTCCCAGGCAAAAATCTACATGTGGTGTGTGCTCTCAAATGTAAGCAACTAGAAATATTTTTCATTGAAATTGGAACAGATCAGCAGTAGTCACTTTGCAAAGAGTATTTCCAAAACTGAAAACATAATTAAAAAGTAAAACTTTCTCAAGAATATATTCAATTGTATTTGGATTTAAATTCCTATAAAAGCATGTTAGAAAAACTAAACAATGAATCTTCAATTCTTGTTGTCAAAAAAGATAAAGGGAAAGAAAATTAGAGTTCGTTGTTTTGTTGTTTGGGGTTTTTTTTTTTAAACCTTGACACTTCCAACAACCCATATCCCAAGAAATCCTGCTCAAATAACCTTAATTCTGTTTAAAAAAAAAAAAACAAACAAAAAAACAAAAAAAAAAAACACCAGAGGGGGGAAAGAAAGCAACACAGCCCTAGACTTCATCTCTGCTATTGACTTTTAGAAATGTGTAGAACTTATTGAGGCTGTAGTTAATTATGATTTTGTAGAGTTTTTTTTCTCTACACTACTTCACACACTACACTTACTAAATAATTACAGCAAATTTTCCAAGGTCAGAAGCCAATGTCTATAAAGACAGTGACGAGTGCCTGCAAGCAAGGAGAGATATCACAAAACACCTTCTTTTAACAGAAAAAGCACACATACACTTCACAAGCATCCATAAACCCCACACCAACCCGACAGAGTACACATATGGATGTGTACACACAGAAATCCACACCTCATTTTCTTAGTAATGAACTAAATCACTGGGAATTTATAGCAAAGGTTGTTGTTCTCTCGCGTAGGCTGTTGGGTATCTGTGGTGCATGCCCAAACTCATTCTTTTGTAAACCTGTACTAGATCAAGGTCCAGCCTGGTGAGTAGGAAAAAAGCCTCTGAAGTGGTTGCAGCATCCAGTCTCAAGGTATCACAAGCCCGTTACTCTGCACACGGCCTAAGTTTACCTAACACTTTTATCTCAATTTCTAGAGGTGCTGTACTGAAAAAAAATGGCTTCAGTGGAATTTGGGGCAGCAAGTATAAGCAGGAGTGTTAAAACAAGGATCTTCAGGAGCCATATTAAATTTGAACATCCAGTAATGGCAGGGTTTAGATTTGTGAACTGGTGGGCACAGGAAATTCTACAGAAAACCAAATTTCTTCTTGTTCTTCCCCTTCCCCAGTAATACATATTAAATCAAGTTTACATATAAAGATACTGCTTCTAACAGTTCTTTGGGAAGGGAGGAAGGGTTCCCCCTTTTTCTCATTAAAACCATAATACTGTAATTCAGAAAAAAGCCATGAGAGATTATATGATGGATAACAAATAAGGCAACGGCGACAACTGTTAGGAATTACTAATAGGCAAAATTTTTCTTGCCTGCAAGAGCACAGGATATGGGAATTTCTTGCTTGTTTGAAGTAGCACTATATCAGCCATATTCTTTTCCATGATTGCCTCACCCAATAAGATGTAGCTCTCATCTCAACCATGAGACCAGCCAAAACTTAGCCCCATAGGTGGGAAGCAACCTGAACTGAATAATTTATCAAGATGTGGAAAGCCATCAGATTGCCTCTAGCCCACCTGTAGTAATTAATTATACAAACATGCCCCATAGAAACCTTCCAAGGGGATTCTAACACCCACGCCCCCACAATCCATTCTCAAATGCTGTGTTATGTTGACTCCACCAAATACACAAAACTTCATTGAAACTGTTAATGCAAAATGCAATTGCTAATAAGAAACATTAATTCACTGTTACTGCTCACTTTCATTCCCTAAATCTCAAAGCCAGGCAAAGGAGAAGCACTTGGCAGATCTCTACCCTTTCAGAATTTCTCTTTTGTCACTGTCTTCATATTGCTTCAACGTAACTCCTGCATTTGGGGTTTTGTTTGGCTGTTTTTTATAAAAGATGTTTGGCAAAGTCCAATATCACTCATAATATACCAAAAGCATAAATATTAGAAACAAAAAATTAAATTATATGAAATACACTATAATATCAGCAAGGCTCTTTCTTACTATGTAGAGCCTTTTATTAAAATCTAATACTAACACCAGATTAATGTGACAGCCGTGAGTATACAAACCAAGTTACAAAAGAAATAAGCTTTTATTACTTTTCCAAAGATACAACTAGCTTAAAAGTAAGAGAGGGATGATGAAAATTGCTAAGAGCAGTAAAAAAAAAAAAAACGAAAACAAAAAACAAAACACAAACCAAAACAAACCAGTGGTTTGGGAAAAAAAATTCAAATTGTTGAGCAGTTAATTGGATTTCCAGGCTTACATTTAATACAACAATCCTCCTTACACAAAGTCTTTACTCAGGCTGTGTATTTCCCCATGTACAAGCCAAGTACAAGGAGATTTAAATAAAACTTTGAGATGTTTTAGCTCTTATGATGGAGTAGTACACAATACCAATACAGGCAATAACCAGGGCCAGTAACAAAAAATAGAACTGGATTAGTCAGATGCCAAAACATGCATAACACACCTCAAAATAGGTTTTGTTCTGCTGGAATTCTCCAGCAACGTGCCTGTGACTTATGACTTCAAGTGCAGCAGTTGCAGAGCTCCAGCTGGAATCATCCCTCTCAAAACTCAGACATTGAAGTGAGTCACTCTATCATTCACATTAACGACAGCAAGTTTTAGTGCCATTAGTGAAGTCAAACATTAAACTTTTTCTAAGCCATTGAACAGATGTTCCAGCCTTTAAGCTAGCATGACTTTTTTCCTAGTTGCCTCTGTTATACTACCAGAAACCTGTTGTTCTGGCAACTCCGCACAGGACTTGAACTTCATCCCAAACTTTTCTGATCTCCTTCCACCTCTGCAATTCCTTTTGCCAGCTCCCTCGCAGAGGGCAGCAGCAGCTAACACCTGTGCTGCTAATGGAGTGAGGCCTCACAAGGAGATGGAGAGACAAGGCTACAAAAGTGATGGCAGCAGGGCATAGGAGGGACATTTTTCACAGGTGGGACTGAGCACCAGGAAAGCACAGTGGTGGGATGGGATGGAGCACTGAGCAGGAAAGGGGCCAGATGCAGCTCCAGCTATCCTGTTTACATTTCAGAAATTCACTGTCGTAGTTTAAGAACATACCTTCAGAATGAGCTGTAATTAAGCCTTTCCTCTCCTTTATTCCTCCTTGCCCTTAAAGGCCACTCACTCACTGCATACCTTTCTGCCCCACTGGAGTTCCACGAGGCTGGGAATGAAAGCAACAGAGTTCTTTATTTTCAGAAGACATAACTGCAAATGGCTTCCAGCTGAAATATTAGAAATCTTTTCAAATAAAGTGACTTGATATGACTCATTTGCTAATGTCATAAGCCTGTGGCACAAAACATCTAAAAAAAATTTAGTTTTGTCTAACTGCTTATTAAACAGAGTCATTTTTTATATTACCATCTTTTTGTTCTTCTTCTACATCCCAAATAATCTAATTTCTCAACAATTAAGCAGTTTGCTTTAATATACTCCTGCTGATTTAAACAGAAAACAATAGAAGTAAAAGGGTGTAATCTTTATTAGGTCAGTGATAGTTCCAATAGGTTTCAGTAAAATAAAATTTTCATGATATGCAATTAAGCAACTTTATTAACGTGACTGCCATTTTCCTCAGTATTTTGGCTTAGTATATGTCAATCATTATATTAAGACATACACTCATTCATGCACATACATATTGTTTCCACCTACAACCTCCACAGTACTTGGACGTGAAAATCAGTAATATGCTTCTGAAAGCCAGTGAAGAAACCACACCTAAAAAATAATTCCCATCCTGGACAACAGTGTAAGAATCACTCTTTGGCTGTGTAAGTAAAACACGTGGGAGCATATATGTACTTAATTTTCCTAAGAAATCAAATCCTATTTGTTCTCCAGCTACAGAGCCTGGACATGATTCAGAATCTGAAATACCACAGCACAGTGCTGCTCCCATACCTGATAGAATACCAGTCTGCTCTAAAACTTCATGTTTCCAACTTTGTAGAAGAGGGAGTTATGTTATGAAACTAGTAAAAAAAAGTCCAAAAATGTTATGATTGTCTATTTTGCAGAAGGGAAGCAATTTTCAGGCAAGTAATTGGTACATTTTCTTAGTGCATTATGTTTCTCAAAACATGTTACTGTAGGTGGAGATTAGCATCCCTTTTCTTCAAGAGGAAAATTACTTGTCTTCTGTAGTGACTGGAGCTGTCATTCCAAGAGCTGACAAATGTTAACCATCTCTGGAGGTGTTCTTTACAAACATCTCAAAAAAAAATATATATATTCAGAACAATGATCCAATGACCAAATAAAGGTTATAAATAGAAGGAAAATACCATGGTTTGAATATTCAAATGCATCATGTATCCATCATTTCCAACATAAGGAAAGCTATTTTAAAATAGCTAAATTGGCACATTAACAACTAATATGGAAGATTTCCAGAGAAAGAACACAAATATTATTTATTAACAATGAAAAAATTTAGCTGTATCTCCCATTTTGCAGATAATATCAAAGAGAAAATGAAAATAGACAACAGTTCCATTCCAGCCATCCAATCTAGTAATCTGTGCAGACAGATTAGCAAAACCCTTACATCTGCAAATAGAAAACTGCGTGGATATTTTTCTTTAAATCTTTTTGTTGCTCATCACATCCTCACTGCAGTTTCCTGAAACTGTTTCCAGTGCTTGCAGCAAGAGAACATGAAGCTTCACCTCCTTATCCCACATGCTGAAAGCAGGATGTCCCACAAAGTCCAACAAAGTCCAAACAAACCAATTTGCTCAAGTCAACTTATTAAACCACAGTAACTACCATAATGCCATTACCCTGTGACACTGTCTATATGTATAGAACACTTAAACATTTAAAATTTCAACCATAAAACTCATCTTGGTTTAAAACATTTATAGCAATACACTAATATATGCAACATGAAAGGATACAAACACTTTTCCTTCTTATTTGCAAGAAATTGTCAATCACAGAACAGGGTGTTTTACTGAGATTTTGACTGAGAAACTCTCTTACCCTTTGTGTAGTACTTCAGAATAGCAGCACTCTTCTGTGCAGGGCCAGGAATTGTACTAGATGATCCTTGTGGGTCCCCTCCAACTCAGTTTACTCTGAGATTCTGGGATTAAAGTCTGAACCAAGTAGAGAAGCTTCTTTTCCCAATATGAGACAAATACCAACATGTTTTACTAGGAGACAAATAACCAGTATGTCAGAAAACCTTAGCTAAAATTACAGCTATACAGCATGTAGGACCATCTTCAGAGAAATACAACCTGACTAATAATTAAAATAATTGAAAAAATTAGCAGTCAATATATCTCACTAATGTAATATCCAAAAAAATAGGAAAAAAAGAACAGACTAGGAGAGTCTCATTATACTTTCAAAACTTTTCATTTCTCAATCTCCCGATGTAAACCACAGATTTAATTTTAATATAAAATTAGTGCCCTATCAGATGAATAACAGAAATATAAATAAATCAGCCTTGCAACTAGTTTAGCCCAGGGTTATAAGTAACTCTTCTAAATGAACTAAGAAGCACACCACAGAATTCCCAATGCATTATGCATTTAAAGAACCTCCTTCTTGCGAGAGATGGACCTTCTTTACCCTGCTCAGGGTCAGATTTGAGCACGTTTCCTTCAAGCACACGATGGGCTCTGCCCAGCACATGACCCCCCATAAATTCATGGGCTCTAAACAATGGGATTTAGAAATAGTGGATGAAAAATTTGCTGTGGGGAAGAGGGGATGGAAGACTTAATACCTAATTACTTCAGTCTTACAGAAAAATTAACATCTCAAGTGATAAAGGAAACAAAGAAATACAGACTGAGGGCAATCAAGCAGGCAATATTTTATTATGTCAGTCTATACCTGCTTTGTGCAGTAAACCAAGAAATGACAGCTTCCAACCAAGAGCTGCTAAACACCCTACTGGCTAGGAGGCAGAACTTCATGTTTCTTTAACCCTTCATCTTCCCCATTACGAGGTCTGACACTCACCAGAGGCAGTGCCTGATTTCAGCATTTTCTTTCAGATACTGTGGAGACAGATCAGGATTACATCCCTCCATTCCAAAGGGGGAAGAGACACAAGACAGCCCACTATGGATGAACTACACCTGCCCCAACTAAGAAACATTTCTCATGAATCCTCCCACACATAGCAAAACATCCTGCGAAGTTTAAGAAGCAGAACTATTTAGCAGGACCAGATTTGTAGCAAAAAGGTAGACATAAAAATTTTCTTCTCCTGATTAGATGTAACAAAGAACAACTTAGAACATTTAAGCCTATGAAAGGCTTAAATGAAAGACTCCTTGTTATTTAGTTCATTCAGTTTGCTACATGAAAGTTCATATACTGGAGAAAGGAAGGAAGCTGTGATACCTTATCATTGAAAGGCCCTTATTTTAAAAATCAAAGGTAATTAATGAAAAGAATTTTATGCATTGTAGAAAAGAATTATTATGTCATCAAATATGCAGTACTAAAGATCAAATACATTCTGCCACTATACAGGTTATGAGGCTGAGAAAAATACTGTTTCTTCTAAAGACAGAGTGTCATACCCATACAATACTCATATTCAATAGTCAAACCTATCTGATAATTTTTTAACAAATTAAGTTCAGTAGGACTGGGATTATTCATTAGCTGACTGAAGTCCGCACTGTGGTACACACAACTTTGTGCAATGCTCATTATTAGTGAGTCTTTTGATCATACAACTACTCTGTTCGCAAATTAGGACAGCTTTTTGTCATCAGCCATGGTAAGGTGCCAGTTTAACTCATACTGGAACAAGGAAGATGTGGGAGTAAGCCAAAGTTAAAACTTTGTGATACTAAACAGCAGGTTGCCTGCTGTCTTCAGCATTAGCATTTAAGTTCACTGCAGCTCAACCCCTTTTGTATCAGAGGAGATTTATATCAAGCTGTGGGAAGGCATGCCAGCTTCTGGTTCTGTCTTATAGAATTACCATCAAGAACGCAGATTGTAGGAAGCAAAAAATAAAAGCAAACTTAGGGAAATATTTCCTGTGCTACCAAAACTTGTAAAGGTTACCCTGGTGCAACAATTACTTTCTAAACATCTTGCTCTTCGAGATACTTCTTGAAAAGAAAGATTTTCTTTCCTAATTGAGGTGTATAGTGAATTGAAATTCTAAATAAATGCAAGCCAGTATCAAACTACATAAGTTTCTTTGCCTTTTGCCATTCTCAAGTAATATTTACTGTTTATTTGTCCTTTTGCTGCCTCCTTATGCTGAGATCCCCAAAGGTGCACTGCCAACTGCAAAAATTCACAAGGAAATTTTGACCATAGTATTAGACTACTCAAATGGAGGGAAAAAGCACTTGAGGACGAAACACGGATAATTTACATCCTGAAAAAGAAAATGTGATTTTCTATCTGGGCTACAACTGAAACCCCAAGTTCTCTACTTCCTCTCAGAATATTGCTTTATTAATAGTAGATCTTATGATACACTGTTTCATAAGCAAAACTATTTTCAATAGCATGGAAATATTTGACTACACAAATACAAAAACACAAGGAAAAAAGTCTCAAATTTTCTCTTTGTTCAAATATTTAGCTGTGAACATGCTTTTACAAAGATAGCATGACTATTGAAGATTTCATTGCATTAAGACAGAACTTCTTTACTGGAAAATGTTTGACATCTGCAAGTCAAAAAGAGCCCACATAGAAAAATCCCTCCCTATTCTTCTGCCTTCCACTGCTGTTACATCAGCCCAATACCTGTGACAAATTAACTCTACCCCGCAGCCAAGTGAATTTCTGTTAGCGACTTCTTATGGAGGAAAGTAAAAACAGGATAATCAAGAGCTCTGCCCATCAGACAAAAACAGCTGTCATTCTGCTTAACTTCTACAACAAATGTCCTCAGACCCACAGGAGAGAAAAGAAACACCATTTGGCATTTAAACCCGAGGTGCCAGGATTCATTAAAGTGGAAAACAAGTCTGGATTGATTACTCCAATTTTAAAAGGTCATGAATTCCTAAGGTTTTTTTGTTTCTTTTAATGCATATTTAGTTATTTTACCAGGCAATTGTTTTAAATTGTAAATTATGACCCTGTATAATGGGTACTGCCTTAATTAGGTTTTAACTATATGCTAATCTGAAAGGGCGGGAGATTGTTTCATGCTTTCTTGAGATCTGCTAATATCCCTGCATATCCCATAAAAATGCTAATTAAGAATCAATATAACTAACTTTTATAACTGAGTGACTTAAAGGTGCAGAGCTTCCACAATGGCCTATTTGAAACATTTAAATTTCATTTGAAAGTACCATTTTTGCTTCCATTGCATGACCAGTGATTTATATCAACCATTTTCCTAGTAGTCATGGAGAGAAAAGGAGTGCAGAGAAGAACATAACTCCAGTAAAATAAGTAGAGCAACTTATAAAGACTTCAGCTGTGCTGTGTGGTTACAAGATACAGCATTAAAATCAAAGTTTAGCTTGGTCTCAAAATCAAACCAAAGACCTTCTAGAATCAGCAGTTAAAAACTTTACCACCTTCAGCATTTTACTCAGACTTTGGTCATGGACTCACACAAACTCATAACTGTCATTTTTTCTTTTACAGATTGTACTGATAATTTCATTTTTAATCCTTACAAATTCACCACAGTGATGACCAAAGAAAATATATATAAATCTTATCAGTACAATCAGCAGTAAAATAGGAGCAGTGCTATTTTCACTCATGACCTCATCTTAAAAAAAAAAAAAAAAAACCACTCTTTTTCAAAAGCATTTCTCCTTAAAGAAAATAAACACTCTTCAGGCAGTAATGTCAAATTTAAGTAACTGGAAATGGAGAAGAAATAAGGTCAGCACATCTTATGCATCCATAAGATAAGGAGATTAATATCATCCAACCAGCCTTTCCCTTGAGTGTCAGATGTGGGGTGGCAGATCCCAGCACCAGAGGAGCATTCAGTCAGGAGGGAGCAGAGGACAGCTGCACAGCTAATGGGATGTGCCACTCCAGTACAGCAATCAGCTGATATACAGCCATCACTGAAAATTGCTCTAATTTGGTGCTTATCACCTATCTTGCTAATATCTTGGTAACAGGACGAAACACAAATACGTGCTTAAATATGCTGCCCACATCACACAAAAGTGAAGGCTAATCTTACTTCCCTTACATCAATTACTCTGATAGAAAATTGGTATGGAGGCAGTTCTGTTAAACCTGACCTTCACACCTGCATCACTGTCTGCAACCACTGACCAAAATTACAGCATGCTGACTGTTCCACTCCTTCCCATATCTCAATTTTCTATGCACAGCCACCAAATTTCATCTTTGGAGTTTTGATTAATACAAGTATTATCACATGGATTAAAATGTATTTAAGGAAAGAAGTTTAGACCTCACTGTTTCAGAAAGGCTCTGTGTTACAGCATGGTTTGCAACTGCTTTAAAGGTATAGCTGTCCCTATACTGTGCATACAGAACCTGTGAATAATCACTAGTACCTCCTCATGTCTCAAAAACAGCTGATTAGATCAAAAAGATCTAATAAAAAAAACAAAATAATACCCATACCCTTTCCTCCATTATGCATCTCTTCAGAAGTTCTCTTCTGGAACAAAGTGCATCTTAAGTTACTTCTGGATACCCAACAATGTGATGAGTTGCGGGAAGCGAATTAATTTTAATTTGCCAAAGATGCCCACCTGGAGCTGCCAGTCATTTCTACATGTACACTGGAACTTCAAAGAGCACCACTGTAAAAATACACATTCCTCTTGAAGATACACACATAACATCCAACTTAGAAAAAACTTTCTTTCCTGAACAGCATTTCAGACACTATACCCATGACTTCTGTTTTGGCTTTTGGCTTCTGTTTTGTTTTGTTGATTGGGCTTTTTTTGCTGCTTTTAGCTTGAAAAGCACTTTGCCCTTACTAAAGCGAATTGCTCCTTTGCAGAGTGCACTGTCAGTGACAATCCTGCATACTAAAATGGTATTAAGTCTTCACAATGAGATTTTCTGTTGGTGCCCAGAAACACATCTGCAAGAAAGGGTTTATTCAGAACTAGGTTTTTACACTAAAATAATAATGTTCATATTCCCTCTCCCCCACAGCTGCTGCTGATTACAGGCTCAAGATGAAACAGCAGAGGCTGCTTCTGAAATACAGACCTTAATAATTACCCTTTTTATTTAACTGTTTACCTTCTGATTTGACTCTTGGCATCTGCAGTTTATGATCAACAGACAATTCTAAAAGCTTTCATATTTTAATTACAGATGCAGGCAGAAAAAGTTCAACAGAACATAGGAAAAAAACCCTTTGTGCTCATCATGGGGCTGGCAGTCCCTAAAACCCTGCCTTGCCTACTTTAGCCAGCAACAGGCAGAGTGCTGTTGGATGGGAATTTACCATGTCCTCGGCTGATAATAACTAGAATTTCCCAAGGTTAGACACGCACCTGTGCTCAAAGTCACCCACGCAACACTGCTGTGCTTTCTGCACGTGGCCGTGTGCCTGTGGAGCACTTCGGTGTGCTGGACAGACTAATTTCTGAAGCTCTCAATGAAGCAAGCATATACTCAGCTTTTAGGAATCAAAGGACCCTAGAATTTAAGTGCCCCATCCACAACATGTTGGAAAAAAGCATTTGTTTGATGCATAATGCTTGCCTTTAAACATAACTTCTGGATGCCAGTGTTACATTAACACTGTCCACCATCAGTCAGGATGAAAGAGTAAAGAGAAGCTATAAACAATTAGCAATTTCTTTCTGATTAATTTAACAAAAGTATTCATGTTGGAAGGGAACTCTGGAAGTCATCTGGTCCAACCCCCTACTCAAAGGAGGGCCAAATACAGTAGGCTGCTCAATGCTGCATCTAATCAGGTTTTGAATATCTCCGAGTATGGCAATGTCACAAACCCTCTGGGCAGCCTGGTCCAGTGCTCAGCCACCCTAAAAAAAGAGATCTTTGCCTCATTCAGGTTTTCCCTTATTTCAGTTAGTGCCCATTGCCTCCCATCCTGTCACTGGGCACACTGAGAAGAGCCTGGCTTCATCTTCTTTACTCACCTCCCATCAGGCCATTACACACATGGATAAGATTGCCCTGAGCTTCCCTTCTCCAGTCTGAGCTCCCTCCAGTCTGAGTCTCAGCCTCTCCCTGTACATCAGATGCTCCAAGACCTTTGATCCTCTCCATGAAGCTTTGCTGGACACACTCCACTGTCTTGGAGTGAGACAGACAGCACTAGACAGAGCCCTCCTGCAGTGCCTCACCAGGGCCGAGCAGCATAAGTGAGCAAGCAATTTTAAGTAGATTCAGTGTTGCACACACCCTTCCCACACAGCTGAGAGGGAATAACCAGTCTAACAGAGAGATATCCTCTCTCATACTTCTGAAATACAGAATTTGAATTGACACTTCAAAATGTTGTCAATTTATTAAGTTCACATTGCTGTGAAAGTAAAACCACTTTCATCCTGAGGTGTAAATCTGAATTAGCAAAATCTCTGGGCTTGTTACATGACCTATAAAGTAAGACACAATCACAGTTGTCCTTTCACTTGTCCAAGCTTATCATGCTGATGCCAAAAGCATGGCAAAGAGTATTCCTACAGCGTAAGAGAATTACAAAACAAAAGCAAATCATGATTCATATAAAACTATTGTGATCTCCAGCCTTCAGAACTGCCAATACAATAGCATCAAATTTACCCTTAGACACTTTTACTAATAGTTAACCTAAAAGCTAATAGTAAAAGCAGCTAATGAAAAATCTAGAGGACTCAATTTTTATATTTTATGTATATAAACTACACACATATCCATACACATGACTTTAAAAAGAGGCCCAGTTCATCTTCGATCAACTTCTGAGTAAGCACAGGAGTAAATATAGCTAAGTTTGAAACTCTTCCTGTGGTGATTCATTTGTTTTTGCCATGTGTCTTGTGCAATGGGATCTACACATTAGGACAAGGAAGCATCCTTCCTCTGCGTGGGCAGAACGTAGCGTGCTGTCAAGGCTACTGAAACACGAGCAGAAACAAAACGATTAAAACCAGCTTTTGAACTCAAGATATTTTACATGTTATTTAGAATAAAGACTTTCTGCCTTTTTTTTTTTTAAAGGCTGAACTCCATCTTTCCAGATCACACAGTTCAACTCTTTGTACCACAAATATATGTAAGATCCTGCATTATAAAACGGACTGAGGTAAAGTGTATTTTTAAAAGGGCACCAGGGTAGTTTTTACAACAAGCCCACTTGCACCTTAACAACAATACAGGTTCAGGTTGCCTTTTTGAAAAAAAGCTGGGCTTCTAACTCCATATATATTCTAATTTCATGATCCTTAACATTTTAGAATACAAAAAAAAAAACAAAAGGCAAAACATCCAATTTTTATACTACAAGGAGAAATCCCTCTAAGGCAATGTGGACCCATTTTGTGATTCAGGTTACACCATACAAATGGATGCCTAGAATATTCTCGACAAGAAATGCTGGAGTGACATGCATTATCCTACTCAGGAGACAATCTGCTAAATGTGCATCTGGTTAACATCAAGGAGATGTCCTTTTTGGGATTATAATTTTTCTTTGTCATCTCTGACTATACATACATCTGTATGAGAGATACCTCACAGCAAAGGTTTACAACTACAGCAGTAGGCAAGGGCAAGCTCACTCTGTCCATGCACTTGGAAGACATTTCTTAGTGTGACAATATCAGTTTCCACGCAGCCTCATGCATCATATATGCACCAGTCCCATAACCATTCTGGCTTTTTTCTGGCTCCAATTGCACACCAGGCACCCCTGTGCCAACCCCCCCCCCCCCCCCCCCCGTTTTGGTACCTATTCTTATGTTTTACGTACATATTTCACTCATCTTTTTGGCTTCTTTAGATTTTTTCAGGTATAGTTATAAAATACTAGTTAGTCAAAAATCCCATTTTTCTAGCAGTTATTCATAAAGTTGGAGTTGAAAAATAAAAATGCCCTTATGAGCCTTTATGCCTTCTTTACCAGCTCTTAAAATCCCAGAGTTAAGTTCCATTTCACGTTCAGTAGAAGGCTGTAATTATGAAGAAAGCAGGACAAATTATTTAAGTTAAGGTAAGACTCTGCCAATGAAGTTCAGCCAAAGCAGAGGGTACTTTCAGTCCAATCCTAACAGCATTTTATCTACCTGCCCTCCTCTCCCCAGTCCCCTGCCACTCACTTCTGGTTCTCAGGTCCATGGACCTGTATGGAACTGACAGCTCAGTTCAGCAGTAAAAAGGAAGTTTTTTGAAAAGTGATTAATTCCTCGACAGTTATTAAGTACTCCATAGTTACTCAATAAAAAATAAGCTCTCACTAGAATAACACTGTTTTTTAATAAACATACTGCTTACATTCTTCTTTGTGTTATAGGATCTTTGGGTACAAATTCGAATTTGACTTCTCCCTTCTTTACAGAAAAAACACAAATGATGTCAAATCTCTTTTTGTTCAGGTATAAAACTTGCTGCTAGAGACTAGCTAGAACACTGAAGTTTGAAGGCACAGCCTTATTAAATATTAACATTCTGCTGGATTTTTATATTCCATTTCAATATATTTGTGGCCAATAACCATCCATTTTCCCTCACTTGCAGAAGCTGAGCAGGTGTGCAGGTAGCTGGTTACCAAGACAACATACTGGCAAGGGATTAGAGCAGACACTTGTGTGTGTATAACTCTGAATAATGCAAACACTGCTAAGTGATACATTTTTCATTATTCGAATATCACATGATGTTTTATGCCATTTAATATTTTTTTGCCTGTTGAACATGCTCCTGTTAAGAACCCAATTCAAACCTCACAAGCAAATGTAATTATAGTTTCATTATAACAATGAAAATATCACTTTACACATTTCTTCTATGAGCTCAATAAGTAGTTATACTAACATCTGTTCCATTTCCTACATCTCACATTTAGAAGAACTAAGTAGCAAGAAAGAGACAATTATAAAAACAAAAGTGAGATGAAGAAATGTATCAGAACTCTATCAGATATACAACCACTTCACCAAGAAGGCTGAGTACTTCGACAAGGCATGTCTTTGCAGTAATTGTCGCCTCATTGCTCTAGAGACAGATACCAGTCCTGTAGCAATGCCTTAAATTTTGTTTTGTTAAACTGTCGAAAGCACTGCAGAACATTCTAAAGTGTTTTATCAACAAACTATGAATTACAACGTTACCCAACAACCTTTAATAAAAGAAATGAGCAGAAGTAAATAGAAACCACATTTTAAAATGTCTTTATGTTCTTAGAGACAATTTGAAATGCACTTGTTCAAAACAAAACCTCTACAGAGATTTGAATATATATCACCACATCCTAATTTTAATGCTTCATTTTTATTTTATACATACTGCCAGAGGACAGAAAACCTATGGCTTCCTCCATAGTTCTCATAGTAATAGCACATTTCAGCTGCACCAAAATGTGTCGAGAAAAGCACAAAATAATGAGAAATGGCTCTTTTTGATCCACTACATACAAGATCAAACAGCTGCATTTTATAATTCAGCAAACCTCAATCTCCACTTTACCCATGACAATCATTCATAATATGAGAGGGAGAAATGCTGAAGTTTCCTCATGTAGATAGAAAATGTTAAGTGCTACTGTCATTCTGTTTTCTGCAACATGAAGGAGAAATGGTCCTTCCAACAGGTATTTCTAGGACTGAAAGTAGGAGGAAAAGGTTCAAGTGTCATCACTTTAAATTCGTAGATTTCAAAATAAGGAAGATAAAACCTGATGTATTTTAATGGATACACCTGGGCTTTTTAAAGGCAAAGAAGAACAGAAAAGACAAGTTCATGTGCTTTTCATCCTCCTTCTATACTGTAACTTCTTCCTGCTTTGAGCAAACTGCCTACCCTTTCCCAAAAGTGTAGCAACACTTATTCTGCCTCAACAAACATTTTCAGGTATGTTTCAGAATCAGATCTCCACTAAACAATTAAAATCACTTAGGTTTTATCTGATTTTAAACTTTTCACTGAGCTCAGAAAATATAGAGGAAGCTGGAGAGTATTATAAACACTTCTAGTAATTGAATCCTCCTTTGAAATACGTAGTGGCTAGATAACTCAGCTGTCCTGGTGCCTTTGAAAGGCCAGATAAAAACAAAGATGCCTTTGGAAAACCTGCACACGCAGGATCTAAGGGTAGGAGGGAATTAAGGGTACTTAATTCTGAGTACTTAAAAACAGACTTAAGCAGTTGCAGTTTGTGGGGATGAACAAAGTGTTTGTGTATTTCTCAGTACTGTGACTTAAGGGCTTTCAGTATCACAAAGTCAACAAAAATTAGACTCCCTGAGCTTGAAGAATCTTAGTCTAGATCTTCACAGATGAAAAATGCAAACGCTGGAAACACTTCAGCACAGGTGACTGATCGCTGGAGAAATCCCATTCAGTTCAATGAAGCAACTTGCATGGCCAAAATGATGCTTTTAATTAACTATTTCCAGGATTCACATTTTTAATTTTGCTGCAGCCTGCCCAGAAAAGATGAGAGACTCAACCTGTCAACTGCTTAATTAGACTGGGTTTCAATTCTCAGACTAGCTTCCTCCAAAGAAACAGCCATCTGTTTCACGTTGCAAACCGCCTAATGTCTCTCCTGGCTTGATACTGAATTCAAAATAAATACTTGTTAAAATCAAAGATCCAACCATTCAAAGAGACTCTCATAGGGTTAATGCCTCCATAAGCTCACTGAAGTCAGAGAGACTTTACGATAGAATTAATTTTTTTCACCCCACAGCCCTTCCCTGCCTGGCCACTGGACTCACTACCCAGTAAGGAGGGAAGATAAGAGACAGTAGAGATAATCAAAATTCCAGCTAAATTAACATGCATTGAAATTTAAAATTCTACAAGTCTATTTCAGAGTATAATTTTTAAAGAATCAACTAACTCTCTGCTCCTACTGCTTTTCACAGAATATTTGTGCCTAACAGCAAAACAGTGGCATAATTCACAGCTAAAGTTGCTTGTTATTAGAAGGTAGACCCGTAGGTACCTCTTGACCCAAGCATAAAGTACTGGAGAAACCTCAGCAAACAGCCAAATGCCCACCTAGCTGCTTGATCACTCCTCTTCAGCAGGAAAGGGGGAGAAAATACGATGACAAAGCTTGTGGGTGGAGATAAAGGCAGAGGTATTGCTTACCAATTACCTTCACAGGCAAGACAGATTTGAGAGTTGAAAACTCCTTCAATTTATTGTCAAGGGAAACACAGACAAACATTAAAGCAACATCCTTCCTCCTCCTTTCCATTCCAGACTCAATTTCACTCCTCACACTCCTCCACCCTCCAGCCCCTGAGCAGCACAGGGGAAACAGGGGCATTACAGAGAACACAAGGGCTCCTCTCTACCACCCCTTCCTGTTGTCATCTTATTGCAAAAGTTCCATACCTTCTCAGTGATTTCTCATGGGCAGCCCCTTACAGTACTGACTCCTTTTTCACAGTACAGCCAACAAACTCCAGCTCTCCCCTCAACCAGCTAAGCCACTCTTTTGTATCACTCGTCTTATTGGACACAGCTGTGGCCTGTTAAGGGCAAGTCTGTTCCTAATCTTTGGTGATGGGTACAGCTGCAACTCCTCAGGGGTGAGACTACCTTCTGCACTATCTTTATTTTCTTACATTCTATCCCCCCACACTTTCCCTCTTTGCTCTTCTCCCTTGCTCCAGCCCAGACTCTTCCCAAAGGCTGCTGTTCTTAAGGAAAAAATTTGTCTGTAGTGTGGGCTCCTCCTCAGGCTACAGCATCTGCTAAGGTATCAGGAAACACATTTCTCCTCCTCTTCCTTCTCTGACCTCTGTTTCCCTCTACTGTTTGTCACACTTTCCCCCCCTCCTCCTTTTCCTGTCCAGCATTTTTTGCCCGTTTTTTTAAATAGGTTTTAGAGAGGTGCTATACTCATGGCTGATGGGCTCTACTGTGTCCTGTGGTGAGTCCACTGGAGCTGGCTCTGTCCAGCTTGGAGCAGCCTCTGGGCCCTTCTCACAGAGACCACCACTGCAGCTCATCACCTTCAAAACTCTCCAGGGACACCCAGAGCAATGCCAAACACTCAGAAGTTCTTGGAAAGAGATAGAGATTGAACAGTATATCAAAGTCTCAAATCTCAGCCAAAACTCAAATGCTGCGACATCAGCCTCAAGGAATTACAGATTAGAGTGGGACAAGAGAGGTAAACAACCCTTGTGATATAACAATAAAGCTCTGGGGATGTTAAGGAGCAGCAGAAGAGCTACCTCTTTTGAAATAGGACCATAAAGAAAGCCACTTCATTTTAGCTCTTGGGGATGAGGGAGAAAGTTTCCTGAACTTAAAATCCACTCATCTTCACAATATAAGCACAATTTCTCAACTGCATTTACAGCAGCAGTACTGCAAAAGGCTGAGCAGCGCTGACCTCAGTAGCAGCACAGAACTGTTTGTGCTGGAGAGATCACAGGCCCGTGAATAATTACCCACTCTGCTCCAGCCACTTCAGAGACATTGCTTTATGAGATTTTGTGTTTGTTAACCTTTATGTTATTGTGCTCATATCATGATCAATTATGTAGGTTTTAGGTTGGCACACTTGCCCAAGTGTTTCTCATTTCACCTCTGCTGTTGTTGAACTTTGGTCTCTAAGATTTCTTCATTAAACAGCATATATTTGTATCAATATCCACTGCATTTGCCTACAGCATTTCCCTTGCTAAAGGGGGCTCTCTTACATGCCTTCAAAGAGGGGCTTTCAAAGATGTAACATAAACATGACTCTGTTCAACTTAATTACAAAGGAAGGAGATAGTCCCCATGGTCTCTAGCAATCCAAACATTATAGAGCAGAGACTTCAACTAAGACCTAATCTGATTTTTAAAAAAACTTGCTGGCAGACAATTTTAGTTTAAGCTTCCATAAGACTCCAATATGTTATATTTCATTTTCTTGAGGTTATGTATGTTATCTATTTAAGAATCTAATTCCTCATTTTTAATAATAAACCTAAAGCATTTAAACGAACAGCTTTAAAACATTCGATACCATCAACAGCCACCCTATTAGTCATTATCACACACACATAGCTGCTTGTACTGTGATGGCCTCCAGTAAACAAACTGGAAGAGAAATTAAATTTTCACCCTAATATAAATACAACTCAGCAACTTCTCTTTCATAAATGATACTGTTTATATATCAAAGTGATATTTTTCAGGCAAAAGAGATTATAATATCCAATAGTACCACTTTTCCATATTTTTGAGTGGGTTTTTTGTTTTGTTTTTTTAAATCAAATGCTGCTGTAATTTGATCTTCTAATTTATTACCATAGCCTGAAACTTCTGAATTGCAAAACACTAAGTTCTGCATCCTGCTGTTGATTCTTCTTTAATGAAAGACAGTAAACATTACTGTTCATCCTCTCCAGCCTTTCAAATACCTTTTACATAATTAACGTCATAGTTCTATTGAATCCTGCAGAGTTAAACTGCAGGATTTCTGATAAGGTTTTTTATCAAATCCAGTGCCACTCCAGTAAACTGAGCATTAGCACTGTTTACAAAACTGCTCCACCATTTCCTCCCACTAACAGAGGAAAAAAAATAAGCAAACTATGAAATCTAATTGTCTTCCATCGTTTCAGTGTCTGAAAATGGAAGAATTGCAGTTACTTCAAGTCTCTTTCTTCACAGCAAGAGACAGTTACAGACACCTGTAAAGGTAATATTTTCAACCAAGGGCTCTTAAAGGTATTGTTTTTCCTGGACATCCATTTCTGCCAATGCACACACAAAGATGATGAGTGCTGCAGCGCTCACAGTGACAATTTCTCATCATGTTTCCCTAACATGTCTGATGTAATCATCCAGAGGGGCAGCTATTTGATTTTATAGTTTTGGCTGAGAAGAGTGACTAAAATTCAGTCCACTTGAAACTGAGGCAGTATGGACATAAAAGAAAAATTAAAAACTTAGTAAGGATGTCAACTCATGCCTGAAGGGGTATGGTATGACTCCAGTGTGCATACATGCTGAAACTGCGTTTGGATACTCAAATGGAAAACAAGTAACTGCATTTTTTCTGCATTCACAATCATCTATTCTTTATGCTCAGATTCAGCACAGACTTAAGACTTCCCAAACACCCTAAAAAAATCTCCAGTTGTAGAGCAGAACAATAGAAGACACAAATCTGTTGAGGAACAAAAGAGTCAGGAATCCAGAACACTGTCAAATGGGCATGGAGGACCTGCAGTAGTAGGGAGCTGGTTAAATTTGCTTTCTGTGATGATTCTCAATATAGAAAGACATCTAGGATTGCATCTACAGTGAAAAAACAGGCAAAATCTTATTTAGTCCTGCTGGCTCCCAGTAAGCAAGCAGCAGAATGCTTGAAGCCTACCTAGAATTTTTTTATAATACCATCTTGGTACAGACACACATAATAAAACATTTATTCCTTTCCCAAATACTTAGTAAATAGATAGCAAAAAACACATAGCTTAAAGCTCTGGCTATAGGCTCCCCCCTACCTGCCAGAACATACTGAATGTCATCTTAAAAAAATTCATCACACAAACATGTACACCAGCCTTGGCAAGGCGAAACAGCCACCTGCTGCACATGTAGCTCCAGCTAATCCAGCCTACCTTTGTGTTATAGTGTCTGCAGTTTGCCCTGGGAATGCTGCTTTCCCCAGCTGGTTACTTTGGGAATTAATTTTTTTTTTTTAACTGAGATTATAGTACCAGGGTACCAAACCTTTATGGTAAAAAGCTGTGGCTTTCTGAGCAAAACCACAAGGCACATGGAGTCAGCTCAGGTTCACAGGGTCTCCTGCCCTCATTTAGTCCTAACAGGTTGGTTCTGATGCCTACAAAGACACCCGTGGATCTGCACTTTAACACTCCAGTTCTAGGAGGACTGGCTAACTTGGCATTAGCATAGCATGAAAATCTGGATTTGTTTCAAGTCTAGTGCTCCAACCTAATGAACACCCTCAAAAGCCAAGCAGCTGTTTGTGGAGCCAGCATGGCCCTATCAGACCCACATGCTCAGGCAATGCCCAGAAGCAGCAGCACTGCTGAGATGCCTCCAGAAGGGCTTAGCTCAGTCTGAATCTCACAGTGCTGGTGCTACCAGATCCTGGCAGAACTGAGCAGGTTCTTCACAAGGCCAGCCCTGCTTACAGTCTTTTGTTGTCTGATCACACACTGGCAGCTTGAACTCGACTGTGTCCCTGCACCAGGACAAAAGATGTTGACATCTTCCTTCACCCCTCAGCGCTATCTCCTCAGGTCACAAACTGCTTCAGCTTCCAGAGTGCTACAGTTTGTCAGGTGGAGGGTTCACAGCGAGTGCATCTTACACGTGGCAGCAGACACAGATCTATGAGTAAAGCTAGCAATGGCAGCACACCACATACCATTTTTTCTTTAAATAAATAAGGGCACCTTGCTTAAATTCCTGTGCCCCACAGAAACACTAGAAGAAAACTAAAAATACATCCCTGCTGCTTTGCAGTTTAAACTTTTTTCAGAAGATAACAAAGAGTCCACGAACTGTCCACACAGAATTTAATTGGTGCAGTTTATATGAATTCAAAAACTCACTGTATAGTTACATCCTTGGCATGGAGCAATTAGAGCCGGCTAAAATTTTTCAAAACCCACGCTGCTTCTGCACCCACTCCAAGACTGGGTCACTCTTTGTTATGTGAACTATCTTCAGAAAGAAAAAGCTGACATTGAAAGTCTGCAAAGCTCCTAATTGCTAGACTTCTAAAAGAAGCCAGAAAGATAGATCAATTTAAATTCTCCCCAAGAAAACCACTGTAAAACTCTGGGGTTTGTTTTATGATCTGTGTCGCTGGCAATGGAATTACTCTGGAATACTTCAGAAATATTGAACCTCTTCCTCAGTAGGAATACTAAAAAGTATCTAGCTTCAGATTAATTAAATGTTCTACCTACAGTCCGTAGTACTTTTTACAGACATATATGCTTTTATTGTCTTCTCTTTTATTGTTTGAAAGACAACCTACATCATCCTTCTGCTTTCCCACAATCCTTTTCTTTACTTCCACAAAGTCACTAAAAAAGCAGAGACCCTTCAAGACGTGCAGTGATGCTGAATTTCTTGAAGGTAGCAGTGACAGAGCTATTATAATAGCTTTTAACCCCAGGGCAGAAAGTCTGGTAAGAGAAGGGTCCAGCACAAGATAACTTCAAGAGAAACAGTAAAAAGAGGTCTGACTCAATGAAAACTGTAACTGCTGAATGTGTTCTGCTGTCCCAAAACTCACAAGCACGAGACAGATAACAGATAGCAGCAGTGTTGCTGAAGATGAACCAGACTGCTATGAGAATACAGAGAATGAGACAGTCCTTCAAACACATTTTAAATACGAAAAGAAACAAACAAACAAAAAATCGCCAATAAAACAAAAACCCGGAACAGCAAAGAAATTACCACAGCAAGCACATGAAAGAATCATTAAATTCTTAACTGGAGTAGGGCAGACTTCCTGTTAAAAGTACATATACCTCCCAAAAGAAATTACTAGCTTGCTCATTTTCAAAAAAAACCCAAACAGATGCTGAACAGTGGAGCAGACACACGACAGCTAATAAGAATGAGTTCTCAGGGACAGAAATTACTGAGATAGGAGCAAAATCCAAAGAGCTTATTGCTGTCAAGTCTGGGTGGCAGAACCATCTTAATCACAGAACACTGAATGAACTGGTACATGAAATTTTAAGTCTGATAGCACAGATATTAAATAAATCCATCAAATGAGGGAGTACCACATGACTGAAGAAAGCCAAATATGGTGTCTATACTTGGAAGGAAAGAGGGAAAAAAGTCATTTTGGTAGCACAGACACATCAGTCATCTACAGATAGCACACAGATCTTGACAAAAGAATGGAAAACAAAAGCAGATCAAATACATTACAGAAGACTGATCATTGCATACCAGTCCAAAATGTCTCTTTTCTATTTCATTCCCACAAAAAATGTTAATGCAATTTGTTTGGATTTTAATAAATCATTTGGCAAAGTACTCCATAGGCTAAACTGAAAGAAGTGGGAAAAGTAAGCAAAAGTATAAGATATATAAATCAGATAAACTATTTAAAAGATAAGAGCAAAGGGAAATTACTCGGCAAAAAGATCATTATTAAGTACGTTCCTTCAAAGTATTCTTTCAGGATAGAGTTGAACATCAGGAGTAAAGAAAAGCATGTCAATGAACACAAAACAAGGTTCAGCAGTGCAAGATGCAGTGTCTGTAAGACCTGAGTGCAGGATGATTCCAAACTATCACTGTGGTTCCATCCTGAGACCAGAAAAGTGCTGTCAAGAGAACTGATCTTGCTTTCAGAACTGTTTTGGAGAAGGGCCCCGACATTGGCCAGAGGCTTGAAATGAATCTAAAGAATTCCAAGGAAGAATCTAAAAATTCTAAAGAAGACCACAAGTTTTCTGCAGCAGACAGGTCTTCAATCTCCAGAAATCTAGGTTCTATTAAAAAAATCCCAAAAACTAGAATACTCAAAATGAATCTGGTCACCTGATACTGACCTTTGAACTGTGGCAACTGTGTTGCTAACAGTCTGCCAATGAGGAAGCTCAAAGGTGTGTCAGGTGTGTCTACAGAGGCACACTTGCAGCAACATCTCCACTGTAAGCATGCTCATAAGGTAAAAGCCATGCCTTTTCATGCAAGAAACACTGTGATTTATCTAAGCCAAAATGAAAAAGACAAAACCGTCATTCAAACCAGAGGACAACAAGGAATGCATGGTCATTTGTTAACATGGAAAAAATTACTTTAAACTAAAAAGGACAACGATTTAACTGCCAAAGGGTTTGGTTCTAGAGCAGCTTTCCAGTAAAAGGGAACCATAGCAAACTGTTTGACTAAAGCAAGGATGAAGCCAAGCTGTTTCTGAGGAGAAGCTTCACCTGCAGAGGACTGTATGTTGCACCTGACAGTGTCAGCAGAGACTGAACTTGGTGATGGGGTAGCACTGCCCACCAACTTCAACACCAAACCAAGCCACATCTGACCAAGCCACCCCACTCTCACCTCCTCTTTTCTCTCTGCTTGAGTGTGTCACTTAACTGCTGTGTCCTTCTCCATTCGGGTGGCAAGCCCTCCAGGACTGTGACTGTGACTTATTAGGTGTACATATGGCTCCTGACAGGAGCCCCAGTAAAGCCTCAAGGCTTTACCAGACATGGTTAGAAATGATGCAGCCAGGGATGAAGCAGTGAGGCTCCGCAGGTGGGCAGGATCCATAAGGACAGTCTGTGAAACTGATGTCTAACACAGCAGTGTAGGGGGAATTTAAAGCTGTTAGATCTGTTCAGCTGTTAGATCACACAATTTGTATTTGCTGCCTCCTGTATGGAGCTGGTAAAATTCATACTACAAACTCAATCACATAAAATATTAATCAAAGAATTAATATTTGAAGACATAAGAAAGACATAAAAAAAAAACCTCAAGACAATTGCTATTTTGAATAACTTTCATCCTATTTAAATCATGTCTCCGGTTTACTTGTTCTCCCAAAGCAATGCAAGAATGGAGCAAATATATATATATATATATATATATATAAAATCAAAGCTCAAATAAGATACACGTGAACATTTTACAAGATAAAAAGTACAAACATTGTCTCAATCTCAGTGCCAACAGACACTAATCTCTGCATGACAGAACTCTAAATACAAATGTGGTGGCAGAGTTTGTGTTATACAGACCAGCAGAAATCAATGTGCACAACCTGGTGCCCAGCCCCTGCTCCAAAGATAGACTTTGGACTCTCACAGGGATCCTTTCCTCATGCTCATATAGCTCTTTATAGAAACCAGGGAAGGATAAGGCTTGAGGACCTAAAAAAGAGGTTCAGAGACACCTCTGAGAACCACACCATCTTCCAGTCGAACTCCTATCTTCCCAGGTAACTTCCTTTCCCACCCTGAGTCACCAGGGCCCATGTCCAAATTCCTTCCTTCCTTTCCTTCCTTCCCTTCCTTCCTTCCTTCTCTCCCTCCTTCCTTCCCTTCCTCTTTCCACCTCCTGACACAGCCTGGCATGTGTTTCATCTGCACTTAAATAACCTGCTGGTCACTAGCAACTTTGGAAACAGAAGCTCCTTTTCCGTTTCAGGATGTGGTTTAACCTGAGCCTGCAGCAGCAAGGCGCTGCTTAGGGAGGTCTGTTCAAACACACCGTAACCCTGGGCTGCAACATTCTTGCTTGCTCAGCCAGGATGGGACATCCACTCTGTAATTGCACAGAGATGACAGGTAAGCTTCCACAATTTTATTACTGACACATATTTTTCAGAGACTTCTAAACTTGGCAAGAATTAAATAAAAGCAGCAGAGCTTTTTCCTCTAAAAATGCCGACTTCTGCCAAACCTACCCTGCAATGCCATGACAGAAGGGGCTTTTGCAAGTGACAAAGCAATACGTTTTTCTCCCCACGCATTCATTTTTAAAAATAACCCTAAACATTTTGATGAGGTGTCAAATAAAAAGGCAGATGGTGTGAAAAATTTCAATACTAATATTTAGGAGTTTACTACAGCTTACCAGGAGGGAGCTCCCAGGCCTGACAGAAAAAAGAGTATTGCCATCTTACAGTTCAATAAGCCAAATTATTTTGATGCCCTGAGTCCCATATCAAACTCACTTCAAAAAATTGACTACATGTTGAGCAAAAGGTGTTTACTCTAGCAGAAACATCACAGACTATTTCAAATTAACAAAGCATTTTCTGTGAAGTTTTCTTTTTTAATTTTTGGAAAACATTCAATAAATCCAAGAAGGGTTATCTGGCACGGATGAAACTGGGATGAAATTTTAGGCCAGAAAAAAACATAATCAGCACCAAGAACTACTTTCAACTTTATGGAAACCACAAATGAGGCTCAGAGAACAGAAATACCAGCTCAATCAGTTCCAGTGGGAGTCACAGTCAGCAAAAATGCTAACTCCATTGTATTAAGTGGGGAAAAAAAAAAAAAGTAGAAAAAAATAAAAGGCACATTGACCAAGATGCAAACACTGTGTTCAAAACACTGATAGTATATGCCAGCCTGGTAACCAGCAGACTGGTTCTTTCTGTATACTTAAATCACAGTAGCACGCTGAACACCCTGCTTTGACCAAACTGCACTACTGCAAAGCCTATGCACTAAAGAAAGACCAAGGCTGGCCAATGCATATTACACTAAAATTCTACTTATGAAGGGACAAGTTTCTCCCATTTGGTGAGGGTTAGGCAGTGTAACAGTAAATGTAATGATGAGTAGCCTATGCAAGTGCTTCCATTTTTGATGGCAAGGCTAGAGGTGAAGCACTACTAGAGGAGACAGCTTAACAATGACAGCAGTACCCACACAGTAGAGAAGATGCAACCAGAAAGGTCTTTATTGCTGCTGGTGACTGCACAGCAAGAAGATCTTGCCCACAATATACCAAGTTATCCAAAACCAGCATCTCTCCCAAACTGGCTGAAAAACAGACCATGCTGTCTGACTGTGCTCCTCTAGTAAATTCTGAGCCTAGCATGAGTACAACCACCTACAGCACAAGGCCCGGAGAATTCAAGGAGGCAGAGCTGGAGTACTGCTCCATGATTTCAGGTACGCCTCAGGAGGCTGCAAGTAATGGTGAGCAGCAAGAGGAAAATGAAAGGTACTGAAGTATAAGGGCAGCTGGGGAGTGGTGGATGATGGGCATCAACTTCAGTGAATAGGTGGAGAAAACACTGTAGGAGACCACACTTCATTGACTCAAATATTCACAAATTATTGTTTTGTCAGTTGTTGCGGTTATGTCCTATCCAATCCAAACTTGTTGCAGTGAGGGGTACAGAGAGAGGGGAAGAAATATAACATTCCTTCTGTATCCCACTCCAAAAGCCTCTGCATCCAGCCTCTGCTTCTCATGCATGCAGGCTTTCCCACCTTCACTTCTCTCCATGATGTAGTTTATATAGTTTTATATGGGTATAAGAAAAAAAAAGGCTGCTGGAGCACACAGGTGGGACTCTCACATCTAATAACTTCTCAAATATTACTGCAAATCCCTTGCCATTCTCTCCAGAGACATCTTACTCCACTTATTATTTCATTTCCTGTTTGTTCCATTGTAAGTTTCCTTTTATTTAATTCATGCAGCTTGGCAGAATAACATCAAGCAATTAAAATGAGGCACATATAACACTCACAAAAATACTGTAGAAGTCTCCAATGTTCTCTACATTGTTTGAATTAATTCACATTTCACACATACCAGCCTACAATGCCTCTTTTGCTCTGCACTTCACTCCCATTAGCAGGTATTATAGTTAAGTTATGTAATTGAATCATTATTCATCAGTAAAGCATCTACTTACTCACCAGTTTTATACCTTCGATGTCTCTCATGGTAGACTCAGCCCAGAGATGAGTCCCAAGGCAGAAGAGTCTTGGCAGCAGGAATGCAACCATTGATCTTGGCCCACAACCACTCAGTAGGTTTTAGCTCACTGTAGAGATCACTGCAGAAATTTCTCCTTGAGTTTGGGATCTCACCACACAAAAAACATAGCCTTTAATTTGAAAACAAAACACACTCCCTGTTCTCACAGTCATGAAACCGCTGACACGGATCAAATGAAATCCAGCACAATATCATCTTCCCTACTCTGGAGACATCCTGAGCAAATCTGAAAAATTAAGAACAGAGTTGTTCAGCTAATCAAGTTGATGCAGAAACCTAAATGAGGGAGGGCAGGTGGGGAGGTAGCAAGATCTTAATCAATTTTGTGTCCCTGATGAGCTGCTCAGGCACATCCAGTTAAAACTGTCAATCTAAATTCCAAACTGCTGAAGTGTTCACCATCATTTACAAAGCTGTAAAAAGTCAAAATTCTTTCCAACTCCTCTTCCACCACTCGGCAGTGTCCTAAAGCAGTGTCAATATAAAAGCATAGAACCTTGGCAAGAGAACATACAGAACAATGACATGAAATGCAATTCAATTCATAAATGTCAAGCCTCTGTTTATATGTTGCGCTCCTCTTTCTAAGTATCTGTCTTGCTTTTCCATTAGATGTTGCAGTAGAATAGTTTCTAGTTTACTGCAAAATTAGACCAGGGTATATGTCATACCTTCTATACATCTTTGCAACCCTATACGGTGAGCTGAAAACTTCAGCACAGTAGCCTGCAGGGAAATTTCCACTGCAAGTCTAGTTTGCCCAGCAATCATGTAAAACAGAACAATTGCTCTGAACACTGTGTTTCGAGCTATCATGCACTTATTCACTCAGTCCTTACAAAAGCACATTTAGAACACTCATGAGAGGTTTAATGTCTGAAGCCACTAACAAATAGGATCTTCCCTAACTTCAAATCCCAAGGGGGCACCACGCTCACTGCACTATTTCAAGCCAATTAGCACCTTGTTTGGGAATTAGCTCTTAAAACAACCAGTGCATTACATCATGAAAATAACAGTTTCCCAATTGTTCTAATGAATACAGAAGAGGAAACTGGAACAAATCCTCTGCTGGTATAGACCCATCTAGTTCAGCTGAGCTCTGTTACAAATCATTTCAGCTTTATTACTTAGAATGTATGCAAGTAAAATATCAATCCATTTGAAATGGAAAAAATCCCTGGCACTTTCTGTGAATCACCACATGATTGTTAAGATAATAAAATTAATCACAGGTTTTCTATCTGAGCCTTGGTGGTTTTCATGGTTTCCACTGTTGTAGCGGTGAGGCTATACTTACTCTCTGTAAGCAAACAGTAAAACACTGTCTAGAAGTTACAGCATTTTCCTGAGTCTCTCCATTATCACAGTTATTCCCAGACTGTGAAACTCCTACGCTTTGTACCTGTTGGTTATGCCTTCCCCCTAATTTCAGGATAACACATAATGCAGCTTTATGATCTCAGAGAGTAAAATTCAGCCATTCATCTTCAGCCAAGCAATCAAGGAACACAATGAACATCATAAGTTTCACTTTTAAAAGCTACTGTTCCTTAAAATGGGGTAATGCTTGTTTCAGATTTATTTACAAGTTGTTTATCCAACCCATGCAGCTCAATAAAATGAGAGGTTCATTACTCTGCCCTCCCTCAGCCACATGCTAGGTACTTTATTTTCAGCTGAAACCACAGGTTCATCTCTGCTTGCTTTCCTAATACATTTCAAACCAAATAACCATCAACCTTCACATATGGTCTCAAGCAGACTTTTGACTTTGTTTTTGCTTTCCTCTGCTTCAACACCTCCTCAGATTAATTCTCTCATACCAAACACTGATTACCATCCAGTCTTGCTTTATTTACTACCTCCTCCTGGGTTTCACCCACTTACGTCTCCCTTATGGTTCTTCCAACCTGAAGCTGTCTGTTGCCAAGCACACAGTGTTTGTTTTTCCTGTGCTACAAATTCATGCTACAAACAGCAGTGTGACTCAACTCCAAACGAGTATTAGAACAGTACTTGCATTAATTGTTGGTTATTCCTGGCAGCCCTGGAGAGTCTTCACATGAAGAAATGGTCTCTTGAAACAATTTTAAGTTTGATCCCCCATTACATGGCAGCCAGAGGCCAAAATAAACTGAAAGAAGTAAGAGGGTACACATCCGAAATGCACAATAAGAAAAAAAAAAACAGGAAACAAAGGAAGTGTCATTCTACTCTATTTTAACAGAAAATGCACACAGTGAAAACATCTTAAATCCAGAAGACATTGTTTTAAGGAAAAACAAAACCACTTATCTCCAAATTAATTGTCATAAAACACCATGTTCCTATAGACAACTGTTAAGATAACAAGAGAAAGTAATTTATATTGAATGTGAAAAATTCCACATTATGCTATTTTAAAATACGTTTTTTTGGGGTTTCTTTTTTGTTTTTTTTTTGTTTGTTTGTTTGGTTTTTTTTAAGCAAGTCTTTACCCAACAGACCCAAGGAAAACCTTCCTTCTGGCCTTGCTATTCAATAATCAGTCATCATACCATGTCTCACACTGACAAACTTTGCTTTTATGCAAATTTTTGTCAATGTTATTTATTGCTTTATTTCAGCCTATTGGTCAGGAATACACTGCTTTTCTCCAAATAAACAGAATAGTCCTCTACTACATTTTCTAGGGATAAAAATACCAGAAGCTCAACATTAGTGCAGTCATAGATGAAGAATAAATAAAGGCCATCTCAAAGTAGCTAAAATGAAGAACAACATTTTAAATATAAATACTCTCAATAGCTTATAAAGAACTATGCACAGACACTTCTTTAACCAACATTATTAAAGTCCAAACCCTGAACTGCTTTTGCTCAGTGTCATATGAAATGTGGGTGTTCCCTTCTTTCCGATGTAAATGCCAATGGCCATTACCATTAGTAAGCAAATGAAACATAAAAACAGTCCACAGGCTGTAGGGAAAAATAGGAAAAAAGGAAAAAAAAGTCTTTCAGTCATGTGAAAATGACTCTTTCATGACTTCACAGGCCCCTTGCTCTTCCCATGCCCTCACTCCTTTAAGCACATGACCCTACAGCAATGTTCAGCACAGGCAGCAGCCTGAAATGAGCCTGGACATGCCTGCAAGTGGATGAAGAGCAGCAGGTACATGCACTACCCAGCTCTGAGCTCTTAAGCTATTGACCTGGACTTCCAGTCATACCCTCAAGGGAGAGAAACACATCTTCACTGGAGGGAGAGGATGTTGCCCAGGGATGTTGCTCTAGGTTCCATCTCTCAGCTCTGCACTGAACATAACTGGTTGGAAGTCTCTCTCTCAATAAAGAGCAGAGAAACAAGGGCATCTATAATATCTATGCCACTTATTGAGACTTTTTTTACTCAAAGACCACAGCTGCATCCTATCAAAACTAAGTCTGCCCCAGGAGAAACCAGTACCCTACCCATGGCATCCACAAAGCCATGTAACTCACTCTTGAGAAATGTGTGAATGACCACAGAGCCCACTGCCTTTAGAAATTAACAAAAAATTTCCTTTCCCTTCCTGAACTACAGACGTTTCACACATAAACACAGTCTCAGAAGAACTCTTGTCAAATTGAAACAGCTACAAAAGAAGAAAAAGGTGATTTGCCTCTAAGGAACATGCTCTGCTGTGCACTGAAGCCTAAAAGGGTAGCAGCTAGTGAGTCAGAGGCTTAAAACCTCATTGTTGCCTTTACTTCTTATTTCCACTCCTACTGACCACAGGCTGATAGGAAATTCTATTATTGTTAAAAGACACAAACAAGATAGTCAAAATAATTCAGAATCCAATCGATACCTTACATTGTGGCCACAAATAACAATTCTAATCACAATTCCACACCCTGTTGAATTAGCTTGAAGGTCATCTGGCCCTAATCTTGGTATTTCTTTTCCTATCACATTGCTAACTCTTTTAACTTATAAAGAATAGCCTGACCTGAACTTCCAACCAGTAAAAACAAGCACATGAATCCATGCTAAAACTCCGAGACCGTTAAGTATTTAACTGCATCTGAGTATAAAAGGTAAGAGCTAAAGTTGGCACCTGGCTTCTGTGAGCACCTGGCAGACCCCCGTTCTCTGCTGCAAGGCACATGAAGAGCCACTAAAGTCTGACAACACTGAGTTACCTTATGCCATGGTTTCTATCCAAGCTTTGAAAGGCAACAAATATTGTCCAATGAGTGGGGTCATTCACAGGACAAGAAACAGCACGAAAACTGTATATATATATATATATGTATATGGTCCACTCAAAGGTGGCCATCAAGGTTCTATAAGCAAGACTCCTTTTGCAGTTGAGAGCTGCCGTCTCCAAATTCTTCCAAAACCCACATCAAAGGGAGTGGGAAAAGAAGACTGTATGTTCTCATTCCTTTAAAAGAAAGGACTGAGCTACAAAGAGCCTTAATTCCCCCACAGTTTGCACCTGCACACATGCTGATACAGCCCAGCCACCCTGGAGTCACGTCTAGCACTCTCTCAGGGTTATCTCGCACAGGTGTGGCATTAGCAAGGATTGCTGTTCTCCAACAGCTGTCAGACCTTGTGTTAAGGTGACTATCTCAAGACTTAAGATAACTTCCCTGGCAAATGAGAGTGAATTCGACAATGACTAAGAGCTTATGACAAAGATGATATGTTCATAGGCTACTTATCATGACGGAAGAGAATTTTACCTCTAGTCCCTGCTCTTCCCGAATTGAAACAGAAATACTGACTAATATTTCTGTTTGGCTGTCTTGATCTCCACTAGTAACATTTTCTTGCGGCAGAGAGGTGAAGCAGGGCACCCCACAATGTCAAAGTGACTCAGACCTCTGACTATGGGGTCATGTGAAGTCTCACACTCCGATTAGAGATGCATAGCTACAACAACACTGGGTTAGAGAAGGTCTGGTCCGCTAAGAGAGAGGTTATAAACAGTCACTGAAATAGTTCAAACTAGTTTTTCCCTTGCTTTTAGCTTTATGAAGTTTACTATTTCACAGAGGAAGGAAATAAGCCACCACAGAAGAGGTCATCTGATAGCATCCTATTGTTTCACTTCTTCCTTCTGCCCCTAGAACATAATGTAGGTTCTAGTGAATATTTCATATCTTAATTACCGAGAATAATTATCAGTTAAAAAAAATCATTAAAGGGATATTGCTTTCATGTAGCTCTGAAATGAAATTTAAATCGCTTTTCATCTCTTCACGGTAAACTGTTGGAATGAAAACCTATTTATCAGGCTTCTTCAAAGCGGACCTATCCTGCTGCGCCAGACCACCGCCGTGACGAGCCCCCCTCAGGAGGATGGGCACGGGCACCAGGACTTACCGCTCGGCTCGGCTCGGCTCGGCTCGGCTCGGTTCAGCCGGGGCTCGCCCTTGCTCGCTGCCCGGAGCGCGGCCGGGCCGAGCCGG
>JAYDZK010000056.1:44144557-44171248 GCA_034509185.1 Euphonia xanthogaster | reverse complement strand
TGTATAAATTAAAACAACTAGAGGATAAATCTGCAGCCACTTGTGTAACGTTGGAAATTTAAAACTTGAGTGGATGGCAGTAAGTGGCAGACAAAACTGCTTTGAATCTTAAAGCTTTGCATCCTTCTGTTTATTCAGGTGGACCTGGATAAATTGCATCAACTTCTCGACTCATAAAAAAGTCCAGTGATGAGAACTGGAACAGCAGAAACCTGGAACTGCTTCAGTTTAGATGCTACAAAATTCGGGGGACAATTCCATCTACGTGGCCCAAAACTTTCAAAAGTGATGAATCGGGTTGGCTCGCCCTAATTTTTGATTGGCCAGTCTAAGACCTGATGAAAACATGAAGAATTGCTATTCAGAAAATACAGCTCACCCTCTGCAACCTGATAATTATAAAAAATAGCCCCAGCTGGACACCTCTGGGTATTCAGGCATTCTGGTAAGTAGTGTTACAGTAATGCGACTGAGCACCAGTATTTATTTATAGTACTATTTTTTTTAATTAATTCTGGAACACTTCTGCCCTGTGTTAGTTAATGTGTATTTTTATAACAAGTAAAGGCACTTGTATGTAAATAACCCATATAGGAAATTGTATTCTTTTCTCATGTGTCCTTTCCTCTCTGTAATTTCATTCCTTCTCCATTACTCAGAGGACAAGTAGGGATGAAAAGAATAAATCAGAATTATCATTCTTGCAAAATAACAGGCTGAAAAAGCATTGTCTCTCAGTGATTTCCATAAAGAGACAGAACTTTGTGGTGTAAGATATTGGAACGGAACCATAATAACTTTCCATTATATGAGCCTTTGTATTTTTAGCTAGAATGAGGGAACAAATGAGGAATTCAAGAGAGAGATCTCAAGGCATGAGCATTTGTCCTGCAATTCACACATGACAGAAAATATTCTGCTAGTAAGAACAACAGAAGCTTCTACTACCAAGAACAAATCTCAGGTGACACTCAGAGGTATAATTCCTATTTTAAACTCCCTCCAAAATTATGTCTGCAGCTAGGCCAATGGCTGCATGGGACAACTGCTAATACAAAGCTTGGCAGTTGTTTCAGAGAACTCCTGCTCTAGTACCCACTCCGATGGGCGGCTTCCAACACCCATCAGCCAATTTTAGAGCCCTAAGCCAGACACTTGGAAAATTCTAACATGATTTAGCCCCAAAACAACATGGGCATTACTGTTTATGCTGCAATTGCATTTTGAGGCCTGAGGTGGTTCAGCACAGGCACAGTCCATAATAAATAGGGCAGTTATTACTACACCAAACATGTCATGATACAGTCTCTCTGGAAGAGGGAATGCTACTTCCTACTTGAGTTCAGGTCTGGGTGTTTTGAGTACTCATGAGGTTAAGGAATAAGTATCAGCAGTCTACACTTCTCTTTCCTTCACTTTTAGTCAGCTGCTGTTTATATCCCAGTGAAGACAGAATAACCTCTAAGTTTCTGCTGATTTAGTGGACTCTTAACTTGCTCTCAAAATCAAGTGCCTTCTAAACCAAGAATAGGATTTTTTGTGTCATCACCCCCCTACCATCTCAAAGATGCTCTTAATAATCCACAGTTTATTAAATATGCACTGCCTCAAAAGTTTCTGTTTATTTTGAAAATATTAGATATGCATTCTAGCTCTAGGATACCTTTCCACACACACAAAAAATGGAAACATCTCATAAAAGCCCCTAACATTAGTAGAAGTGGCTCTGTAACAAAAAGTGTTATTAGCAACTGCTGTAGACAGCATACTAGGTATGACATTGTCCACATCTGAAGAATTGTGGCTCTCATTTCCACAAATGTATCACCATTTCAACTGCCAAAATCAGCTAACAAGAGATGTGCTTTCCATGACTTTTAGATTCCACTGTTAAGTTTCCCTGTGCCAGACAAATACAAAAATGTGAAGTGCACCAGTACCATCTGTACTTCCATGGCTGGAGAGAGACATCCAGAATCACAGTTAATTTCCCAGTTAATCCTGAAAACACCTCGGAAATTTTATTCTTGCCCCTCTTGCTTTTTAACTTTGGCAGTGCCTGGTACAGGATGCTCAAGGAAGAGTACAAGATAGTTTCCACAGCTGAGAATTTGTTCATCAGCATTGCCCAGATGCATGACCTGAGATGATGTGAAAATGGCTGTACTCAGCCTGCCCAGAAGGTGCAGCTCTTGACGTGCACCATAATGACACACAGACACAAGCACACTGGTGGGAAGCACAGACACAGCACCTGTCAGCCTTAAGCACTCAGCAGTATCAGATCTGTTACCTTTATATACAAATAATCTACCACCACTTTGCATCTTCAGTTTTAGTACCTAGGGTAGCTGCTGGCAAGGAACTGTACAGTTTGGCAATGCAGTCTGTAAAGCATGCTCTTCTAGTATGCCATGCTCCTTGTGCAGGAGGGGCAATGTGCAACTTCCAAATTCATCCTTGTCGTGCTTATGAAGAACACGGTGTGTGTATCAGGCACTGGTGGACTGCTGCCAGGAAGCAAGAACATGCTGGCATTTTGCATTTTAGGAGAATAAATCAATTAGTCAAAATCAGTTTTCAAACCCCACATACCTTGCAAATAAACTTCTCATCAGAGAAAGTGTGTATTAGCATGAGAAAAGGGAATTTCAAAAATTAAACATCAATAAGTTTAACATGAAGAAAACATAGGATGTCCAACTCACCAGGGTCTTAGGAGAGAAGACTATTCCCCCTGCCCAAAACATCTGCCTGAACATGATTTTTAGCTATGAACATGATCTCTCTGGCATGACTGTAACAGTTTTCAGTTTGGAAGGGGGAACTGCTCATCTGTCCTTTACTCCAAGAGCATGAGATATTGTGAACATTTTGGTGGAAATGACTGGATGGTCTACACAAAACCACAGAGGCAGAAGAGAGATCACTCCAGAATTTCAGGTAGATGGTGCCTGATGAGGCATAACAACACAGATTATTCTCTTTAATAAGCAAGTCACCACAGCTTTTTTTTTCTCAAAAAGGCTGAAACAAGCTTTATTTTAACATACAAATCAGATTGTGTACAAGGCAAAACATACCCTTATAGAGATAGGCAGAGTGGGTCTCCACACACCATGTGTAGCCACTTGCACAACAGTAATCCTGAGACATGGACAAAAGCCCTAAAAATCTTTTTAATCACTCTTGTTATAGTCACCTCCATTTGGGAATTCAAAACATTATACAGTTCGGTGTCAGGAAAACAAATGACCTATAAGCAAAATACCCAAGATAATGGTCTAACTTCCTGCTGTCATCCAGGTACACCAGCAAGAGTTCAGAACTTGAACAAATCAAGAGATGGAAATATGCAAGGTTACTTCATTAACACTGAAAAGCATACATAGAAGGATGCTAAGATATTTTTGCTACCTTCAACTACTACTGTCTTCATGAACTGTGTGGTCTATGTGCCAAGTTTACATATCCTACAAACTTAACAAAGAGTTCTCTACACTGTGTGCTAAGTTAGTAAAAAAACCCCAACTTTCTTTGCTTCCTTTCAATATGAAGTTATATATGATATAGAAATATTTTTAAAAGCTTTTAAAATCAGTAGAACTACAGACATTTAAAGTCATTTCCCTAATATTAAAAGCTACCTGAACACTGTCATTTTCTACAAGACTGTTTTTCATTAAATGATATCAAAAAAGGAAGTATCTTTTTTAAAAAAAAGTTCAAGGTAAGGAAACCTTATAGACATGTTTGGAGTTTTTCTTTAGCTTTGCAACATATAAAAATAAGTTACACTATATATTATGGCTTTCATGTATTTATCTACTCATTTAGTAGCAGAGTGTCATCGTGGATTTAAACACTAGATGATGTAAATAATTAACCTGCCATGTTCTTCAGACTTTGCTTGAGTTTTGAATTTGTGAAAAGAAACAAGCAAACATTAGAGGGAAAATTAGGAAGCCTCCAGAAAAACTTAAATAGCAAGAAGCACCTGTAGAAGAAGTCTTTCAGAGAAATTTGTAACTCAATTTAAAATTTTCATTTAATTTTTAAAGCAATTTAAAATTGAAGTTTTAATTTAATCTTCTTGGCAAAATAAAGGCCAAGCCAAATATCCCATGCACCTCAATAGTCAGAACTTCCTACTGAGCTTCATTTCAGAAATGTTGACATACCAGTATGCTACCATTATGCTACTGAAGTAATGATTGCTCTTTAATAAGTTGCTAATACTACAAGATAATAGATTTGGTATGCAGCTATCTGAAAAAGGCCACAATAATGGTAAACCAACATGCCTCAAAACTGCAACACAACTGCTCAATATCAAGTGCTGTTCACTACCAATGGAAGGGGACGCTGGGCACAAAAGGTGCTTGAATCAGACTGAAAGACTTCAATTACACATTGCTGCATTATTAATATACTTACATTTTGAAGACTAAAGTTGCATTCAAATCAGACAAGCTATGACAACATTCAAATACATGTAAATAAAAAGAATTCTAGATTCATAGCCAAAGCAGTAACAAAAAAATCTCATTGTGCAGTTGATGTAGCATTTGCAACAACAAACTTACGAATTCAATAAGAAGGACTGTGGCACTGAATTTGGGAAAATTTTCAAGCTCTAGTTTTACTCAGGACAGAAGAGTTGCCAGCTGAGTAAACTTAACTGACTACTGTACTTTCCAGCTCTTTGTAAACAAGACTCCATGTTGTGCACAAGAGGAGCTTTCACTCCCCTTTTTCTTCAAGGAAAGTATCTGAAAAGGCAAGCTGTACTGATTGCTTCTGACAGCAGTAGAATAAAGAAGCAGATAGAAAAGTAGGTCTATATAAAAAAGTTCTTAGACTAAAATCATCTGTCCTGGTTTGATTTTGTTTAAGAAAAGGCACTTTACGTATTGCTAAAACTCCAGTACCGTACTTGTCCTTGGAGTTTTTCTGTTAGAAGGCTGCGTTGCAAGGTGGTCAGCATGAGGATGCAAATGTTCTCTACACAGTGCCTATCTGCTACAAATTTTATAATTACACAAAGTATCTTACACCACTTATTTAGAAGGATAGATTCATGTTCAAAATAGTAACAGGTCTTCAAACAATACTTCAGTGATGACACGATCTGTCAGAGACAACACACCACCTGTAGTGAGTTCACGCTAATACAATCAGCAATGTAAATCTTTCAGAAGTGAGTCCTCAGTCTTTTGTTTTCCTCTCGCAGTCTCTCTATTTCAGCTACTAAGCTTTCATTTACAGAGTATCTTTCAAGTAAAGCATGCATTTCATTCTACAGAAAAGAAAAAAGTCTCGATCAGTAGTAATAAAGTTAATAATTCCAGTTTTATCCTATTGGCTTTCACATTTCTTTTAAAAATAAAATAACGTAGATAATTCTTTTTTTAAAAACTTTTGATAAGAAAAGTAAGATTTTCCCTTTTAAGCTGACATACAGTATTTTGATCATTAATACATTAGTGAATATTTTATCAAAGGATATTTTGCAGTTCTTCAGGATGAGAATCTACTAATGCAGATTCCATTAAAATGCTCAGAACCCAGACAAGGTCTTTTTAATGCAGATCAAAAGAACAAAGACTCATAAAAAGGTGAAGCTAAAGAATACAGAACAGCTCAGTATGTATACAGTACCTACAAGTGAAGCTTTCTATTTGAATTCCATCTATCTTCTCCTTACCCCAGTCTTTGGCTCTTTCCAAAGGACAGCTCAATTTGTTTATAACTCCAGAAATATGGAATTCATACCTACTCAACCCCTAGATTCCCTTTACTAACCAAAGAAAAAACAATTTAACAGATTCCTACTCATACTTTCCCCTCCTTCACATGAAATCCTCCCTTTCTTGGTCTTAATAAACAAAATAGATTTTCAGTTTTGAGAGAAGATGGCATGCCTTAGTATTACCAAAATTGAAAACTGAATACATTTCCCATCATGGTCCTTGTACATACCAACTGCATATGGAATTGCTTGATCATCTCCACTTGCAAATTCACAATATCTCGATGGCATGCTTCTCTGGGGGAAGAATTGCAAAAGGAAGATGCTCAGACTTACTTAGGAAACAGTCTCTCTCATATCCTCAGCAGCCAAAACTCCACAATTCCTCACCTTCACTCTCATCAAAAGTCTAGAAACCCTTAGACCATGAAACATAACCTTCAACACCTTATTTTGGAATACTTTTGTTATGATACTGATTTTTAGAAATACCTTTTTTTATCAGCACATAAGATGCAGGACTTTTCAGTTTATAAACACAAATATATATGTGGTGATACCAAGATTCTTCTTCACTTGCAAGCTATAAGTTCCTCTCATTTTACCATTCAAAGCTAATTTTCAATCCCTTGATCATAAGCACTGCACAGAAAGATATTTATCTCTACTTGAAGATACACCTTTTCAGTACATGACTTTCAACAGTCTTTTGTAAAAGGGCCCAAAACATCAACTGTGGTAAATCATACATTATTCTCAATACCATGGAATAATCCAGGTTAATCTACATAAAAAGCAGTGGCAGTGTTGTCTGTGAAGTGGACATGAATTTGTTAATTCACAGACAAACATTCCACACTACGAAAACCAGCATTGAAAATAGCCTCTGATCATGACATGAATACAACAGTTCCAGGAGCTGAGGAAGAACAATGAGAGCAGCTCACAGAAAAGCAGGCAAGCTGACAAGTTCTTCCTGAGCAGCACAGCACAATGCAGCTGTCTGGGACTGAGTACTGTGCCACAGGTACCACTGGCCTGACAAAGTAAGGTGTTTCTTAAGTGGACACACACAGATCTTACTTCATTTTCCTTTCCTCGAACATACAGCAAACCCAAAGGCAATCTCCACTTTCTCTTTCCACAGATTACTGTGCTACAGAATTCCTACTGGAGGGAATCTTCTTCAGTGTATCAACTATAGATGGCAGCTAGCATCCTATAAATCCAAAGATGTAGGTTATCTCCCAAAGACAGAGAGATCAAGAAACAAACATATTTTTGGAACCAAATTAATTATATATTATTCCTGGTCCTTTCCTCGAAGTTTGTGTTTTTCCCCCCTGTTACTTGAAGAGGAATGAATTTCAGGCAAGGAAGATAAAAATCCTTTCCTCAGGTTCCAGCAGGTGAAAAGTAGCTACATCAATGGGAAGCTTACAACAGTTCCCTTCCCTCTTACTGACCACCAGTAGTAACACTAAAAATTTGTTTACTAAAGTTTACTACTAACTAGTAAAACCAAAGTACTGACAATCTTTCATAATCAGTTTAAATGTATCTGCAACTTAAAACTAGGAAAAGGGCCAGGAGAACCTTCCAGCCACTTCAGAAAGTGTAAGTCAGAGGAGAAACACAATATTTAAGGCTCCAGATCTGAGGTACTGGAAGTAAAAGACTGGCAAGTATAACTTCTAACTCTGGGGTGCCTGAACATAGATTTTAAAGAAAACACATTTGCAATACATAGACTGCATTTTAAGTTACATCAATTACATGTGTTCATCAGATGTGTGTTTATTACCAAAAAATCCCAGGGGAATTCTACCATACTACATTTATGTAAAAACATTAAATAACATTGGATGTATTTTTTCTGTTGGCAGATCCAGAACAGCCATAGTACACAGACCTACTAAACTAGTTTTGCTTTGCTTTTTGTCATCAAGACAGCAGCAGTTCCCCTGGCCTGCAATTCTTCTCCATTATCTCTATTCAACCTGCTTCATCTTAAACATGGGCTGGGAAGTGATGCCCTAGATAAAATTCTCTTAACTTCTTCACCTTCTTCAAACTCCACTCTAAATAGAACTGTGCTAATTTGACTTCTTTCAAGACAATTGGAATGTTGGTTAGATATCCACAAAGTAAGCTGACACCAACCATCACTTACAGCACAGATGTTATTTCAATGAAAGCTCCACCAGTAGAAATACACACACACAGTTTCACATTACACACACCAAGATAACAATCAAAGCCAACACAAGTCAACTGGCTAAGTCAAACACTGTCGACTTGAAATTTCTCCTGCTGGGATAGGGAGATGAGCAAAAAGGAAAAGAAATCAGTGCAAGGCTTTAGGAAAAGAGTAGAGACCTTGCTATGCAGACTAAATTTACCATCTAGAAATATTCACTCATTCTGGAAACATCAGCAAAGTCATACACCAACAGTCTTCAGAGGCATCAGTCTAATTAGTCATCAGAGCTATTAAAAACTAAGTTTCATACCTAGTTTTTCAGAAATAGGGCTATAAATGGTGTAATTTTCTAATCCAAAGAGAAATTTGTTTGAGCAGATGCTGAAACACCTCATTAAGAAAACATGTCATTGAAAACAAAACACTCTGCAGGAACAGCAGTACCTGAAGTCATCCATTGTTTCTTGTATCATATTCTGAATGAAGTTGATTTGAATTGCTGTCAGAGGTGCATTCGGTCTGCTACTCCCAATGGTTTCTACTATTTTTTCTGACAACGAACTTGCAACTCCAGCAGTGACAGGTGATGTTATCTTTGAACCTTTACAATTGAAAATAAAATACTGAGAACCCTCATGACAAATAAAAACCACTCACATACTGCATTACTTTTTAAACATAAATATTTATTTAATGAATTTTACTCAAATATTGCTCAGTAAAAAAAAAAATCAGATTTAGAATGAGTCTTTTCAGAGGCAACTAGAGACGTTTCAGGAGGGCTGGCTTGATTTAAAGAACCGAGATCAAGTCCATTTTATCAAATTTCATGTCAGTTTACAATCAACCACACCTAGAACTGGGCCAGAATTATCAACTTACTTGTTGAGGTAGTACCATTAACTGGTAGATCATATGCAGGATGGGCCTGAATATTCTTCATTAGTTTCTCATTTGCATCAGGAGTAGATGATAGTAGAGAAGGTTCTATGCTTGGTAAGCTTGATTTTGAAACCTGACAACAGAAATAATAATTTTTTTTGTTTTAAAGATTAAATCTACTTGTTACAATTGTCTAATGGCACTTGAAGACTAAGTTTTCCGAAATGTACCTTCAACCATTTTTGCTTTTAGGAATCTGCTCAGAAATACATGCTTTTTATTTCCTAGCAAGAAAGACATCTGAAAAATGGATTGCTAAAACATTCCAAATTGCCTCAAGTGGGCACAAAGAAGCAAGTGCAAAAGGCGGGGGCCTCTAATTTTCACATCAAAAATGTTGTGACTAAGTTGTATCACTCCTAGCAAACTCAGACTTCCCAAGAGCAATACAGAAGTAGCTAAGCTCTGTGCAGAGACATATCAAAGATATCTCAAGAAAAAGAGGGAGACAGAACAGGGAAAGAAGAAACTGGAACTGACCTAACAAACAATCGATCGTACTGGTGCAACCATCTAGTGATCCTTCTTGATTTTCTACAAAAATCTAAATACTCCTCAGTCTACCTGTTTTGTTTCATGGGAACTTATGTAACCTGATCTTATTTAAGACAAACATGCATTTATCTTCCATTGCTGAAGGCCAATTTATCTAACTCACACAAGGATTTATAGATTTGTGTTAATAGTGTCTGAACAGAGCTGCAAAATAAAATCAGATTGGGCATTATTCAATATTCTTTTCTTCAAGCAGTAATATTCTGTCAAGATTCTAAAACCAGCACTCATAACAAGAATACCTGCTTTAAGACATCTTTAGATTCTTGTTTTCCAAGACTTATTTTCTTAGAGTCAGTCTCTGGATGTTCCTCTTCTTCTTTAATTGGAGATCCCACAAGTGCATGTAATGGGCTAGACTGTGTCCCTGGTGCACTACTGCCCACTAGGTTTCTTTTTACAGGAAAGGCAATGGTCGGCTGTGGGAGAAAATCCAAACCCAACAGGTAGGACTGAAAATCCAAGCCTAAAATGAAAAGGGAAAGATGAAACACACAGGTCAATAAACACACACACACACCACATCTATCCCACAGTTAAAATGCCTGCACACTCATACAAAACTGACTGACAAAAGAAATCACCAAAAAATGCACTCCAAAAAAACTACATCCTTCCATCCAATTTATGGTGCCCCCATCCTTCTAAAAGTAATAAAACATGAAAAGCTTCTGTATATCACTATAAATTGTATAAAGGAAAAAACCCAACCACTTGAGGACCATACTCTCAACTTCCTGTTACCATGTTGTATCTCACAATGTGTCAGAGAATTCCCAGAAAAGTTGTTTCAATGTCTGCTTTGGTCATTTTTTTTTTGCAAAGGTATGACAAAGTCAGCATGTGAGAACTAGCACAGACCTCCAAAGACCTATCACCGGCATATGCTTACCATTTCCTTGAGGATCTTCAGTCACTTTATTTGCAATAATATCTACAAAACAGCAGAACACAGACAAATGAAGTGTTTATTTGCATCAAGTTCATAATCAAAGACAAATTACAGTATCAAGTAGGTAAGCAGTCAGTAAGTGACAAGTGACATTTTGTCACACTACATGCAGAGGAATGATGCTTTACAAATTCCAGTATTAGTAACTTACCATCTCTGACTGGAGAAAACACGTCTCCTAAACTGCTTCGACCCAAATCATCAAAATTACTTAATTCAGCACTTCTCCCATGATCTGCTTCTTTAGATGGAATGACATCCAGGCTGGAACTATGGGGAAAGCCTTCGAAGGGCAATATCATTCTGTTAGTAATTGACCTTTTCCAAAAATAACATACATTATGGCTAAACAATCTCACACCAAGCGTGATACTTGGGAAGCCCAGTAAGCACTTCAGAACCGCCTGCAGATGCCAGTTAGAGGGTCAATACTAACTTCCTCATTTGCGCTGTCAACAAGGGTGACTACAACTAAAAGCTCAAGAGGAGGGCTGTAAAACTGGAGAACCCACCCATGCTCAGAGAAATCTATATGATGGGTGCAGCAATTTTATGGTCTATCAGGTGAAGTGAAACTAGTGACTGCACCTTCTGCTAATAAGGTAACCACATTCAGATGATAAAAATTTAAATTTGTTCTGCAAGAAGAAAAATTTGCTGTACTAGGGCCATTAAGCATTCCAAGGGAAACGATATGCAACACCTTTTTTAAAGCTTACCTAGTGTTAATGTTAGTATAGTCTCTGCTTATTTCTAATATTAGAAAATCAACTTACATATTCTAGTATTAGAAAATCAAATTGAAGTTACAAATGCAGGCAAAAAAAAAAGCCTCAACCAAATTTGTTCCTAGACCTTTCTTCACTCTACCCTCAAGCCCCTTCCCTGACCTAATCCAAGGGGGAAAAAGCTTTTTATATGCATGGCACCAAAGACAGTTGTCTGAAGAATGGAAGCCTATCTGAAGTCCAAAAAAATCCTCAGTAGTTATTCAAACTACAGTTTTTAGAAAGGGAATTGAACTGCTCAGACAACCACCAGAATAACTTTCAAAATTTCACAAAATATTCATAAAAAACTATGAGTACTTCTCTAGGTGGGATTACTTGTTGAAGTGATCCAAACATGACTGCGTGGGTGACTGCAATTAATCATGTCCAAGAATTTACATTAAGTGGAACTTGAGTCACGTTTACGATTTCATATTTAAATGTATTAATAGATTACATTTTTCACTCCTTCAGATGTGTCAATTGTGACACCAACACAGGATTGCACTCGCTAGTTAAGCAAATACTTGGTATACTGAGTCAAATCAGAAGTGCAGCGTCAACCTATGCATCAGAATTTAGAGAATCTATGTGGAAAAAGTGTAACGTAAAATTGGGCCAAAATATCTTGTGCACTTTTACCCATTTCCAGAAATACAAAAGCAGCAAGGTACTTAAAGCAGAGAACTGTTGGTAAATGGGAGTTTATGGGAAGCCAGCTCAAAGTACATCCAAGTTTCTCATCACATTCTGACTTCAATTATACTTTTGTACCTTAAAAATACCTGTGACAAAAAGTCTCAATTTTGCTTAAATATGTTATCAGATTACTTTACTGAAGGCCCCTTATTTTCTCCAAAGTTAAATCCCATGAACAGGTTCTAGAAAAAATTCCAGACAACAAATGAAGTTTGTGGTATCTCATCCATTCCCATTTTTAACCTTAAAGACCATATCTTCTGCAGTATTCAGAGATTTTTACTTTTAAATTGAACGCTCAGATTAAGGAAAACTGTTTTGCTTGGTCAGCCTTTACTTCCTTAAAACATTTATTTATCATGCACAGTCCCCTTTAAGGGGTAACAGCCATTACAGCCATCTTTATCTTCAAATAAAGATGATAAATCATATGTTTTAACCAAAATAAAATTTTCCACACCATTCAGTAATGTTGATTAGCAACAGTTCTTGCGTACACAGGGAAATATTCTACTTCACCTCATACTTCACTGCATACCCAAGGGAGGTCATTAATACACATCCCTATGGACTGCAGTGGCTTATTGCCTAATTACTGTTACTAAATGTATTTCTCCTTATTTTTAAAAGGGAGAGGGAAGTGCTGTTACATTAAAATGGACTGAGGATTTTTTCAAAGAATCAAACTAGCAGTGTTACTGATTTGATATTTTCAGAACTCCTGAATTAAATAAAATTTTAAGAATACATTTCACACAGTGGCAGTTTTGGAATGCTCAGAATTCTTACAAAGAACTTGTTAATTTCAGAGGTATAGATAGCAAGTACAGTTATACAACTAATCATACTTGTAACTATATTTAACATCTTTCCTACCATGTGATACTGGAATCATGCCTCTCACAAAATTACAGTTCAGTTGTCACTTGGGTTTTTGGACTAGGTTGCTTTTTTTCTCTGTGTTTTCCTAGGTTGTTTTTTTTTGTTTTTTTGGGTTTTTTTGGATGAGGTCTGCTACTCCTATTCATTACAAGAATTACAAATCTTTAGCTCTGCATTCCATGCAGACATTGCATCAGAAGCTACATTATGTACATAATGATAATCTGCAAGAAGTCAGAATGCAAGAGGTAGTCCCACAGTACCACCACAATTTTAAGACTTCATGTGTCTTAAGCTTATGGTAAGACCCAATTCACCTCCTATAGTCTCACAGCATGTGTTACACAGTGGGGAGGGAAAAGAAGTATTTGTATGTGCAGGTACATACACACAGTACTTCCTAACAAATGCCCTTCCCTCAGTGAAATTTTTATACCATAATGGTCAAAACACGAAACACTGCTTCCATCTTCCCCATTATGCCAACTATTGTAAGAGTAGGAATACAACATTACCTGTTTTCTCCTGAAAAATCTCTCCTCCCTTATTCTCATTTGTCAATGTAAGATGAGAGGAAACTGTTGCTGATGCTTGAGATGCAATGGTTTTGATGCTAGTATTTTGAATTCCTCCAAGATTACTACCAGCTTTGACTTCTACTCTTTTGGACCCAGGTTTATTTGAAGAACCTGTGATGTTAGACTGAAGAAAAAATAGAACCAATTACAAGAAGTTATTATTCCTTCAGCCTGAGGTAAAAATACAAGACAATATACCTTCCTTTTTAAAAACAGTAAAAAACCCCTCAGTTTAAGTTGCAAAAGTTGCCTAGGAGATATGCCTTTATAAATACAAAAAAAAGGTATCTTCATGTAACTTCAAAGAGCATGGGAAACATCCGTGAGGACCTCCACAGGGATAGCAACAATTTAACAGTGGAGTGACCCTGCATGATTCAATTTTGATCCCAGGTTTAAACATAGCAGAAAAAAGGAGATTACGGTATCAGGGACTCCAAATTTTACAGGAATAATTAACCACTAGCAGCAAGTGTGCTGGAGGCGAAGGAAAGTCTCTGAGTGGTAAAGAATCCATTTCAAAGGTCCTCTCAGTGTCCCCTAAATGGAAGCACAGGGTTTCTCGATACAGTAGAGCCTAATTAAGTCTTGGAAGAACCTCTTGAGTCTTCTCTATTATTCAATTAACTTCTACACTGTTTATATGTGCTAGCAAAAGTCCATATATAGGACATACAAAATATCTTCAGATGAGCAGCCCTGTGTCTTCTCCTTAAGCAGAAGGGCCATTACCTTTCTGCTACTGCCTACAAATAACCAGAGGTGCCATAAGCTGATCTGCAAAGGCAGAATATCCACACCAGAAAACCCAGAAGACTGCAAGTTGCACTTATTTTTACACTGAGGCCAGGAGTGGGGGGAATTCCACATTAACATTGCCTAAAACAGCAGTTAAGACTAAGCAGTTTTTAATTCCTGTGTTGGTATGATCCCATTTTGTTGGCATCTGTAATGCTTAGAAAGTGAATACTAAACTTTTTTCAGAACTTAAACTTATGCTTTGCTTTCATTCATCTGCATACTGAGCAATAAAGTACCTTGGAAAAAGTGCTGCTGAACTGAAGACGTATGCACTTCACACAGCCTTTGTGAGCAGAAACTACTTTCACTGGTGATGTCAGTTGTCTTAAGTCATACTGGCAGATCTTTCCTCGGGAACATCCTATAGCCAAAGTAGTACCATCAGGCATGAAGTCTACTGTGGTCAGAGGAAAATCAGCTACAATTGTTTTCAGTAACCTTCAAATATGAGAAATGACAGGATGAATCTTTTAGAATTCATGAGTTGGACTTTTCAACACAGAATATCTAAAAGGAATATATATATATATATATATATATATATATATATATGTAAAAGCTTTCATAATTCAGCTACAGGTCAGTAGTTCAACTTCTCCAGTACCAAGTAAATTCAGTGAATTATTTTAAGAAACAGTGGATTAGGCTTACAAGAAGCATTCAGGCTTAACAAGAAAAAAACTGCATATGCCCCAAAAGACTTCATGAGGACAGGTTCACATTGCCTCCTTAACAGCAAACACCAACATTATTTACTGGTATAATCATCATGTAGCACCAATCACACCACATACCTCCTCTCGTCCTCTAGCTTCCCAAGCCTATCAACTCTACCCCTCCCACAGCTCTAGGAAAAACTTCAGGTCTTAGTTTGCATCCCTCTACTGCATCATTCCAAAATGCTAAGAGACTCCTGCTGCTAGGAGGAGCTAGAGTAAAGGTACGACTCACACTAAAACCAATGTCCCACAAAACCACTTGCCATCCCATCCTCTTACTACGAAGTCCCATCACCTATTTCCCATCCTTCCTGCTTTTTCATCCAACATTCTTCCCTGTCTCAGCAGTTCTGTGCACCACAGTTACATCTTTTATCTTAACTAGAAAAGCAGGCAAGCTAAGCTCAGGTGGCTGGCACAGGCTGTACTGCCCCTCACAGAAGTTAACTGCTCTCTACCAACAAGAAAAGCCCATACACGAGCACTGGAGAACATCACCCATAAACTGGACTTCAATTACTTCCCACATGCCTTGGGGTTTTTCAACTGTTTGTTTGTTAACTCAGAAAGCAAAACAGACTATGGGACAGGTTCTCCAGTAGCAATATGCCAACCACTTCAGCCATTCTGCATGGGAGCTGAATGAAATAATTCATGTCATAATTAGGCGTGTTTTTTCAGTTTATAAAACCCAAATACAGAATCTTCTAAAATCAAAAGGTCTTTCATATACTCACTTTTTACCTAAAGTGTCATAGAAAATAATTCTTTTATCCAAACCTACAGTTACAAACAGCAGCTCATTGACTGGAGAAAAGCAGATTTCTGAGGCTGGTGCTTTATGAGTATTTTCAAAATTATGATATGGGTTCTGGCTATTTACATCCCAGACAGTTACATTTCCACTGTCAGAAACAGTGCCCAGCAAGGATTTCTTAAAGGATGAATATTTCAAGTGTCGAATAGGCTGTAAAACACACATAAAAATATATTTTAATAACAATACTAAATATTATATTAAATTATTTTCTAAAGACACAAACAGATTAGGAATACAAACTTAAAGTAGTCTACAAAGGCTCCCAGCTCTGAAATATAAACAGTAAAACCAGAAAAAATGATTTTGCATTAAAATGCCATTTTTGCTATTGGGGGTGAGACTTTCTTTTTTTATTATTATTATGGGGTACCATATGAGTTGATCAGCAAAATTAAGGAGAAGAAAAATGAAACTTCCAGAAAAGTTTACCAAGTTTTCAGCAAAAATCATGCCTTCGTACAAAAAATCCCCACAACACATCTAAAATTAATGGAGTGAAAAGCTACGAGTTCACCAACTAGTCTTCTGCCAAGAATGTTAAACTTAATTCCCCTTCACTGACTTGAGGAACTTGGATATCAGCCAATTTGATAAGACACACTGACTCCAGATTTAAGCAGGTATGTAGGTCCTGCAGAACTGAATTCAACCTGTGGACTAAGACCACAGAAGAGGATAATGTGTGGTTTATCACACGCAGCCAAGCTATAGCAGAACCAGGAACTTAACCTGCCTTTCAGAAAAGATATTTTGTTTCCACCACATTGCTTCAGAGGACGTTTCAGAAGCTCACTGCTCTAATACTACAGCATTGAATTTCCTGATTCATTTTACTCATGACCCAGCTGTACCTATTTGCTCCTGGGACCCTAATGCCCTTACACTTAAACAGCTTCCTAACTCCCCTGTGCTGCTAACCCATTTTAAAGAACAGCAAGCTCACCCTCCTTTGGGCTTTATTTTGCTATAAAAAAAAAATTAAGAGTCCCCCCAGGACTGTTTTTTCAGTACCATCAGTCTTTTTGCAACTCTCCCAGTATGAATCTTTCTTGAATATGGACAACCAAAATATTTTATGATCCTCAAAATATTTGAGTCTGTCTTAGTCATTGTCATTTTATATTAAGAAATCCAACTCCTTTCCCTTGGGAATTCTGAAATCCTACTCCAATAAGAGCCTCAGTTGTCCCCTAAATCTGGTATCTGGATTTCTACTCTGTCACAGTTACTCCTCTGTCTATAGTTTCAATCACTTTTTGATACTGACACAATCCTCTCTTATGGGCAAATGCCTTCCCACTGGGTTTCATCATAGCTCTACCTAGAATCACAGAATTATTAAGGCTGGAAAAGATCTCAAAGACCATCAAGTCCAAGCCTTACCCCAGCACTGCCCTGTTCACCACTAAACCATGTCCCTAAATGCTATCTGTTTCTTGAATGCTTTCAGGGATGATGATTCCACGCTTCCCTGGGCAGCCTGTTTCAATGCCTTACTCACTACCCTTTCAGAGAAGAATTCTGTCCTAATATCCAATCTAAACTGGTGCAACTTGAGGCCATTTTCTCTTCTCCTATTGCTTGTTACCTGTGAGAAGAGACCAATCCCCACCTTGCTAGTACCTATTTTTCAGGCGGTTGTAGAGAGCAATAAGGTCCCCTCTTGATTCCTTTTCTCCAAGCTGAACAACCCCAACCCCCTCAGCTGCTCCTCACAAGACCTGCACTCCAGACCCTTCCCCAGTTTTGCTGACCTTACTTCTACTATCATAAGCACTACTGAAAGTATTAAATGAGACAGATAATGAAAGAAAATATTTGTTTGGTTTATCAATATAATGAGTTTCTTACCCATCCTATCTAGTATTTTCTCACAAAGCACTGAATCAAGTACTTTACTCAAGTCCAGTCCAATGAGTGCTGAAATATTTAATTTGCCTGAAAATGCTCTCAAAAAGCTATTTTATTCTGGCATAGACCACATCACAATGGATTGTACTGCCCTTTATCCTATTTCTGTCTTTAACTTTCTTTTGATGGAGATATGTGCTGCTTCATATTCCTCCAGCATCACTTCCAGCCCTTGCATTGTGTGTCTTGCTGGAAGCCAAATTGCTTCAACCTGCTTTAAAAAGAGGTGGCACCTTCAACTGCATATTCAAATAGGAACAACTACAACTCTTCATCATTAATATGGTCCTCTACTGGTCACAATTTTATCATCATTTTTCTGTTTGCTTACATTGAAAAAAATACTGAGAGATTCAGGAGTAACAGCTTTAATTACAAACAGGATCCACGTGGGAAATATTCCTGACCCTCACAGTTCTATCAATTCTTCACCTCCAAATACCTTCCTCCTTACTGCCCTGGCATCTGCTCATGTTTCATTTTCTTACTCTTGTCCTGCCCACCAAGATTACTCACTTCTAGCTCTTCTCAAACCTCCTTTGCTATCCTACCAAGTCAGCCATTTCCTTTTCTCCTTTATCCTTTTAATCCCACAGGTCTGGGCAAGCTCTCCATTTTCTTTCATATGCCTACATTCCCCATATTACCACTGCTCCCCATTTTTAGCTTTAAAAGCTGACAAACTTTTTTACTATATGGAATGGCCAGAATCCATCACACTCCTATACAAATCAGCCAGCTGTTCAAACAGCTAAACTAAATCCTGTTGCTAGGAGAATTGCACCAGGCAGTGAAGACTTGAACAAACATTATATTTTGAAACAAACCTTAATTTATCCTCACAACAGCAAGCAGATAAGAATCTGGTAGTCTAAACGAATGCCAATAGCAAAGACAAATTATGGGATCTGCAAACAGCCCTGCAAAAACTCAATTCTAATAAAACACAAAGGTGTTCTAAATTAAAATCAATTAAGAGACTATAGGCCAATGCTCCTATGAAAAGAATTTTGTTTAAAGTCAGAGAAAGCACGGCAACCTTGGGCTATTTTACTACTTGTAGAATCTACACAACATGAGAAATTAACTGGCACGGAAACTACGTTCCAGCATGCTGAACATCAAACACAGACAAGCTAAAATTCTTTATGTTAGTTAGACTTCACATTCCTCAATTCTAAAAAAAGTCACTATGGAATGGTGACCCTTCTTAAGCCAGGAAACTAGTACCAGGATCAAACAGTATAATACACTGTTTATCTATTCAAGTTTACTCTTAAGGAAACCTGGCCCCTAAGCTATAAATCAAGTAAAGGCTTTTTAAATTTAACAGAATTACACAAGTCTTCAGATATTTTCTTCACTGTAGAATCAATTCTCCAATTCTACAATTAAAACCCAAAACAATAATAGAGCCATTTCTGCACATAAAAGTAAAGAACATTTTTAGGATCAAAGACAAGCTGATAAACTGGGACATCCAACTAGCCAATTCATTACAAAATCATAGTTCAATTCTATTTTAAATGAAAGTTATAATCAAATAACTGCCCTCCCTAAGAAAATGTTGTAGACCCTATAGAATGTGAACAGGAGCTCTTTGTTTGCAATTACTTTAACACATCAAATAGCTTTATCCATCCTAAAGGTCACTCAGCTTTGCAGCAGACTTCTTGATTTCATCTGACAAAATAGTTATTCACGGCATATCTCCTACTCCTAATCACTTTCTGGTGGAAAGAACTGAATATATCAAACAAGTTAATGCAAATCATCCTCACAAGAATTTCTTCATTTTCCAATTAACTAGCAGCATAGTCCACACTCTGGATATTCACCTCAGCTCCATAATCCAGCCATGGACCTCCCTGCTCCTGCCTCGCATACACATTCTTCATAAGACTGTAACAATCAAGTCAGAAAAATGACCTGACTATACAGATAGATTTTTAAGATCAAACCAAGTATGAAGTACGATTTTGCTTCAATATAAGTATGAGCCTGGTGATGGATCAAAGACACTGCAGCACCTAGGAGCAGAAATAGTCTAAACTTCACAGAGATTTTTCATCAGAAAGTATACCATAATTCCTGAGATGCTGTGAGATTGTAAGAGATTTTTCACCACGTTATACTGTTCATGCCAGACAGGAGAAGAATTTAATTTGACACTATCTGCAATCTAAGAATGAAAAAGCTGTTGCAGTAACAGAAAAGAAGTAAGTCACAACTTCAGCATTCCTTGCAACTTTAAAGGTCAGGTTTAGAACCAAACCAACAGTTCTGCATCCCCTAGGCAGCCCCTACCTCTGTAAAAAGGATTCAGTAACAAATGAAAGCATGCCTAGAACTCAAATACATGGCTATCCATAAGACAAGACAATTCTCACTAAGAGCACACACTGGAATTTCCAGTGGGACAACACAGCTCATTTACTACTGCAAATACTCTTGTATCAAGGAATTCCCCTTGTGATACCCACTAATTCTTTCAATATCTTTTGAGTCGGCAGAAAGGATTTGCAGTGGCAAACCCTACCAAGGTCCTTAGGTAGTACATATGCTTTGTGTTTGCCTTGTGCACCATCTTCCTTCAAACTAGTTCTCCCACATACTAACTAAACACCTAAGTAGGTAAGATAAAACCTCATTATTTTTCTCTTTGAGCACCTGTGCAATTTTAATCTCCAGATTAAATAAACTTATTTCCAAATACAGACTTGTATTCACCCCTCCTGTACAGATAGCTTTGAATAAGTTAGAACCCAGACTGCATGGTCTTTGCCCTCTGCAACAACATACACTGAGCGGTGACTTGAAATCCTAATCTGGTTTGTAAAGCCAACTGTGCTTTAATCACTTCTAAGATATCTAAAAGTTTGTTCTTGAGGAGCCAGTGTCTACCAAGTAAAATTTGCTGTAACCCATATAGAAAAAAAGGCACTTGAGAAATTTGTATTTCAATGCTACCTAGTATTTAAGACTATAATGCACACAGCAGTCTGCTTTCTCCTTTCCTTAAGGGCACTCTTAAAAATTAAAATGAAACAGAATACCAAAACTTAAAAGCTCTTGATATGTACTTTCAATTTCTAAAGACTGCAAATTAAGCTTAGTACCTGAAAGGAACTTAACATAGATAGCCTACCTGTCTGCTGCCATAACCAAAGGGACTACTTGATAAATTGGTTGTAACACTGTGTAGGATGATTTCACCACTCAATGATCCAGAAACAATATAGCCATCATTCCAATTATACGCAACACACGTGATTTCATCTTTATGCTCCTGTGGGAAAGGGAGGTTAGAGGGAGAGTGTTAAAGATATTCTTCCTAATTTATGCTTTTGCAAAAAAACTTCAGCTGATTTTTTATGACTATCTGTAACATCTTGAAAGATTTAAGAGTTGTTATGGAATATAACAGGAAACAGCAGCAAAACATACCAAAGTTCAATCATAACCACTGTCTGATTGTTTGCATTGGCTGGTTTTAATAATTTAGTCAAGATGAACATATAATTATATACAATATTTTAATATGACAAGCACAGATATTCACCACAGGTGTTATGAACATTGTTTTAAAAGTGAAGTCTCCCAGAAGCCAGTGATACTTGAATATACTTCATGTTAATCTGATGTACTAATGGGAACTTCCTCTTCCGTCGCTTTTAGACCTAACACATATATTTACCAACCAGCTTTTCAGTACAGTCATTTGCAGTGATAATATTGTGTATAATTAACATATTATTTTTTCCCCTATATTCCTATATAGGGGAAGACAATGGAGTACTTCTAACCCAAAAGTTAGGACTAAATATTTAAAGTATTGTATTGGATACGTAGAGGTTTTGTTTCCAACTGTAACTTTGAAAGTCCAAGAAAAAAAGGATAAATCAAAGCTGAAGTTTCAGAGTCTCTTAAAACAGAGGCACTAAATAAGGGCAAACCATCTACTGTAGGCATGCGGGAAAGACAGTAAACCATCCTATGTTTTGTGCATCATAAAAAAGTTCTAGAGAATTCATCCTGGATCAGTTAGAAGACAACCATCCCAGTTTTGCACAACACTAGTTCTGCTACAGTATTCCACAAAGAGAGAAGTGTTTTCTCATTCAATGTATCAAACCCAGCAATTACTTGGAATGCAACTCCTGGAAAAAATCCCCATCAGACAACACCAACAAAAATTTGCAAAAATAAGAAGCCTATTCTGGAAATTTAAACACATATTATTATGTGTTTAAATTGTAATTTTAATTTCAGAATTGCACTCTGAAAACACCAAGTTAGATATATCCGTTAAATTTGCTATTTACAGCACATAATAAACAGAAACTTGAACAAGACCCAGATGTGTGCTAGCTCCTACCTGTGACCTTGATCCAGACAAACACCAGACTTAGAAAAAGTACATTTTTTACAGTTGACAGCAAAACCTGGGAGTGGAAAGCTACAGCTCTTCCCCAGCCAAACTTACCTTTAGGCTGCGGTAAATCTTTCTGGACTTCAAATCCCAGATATTAACAGTATTATCAAGGCCTCCACTGAGGAGGTACGAAGAACTAGAATTCAAGCTCACACATGTCTGTTTTGCCTAATGGAGAAAGAAGAAAATGTATGCTTAAGATAATTAAGGGATTTATTCAAATCTACTTCAAAGCACATTGATGTGCGTTTCCATTTTCATCAGTACAAATAGTCCCAATGATAGACAGACCTATTCATACTCTACAGCCATTTCCTATCAAAAGGCATTTAAAATCAAGTCCAGTTTGGACATGCATTTAATATACTTCAACATGTAACCATATTAATTAATAAACCTTCAAATACTCGCATTTCCCCATTCTCATTTTGAATTCTTTGGCCCCTTTTCCTCCAATATGCATTTTCCCTTTAAATTGTAGCTCTGTAAAGAGTAATCATAGTATTTTATTCACATACTCAGGTTTTTTTAAAGAAATCTAAGTTAAAGGAAAAAAATTCTTAGAAGAAAATCAAGAAGTTGTCTAAGTTACATACTTCACATTCCCTAAACATTACAGGGAATATTATAGCAGCAAACCTCATCATTCAGTTAAGTGGTTCATTTTAAAATAATCACTGAAGTAACAGTTTTTGAAAAAAAAAAGGTCAATCCTAATGATAGGCCTACATTGAGGACAAATTATTATTCAGTTCCATCACACTGAAAATTCACTTTTAAGTTTTCAAAATTTAGTGAAGAAAAAACAAGTCCATCTAATTATTGACATGATAAAATTGCAAGGGATTGCATTAGTTATAGATCAAATTTAGTGAAATCTTCAGGACAAACACTCCACCTTTGAAAGGGTTTGCTTCAGCACCCTAAAAGCAAGGTTTGAACAACATTTCAGAAAATTTCCAGTCCAAATTAGTATTACAAGCGCTATCCAAGGACAATAATTAGAATGGTTTAGAACACTAACAAGCTATTTAAGTGACCATTGAAGAGACTCTTCTAAAACTAAGTCCAGCTTTTTGAAGTGCCACACTTCCTTTTAAGTGGAGAAAAAAAGCGCCTTTAACACAACACAAATTCTCTTGTTTCTTGCAATACAGGCTGGCACATATATGCTCCAAGAACAACCCCTCCACAGACTCTTATGTTTTCCAGTGTACAATTCATAGGCATGCATAATACTGACAGCTCAAGCTGGAAAATGAAGTTCAAACTTGAGCTATTCCATCTCCTACACATTAGATCACACCTGAATCACTGACTGCCTCAAGTTACCACATTTGCAAAACTGCATCTGTATCTTACTGACAGAACTATTTTAAAAGCACTATTGCCCCCACTCTTCATATGCATTTAGCAATACACGGGGAAATGTTTTTACGTCTGTGTCATAATTCTAACAATACAAAAATTACATTGATCCCAATATGCAGAACAGATGTGAGACACACAGGCTACCAGGTGAACTGGGGAAAAAATGAGAGAAAAGCATTACACATACTTACTCCTTCAGCTATTTCAAAGAGTGGGACAGGTTTGCTTTTACAGCTTGAGACAACTATTTTATCACCAGCAGCAGAAGCAGTAGCCAGGTATCTATCTTTTTCACAAGTTAAGGAACATAATTGTAGGATACTGGTGATTAATAAAAGCAACAGGAAGTTTCCCTTACTGAATAGAAGACAGATTGGCTAAACAGTCTAAAGCACTGGACCTTGAAGGGACCTAGAAACAGAAACATAAGGCTATTTTCCAAGCTTTCATTAAGAAGCTCTTGAATTAACTACAGCCCTTATTTGCCAGTACAAGACAGACAGCAATTTCTTTGATAGAAAAGATGAGAAATATCTGCCAGGTATTATTTAAGAGCTCTTTACCACTAAGGCAGCTTATCCAGTCTGCAATTCTGTTTCCCCACACCCCCAAGTAAGAGCCCCATTTATCACTAGTTCAAAGGAATGTCTGTGGCTGTTAGCAGACTATGGATTTAAAGAATGGTCCTGGTCATGACAAATGTTAGACTACTTCACTATACAGCTTCTAGAGTACAAAGAGCAGTTGCCAGTTTCTTCCACTCTGTACCGAGAAAAGAAAAACAAAAGCCCAAAAAGAACCTTTTATGAACCCAAGTACCCCAAAGTAATAAGAACATTTATAGAATTACAGAGCAGGAAACTGTATCTGCACCACCACCAAACAAATTGAGTAATCATTCAGTTCTGGCCAATGCCCATTGTGATTTTGTATTTGCTCATTAAAGAATAACACACGTTAATTGGCTGGATTTAACACAACAGAACCAGCAGGCAGAACACTGCTTGCTATTGCTTTCATTATTTTAAGGCACTTTTGTATAATTTTACAGAGCTATGCGCAAGCAGAATTAATGCTTTATCCCTAACAAGTTGACAAGTCTATGAAGTACTTCATTGTTTCAGTCTTGGGAGATGAAGAGGAGACTCGGTAGAAGAAAGCATGTAAGACAGACTGTCTGTAGATAAAGTTTACTAAACACATACTAGTGTATATGCATACACATGAAAACATTGTATCTGTGTTTCAAATCCTCTGCAAGCTCCATAGCTAAACCATTCATTTGTCTTCCAATTGGTGAAACTTTTTTTGTCATGCATTAACTTAGAGAACAGACATTCAGAACTTGCAGGACTCATACACTATGTGCCAGCATATCCTGTCCCCCTTCTACAACAAGATGAGGCATCACCATCTTCCCCTGTGACAGCCACACAAGCCGTTCACTGAGACTTCTCATATGTTCATCTAACGCTTGGCCACTCATATCATTATCCAAGACTTCCCTGGCTTCCAAGTCAGGGGTGAAAGACCTAAATGGGTCAGATCCATTGTGATGACAAACCACCACCATCCCATTAATGTTATCCTACACAACATGTTTGTGCTTCCTCTCCAAAGACTACAAGCAATGGAAAGAAAACCAGTGCTTAGAGGTAAGCGAACACTATCAAAGACTGTCAGAATCAACAAAAAGCTGTCCTACAAAAAAAAAAAATCTTTGATTACAATTTTCCTCACTACACTATGTATAGAATTTTACTACACGAGCAATTGCTTTCCTCAAGCTTGTCAGTTAATCAAGCACTGTCTTGAAAGAGAGTATCATAATCAACTACTAAAGAAACAAATGAGTAAGCTTTACAGTTGGCAGGAAATTCAGGCATCTGACAGCCATTACAAAAGTGCTGGCTCCTGAGATGAGAAACTTCTTCACAAGTATTTACCATCATGAATTCATTCTGTAAATCCCTTCAGCATGGGGAACCACAAAACGCTGGTCAAAATATAAACCAACATTTTTATGTCAGACTTCAAAACACGTCAGGCCTGTGTTTTACAAACACTTCAGTAAAAAAAGGAAAGAAAATAAACTCTGGAATTTTGCAGAACACCCACAGAAATATGACTGAAACTGTAAAGGATACTACTGCTGGCCCAGCACAGTGAACTGATTGGATGTGAGGGTGTATGTGGGTTGAACTGCTCCACCACAGTGAAAGATGAGGAATCCCATATTTTAATATCATCTCCTGATGATGCAAAACGTATGCTTTCTTGCATGGCTGCACCTGTTCTGGCAAAAATAAATGAATAAGTGAAAATATATACAACAAAAAAAATAAACCAAGCAAACTAACAATTCAAAATGACAATTTTAAATGGTACAGGTGACGTTTTGATAACTTCAATATTTACTTGGAAAGTTAAGCAGTTAGTACCGTTCAGCTGCATACACGAGTGTAAGCAGCAGACACTCAAAGCTTTTGCTGCTTGAACTCTGGCAGGAAATGCATGGTTTCTTTTCCACAAAGCCAGCCCCTCTATGGCACCAAGAGACTAAAAGGAAGCCTTTATCTCCACAGTTCACAGCTGCCTACCGAGAAGCCCTGAGTATCTGAAGGACCCCTTTCCCACCAGTAGATGGGGATATACAAACCAGAATCAAACTGTAGCAGGGCAAGGCTGGCAGTACGGACCTAAAAGACTCACTTCAGCGTTCATCTCACCACTCCAAAGACATCCAAGAACCCTTTAAGCTAAACCTTTGACAGCAGAATACGAGCGACGATGAGTCACCTTTCATCGCACCTTACAAAACACTACGAAGCAAAAAGGCCAAGAACAATGTACTGCTACTTATTTTGACTAACACCTTTTAAGACTTAAACCCAGTTTAACCAGCGCCTGGTTTGAAACGCTGACTCTCAGCTTTTTATTGCTGGTAATTTGAAACTATCAACAGACGAAGACTGTAATCGTGAGCCTTCGCTTCAGCTGAGAACACAACCAGCCCTTAGCCAAAGTTTGCGGGACGTTTCCACACGGCTCTAGGCCATTCATTCTTACTGCCAGGACTGTTAACGCTCAGAAAACTACACAAGACATTCAGGGTCCACATACGCCTTCCCTGAGTAGCAGCCTGCGGAGCCGCTCCTCGCTGAGTTTGTCTCCCGCCCCGCAATTCAGCCCTGGAGGCCGCGGGAGGAGCCGCACCCGCCCCTCGGCATCGCCACCGCCCGGCCCCGGCCCCGCTCCCGCGCTCTCCCCGCAGCGCTGCGCACCTGGCCGGGCGGGCACC
>JAYDZK010000056.1:44078133-44144318 GCA_034509185.1 Euphonia xanthogaster | reverse complement strand
GCCTCCCGCGCCGGACAGGGCCGCGACGCGCCCGCATCCGTCACCGGGGCCTGTCCGGGGCGGCCGCTGCGGGACCGAACCCCGAGCCCGCACGGCACCGAGCCCTCCCTGGCACCTGTGGAGGGACGGGGCGCTGGCCACGCAATAAACCCGCCGAGACTGGCTTTGAGGGGCGCCACGTCTGCCGCGTTTTGAACTGGAAAGGCAGATTGCAGTGCTGAGCAAAAGGCATCCAGCACAGCCGGTCTCTGGGGTGTCCGTACCTCTGGGGCACGGGGACATGATGGCCACAGAGCGAAATAAATGATCCCAGTTAATGCATTGCCAGTAGGAACACCAAGTAGTAGAGAATTGCGGCGTCTGTTTCCTGACTTGCAATAGAACTGTTACCATGGTCATGCTGAATTTTACAGAAAGAGGGACTTTTTTGTTATTTTCATCCGGTAAAATAAAAGGTAGTGGTTCCTTTAAGGTGATACGTGTTTGCACTCCCGCTTTCTGCCTCTAAACACAAAATTCTACACTAAATGTAAAGGTATGTTAGACATGGAACCTGTAGCAAAACTTTCTGTAGAGATCGGCCGCCTTTGAGTGAGTCTCTAGCCTATGTCCCCTCAGCAGCGGTCGAGCTGAAATGCCTGATTTACTTTCCTTTTCTGATGGAGTCTTGATTTTCCAAGTTCATTTCATATCTAGTCTATAGACGTGAACTCAGAATAAGGAGAAATCATGCCACTGTTACACAAAGTGCCATTATTTCCCCAGAGCTATGAGGATCACGTCTTTATTGCATCTATTAATCCTCATTACCCAACCATTAGTCATAATTTACATCTTCAACCCCCTGCCCTCTCAGCTGAGTGTTAAGGGACCCACAGCCTTCCTGCAAGTCTTCTACCCTCACTCCACTTTATAGTCCTCATTTGCTGCTAAACCTGTTCTGTTTCACTTCTGAGGCCAGCCCTTGTTATTCCATCCCAGCTTCAGTACAGAGAGAATCTGAAGCCCTTTCTTTACCACAGCCATATCCTCTGGCTTTTTTTCCTTATCTCCTCGCTGTGGAGCACAACTGTTTTTAAAGACAGACAGGTGAGCACCTGCCTGACAAGCCCTGAAGCCTCGAACAATTAAAAATTCGGGGGATTTTAAATAAACATGATCAGCGTGTTTTGCTTCATTCTGTAACAGCCCCTCAGTTAAATCAGCTTTTCCTGCTGGTAGGACCTTTGCTGCCATTTTTTAACACAAGCACCTGTGCTGTGCTTGCTCTTGGTATTTGTAAGGAACCATTGGGACACGTTGGTGTGTCTTGTTTGGGGAAAGGGCCACAGCTATAAGCCCAATCCTTAAAGCCAAAGTGGTGGTGTTGCTGAAAGACCACCTGTGCAAGGCTGGGCATTCCCCAGCAGTTGTGAGAGGCTGTAAAAACAGTGGAAGTGTGAACAATACACAAGTGAAGAGAGGCAAAAACAGTTTATATATTATTTTTGACTGTATTATTATTATTATTATAACTTTTTGCACATAGAAATAGTCTTTCTGTTCCCATAATAATTAGACCTGGATTGATAACAATTCTTGGATTAGGCTAAGATTTCAATTACGCTAATACATTTTTGCCTTTAAATATACAGAGTTTTCCTCTTTGCCCATAAACAAGGTTTTCATTGTAGGGGCAGTGACATTAGTTTCTGAAGGACAAGCCACAGAGTTCCAGGGGAGTAAGACAAGTCAAGACACTAGGGAAAGAAAGGCCTGAATTTCTTTATGGCTATAATTGTTTTTTAGAGCGGTTTGGAAACCACTTAAAAGTGGGCATTGTCCCATTGGGAAGTGGAATTGTAGGAATGTGACAGAGATAATTAACACACTGCACATTGTATGATGATAAAATATATACAGTAACTTCAAATGACAGGATCTTGACTTTCACTGCTAGCTCTGCTGTATAGTAGCTGTATGATGCAGGATTCACAGGGAATGAAACAAGTATCACTGCCAAGAAGCACGGAGCTCTGCCTAGGGCATTGAAATTTTTTAGTGGCTGCTGAAATGTACTTTTCAACTCTGAACGTCTGGCCAGGAGCTAAACCAGCCCTGTAGGTGCCCTGTGTATTCACAGAGTTTCAGCCTCCACACAGCAATATAGGGCTGGCTCAGTCAGCTCGTGATTATTTCTTAGGTAGCGTATTCTGGCTCCACACTGGTGCCATTTGCTTCAGCACATCCTTTCTTTTTTTATTTGCACATTAAGTAGAATCCTAAATCATGCTGAGATGGTAGATAAATGAGAATAATTCTAATTATCTCTGGGGTTTCAAAGTGGAAAATTAAATTGCAGTGGTAAATATTTGACTTCAGCACTTGCCTCTGGACCCTTTCACCCACTCTCTTTTAAAGATTAACCTATGCTTCATATTTTCACTTCTCTCATTTAATGATGTTCTCAGTATCTTTTACTCAAAGAAAACCTTTGGCAACCATAAATGGATCTCTCTGCTGGCTTAATTAGTTCAGCATATTAGCCAACAATTAATTCTAACTCCATCATTATTCTTTTAAAGAATCTTCCTTCTTGGATTTCACTGAAATGGACTGGAAACAAATGACTGCTCCATTACAGTGTGTCTCAGCTGAATAATAACATAAATAGCCTTCCCTCTTTCACTCAAGGATCTGAAAATATTTTCCAAATGTTGATACAGAAAACTTAAAATCCCTCACTGATGAGGGGATTACTGTTATCTTCAGATAAAGAAACTGAGGCATAGCGAGGGTAATTACTAGGATTATTTTGTTAGATTGATGTCATCCAGAAAATGGATATATTCTTTGGACAACAAAAAATTATTGTGAATTGTAGCTGTAGTGGAATTTAAAAACCAATCACATACAATTGGATAAATCTGTGTGAAATTACTGATTTCCACATCATAAAATTAATTTAACCAGAAATAATTTCAAGTTACTATATATTTGTAGGCATGAGAAATCCTGTGAATACTTTGAATATAGAACGTCTTTCAAGGCACCAAGATAACTTAAAACTATATTGAAACAGTATTTGAAAACTGAAATATTCTAAAATCCATTCAGACCTTTCACTGTTAAGCTCTCTGTTCAAATTCAATTTGAGCTCCAGCATGTTCTCGATGATACAATTTTTAATTACAGGACCAGAAGCTGTTTGGTTTTTTTTTTCCTCAGTATTTTTGCTTCATTCAGTTCACATAACAGAAAATACTGAAATAATTTAAAAACCCCAAACACCACTTTTTACTATTCTTTAGTTTTGAGGTCTTTGTTGTCCCTCACCCACGGGGATGCACTGAAGATAAAACATCATTCTTGTCAGAATCTTTCAGTTTCTCCCCACAGTGTGCTCTCCCTCTATATCTCTCTTTCTCTTTCTCCTCGCCCCAGCCCACAATTTATCAGACAGGGAAGCACTATCCATTCCTTCCACAGATGTAGAATGGAGAAATATTTCAGTTAAAATTTGAAAAGAATTGGTAAACATGCCAGGGGTTCAAAGCTGTCAATATGGAAGGAGCTCATTGGCACTGTTGTATGGGGCAGATCGTAGAGAAAAACTTCCCATAGCAGGAAGGACTTCCCTTATAAAGTGTAATCCTCCCTCCTCCTCTTCCTTTTTAATTTTGGAGACAGTGACACAGACAAGTATTCTATGCAAATCTAATTCAGCATGGTGCTGACACAAGTCTATTCTGGTTTTACATACTGAAGTCTCCATTCTGGTTTCACATATTTAGTCTCCATTTACTGGTAAGGACAAAAACCCCACCCAACTACTGCAATACATAACCAAAAACCAATTTGCTTTGCAATTGCTTTTATACTTTTTTTCTGTGTGATTACTGGAGACATTCAGATATGAGCTTCCCTCCATACAAGAAGATTTTAACTAGAGAGTTTAATTATATGCTAAAAGAAAAGTGTTTCCTCCAATGTTTCTTCTGAAACCTGCACTGAATACTTCATCTTGTGTTTATGAGAATAAAATCTCCTGCTATGGATACAGTGAGGTCAACATTTTAATGTTATTATTTCACTGTGCTGTGTTAAAGGATAATATTTTTCTTTAAAACAAAAATCTTAGAAAATATGTATTATAGGAAAGTAAGTATAGTAATGTATTTTAAATGAATAGGTAAAGGCTTTTATTTAATATTTCTCTTTCAAGTACAGAAAATATAACAAGGTCCAGACAGGCAGCACTGAAAAAACACCTCGTCTGTAATAGAACTTCACTTCCATTTTCACCCGATCCCTATAGCATGTTTTACAAATATTAATTAAGCTGCATAAAAGTCCTATGACAATCCTGAAGGTGACCCCAAACAAAAAAAGATAGGTTTTTAGTTTGTACAAAGCACAACAAAAGACAGACCACCTTGTTTGTTTTTTAAAAGCTGCAATTTCCTACTTGTTCCTTGTAAAAGAAAAATGAGTAATGTAAATTTTTATCTTTCCTACTTTTTGAACAACTGCAGAATAATAAATTCTTTTAATTAAAGAATAATGCTAAGGAGTTTCTCCTCCAAACTGGCTGTTAGGCAGTCAATTTAAATAATCATGCTAACTCAGTTTTAAAATTGTCTTTCAAAAATAACTGCCCTATTAATTACTTACTTTTTCCTTTCTTTTCATCATTGTATCATTATCCTTCTAATTTTCCTACTACCTACAGCATTCCAGAAATGTGTACACAAAATAAAAAGCAGCACAACTTTTAAACATCTACACATAACACAAATACATCCAGTCTTCTTTCTTTTATAGGAGCAAAGAGAAATAGGAAAGAACTTTATTCCCTTTCTTCCTGCACTGATCACATTTAGGATACACATTATTCAGAATCTTACCTCTCTATCCCTCTTCCTCCCTAAAAGAAATTCAACCAGGTAACATTTTTCTGAAAAGCACAATTGAAGGTAAACCTTCAATTTCCAAAATAGCTCAAAAAAGTTTATTGTTTTATCACTGGGCTACAGTACAGGGAAGTGAAGTGAAAGGGACTGGCATTTTTCACAGGAAAGGTAAAAAATAATGCTGAATTTTCCAGGAAATACAAAACCATAACTACTCATAGGACAAGTCTCACAGGATTCCTGCCCAAATGTCCTCTGGTTTTTGGCTGTTTGTTGCAAACAAGTCAGTACAAGTAACAAAGGAGTACTTGGCATTGGGATGTAAGCAAAACCCAAGGGCCATGGCCCCTCTCTGGTCTGCTAATTCGCTTGTGCATGTCAAATTCTCCATCTCAATCACTGGAGCATTTCAGATGCTCCACCCATTGAGATGGAGAATATGCTTGAGCATATTGCCTCAGGTGGTTGTTTTTAAGACTCATTTGTATTTGAGTACTTTAAAATAATATTTACAGCAACATTCAGAATGTTTCCCTTAGTTTTTAGAATTATATAAAAAATATTCAATATTGTACCATTTTATTCTTTGTACTGCCTTGTTGAGGAGGGGAGTTATTTGTTGGGGGAGTTTAGTTGGTTTTTTAAAAAATGCTTTGAAATTATGAAGACATATGACATCACTTGCACCCTCACCAACCTGAAATGGTAGTTTCCAAACAGATGAATAAAAGAACAAACGCTGTGATCATTCTAGCCCCCCCAAAAATTCTCAACTTCAGAAATAATACCAACTTTTGATAACTGCAAAAACGATTTAAAAATTGCTGATGAGAATACAACTTCAGGGGGAAAAGGAATATCTAATTAGCAGGAACACTAGAAAGCTACAAACCTATTCAGCTTTTCTAAACAATAAGAAATTCTTGAATAGCTAGAGAATCCTCTTACAAAGAAACTACTTACAAAATATTAAATTCCTAAAAAATATTTTTATCTTAAAAACTACTAATGCTTAAAAAACTGGAAATAACCTAAAAGTGAAAATTATAAAACATAACAGGAGCCAAATCCTGGTGTGATTAATGAAGTTGTTACATTAATACAAGAACTTAAGTCTAAGTCTGTAGCATTCAGCTAGTAACTGATTAAGTTATTGCAAAATAGCATTTAGTGAAGAAGAGAAATGATCCAATCGAAAAGACTTCCATCACTTATTATACATCCATTGGCAAGATCAAACATATCTTTCAAATTTGTTATTGATTGCAAAGTAACATCAAATGGGATCTGAAAAAAAAAAACAAACCTAAATTAATAACTTTATTAAGCTTAGAGGTACCAAAAAGTACATATATACCTATATATACACACACACACATAAGTATATACCAATATACATTCACACCTATACCAATAGTTTCATATAAAGCCAGATTTCTGAAATACAACCAATGAGTAAGTCAGAAATATTTATTGCCTGGGTATAAATTTGTGGTTAATGACATCTCTTGCAGCAAACTAGTAAAACAGAATTCAAGGGACGAAACCTTTATGAACAGTCTTGCTCACAAAGTTTATCATGATCATCTGTAGGTAAAATGAAGAGTGGCAAGTATGGTCAGTAATTTGGAAGGCTTTTCCTCAGATGAGAAAATGAAGGAATTGAGCTAACAGTAAAAGGTGAAATAGAGGGCAATCATAAACTGGTTGAGTGTCCATTGAACATGGAGAACTATTTAACTGATTTAGGTATCAACAAAAAACAATTGAAGACAGATGACTGGAATAAGTTACATAGGGAGGTTAATTTTTAATGCAATTATTTTATTTATAAATTTACTTCTAACATTTAAGATTGGAGCTTCCAAACACTGTATCTCTCTCAAGGACATAGCTACTCATTAAACAGCATTAAAAACAAGTAGGCTGATAATTTTTTGTTCTTAAAACATGAGTCAAATCATTTTAAATGAATAATTCAATGAAAATGCACTTTTTCCATTTATAAATATAATTCAGGGCTGAATCAAAAGCATTGTAAGACACGGAGAGAGAAAAAACAGAATCAAAAAAGAGAAAGTGGCAACACGACAGAAGATTGACAGCTCAGACAATGAGAAAACAAAGACTACAAATTAGATCTGACTCTGCCAATTAATTCACCAGAAGATGAGCAACAGAAAAGTGTTTGGTGGGGGAAAATGGTGAAAAAACTAAATACAAGAAATGTATCTGCTGCCTTGTCCTGCATGCTTGAAAACAAAGGGAATGTACTATTCTGTGGTGTACATAGTCCCTCCCTGAGCTTTCTGTCTCTGGCTGAGACAGGGTAATGCACACATACAACTTATATGAGAGTTTGGGAATGCTACTTTGAAATATGCTATACATAATGAAGGGCTAAGCACCCTAAAAGTTCTGTTGGCTTGAGAGAACAAAGATACTCAGCATCTTGAAGGATTAGGTTTCAGCTACTCAACCAAAACTACCATATTTCAAAGCATCTTAGTTTGAATTTTCTATTAGAAACTTCATGATGAAAAGTTCTGTGATGTTCCACCTGGTTGTGGAATTTAGAGAGAATAAAAACAGTGCAGTAAGCATCATATTTTTAATAGAAGAACAGCACTAAATCTGCTCCCTCACTTCCATCATAGATCCACAAATAGAAGCAGGCAACGTGAAAGGAATTCACAAGAATTTAAACAGTTCCAGAAATTTTCCATGATTCTGTTTAAGTTTGTCTGTATCTTTCCCTAGGAATCTACCAAATGTTGCTACCATGGAAGATACTTCAGTGGGACTCTGAAAAGTACAGCTTTGCAGAAGGGATGTGGTGCATTCTGATGCATTGATAAAGCCGGATTGCGTGATATGAAGGCCTGGGAGTCATTTGAGAGAGCTCCAGGATGGATAACAAGGGGTGGCAAGAATGGTGCAATGTGTAATCAAAGGGAAGTGTGTACTCTCAGGTGTTGGGCTGCAGGACACACAGGACAGTTTCTCTCTGCTATAACAGGCACTAGCCCAACTGTTCTCAGATAAAAGTCACATTCTGTTCTGGTAGGAAGAGCTCTCTGACTGGAAGAGTACAGTGGATGCCTTTTCCATTATCATTCCATTGTGAACAATTACTGGCAAGATATTTGAGGATCAGTTGAGGGAGTGATAGTTACAGTGGATTCCAGAATCTCCAGTGGAGTCCCTTGAGTCCTGGGAGCTGTGGTCCTTCCCTGATGTCCCCAAGGTGGCTGAGAACACTGAACAGCACTGCTCTCCACCATGAGCCAGTTCCCACCGTCTCCTCTGGGATACTGACTGCACTGGGTAACAGCATGAATAAGATGCTTTGTCCCATCAGCATGAACAAAATAATGGCATGCTATCTGCCTAAACAGGTCATGGGCAAGACAGAGAAAGCTAAAGAAAATGCAATAATCAAGCCTGAATAACTGCAAAAATGCAAGAATGGAAAGAAATTGCATTTGGTGAGTCCATCATGGAAATTCACTGGAGTCTGTGTAAAAAACAACCAGAGAGTGGTGGATAATCTGTATTAACCATTGTGAGCAAAAATCCCCTTTTAATACATTTTTGCATGTACGAAAAGCTGATCCTAATGAACAGTGAAGATATTCACAGTTTGTAATCATGCACATTTGTATTTTATTTGTAAAGACGATAAAATAAAACCAAAACAAAATAAGGAAAAAAATGGGAAGATGCTTAGTGGTATAATCCTTGTTTCAGTATAATCAAACAATTGTTTTATTTTTGAAAACAGATTTTTACTCTTAATGAGAGAAACATACCTCAGTTAATGGAGAGGACAGGGCTGGAACAACAGACAGCAGTGCTTTGACTTCAGATAAACACCTTTTAGCAATTTCCTAATGGTATAAAACAAGAAAAAAATTGTACTATCTCTGTACTACAAACATATGCTGTACTATCAGTCTCCTCCGATAAGCTAACAGATGGCTCAGCCTTACAAAATTCTTCAGAATATTCAAGTTTTAGGTTATTCTAATTGAATTCACCGCAAAGTAAACCTTAGCTGATGAATATAAATTTTCTGCAACACAAATAGCAGTGTTTCCTGTACAAACACAATGCCCAAATCTTGGAGTTTCTACTGAGGCAAAATTGCTCCTGGTTCAGGTTTTAAATCCAGTGACTGAGCATACTTTTGCTCTGTGTTTACTGAAGATATGATAAACAAACACACTGACAAGATGATATTTATACATGTATAATGCATGGCATGTTAATCTTATTAGTATTCTCAACATTTTTTTACCAATTACTGACATATATTAATGAAATTTTGAGCAAACACCTACAGGTAACCAGAAACACCCACTAAAGGACAGCTCTGTCTACCCTCCTGAACACAGTGATTGGCCAAAATATCATTTGTTCTCCAAGCTGGTCAAAATACAGCCTCGTAATAATGGCACAGTGCACAATTGTCACTGTTTCACAGCATCCATCAGACAAAATGACAGCCTCTACATCATTAATCATTTCACATAATAGATATAAAGAGAATCCTGTCACATGATAAATGTCTCCCACTTTGAAAATAAACGTCTATTTTGCCTTGGCATTTATCAAGCAGCACTTATGCTGTGGCAACATTCTATTCCAATGACATTATCTCAAACAGAGCACATGGAAAATTCTGAAATTACCTTTTGTGTGTGTGTATGTGGGGAGAGTATTTGCTTGTGGACCATATTCAGCCTTGCTAATAAAAATAAAAGAGGATGGCATAGAGAAAATGAAATTAAACTCCATGCCAGTTTTAGTCATCTCTCAATAATGTTGTTAGAAGGCTCTTATTTCAGAAACCACCACTGCCCATTTCACATTGAAGATGTATAACTGATGTTTAAAAAGCACTTTTGGGTTGATCACCATGCTAATTTAGCACACTGCCAAGGATTTTCAGATGTAGATTACTATAAATTAGGTATCAGTTTCCAAATCTATGTACCTGAAGAGGTAGCCTTTATTTTCAAGTAGAAGGTTGAAAATACCTAGGTTTTTTTTCTAAAGTGACAAGCAATACATAAGGAAAACTTAAATATTAAATGAAGAGTGAAAGTAGTTCAACTTTTCTTTAAAGAGGTGAGGCAGGCTTAACACCTACCTTTATGTCTGCCTTCCAAGTTGCCCATCATTTATTTCCCCAAAACAGGCATCTTAAATCAAGTCAAACATATATAAGAGCCAAGCTGTTCTCACTTACTTCTATTTTACCATCAAGATGCCCTTTCGCATCACTTCTCTTGGCTGTATATGAAGGAATTATTTTCAAAGTTTCATTTTGCTCATGAAAACTTGTACGTCCTGAAGTTGAAAAGCTCTTAGAAACTTGCATCGATATTTCAATTTGCTCCTTCAGATCAGACAATTTCTCCCTTAAAGAAATAATTCTAAAAGAAGACAGTTTTTCATTATTACTGCTATAAAACAACAACATTTATTGCTTCCAGATTATAATTAAGCTGACCTAGATATTATTACATATTGATTAGGTGCTACATTTTCTTTCATTTTAAGACTGATCTCATAATTTTACAAAAATAAGTTTTTCATTTAATAAAGTGGAGATATAGAATGCAATAGCTTTTTACATTAAAAACGGGAAGTATTATTTTAGGAATGCCTCTGTAAGAAATGGCTTTTTCATCCAGCCAGGGTGGCAGAGGCTGCCCATTATTTCTTCCCTTCCACCCACTAAGCAGTTCCAAAAATTTTAAGACTAGATGAATGACAAGGAAGAAATAATGAAAAATGCCATAGGATGTAAAATTAAGGGCAGAGTCCAGTGCTACGACTGAGAAAAACTTTTGCTTTCTTAGAGTTTTAATATGGGATGGAAAAAGTAGATGATTCACTGAGAGAATGGGAATAACTGCTGGGAGTGCTTTTTAGATCGGCTCCATTGCTATGCCAGTGTAATATAATTAGCATATGTTACTTGGTTCTTTAAGAATCAAAACTAAAATGCTAATGAATGCATTGAAAAAATAACTGTTTGGATGGGTTTAACACATGTATGACATCTTACAGTTTTCACAGTGAAAAATCTTTGAAAAGCAAAAACGAATGCTTTTAAAGATTTACAGCTCTTTGATATTTTGTACTTTATTTTCTCTCATCCTAAATGGCTGATTGATCTTTAATACAGCATGAAATAACAGAGTCAGTGATTATTTACCTAGCCAATGGAATCCACAAGTAGCCTGAAAACATAGATGTTGAACTGATGTCACTAATCCTGATAGGGCTTGTATTATAAGCATAAAGCAACAAAACCTATAAAAGAGATGGGATGGGTAAACTGTAATGCAGTAGACCTGAGCTATTTCAGTGATACAAGAATACAATAAATATCAAATACAGTGTACTGATGAAGCCTTAGATAACTGACCTTCAAAAAAGAGAGGAGTGTGACTTCATATGAATTTGTACTACACTCAGTTTTTATAGGATTTAGATTAATTTAATTAATTAAATTGGATATTATTACTATGGGTTTGAAAATTAGGTACCACATGATGTCACTATCAAAATCCCAGCATTGTCATGATCCTGGGTCAATCATATGCATGGCTGTCATCATGCTAGGTTTAAATCCATGAAGTGTGCAGAACTCACCAATCTAAAAAAGCCATACCATTATAAGAAAATTAAGCAGAATGTTCTCATCTTTCACTACAAGTATTTACTAGTGTAATTGAAAATATGCTTCCTAATGCTAGCTGAATATTTTGACTTTATGGAAAATGTCAAATATATGGCATTCATGCATTATTTGGTTTTAAGAGTTGCCACTGGTTTTCTACTGATCTGTATGGCCACACTAAAGTAACCTGCAAAACCACATTAAAAGGTACATTATTTACATTAACTTCCCGGGGTTTCTATCAGTTTCTTAACAAAGATAAATGGGTCTAACAGAAATTTAGAAACAGATTTGCTATGCCCGGAAGTTTAAGGTCATAGATTTCTTATTGCTGTAGCAGAAATTTTGCCTACACCTGCTTCCCTTGTGTAAAGGTAAAACAAATTCCATGTCATAGTTTCTCACAGTCCTGCAACCCTCTCATCTCTTTCATCTTTCATTTTCAGTCGGATGTTTTATGAAAATGAGGCTTACAAAATGCCATTTTCCCTGTATATGTGTATCTTTGCTTTTCCAAGAGCCTCCCACCAAACTATTATTCAAATGTATCAGTCACATCTACCCAAACTTAGAGTGGAGGTCTCAAAGACATCAGGGATTTACAACAAGCATGAATATACAGTATAGCCTGGAAGTTCTATATGGGAACAAAAAGGGGGTTTTTTGGCTTGCCAACAAAAAACTGTCAGAGCATTCTGGTTTTTTAAACAGCAGGTTTTCAGCAGAGAAAATAAATTCTTCCTATCACCATAATTCTGTTAAAAAGCTGGTAACTCATAACACAGATATTCATTGGAAATGAGACTTAATTTGCTCCACTACCTAAGGAACTGCTTTGCTCTAGTTATACCTTAGCTTCTGTATCGTCTGATGGCTTTGCCATGGAAGGAATGTACCACTGAATGTTAATTTCCTTATCTGCAGCAACTGTTGCCCTACTCTCTGTCTTCTCATATTCTGCAACGACAGAAACTGGAGAAGCTGCTCTCACATGTGACTCTTCTGATGTAGTTTCAGAAAAATCAAGAGACATCTGAAACACAAAATAAATGTTAAGTTTTTAGTAAATAATATTTAATAATATTTAAATTATATCATATAAATAAATTTAAAGTTTAAACTATATTTTCTGTAGTGAAACAGGAAAAACCTGTTATAATCTAGTGTCTACTGGAATTGGTATGACTTTCATTCCAGCATAAATATATGTTTATTTAGGTAAATGGGTAGTTTTGAAAGGTGTCCTTTTTGCCAAGTTAAGACTTTTCAATCCTTATGTGATGACACATTTCTAAAGCTAATACAAAGGATCTGTGGGCTGACTTAGAGATACCCACAGTCACAGTGATTGTTGACAAATCATTATGGCATTATGGGTTTGGCTCAAATCTATTATTTGGCACACTGATAATACAAAATTTAGTGATGAAAAAGTAATTTGTCAAGTATACATATTGATAATTAAAATAGGATTCTCAATGTTAGAATAATGCTTTATTTATGTTTATCTATCTGTTTTCTCAGCTGTGCAAATAACAAAGGGTGACACCTGCTGAAAATTCAATCACTTAATTTGTGAGATTTGTTGTATTTTATAAAATACATATGGAACATTAGCAGGGCATTCATCAAATAGCTACTGCTGGCTGTCATTCACCAGGGAATTAATGCAGGAACACTGTCAGCCAACATTCATGTGTGAATAAAACCTTCTCTTGAAATTGTGAAATATTTGATTTAAAGGCTGAACAGTAACACACCATCTCTATTTTTTGAAGTATTACACAGATCTGCAAAGGACACTGGCCAAACAGTCGTATTTTCAGGGAACGTGGGGGCTATTTGAAATAGACCTAATGTCTCCATCATTGGTTCCAAAATGTGGACACTGAAAACAGCTCCCTGGGATGTTAGTTCTTCTCAAATTTTGAATGTTTGTTGCTGAAAAAATGGAGAACTAAACCTACTTTCACTACAGAAAATTCAGCATGCGACAACTACAGGGCAGTAAATCCAAGTGAGCAAAAGAAGGATTTTTCACACTAATCTGATTTTACGCCATTAAGGCAGCTACCATCCCACATGAAGCTTTAGTAGAAGTGAAGGTAACAATGAATCCAGGCCTGTGCAAGTCATAAATTCGAGCACGTGGATGTGCCTTCAGTGGCCATAACCCACGGTAAGCCATGAGCTGTGCATGGAGGACCCACCCACTACAGCCCTCTTCTAATTCAGTAATGAATCACTGTCCTGCTAGCATGGACTGTGAACAAAATTAGGAGAAAATACATATATGGACATGGGAAGAACTTTATTTATTCTGTGCCCCTGAACTAGAGCTCTTAAAATTCCAGTTTATGGTATCTATTTCTTTCTAAAATGTTTATGGGGTTTTTTTTCACGGCACCGCATCCTTTGGGTTTCTATTCATATTGAATCTTTTTGAAGAAGGGCATTACAACTGCTGTTCTCAAACTGTTAGGTTGCTGAATAACATACATAAATATTTGTCTATTCTTTCTCAAAAGCCTGAAAACAAACTGTCTTAGACAAGTATTTCCAGACCTACTTACTATCATGGAGCAGAACAAAAAACAAGCATGAAAAATGTAACAGGGCCCAGAATTTTAAATATAGAACTAATGTAATTTGGATTCTTTGGTCAGAAGACCAGAAAAAGCCTTCAAGAGTCAAAAATAGGTTACAGAGATAGCTATAAGTAAAACAACTTTGTACATAAAACTCATTCTTTCAAAAAGTATGTCTATTTGTACTGGTACAACTCAAAGTAATAAATTACAGTTACATTTTTAAATAACATCTATAACCTTCTGGATAGTTAAAGCTTCTAAAAATGTTGCGATAAAAACCAATGAACCTTAGAATTAAAAAAAGTAAGAGTTTTATGCTTGTTAGCTGTCTACAACAGTGAAGTTAACACATGATTATGCAGCTTGCACCCGTCATGAACATGACAGTGAGCTCTGAAGCTTATTATTCTAGGATACTGTAATACTAATTATGTCAAAAAAAGAGCAGAGTAAAATAATTCTTGATATATGATGGCTGCTATAAATGTCACATACCATATATTTACAATTTATTCAGTGGCACAGTCAGCTCTTTGTTGGGAAATGAGTAATGATATGCTGTCCAACACTGCAGAAAGTTCACCAACTCTAGACAAGCTACTTACACAGAAGTATTTCTATTCATTTTTATAACATACCAAGTTCTCCATCCTCAAGGCTCCCCTGTTTCCATTTAATATTGAATATAATAACTAAAAAATAAGCCACAAAGACTGATCTTTCATTTTAATTTTTAGTATTAGGATAATTATTAATGTAAGACATGGGATTGAGAAATTTTGAAGACAGTTATTTTTACAGTGGGTCTTCAAAGACAAATTTCATTCAATGTTCAAAACACGTGCCATGGTCAGTGTAGAGTCCAGAATTCTAATTCAAGATTTACCTGAGCAATGTATTCTGAGCTGCCGACATTTGAAAGCTCAAATAGGCTGCTGACGAGCCAGAGATCTAAAAAGGTTTATTTTCTAGCCAGCTGATAATCAGTGAAAAAATTGGCATACAAGACCGTAAAAAAATTTTGAGAAAATATAACATAGATATTTTTTGAAAGTCATGTTTTTATTATAGACTAAATTAACAATATAGAGACTTGTACATACATATTACAAAACTAACATCAAGACATTTCTGGTATGAAAGATGAAGATCTACAAGATTTAAAATCTCAGCCCTTACTGAGTAACAGCCAGCTTTATTAACCAATAAAAACAGCTTTTTACATATCATTCTGCTTAATCTTCTAGGTCTAAATACACTGGCTATGGGATGGAGATTAGTCTTGCAGGAATGAATAACACAAGGATATTTGCATTTGTTAACTACATAATTCACTGCTTGCACAGGAGTTTGGTTTTGTATTGATCCCCTGCATATAATTTCATTCTTCTATAGTGCTCCCAGAAATACTACCATTGAAATTACCAGGAATCTGAATGAAATACCAGCATAATATTTTTGAAACATTGGAAAGAATATTAAGTACCTCTGAAGAATCAGTTGTAATACTGAGTGGCATTTCTACATCATGTAGTTCTACTGGAAAATTCTCAGGACAACAGAATGAATATTCAAACAAATTCTTTTCAAGGAAGGAATGCATTTCTGCTATGCGTAGAACAATTCCTGTGTCAGAAATCAAACCAAAGTGTCCATCTCTTTCAGAAAGTGATCCAGGTCCTGGGTTAGGGGCAGTTTTTAAAAGATTTTTAAAATTACATCATTATTTGCCATTAAAATGTCAAGTTACTACATATATGCTATATTCATAAATTTTGAAAGCACCATAAAATATGTAAATAGATTCAATATCAAATAAATGCATTTCCAACAATTATACTGATTGCCCTTAAATATTACTAGATTATGCTATTTGTAATTTTTCACCAGTGATCAGATAATGAAACAAACTCTCTCCAGACATTATAAAGTAGCATCAAATGGGAGGTGTAATTTTGAGGTGTAGGTACTTAAATTCAAAGTGTAAGCACCAGTATGGTCTCTAGACACCTAAGCACCCACTAGATTAAACACATATTTATTCAACACAGTCAAAATCAGCTTTAAGAGCTCTTAAGACCCCAGTTTAGACAGCTAGGAGCTGATCAGCTGAGTTTCCCCCTAGGCTCCCCAACAGGTAACTAAAGCTGAGATTTACATGCATGTTTTGACACTTAATTGTAGATACCTTCCTTACAGTTCAGTGGTGAGCCAGAATACTTTCATTTGATGCTGCAGGGAGAAAACCCAGCCCTCTCTGGAATTATTATTTTCAGAGTTGCTAGGTTTCTCTCTAAACAACACCTATACATACAATGTAGTTTTGTTCTCACCTATTGGGTCATCACTTGTATATCCAAAAGCTGGCCATCACATGTAGGTGCACAGTATTAAGGCCTTGCAATTAATGGATTCTTACTCTGTTTTAAAGGTCCTATCTATTACCAAGTTCTATTTGCTGTGAAATAACCCAAGTTTGCAAATCACATCTGGGGTTTTGGTCAAAACACATTTAATAGTGCTCAGTCTTCCCATTTATCCTACACTCAGGTCTCCAAAACAGAACCTCAGATTGAACAGATTTATTTATTATGTGACTTAAGCTTGATTTTTCTAGAACTAAAAATAAATATAGGTTATGAATTTTTTAGAAATGCATCAGATGTAGTAATAACAATTAAGTTTTGAGGGAGGCCCTCCTTGTATTGTGGAGGCTGATGAATAACTATGAAGAAAGGTAGCAATATCTTCACTTGCAGCATGTGTAGACTGACATAAATCTGGATTTCCACAAAGATTTTTTTTGCATTTATATAGTTTAAATGAACTAAAAATTAGGCTATTTCAGATGATAGCCTTTAAATCTGACACTGTTTGCCCTCAAGAACAGTATCTCATCTCTAGCAGTTTTCTAGAAGGAAATAAAAATGCATACCAGACAGTTTTGTGTTATAAATTCTTTTCAAATGATTGTGGTAGCGAATCATGAGAACCCATGTTATTGTCTTTTTCTTCTGGCTGGCCTTGGTGACAAGACTTTCTGTTCGTTCACTTTCACTCTGACAGTGTTCTGTGATTTCTTTGTTTTCAGCAGAAGATACTTGGGGAGTTTCAGAGACAACGTTGTACCTATCTGCAATCCAATAAGAGTTCCAGAACACACATGAAGCAGTTAGAATTCAAAAGCTATTTCTGCATTGAGTTGGAACTGACTAATCTGTAACTAGAAACATAACTTGTGAAACTGCTAATATTTTTCATACAGGAAAAAATATTTTTACTCTTTTTTAAGATGAGTTGAAATAGTAAATAGCCTTAAAATTAGTTGAAAATTGTTTCTCGGATCACAGGCAGGCACCTTACTAATCCTTGAAAGAAATTCAAGGTGCATTCTCTCTCTCTGAATTTGAATATGAAACCATTATTCCTACACACTGTTCAATAGAAGATATTTACTAAATGGAAACAACACAAGGAGTCACCAAAATAACTGCAGCAGCTGAACTTCCCAGTTTTGTTGACCCTAACTCAGAAGAGTTAGGTACTCTGAAGTATTCACTGTTAGTTTTAATCCTTCATCCATTTTAGATATTAAGCACATTTTCACTCAAACATACTCTTAACTGCGAAATAAAACAAAAGATACTATTTTCTTTTGCACTGCCTAAAATTTGTACTTATGCAGAAAGAGGAAAAAATTATCAGTACCAATATCACTGCATCACTGGTTACATTCAATACTGGTTGTCACTGTATTAGTAGGTGGCTCTTTCAAAAGCACAATTCTTGAGCTCTGTTTCTCACTCCAAAGTGAACAAACGTTGTTATACTGATTCCTAACAGTAAACTTTCAGACAATAATTATGAGTGCTTCTACAAAATCTGAATGTCTCTATTATTCCTCACATTTCACTGTCAATGCCAAAATGGCCATATTGTCTTAATATGGCCATTTTGGCATTGACAGTAAAAAAACTTAAATATGTTTTTTATCAAGATTTTTACAGAAAACATTTGGTGTGCTATGCTGAGAATTTACAATTCAATTTACAATTTTGTATTTTGGCCTAACTATTGCTTTTCTACATTTTCTATTCTTCTTGGTATTGGCTAACAACTATCAGGAGAAACACCTGTTGCCTTTGATAAAAGAAAAAAATTATCTGTAATTATAAGCAAATGGAGATAGTACAAAATCAGATGGAAAGTCTTAGCATACAACACTTGTTTTTATAAACCAATCAAAACACATATGTTCAAACACTGTACAGTATGCAGACATGGCTTAGCTTCACCAGCACCTATCAGGCGGAGCAATTCAGTCCTTGTCAGTCACTTGGGATAATTGAAATTAAGTCACTGAACCAAAATTTGATCAGTAAATTAATGGTTCCCTGTTTAAAAATAAACATGAATATTTTGCCTTACTGGTTATATAGCATCTAGTAATCATTATCTCAGAAATAATGAGGTATTATTTAGATCAAAAACTTCCATTTCATCAACTCTTTTAGCTGAAAAATAAAAGCAGAATTTAGAAATAAACCAGGCAAAGTTCTACCAAGGTATTGGAAACATATCTAAGTAATAATCCATTGGATTGGAAAGACAGTGAAAGTTTTCTACTGACTTTGAATTTCAGAAGACAGTACACAGGCAGAAAACTTTCTAAGAGTTTGAGTTTGTCAGTTTTGGTGGGTATTGTTGTCTGTGGTTCTGTTTTTATTTCGTTGGTTGGGTTGAGTTTTTTGGGGGATGATGCAGGGAAAGAAGCTATTCAACACCAACATCTCCTTGCAAAATCAAGAGTAAAACAAACTCTCCAAGGGAAAGCTAATATACCTAGGGAAAAACATCAGTTATAAGGCAATGTTTGGGGAAAAAATAAAGCAGTGATGACTGATAATGAGGCCAATATCTACTTTATATATCTGGGGAAGTCCTGTAACAAAGGACCACCCAAAATTACGGCAGTATGTGCACTCTCTCTTTCTGAATCACAGTATCCAAACAATGAATTTTTCTTAACACACTGAACACATGGACAGGCTGATATTTAAAGACCCATGAAGTCTCTACTTAATATTTTGTATTGCTATGCAAGATGAGACTTTTGCTTTTACTTTCCACAGCTGATACATAATTTTTCATAAATTAAAACTGATCATTAAAACTAGATATTAAATGTATTACTAGATTACATGGCATATATAGCTTATTATCTATTTAATTTTCTGATATTACTAGGTATAAAGGAATACCAGATATGAAATCTCTGTACGAAGAAAAAAGATCCATAGAAGCAAATTCTGGGATTTTTTCTTGCACTTCAGCCTTCATTTTCTCTTCTTTAAAATTCTTCATTCCAATTAATAGCTGAGAAGCAAGCATAGCTTCACTGACCTAAAAATAACATTTATTTTATTCAGGACTCATTCACTACAAAATTTATGTAGATTTTAATATCTCAGAGTAGCAAGATAAGGACAAAAAATAATTATTCAACATACTATATTTTTTAAAGTTAGGAAAATATTCTATTTCTTTCTGACATAAGGTACACATTATATCAAAATAAATCATTACTGCTGACAGCTTAATTACTACATAGTGATTTCAAACCAGATATCCTCATCTGGATGCCACTGATGTCTGTCCACATGTCAAATACATGTGCACACATATCAGGTCATGTGCCATTTTATTTGCACTAAATCAAAGTTAAAGTAAGCAGAGTCATATCTGTCCAAGAGAGATTAAATGCATTATTCGGTTCCCATATTAATTTTATTAAACAAGACCTCTGCCAGAAATTTCAGGAAACCTTAACACTCTTGTTTGCATTGCCTTATTTGCCTGTGTAAGTAGAATAGAATGAAATGTATTAAAAAAAAAAAATTAGCTCTTCAGAATATTGCACCAACCTGTGTAGCTGCTCTTATTGCAATCCAGGCTTGTGCTTTGTACACTTCTGATTTCATAGCCTCCTCAGAAGCCCGATCTTGAGAAGGGGTCTAGAAATTATATGCCAGTTCATAATCAGGATTCTAAATATATTACAGTAAAATATATTCTAAACATAGAAGAAAGTCCTCCAACTTATAAAGTAATTGTTTTATTTCTAAGTTGTAAAAATTGGCATTGAATGTAAATCCATGCATTAATTGCTAAAAAAAAAAAAATCTAGAGCATACTAATTGGCTCCTCCTGGAAAAAGTTCTCAGAGCAGCTTATACTGTGGTCACTACTGTATACAGTGTTGCTATCATATTCCACAGTTTTCTCTAATGCTACACATTTTGCTTTCCATCTATGGCTCATAGGAACTTTCATGTGATTAAAGACACTTATATTTCTCATGCTGTCATTCATATTTGTATAGAAAAATTGAACTTTGATAAAGTTAGCATTTAAAAAAACAGGTTTGAATTTTAAGTACCTTTTCCAAGGTACTAATTAACCTCTACATAATGGGAAATGAAAACACTGCTGGTTCTGTGTCTTTCTATTTTATATAGAAAAATATTTTAAATATTATCATTCAAGGCAATAAATGTGAGAGATAACATCAAACAAGATCAAATTCTATTAAATGGTTTCTTTGTGTGATTTTTCTAGGAGGACTTTTAGTATCAGTATGATGTATAAGTCACTGCAAGCAATAACATGGCAAGGTGCACAATACATATTTCCTATTTTGAAGAGGCCACTGCCCAAAAGATAGAAAACATACACTTAATTTGGAAGCCACCGAATTATCTGTCTCTGATTCTTCCTCATTATATTCAGCAAAACGGAAATATGATAGTGCTATTTCAAGGTAAGACCGTCTTATTAACCTGTAAGAAAGCACACAGAATAATCAGCTTAACTATCAAAGTAAGCATTACAGTGATAAAATCTCTCTCCTGCATAAGACTAGCTAGATACCTCACCAAATAAATCATTCATCCAGCCCCCATCATCCACTTAAAGTGCAACTTCTTTCAGAAATTTAGGAATTCAGAAATCCATGGGTTCCTGTTTTAAAGTCATGTAAGTCTAAAACATCCCTATGGTGTGCTTAACAAATAGCACCTTCATTTAACAGTACATCAAATATAGTTCTCATTATTTGAAACAAATACTCCATAAATAAATTGCAAACTTTTAGTAAGAAAACCCTAATGCTGCAAGGGAAGTGATCTTCCTGTACTGTTTGTCTTCCTTGCTCAAGTTAAGGCATTTATCCATTGCCCTGGTTTCCCTGAAACACAGGTAGCTGAATTTGGATATCAATCAAATTGAGTCCTCAAACTCTCCCAAGGATCAGCAAAAATACCCACAGTGACCAAACCAGACTTTTGTTTCCTAACTGGGCTCCGATACTAATCTTCTTAGTTTTGGGTTCTGTACCAGAACATTTCACATCTTCAGACAGTGCTCACCTATCCTCACTCTCCTCCTATGTCTCCTCTTTTCAGTGATTTTTACAGAAGTATTGTAAACTAAGCAAAAATCATAGAATCATAGAATAGTTTGGGTTGGAAGGGGCCTTTAAAGGTCATCTAGTCCCACTCCCCTGCAAGGAGCAGGGACACGTCAACCAGATCAGGTTGCTCAGAGCACCCTTCAACTTAATCTTGAAGGTTTTGAGGTACAGGGCACTTACCACCTCTCTGGGCAACCAATTCCAGTGAATCACCATTGTAAAAAAATTCTTCCTAATATCTCATCTGAATCTACCCTTTTTTGGTTTAAAACCATTTCCCATTGTCCTATCACTACAAGCACTATTACAAACTATCTCCATACTATAAGACCCCCTTTAAGTACTGAAAGGCTGCCAAAATGTTTCCCTGGAACCCTTTCTTCCCCAGGCTGAAAATTCCAATTCTCTCACAGCCTTTTCTCACGGGAGAGGTTTTCCAGCCTCTCATAATTTTTGTGGGACTCCGCTGGACCGGCTCCAACAGGGTCACGTCTCTCCTGTGCTGAGAACTCCAGAGCTAGGTGCAGTACTCCAGGAGGGATTTCATCATATCACAGCAGAGGGGCAGAATTATTCCCCTCAACCTGCTGAAAATCACTATCCCTGGAGAATTTCTCCAATGTTCCTATTCCCTATAGGTTTATAACAGTCTTCTTATGCAGATTTCTTCAGTTCTCACTTAAGAATTAACTTCCCCAAGCATAGCAACAAATTCCTGCTCACATAGTTACTATTCTGGACAGATACATATTGCACAGAGTTGGTTGTTTATATAGTACAATAAATTCCAGCTTTAGTACAAATTGTGTAAAGCAAAATACAAAATTCAGAGTGCTACACAGTTAAAGACTGAGCAAACTAGCTGAAAAGATAGCAAATTCTACACTTGGTTGGCAACAATTTAGTTAAATTTCTAGTCTTGCTAACAAAAAAGGATGTGAGACATCAAGAAACAACTTTAATTAAATAATACCACAGATATCACAGGGCTTGTATAAATGTCAGCAGGATGTTAAGTTCCCTAAAACAAGAAAGCCATGGTCCATTGATGTCACTGTACATTCTTTTAGAAAGATGGTAGCAAATTAAATGAGAGCGTAGCAAATTAAACTTGCAAAACTTCACCGCAGTCCACTTCTGCACCATACTCCATCATGCTGGCTGCTTGTTGAGGTTTATTACTATGCTACTACTTCTACATTCAGAGTTCTGGTTCATTAACTTAAGTAACAGAATACCCAAACAAGCAAGGTAAATTGCTGCCTTTACAGTGTCTTAACTAGATGTGGCACATAATTCATTTAGACTGGTCAAGAAACAAAAAAACTAAAGTCCAATGTATCAGAGCTGCTTGACAGAATTTATTGGCTGTCTTGGCTCAGCTCTTCAGGCATCTTCCAGGCTGATAACTAATGCCAAAGTCACTGTCCTGATATCTGTTACAAACACATTTTCTACGCTCCTTCTGCCTCTGCTCTTCTGACTATTTCTGGCTGGTAACCTTTTCAAGCTGGATTTCTGTTATCTGGAAGGGGGCAGACCACAGCTCATCTTCTGAAATATGAATAAACCTCCTGTTTAATTGATAGCTCTGTTCTCAGTGTTGACAGATAGGGCACAAATTTGGAAATGGAACAGAAAGCTGTAACTTTTGTGTAGCGTTTAAAAATGCTTTTAAATGTTCTTATCATTTGTTTTAAATAAGAGAATAAATATCCACTAGCTCTTCTCTATTGAAATAAAACTCTCTACAACATAAAAGATACTCCATAATAGAAGTCCCAGACCAAATCTCAAAAAACTGCTTAAAAATTATATTAATGTATGATTTAAATTCTTTTCCAAGTTATATAGCTAGATTCTTACTCATATTTTTGTTCATGTTGCTGGCTGAGCTTAATAGCTTCCAACAGGGCTTCAACAGCTTGAGATGACTTGTTACTGCCTGTTCCACTCATCTGGCGTTCCACCTTACCTTTGAAAGAAATACAGAAAGTAGATTTTCAAGATGTTAATAATTTTTTTCTACTGTAAGATCCACCCAATCTGTTTTTCTCTCCAGAAAAGTTAAACACCACAGTACATTATCTATTCTCCTCCTGTTAAGCAAGATCTTTTCCAACTTGTTTAAAAGGTAATGCACAATGCTTGCATAACAATTCACAGAGTAGCTGAAATAACCAAACTTGGGAATCCTAATGACCCCTAGCACTTCCTGATCCCAACTAGCAGAGCAGTGTGTATGAGGAGTTGATGAGCAGGCACAGGCCTGTTCTGTGCTGTGCTGCACACACGGTGTGCCCCTCAGGCCCGCGTTGTGCTGGGCACATCCCACAGGATAAACGCGGCCAGCTTGCTGTAACAGAAGAGTCTGTTGGCAGCATCTTCTCAGTACCTCTCTGTAAAGTGAAGCAAGAGGTTCTTATGTGAACATGCTTCTTGTTTGACAGTAGAAATAATGAATAGCATTGTTTTCTCTCAAGAACAGCTAAAAGACCAAAATGAGCCAACTTTTTTCACGGACAGGATTTGCATGTTGTTCTATACCCTGACTGGAAGCACGTTCAATACTGCACAACTTGGATTTCTCAACCTCTGCAGTAATAGGAGATTATTTACACTGTCACATTTTTCTTTTATAGTGTTAACTCCAAAAAATGGCATTTTAAGAGATACATTACAAAGTCTTCAATGTTTTTCTGGCTGGATCCTCAGAAACCAACACAATTCAAAACACGTGGTGCAAAACAATGTTCTTAATCTTGCTGGCCACACCCTTGGATCCCTGATAACATATAGATGAAAGTAGCTCTAAACCAGTTTTGAAATTATTTGTAGAATAATGCATCCTGAACTCCTGTGGTGTGGTACTAAACACAGGAGAGAGATCTGCATCTAGAGACATTGAGAAGTGTCCAAACTTATTCTAGTTTTACAGTAAAATGTCTCCATTTTAAGAGACACCATGCATAACATTTGCTAGGATGGCACTTGGGATGTACAAACAGGGGCTTATTTACCTATCTGAAAAAGAACTTCAGCTTCCAAATCGAATTTTTTTGTTGCAGCTGCTCTGCAAAGATTCAATGCTGATTCTAAATGCCTGAGAGCATGTAGCCATTGCAAGGAATGTCTTGTAGCTGTGGAAGATACTTTGTGAGCTAATGCGTATCCTAAAGAAAAAAATGAAACAGTTCTTCGTAAATTACTTAGTAGAGAACCAATTCATGCAAAATTAAGCTAATTCCTGAGAGGAAATGCTGCTACATATTTACTGTTACAATCCAATGCTCAAAAATTCAAGTGATTGATGGATATAAATACAAAGCTATAATAGTGTTTCACTATTGTATGATGCCACTGAGGTTTACCAAGGCCACTCAAAAGAAGCCCAAGCAACACCAATCAACCCATTCATAAAATATGAGTGAAAATTTACTAAAATTTAAAAATAATAATGAGTTGTGTTTCACTTACCAATTTTCATTTTGACTAGGGCTAACAAGTTAATATGTGGCAGGTAGATATTCTTCGAGGGTAAGACCAGGCAAGTCAATGTACTGGCTTCTCCTTGCCGTTCAATGGGCTCACCACTATCAAAAATCTATGAGAAGAGCATGCTCAATAAAATCAAGTTGCAGACAGCAAATTAAAGAGCAGTTTGAGAAAGTAAGTTAGGTATTGCAATACTGAAGTCTTGAAAAGAGCACTAGAAAAGGATTCAATATTCCTGAATTCCTTTACTTTAGTGTGTACTTGTCTTGCAGAAGAGTCTTGTGATGCAAGCAAACAATTTTAATGAACTCTTGATTGAATTTAGTAATGCTAGGCTTTGGTTTTTAAAAGAAAACTCCCTAAAATCAGTCATTTAGAAATAGATCTCACAAGTAACCAAAGCTCTGGAAAGAAACTGTCATTTCTACACAGAAATCTGACATCCAGCAAAGGCCAGAAAAGAAAAAGAAATTAGCATGTAGGGGCCAGTCAAACCTTTCATTCATGGAGATAAGACAATGGGGAGACATTGTAAAGTGTCAAGTCACTTGAAGGTTAGCAAGTCTCACAGTTGGAAGTTTGAGTCTGAAGTGATTCATATGATTCTTTACTACTTAGGGAAATAAATATTTCAGTGGATTAAACTTCCATTTTAGAAAATATGAGGGAAAAGAGTTTGATCTAAAAACTTTCCTCTATAACCTGTACCAAGTTCAGATAAAAATGGCTATTTTTGGATCCCAAAAAGGTAAAACGCTTAGTGCTCTCACAAAGTTCATGTCTTTAGATTTATTTTTTTAATTACACATTTAAATTTTTACATGGAAATTATTTCTTCATACCAATTGTAACAATCCATCAGCCTAAAATATTATGCTACTTTAAATAGTTTGTCCTGATTAAAATTGTCCTAAGATACAAAGTTAAGTTCCTGGATGCTTAAGACTTAGGAATTTAATGAGATCTACATTCTCCCTGAAGTGTTGAGTATGAACATGTCCCTCATAGCAAATGGGAAAAGTGAGTGTTCTGCATCTCCTCAAAAGTCAAACCACCTATTTATTTTTTCATGTCTGGATGTGTGTATTTCGCAAGTCTTCAACATTTTTAAATTCTGTGAAAACACCAGATTTCACATGTGACCATGCATGATGAGTATGGATAAAGAGCTTGGTAAGATGAACAACTTCTTTACGCTAATCTAATGAATTTAAAACTGAAGTGATCAGTTACTAGGAGAAGCCCTTCTTAAAAATTGATAAAATAGCTTCTAGGATAAATAATTAGGGCTGTTGGAAGGATTTAGAAATGCACTGACATGTACTCACTGCTTTAATGGTAAGCTCATGTGCCAAAACAAGCAAGTTAAATGGTTCCACTGCAGAAGAGCCATGTTCCGAGTCCTCTGCTACTTGCAGTGGCAGTATGTCTGCCAGCAGAAGCATGCTTTTCACAAGAGTCAAAGAAGCTGGCAGGGAAATAAATGGATCCTCTTGGAGTAAACCGATGATATTCTGTTTGGACACAGACAACATAAACCAGAGTAGTCACTATATTCCTGTCTATTTATGAGGACAAAGCACGCAGAGTGAAAAAAAAATTATTTTAGAGACACTATTTCAAACTTATTTAATGCTGCCATCAGCTGTTCTGACTACACAAAAAATTCATCAAAGCAAAGCAAAGAGTTTTTCCTTTGTGTTCAAACCTGCAAAAGAAGTTTAATGTCTGCCACAGGTTGTTTTTCTTGCACATCAAGAATAGCAGCTTGCATCATCATTTCAGCCTGAGTCTCAATATCACCAAAGGCTTCTGCCTCTAATATTACTTCTTTTATCACACTTCTGCGCTCAACCACCTCATTTCCTAAAAGAAGAGAACATATGAATAGTAAAAATACAACATAAAAGACTTTGTGTGCTCTACCATTCTTAAGTATTTCTACACTAAAAAGTTACAGAAAATATGACATTATGAATTCCACATTGCACGTGTACCATTTAATCAATTTTGTGTCAAACTTACTTTAAAAAAAAATCACTTAGTTTCTAAACAGCACTAGATAAAAGTTCATCCAAATGCATGCTTTTTATGCAAGCCACCAACATAAATATTAGGGTATTTGAGATTTAGTCTACTTATCCAAAAATCTGATTTTAGTTAAAATTGCAAAATAGTAATAGCCTGCAAAGAAATTATCCAGAACTGATAAAGAATTTGGCAAGAGACTTCGACTGATTTTGGTACTTAAGTGAGCATCAGAGATGCTCATAGAACTAAGGAATGAAAAGCATTTTATTCATAACCAAACTTCAAAAAATGTATTTTGCAATATCTCTCTTAATTCCTTAAAAAAATAAACCAGCACATTTTTAGGAGCTTTGTAGGTATATTTCATTTATTGGAGATATAGAAAGCAAAAAATATTTTGAGACTTTTAAAGCCAGAAGTACTCAGCAACAGCACTTTTTGAAACAACCATACTTTCTTAATTACACTAGAACACATGAAGCCTTTAGGTACAGTTATAAAAAGATAATGACTATTAAATGAAAATTAATATAATGCTTTCTGTTTTCATGTTCTAGGAGAGAATGTGCTCATAAATATATTTTCCTTATTGGATTGGATGAACTTAACACAAATAATTGTTCAGTGATAGACAGCCCCAGATTTAATGTTAGTATTTTTAACTATGAATAAGAATTGTCTCTCTATAGGCTCATTTGCCCATTATAATCCCAAAATCTGAAGCAAGAAAGTGTAGTACCTCTCATATCACCAACACCATCTATCTGGGCCACGAGTGCAGTCACTAACATGGCCCGACACCTCAGCCACAAATGCACATTCACGTGCCCTTGTGCTGTTACACGGGGAGGGAGCGAAACACCTTCTGTGGTGGAGCCCTATTAAGTCCCAAAAGCAAGAAAAATGTTACTTTCTGAGTAACATACTTCACTACAAACAAGGCAACAGGCCTTGATAAATTATTACAAATATCTTACAAATAATAGCAACATTCTAAACAGAAATTTATTTGAAGGTTAAATACATTTTTGATAACATTTATTATTTAAATTTTAATATATATAAAATAATTTTAAGCACTGAATAGTAAAACACTTTTTATGTGAGACTCCATAAATATATCTATATACTATATTTGTTATGAAAAAAAATTCTAAAAGATTTAATTCCACTCAAACAGGAACATTACACAAACTTCTGAGGCACATAAAAGTATAATTTTAGAGCAGGATCAGTATCAATTTCTGGTATCTCAGTAATGACTAGAAAGAAATTTTTGGTTTTTGATTTCTATTTTTTTGTGTTTCTAGTGTTTAGAAACAAATATTAGTGTAATGTAGTACTACAAGTGTTTGTGAGAACGCTCAGCTCAACTTCTTGTGCTATCTTCATATATGTGCTATTTTCTAAAAACTCTTTCTATTGCTAAACTCCATGTTCTACTATTTGTTTCAGCAAGCAATCACTGGACAATGCACCACCTGCATTTTACTTATGCAAAAAATCATCATGACTGATTTGCATTGATGCAAATGAGGAAAAAATATCTACAGCTCAGTTACTGGCTACAGGACCATCCTAAGAAGGGAGAAGCAAGTGCAGAGACACAGAAGCCCCTGATATGCAACACAAACAGTGTTGTTTGTCCATGTGAGTCAGTTTGACTCACTGTGCACTCAAGAGTGACTGTGTGGTGTGCAGCCAACAGGTTTTGCAAAGCAGAGGTCAGAATCCCTGCTGGACAACAGAAGGCAGCTGAAATCTTGCTCCATGTAGAACACAGCAATGATGTGAAATGGTACATCTGGCTCTTTGAAAGAGAATTCAGTTTTCAATCAGAAAATCTAAAGTAACTTAACTGAATAATACAAGATTTTCAACTGATAACTATTTTTTTTATTTCCTTTTTGTTTGAGGGGTTTTGAACAAAAGAAGATTTTCAGTGCTGCCATTTGAGAGTAATAGAAATAAAAACTATCATTCCTAACCTCATGGACAATAATGATGATTACAGACACACTGAGCACACCTTAAGCAAGCAGGTATCCGAAGCACGCCAAAGATCATTTTGTCCCCAGGTTAGTGCTAACTACATAATGCAAATGACTGCTATGTTCTAATATTATGAAAATTGCTCAACACCTAATACAAAAAAAGATTCATATACAAAGAAAGATAAGTTTAAAACAAATATCCACACATACCAAACACTCCCTTTCATCCTTTTCCTCTTGAAAATGTGCCACATCCATGGAAAAAACTTTTGCATCTTGTAGAAGTCGAATTGCAGAGAAAGCCAAAGCAACACTGTGGTACAGAGCAATATTATTTAAAAATACTAATTATATTTGCCACTTTATGATTTTATTAAAGTAGATACTTCATTTTTTACTATGCCAGAGATGTAAATCACCAGTTAGCAATTTTTGCTTCAATAAAACATGGTTACACTCAGACTATTTTCCAAATTTGTAGGCACTGCATTATTAAAGTGACAAAAGAGCACTAAGAGAACACGTTTTGCCAATAACAGACATAACCTGATAATATTTTACTGTTAGGGTGGTCAGGCATTGGAATAGGTTGCCCAGGTATGTGGTGGAGTCACCATGCCTGGAGGAGTTTAAGAGGCATCTGGATCTGGGTGATACAATTAAGTGGTTTAGGGGTCACAGTGGTGATGCTGTGTTGATGGTTGGATTTGATGAGCTCAATGACTATTATTCTATCTAGAGCATATATGCTCGAATATATCATATTCTGTTGGAGTAATCAAAACAGAACTCCATTCTAATTTCTCATTACACACATAATCATAGAATCATTTTGTCTGGCAAAGACCTCTAAGATTGTCAAGCCCAACTTTTAGATCTAGTCAAATGAGTAGATCAAGACCAACCATGGCATATCTGTCTTCAGGGATAAGTTCTTAGAAATTAGAAGATGTAAAAAACCTGAAAATTACAAGATATATTAGGAGAGGTCTAGATCATCCACAACTAAGGTTAATACCTTTCTCCTTAAAACTTTTCCTGGCTATGCATTAATCCTCCTGTTAAATCCACATGGTCAAATACTCACAGGATCTTAGTAACCACCACCAAGGTGATGAGGCAAAACCTCACCAGTAAGAAATCACATGACATTGCATCTACTTCACTCCCTGCCCCATATCCTAAATTCTTTTCTGGAGTTCACTCTGAACAGCACCTTTGAAAGATACAGACACCATTAGGACTGGTGCAGCATTCAGCCCTATGTGTCAAAAAATGATGGGCTTAGATTGCAAAATATTGTCAGGTTTCTTAAAATATGAACTACTGTTTTTTTTCTTTGTTGTCTTTATAAGCATTCAGATACAATCAGATAATGTTCCACTTTCATTATGTGTACAAAAATGCGTATCTACAGCAGCAGACTTTGTGAATACAATTATTTCATGATATTAAGACATCTGCAAAGCCATCATAGACAGAAGACCTTTTTTCATACTAGGAATTGTTGTCCAGAGAACACACTACACAAATATTCTCAGAATTGCCAAAATCAACGTCTCTTTGTATTGGTTTCTTCCAATACCACATTTTCCTCTATGTCTGTAAATCTTTACTTTCATACATCTTCTCAAAAACATTTTTGAGTTTGGTTTTGGGGGTTGTTTGTTTGGAATTTTTTTACAATTCTACATGTTCTCTGCCCACAGAAACATTTTTCTATTAATTCTAAGCTACCAAAGAGTAAGCCTAGCTCACCACTTAAAAGATTTTTTAAGTGGGTTAATTGTTAAAAATGTATAATCAAAGTTCTTACCTATGCTGGCTTTTTTTACATAGACTCTCTTAACATAAAGACTGGCTGTTATGAAGCAAATAAAAAATATATAAAAGAATTATTAACACCTTTTCTCACTGCCAGAACAATGCAAAGATCTTTTAATGCAAGAGAGATTCAGGGTCTGTGTGAATTTACTGCTTTTGAGATGTTCTAGACTAATGGTTGCAAAGGCAAAGATCTTGCACCAAGAATTCTGAACAAGAGCTGAACTACTTCTAAATTATACACATTAATCTGTCAACAAACGTATAACCACAGGACGGATAACCTCCTGTTAAGATAAGAGAGCAGTTAAAGTCTTCCTGTCATTTCTGATTCTGTCCTCCTTGCTGTTTTTGTGATGCAGACCTGGATGGATTACACCACTTCAGCACAAACGGACCCCAAAGTAAGAACAAGAACCAAAGCCATTAATATCTTGGTTTTTACATTTCAGAATTCAATCCTCATGAATCTCCTTCATCATCCCTTTACCTCAGTTTTATTCAACAAACCGAAAACAAAATAAATCCATGTTGAATTGGATGACAAGTTTTGCTCTAACAATGGAAAAGATGAAACAGAATTTGCTTACAAAAGCCAACAGAAAAACTGATAACACAATAATGTACCCCAGCTGCTTTTTTAAGAGTTCTCCCCTGAAAACAAGGCATCAAAGTTAAAATTACAGTAAAATCTGACTTTTCTTAAAACATTGCTTGAGATGCTATGGTTCACATCTCAAATACCCTGGAGAAGGTACAGCACCTAGGAATATATACAGGTTATTAACAAATACTAACTTAAATTCCTCAGCACTACTGCCTCAAGTTAACTGCTCTTGTCAACATTAGCAATATTGAAAATGAGGCTATTTTTACCTACATGCTTACGCATAAATTTCCTAAGTAAAATACAGACCCCGAGCCCAAAGATTCATATATGCCTTAAGCCACAATTTATTCACATAAGCAGAGAAGCACACATTTGGGCAATTAAAAAGTTCACATTTATAGGACAGACACCACGTAAGTAGTCTCCTTGAGATCAATGGGATTAGTCCTATACATAAAGTTATTCTGAAGCATACATTTTTTTGCAAGACAGAAGCTTGTAATGCAGAAGCTTCCCTTGATGAAATTTTTGTGACCCTCTTCTGCTGTCAACAAGAGTGATGTATCTATATATTTCCCTTGGCAAAATACACATCCTTTTATCAGCTGAATCAGAAAGTGACAAGATGATCAAAATAGGAAAGTACAGCTGACTATAACAATTTCACCGCTAGGTCATTTCACCAAAGGAGAAAAAAAAGATGAATTTCTGTAATATCATGCAAAGTTTGATTTCTAGGCTGGCAGGCAGGAAACATTGAGCTGTCTGAAGAAATGTTGCACTTGTATCCGAGGCAGACATATCAACGGCTTCCATGGCAGTGCAATAAAACTGCAAAATAGGTTAAAAAAACCCCAAACTCTTACTCTGTTTTTGATTTTTTTCCCCCTGGTACTGACCACTATCATATATTAAGACCCACTGAACAAACACCCATCAAAAATTTGAGTCACAAAAAGTGATCTATACAATGCTTGACATGAATTGAAATCCTCGATATTCTAAAAAAAGTTCCTTCACTCTGAGACAAGTTATAAACCAACACAGAAAGAAGTACCTAGAATATAAACTGCAAGGCAAAATGAAGAGTCCTGCATTGAAATGTCTTGCATATACTGGAACCAGTTCAGCAGGGTGAGAATGTCTGAGAGAGGACTCTACCAGTGCAGGTTTTACCAAGCCTAGGATCAAGCTAAGATTACCTACATGATATTTCAGAAGAGTGCATTCTGCTCCTTAATTGCTAGTATACTGACTTTATAAAATTCAGGACACTCAAAAGTATGATGAGGTGACTATCAGCAGCTGGTGGATTTCTCCTTGACAATTATAGTAAATTAATCTAATTCAAAAAGCACTGAAATGGATTGATATTTCATGTTGAGAAATGTCCACAAATAACCTACAAGTTCTTACTTTGCATCTTCCCTAATGGCATTATTGCTAATTATTACAGTCCTAATATCTGAATTTTTGGAAGCTGCTTTCTTTTAGAATAACATACACAAAACCTGGGGGAAAGGCCACACTGCAGACTGTTACTGTTTCCAGTACAGTGGGCTATACAGCACTGTGAAGCTCCTGTCCTTGTTAATTATTTTTACTGCTGTACCATAACAATGCAAAAGAAATTGTGCTGTTGAAAAGGCATCGATTTTGAGAGGGTTCAGCTAAGAGAGCTGAGAGATGGAAGGTGGCTTGTTTTGTCACAGAAAAAACAATTTTTTTAATTGGGTAAAAAATCCTATTGAGACTGATTTATCTATTGGTCTGATGAGCCACCTACCACTTCAATCTTCACCACTATTTCAACAATAAAGAAAAAAATACCCCTTTTTTTTATGCTTACTGTGCTATAAGATTTATTGTAGCAAATAATATTGTATTGGGGTGTTTAGTTAGATTGGACCTAACAAATGTTGCAAATACTGATTACATTGTACCAAATCTCAATCTAGTCTAGCCAGTGATGGTGCTACACCTGAGTATGCTATACCTGTAGCAATTTGTGCCCTCAAAGATTTTTCCCTCTAATAAAATATTAGATAAGAGCTTCACACTGATAAAATTATCATGCACTGTTAAACTAACATCATTCTTACACAAATTAATGTAAAATTACAGGTATGCTAAAGAGATGAATCCTCCTAGGTAAAAGACCAAAACAATGCTTGGAATTTAACATGTACAAATAGTTAATATATTTTTGTATGTCCAGTATATTCCAAGAATATTAAAATTGTAACTTCATTAAATTCTCCAAAAGAAATCAGAATCTCAAAAAAAAAAAAAAAATCACAGAATTTGGGGAGGCCTGGGAGAAAATATCAGGCAGATATATACAGATGCATAGAGATAATTCAGCCATAGACATAATACAACAGTATTTTAGACTCTACAACTAACAACACAATGCTGCTGAAATCTATTCTGTTAATGTTTACTTCAATGCTTTTTAATCACTGTAATTTAAAAAATAAAACTTTGATGTTTTAATTTGAAACCAATAAGTACATCAAGAAGAAATGTTCTTTTAAGACAGAAACACAGGGCATTCTAGAACAAAGTAGAATTCAGTAGTTCAGAGATACAATTAGTGCTCTGCTGTACAATTTAAAATTATAAGAACTCACATGATCTAACATATCCAGACTTTAACCAAAACCATGAAGATTGCAAATTTTTCTTTGTCTTTATACAACACTTTATCACAAGAACATCTCACAGAGAAATCGTAACTGATTCTCTGGGCCGACTGAATCTCTGGCCCTATAACTGATCATCTTTTAAAAAGCAAAATAAAGCAGTAATAAAAAAAATAAATGCCTGTGTATCTTACATTTGTAAATATACTAATGGAGTTGCTACTGATAACTACTAAGATTTACAATATTGATACAGTAATAAACAAATTATTTTTTTAATCACTGGGGGTGAAAGCTGTGCAAGATAAGGTTGTTCACAGTACTACTTACCTGAGAGGTGCTTGATGCCTTTGCTGAGAAATAGAAGCAAGCTCAAGTTTGGCCTCAATAAGAGCCTCTAAATCTTCCACAGAACACCGAGATATGTCCCCATCATATTTTTCCCGTATGTCTTGGACAAGATAGCTAAGACTTTCTTCAGCTTCTGTCAATAAAATCCCCTAGAGAAGAACACAGGGTTGTATGATTTCAAAAAGTAAAGAAACAAAAATTTTCTTTAGAAATATTTTTTTCTGTGTAGCCTGCTATTCTTGCATCCTAAAATAAATCAACTTAAGTGCAATATGCCTTGTCTGTAAATGGGGGTGGGGTGAGTAATTCTGCTTTTGTCAGGTTTTCAGAATCACTGTGTTTAAACCAGCAACATCTTAACTGTGCCTGCACTGTTGCCATGCATGCTTAACTCCATACTTTAAGGCTTAGCAATACTATTCACTAATTTCCCTTTCTTTATCAAATAGCTATACTTGATAATGTTATACTATTCTTCTCACTATGCTTAGTAATTTTAAACAATAAATACAATATTAAAAACAACATTAAAGATGTCAAAAGAAGTATTACATTCTTTATTAGCTATATTTTGATATCTTTGTGTGCAGTATGTACCCTGAAAGTTCAACTATAATTTACAGTCTTTCTGGTCAAAAAAGCTGTAGGAAGCTGTAAAAAACACATCTAAAACAAAGTTAATTTTAAATTTAATCTCAACTGTGGAGCTTCCTGCAGAATTAAAAATTAAAGGTTTGTATCATCCAATACATTACTTTGATTAAAATTCAGAAATTGACTTAAAAAAAATCACAAATAACCACAAACCATAAAAACTCCAAAAGAATAGAATAAAGAAAAAATAAGAGTAAGAAATAGATTATGCCTCTTAATTGAGCATTATTAAATTCAAATTAACATTTCTATTTTAGTTATTTTCAAGTTGCTATTCTCAAGTATTATAAAACTTTCTAGTGTATGACCTATACCAGCTGCCATACAAAATCATCCTCCTTTCTCCAGATGTACTTTTTGGATTTGTTTGTTTGTAACAATGGCCAAAAGTAGATACCTCCAAAGTGAAAGGCCCCTCTGAATGAAGAATATGCCAGCCCTTAATTTTGGTCTTTTTATGATGTGAAACTGACAAGCATAAAGTTTACAATTAAACAAAACAAAATCTAACTAAAAAAAAACCCCTTCAAACAAAGCAGCTGATAAGCTGTGGTATGTTTTCTTCAAAATAAAGTACCAGAAAGAGCTATATGAAAAATTTTAAATATTTCACATATGAGAATGGTAGGGAACGATTTTTTATTTGTGTAGCATATTGCCCCATCAGAGTCTCTGACATTCTACAGATGGAACCCTCTGAAAGGAGATGATTTTATCTTGAAATCCCATTGCCTTTACCCTTTATGCTGAAATAGTCATACTGAGATCTGATTGTGGAAATATTTCCTATCATTTGAAAAATTATGCACCAAAAATGAAAAACAATTGCACAAAATCGTCAATACATCGTGCACAGCTAGTAAGACTACAATCAAATTAGAGGCAGAAATTTTTAGTCTTCTTTTATAGACCATCCTCTCAAAATAACTTCTGTTACATTGAAGGCATTAGCAACATTTTTTGGATCAATCTGCATTTTCTTAATCCTTTTCTCCTAAAAATCAGAATTACCTTCAGCATGGCCATATTTAATTCATCTTTACAGTCAACAAGATGCACCATTCTGTCTCTTTGTTCCTGTTGTCTTGAATCCTGATCAGCATCAGCTGCCAAATACATCATGGATAAAATTTCAGATAATAGATGCAGAACTAAAGCATTCTCAGTAATTTGAAGAACATAGGTTTTTTTTCTCTCTACTTAAAACTGAGACTTTCAACATCAAAATAATAATGGAACAAATTAATAATAATAATAGTAGTAGTAGAAGAAGAAGAATAAAAGAACCTTAACAAGTCTAAGTGCTTATTTCAACAATGACTGAATTTTTTCAGCCACGTTTAAAATTAATATTGTTCATCATATGACATATTAACTCATATGCAGTTAAAAGTGGAAAAAAAGCTTGAAACAATATAAATAAACTTTTCCACCATCCTTATAATTACCTTTCAGATTTGATGCTGTAGTTTTGCTTGGGTCTGGCAAGCTGTTGTTGTCAACAGAATATAAAATTTTTTCAACTTTTTCAGGCATATTATTTATTGTGGCAGAAAGACAAATGATGAGATGCATTTTGGCTAAGGTTAATTTATTCATAATTTGTTGGCTGCACAGTGGCACCACTGTTAAAGACAGACTCCAATTAAATGTATCTTCCAGTACCTACAAGAAGGTTAACAATTGGGATTATTTGAAATGACACATTTTACATTTTTCTTGCTCAAGACATATTCTATTTCTATTAATAATGACACAAATCAACAATTAACATGAGTAATGTTAGTTATATTCTCATTTATTAGGAATGAGTTAGGGTTTTTTCCAAACTTCACCCCTTAGTGAAGGGCAGTTGCTACAGCCTCAGAGATTGGTTTTACAGCAGAAGGTGCACCTATGAAGTTATAGCTATTACCACTGCAAGTTCTAGTTTTCTGCATTGTAGGTGAAGCTGTAGTTCAAAAACCTCAACTCAAAGAAAAGTCTGCTGTTAAGAAAGGAAAAAAAATATTGTATCCCATCCTTCTAGCATATTTCATAGTCTCTTTGTTATTCACTATAGCATTCACTTTAGATTAATAAATTTAGAAGTTGAAAGTCTACACAGATTTGCAAGATCATGAGTCCAGTAACAGTGCCACACATACTGTGAAGTGTTCAAATCAAAAGCTCAAGATAATGCACAACTTCAAAATCAGAAACTAGTGAGATCAAAAGCTGTCAAGATACACTTCTCATTTCCATCCTGTAATACCAACTGTTGTAGGAGACACACAAGCTCACTGTAAACAAGAGAGACAAGTGGAGGGGAAAAGGTAGGGATTGTAATTTACCAACTTGTTTTAATGGTACAACTTTTTCACATTCTGCTAACATTTACCCCTACCAGCTCAATGGATCCATAAGAAGGTTAATAAAATGAAATGATTAAAACTGAATAACACAAAAGAAGTTAGTGATGAGTAGGTGATTTTAAATAAAATCAGAAAATGACTGTTTAGACACTGGTTTATAAAGTCACCATTTTAAATGTTTTTTTCCCCCAGAAATGGACTTCAACCCCCATATGAGTTAAGACAAGTCTATAAAGACAACTCTGATTGAGAGAAATTATAACATTAAAAGCTTGCCACTCTCAATGTTTAGCAGGATAAACACCTGACCATATCACAACAAAGCCTGAATACTTCCATTAGTGTTTTGCACAGAAAAGCCACAGATTTGTACACACCAGATCTCCCATCTGGTAAATGGTGAAAATGGTAACTGCCCTTCCCTTGAGAGGTCAGTCACAAAATTGAAAATCTAGGAAATAGTAATCCATTGAGAAGAATATGTCTTCTATTTACTGGATTTTTTTAAATAACAAGGATATTTTCTCTTAAGACAGAATAAATATTTATGCATAGCATAAAACCTTTACCTCTTTCAGGGTTTTTTTACCTGCAAATTTGTATCAGTCATGAGAGATTTTGATGTATCAAATTTCTGTGAGGCCTGTAAAATGGAAAAAACCAAAAGTAATCTGTTACAAAATGAGTATAAAACCAACGAGTTAATAAAGGTGGGAGCAGGGAAATTTCCCTTCATATCAGCTCATTAAACTCAATTTGCTCTGCTTCACTGTCTGTAACACAGGGTAAAGGAAGCAAACATGAAGTTTGTCCAACGCTTGACAACCCTTTTGGCAACAAAATTTTTCCTACTGCTCATGCTGAATTTCACCTGGTGCTCTGTCCAGAAGCCTTTTGTCATGTCCCCCACCCAAAAGCACCACTCAGATGAGGGAGCCCTTGATTACATTCATCCAGGATTAAATCATGAGGTTATACTGGCAAGGAAAGGTTGGTTATGGGGGAGGCTTCCCCAACAACCTGATCTGCCTGCACAGGTATGCTCACAGCAAGACAAGAGTCCAGGCCAGCTGCTCACAGCTTCCCACCCTTGTAGCACACGAGTGACCAGATAGAGGGAGAATCCAACTGACCTGGGGGGATGTGAGCTCAAGGCTCTGTGGGCAGCAATAGCCATTTGGGCCAAGCACCTCCTGAGGCTGCCCTCACCCTCCCTAGAGCACAAGAGCCCACGTCAGCTTCATCCGTACTTTCCATGCCTGCATATGAAATAGGTTTTCCTACAGTAGTATCTGCAGTACTCAGTGTATAAAACACATGCTTCAAAATTGATTTTTGTTCCTGCTGTTTAGTGAGAGATTTTAATGCCATTCAAAGCCTACAATTTCATTAATTTATTCAAAGAAACTTAGGAATTTCTTAGGAACATGTAACAACTTGCAGATGTGGAGTATATGCAGTTTCATGAAGAAAATTGATTGTTACAGCTCAATGTCATACTTTTCTGCTGTTTACCTGCACTTGTTCAGTATATTTGTATCCTGCTGGTATTTTCCATGGAATTCTCTCTCCCGAAATAAGCAAAGACAGCTCATGAAAGGCCTCCATAAAAAATCCTATATCTGTAAGTACTTTAATCTATGAAAAAATAACAAAGCCTTTGATTTGAATGTTACTCATTATTCTTTTTTGCTCAAAATAAAATGCATTTAAAGGTAATTTTCAAATAGATTTGGCTACCAGAATAGTACATTGATGGAGAATGATCTTCAACAAAAAGAAATCTTTTACATATTATAGTGAAGCATTTCAAAGATGTGTCTTTCACCTTTAAAAACAAATTCTTTAAAAACTTCCTCCTGACAAGGGGAAGGAACTTGCTTCATCTGGTAAGAGTTTTTGACTGCCTGTCCAAGATCAGCCCCTTAACAAAATCTGTTTCACAGATTTTACCCATCTTAGTCTTGTAGTACTCAGCTACTCTACCTAACCTATATCAACATTTCCAGAAAATATCTAAAACCAATATCACTTTGAATCTTAATACTCTTAAAAACTCTTCTTAGTTAGATGCCTTGGGAAAAAAAACCCCAAAACTCCCAAATTATTTAAACAACAACAACAAAAAAAGGCAAACATTAGTGAAAAGACAAAAAATCTGTTCCTAGATTTTATGTAATCTTGTTCTACCATGATAGTAAGAACACATCCAGATGTGAACATTTGGGGGGAAAATAGTCATTCATGTTCTGCACTAAAAAAAAAAAATTTAAAAGAAAAGTGGAACAAGACAAAAAAAAAACAAGTGAGAAGTCTGGACCAAAGAAAGAAAATCTCCTCTTCATTAAATAGAGTAGAAAGAATTTATGGAAGCACTCAACAGCATATGTAAGAAATTAACAGTAAAACTTTTTAAATAGCTCTGCATGCTACTAAAATTGAGAATATAAATAATAATTGCATTTAGATAGTACCCCTACCATCTGCTGTGCTAAGAAACACTAAGCAACAGCTGAACTTTAAAGCATTACTTTTCATAGTAGAAATATATGAATATTAAATTGACTACATTAAACAATGAATTTAAATTTTACTTGAAATACCATGTGTTTTGAGAAAGAGAAAGTTTATTTGATTACCTTGAGGATTCTTCCTTCAATACATTTAACTGGGTCCTTACAAATCTCAGACACAATATATTGGTATAATGTGAACAGAGGTAAAATCTGTAGCAAAATAGTAGGTCATGCAGCTATAAACATCATACAGGGTACAATTATGGAAATACACATTGCAATTACATATAAAAAGTATATAGATAATCTAAGATTACTGCTTTGACCATCACACACCAGCAATACTTCTCTTATGCTTTCTGAAAGATTAATGCATTGCAAAGTTTTTCAGTTCACTAAAGCTAACCCCTGATACTACCTCGCATGTGATTCACAATGTAGGAAGTGAAGTTTGTCCAAATGATTCTCTGTGTTCAAGGTGGGGTATTTTACCACATCATTACTGAGTAAACCTACCAAAATAGGTTGATACAAGGGATTTCTAAAACTGCCTGCATTTTGATGCCAGATTTTTTTCAATACAACTAACAGAAGAATAGAATTCTGCAAGCTTTTAAAATAAACACAATGAAGTCCTGCAACTAAGTGAAATTATGCCAGTTGTAAAATTGACAAATTTATTTACATTCATTTTAATTTTTTTTTTTTTGCAGGGACAACTAACAGAAAAAACATTTTAAAACTGAGCTCTATTAAAGTATAGAGACACTGTATATCCCTCCAGTATCTGAAGGGGGCCTACAGGGAAGCTGGAGAGGGATTCTTCATCAGGAACTGTAGTGATAGGACAAGGAGTAATGGGTACAAAGTGAAAGAGAGGAAATTTAGGTTAGATATTAGGAGGAAGTTCTTTACTGTGAGGGTAAGTGAGACAGTGGAGCAGGTTACCTGTGAACTTGTGCATGCCCCAACCATGCAAGTGTTCAAGGCCACGTTGGATGAGGTGTTGAGCAACCTGGCCTAGTGGGAGGCATCCCTGCCCTTAGCATAGGACGTTGAAACTATATGATCTTTAAATGTCCCTTCCAAACCTAAACATTCTATGGCTCTATGGTCTATTGTTATACAATATTTCAGAAAAAGCAGATTCTTTCCTAACAGACTTATGTGTTTATTGAAAATGAAAGAACTTCCAAACTTAATTATTGTTCAGCTTTTACATTTTTCTTCACTTTAAAATGTCCCCAAGCTTAGAAAACACTAACAGCATTGTTAGATTTTTGCCAAATTCACTTACAGTTTTCATAATGTAGCTTTATACTTCTGAATTTGGATTACAAATGCTTGAGGCAAATGTTTTAATTGTACCCATACAGTTTCCTATTGATATTTGAAGTAGTTCAACAAAATTAGTCTTTGAAGTTTTATTTTTAATAAAACTTGAATCTGGATGTATTTTGATTTAAGTGACAAATCAACTTAGCGCCCACCATCTAAAACATTCCCACACAATAAGCATTCAGGGGAAATGAAGCTCTCATTCAGCTCAAACTGCAATTTTGACCATGATCCAGGAACTGGATCTATATTCTGCTGGCAAAAGTGCAGAAAGAATCAAAGATGCGCATGGCCATGTGAAGCAAGCAGTCAAATTAAGTGCCTCTGTCTCCAGGTAATTGTCTGCTCCTGGATTTTATTGGATCTCCCCCAGCCAGGACAGTTACACAAAGCTAAATAACAAAGTGAACTTCAGTAATGCAGGATGGGAAAAAGCAACAATGGCAGTTAGCCTGAAGTTCCAAAAGAAATCAATCCAACAAATGGCTTGCTGACAAAAAAAAAAGTGGAACATCTTTCTGCCTCCTCCTGTCTAACTCCCCTTCCATCCCTATGTCCTAACCTTTGTTACTCCTTGCTGCCAGCCTTGCAATCTTTTCCCTTCCCTGGCACTGGCTCTGCCATTTGCAGGACCTTGTCATAAGTGGATTCAACTCAAAGCAGGAATAATCTATCTACTTTTTCACATGGAGAGTTTTCTGTCATGCCTGATTTACAGAGGTATAAAATAATCACCTGACAGGAAATTCTGTTGGTACATACAAGATCAAATTAGAAAAGAGAGTATTGCATCTTTTTCAGTACTAGTAATCAATTCAATGCATTTATTCTAACGTACAGCACTGCACCTTCAAAGGAAGCTGGGTTCAAGTGCAAATGGTCAGACATTAAATGGAGGAAATAGAAATATGACCAGCACAGGAAGGAAGTTATAAAACAATAAAAAATACAGAGGAATAAGAGAACATGGAAAGGAGAAAGGCAAAAGGGACTTTCATCTACTGTAAGTTCGATTATTGAAAGCATTCTGGACATACTGCATTTAAAGCATTTTTCTGTAGAGTGTATTTTAAGTAGCATATAACAGAAAATTTCCTCTAAAATGCCTAAGCTAAATGAACCATGAATTGTCATCTTCCAGAATAAAAAATTTTCCTGTGTTTTCTAAAACTTGTATGCAGCAAGCTATGCCCTGTTTTAAGTACCACAGAACCAAGCCATAGGAGTATTTTGCTAGTGAGGTTATCTCGTAAGTACACCCACACAAGAAAGTAAGACTAGGTGTCTTAAAAATCATTTCCAGACTATAAAAACAATACTTACTATTAAATTTTGTTTCGCACAATGAAGTTCAAACATAATGAAATTCAGACTAGCAACTACAGTAGAGATATCAGCTCTGTAGCGATCAGAGAACAGGTCAATACCAGGAATAAGAATATTTGTTTCATATTGTACAAAGTCATAGTCAGATGTTGGATGTGGAAGAGAAGCTCTAAACAGGGTCTGAAAGTAATAACAATGAATTGTTTGTGAAAATGTGTACAGGTATTAGTGAGACACCATAAACTCCAACTCAAAAATGACTTGATAAACACAACTCCATAAATGCCTTAATTATTCAGCTGTTTCCAGCCACAAGATGGAATACATTTTTAGAGAAAATGTTGTATGTGTGAAGCTGATGGAGCAATAAACAAGCTGTAAATAGTCTAAGGACAGCATGCCTCCCATTGTTTCTGGGAGAGCTGCTGACTTTAGAGCCAGTTAAAAGCTAGTTTCACCTTTAACTAGGTCAGATAGTTATCAGCTTATCAGCTAGTGAAGCTTAAATCATATAATTTAAAGCTACTATAAAATTTAATAATTTCTGGGAGAGTTGCTGACTATAAAGTCAGTTCAAAGCTTGTTTCACTCTAGCTCCACCTTGAAGTCAGCTAGCACAGCCTAAATCATATAACCAAAAACAAACATGAAATTCAAGGAAATAATTTTAATGTTCGCTCTTCAAAAGGGAAGAAAGCTAACATTGTATCTGATGTTGGATATTCCTTCCCAATTGTGTTTATCTTGGTATAATTAACAATTATATTATGGAGAAACTTGCATTTACACTCAGTTTGGAGATATTAACAAGCCTAAAGCCTACACCAGAGGTGGAATTTAAACAAGGTTATAAAAGCTTTCCAATTCAAGGAACAAATTATGGCTTGAACTTCTTGCAGTGCAGTGACAGTAATTGATTATATTTTTCAAGACAATCACCCTGCAAGCTGCTTCTATTCCAATTAATATCAGACCCACTTCAGTCAAGTCACAATTATTTCCACTGTTATACAACTGGAACAAATGCTTGCTACCATTTCTGTCAAAAGGAGGAATCACCATTGTTCAGCTTTGTAATTGTTCAGCAATTACAGTGCTAGAAGCAAGTCAAAATTCTCATTAACTTTGTTTCTTCAACTTGTTCTCCCTTTGGTGAACTTAAGTTTTCCAATGTGGCCTGGGATAGGTCTCACAGTCACAAGCATGACCCAAGATATCAGACAGTGTCATGGCTTGGTTTTGGAAGAAACCTGATAACTTCCTGAAGCTGCACTGGGATGGGTAGAGTATAACAGGCAGAATACTTGCAGTTCTGTTTCCTGTGCTACTTTTGATACTGACATCTTAACTTCCATTTAAAAGCAAACTGAAACTTGGGTTTTTTCTCCATAGGTCTTTCTTCCGAAAGTCCGCAAACTTAATTTTAATGATCTTATTTTCTTTGTGAGTGAAACGGGATCATTTTTAATAACCTCTGGTTTTAGATCAAACTTATTATAGAGTTCAGGTTTTAGTATCACAAACTAATATTTTCCAGTGCTAAAAAATATTCAAATTTTTTTTTTCTAAGAGTCTGTGCTCTTGGTTGAAAATTTAAGACAATCTGTGAAGAATCTACAGATCTAAAAGACAGCACTCTGCTGTTGTTGATGCCATACAGCTCTTGAAGTATTCTGCTCATTGAGCAGAATACTTTAAGAGAAGAAAAATATATTTGACTATCAAATGTTTTAGTCATCTTCCCTTTTCAGTATTTTTCTCTGAGACACTCTAGTCTCCTATTGAAGTGATAATTTTTAGGCTATAATACAGAAGTAATGTTAAAAAACAAAGAATAAAAACATTGTATCTAATATGCATAAATTGTCAACTATCTCTCATCTCCATTTTTCCTTTACAACCAAAACAAAAAAAAGAGAATTATTTTAACAGAGGGTCATTTTAAAAGCAATTTGTTAACTTCATGAATATGAACTGAAATTGCATTCTTACCTTAAAGAGTATTGCAGAAAAATAGCAGTATTTTGTTCTTAATCTTATCTTTGATGTTGTTATATACCTAAAGCACAACAAATAATAAGAAATGTGAACGTACCCATCAATATAAATTATTGAAATAAATGGGTTTTTAGCCTAATGTGACAATAATACTTACACAATCTAGATGTTTTTCATACTGGAAAACAACTGCCTGCTTTTAAATGGGTGCTCAGCCACACCATGCAAAGAAGCTTTTGACCAAAGACAAACCCAGACAAAGGGAGTTGTATAGGTTATCTTCACACTTACAGGAGAAACACAGGCAATCTAAGTGCAAACTCCATCTCATACAAAACTAAAAAGATCAAGCAGATTAGGCAACTCACACTTTAAAGTGTATTTCTTTCCAAACAAGAAGCCTAAGAAAACTAACATGGAGTTTAACATGGCAGGTCTCTAGCTAAATGTAATGATTCCCACACAGTACCTCAGCAGAGCCTGAAACCATCCTGGGAGCAGGATAGTCCTATGATTAACAGCCCTAGAAATCTTCACTTCAATATTAGAATCCTTTAATCTGCATTTTACAGCCTATGACTAAGTTGCTGTAGAAAGAACAACTCAAGAAGAACATGTTTAACAGTCCAGGTCAGGTCTAAACACAAAAGAACCACCTGAGGGAGAAGCCAGGAGGACAGCTCCCTCCAAATCCTGCCAGGATTTGGAATGTACATATTAGCAGCAAAGGGACAGTATCCAGTGCGGCAAACAGGTGCCACAAAAAGCAGCCAAAGCAAAATAGGTGCCACCTGTAAAAGCAGCTGGGGACTCCCCTAACTGGACCCAAGACTGAACCACAGCTCTGAATTAAGAGAGATGCCATTTATAATCAAGATAAACTCACTCCTTTTCCTTTTGGGTGCTAATTCTAAGTGTGGCAATGCCACTTCATCCTGAAATACCCATGCTAGTTAGTACTTGCAAAGCTACCTTGGCTTATAGATATTTTACAGTGCTATTAATACAACCTGCTTCAGAGGTAAGGCACTTTACTTAAGGATGAAACTCTGCCCTTCCATGGTTATAGTGTTTTTAAAGTCATTTAATACTGTCTTGGGTACTTCTAGATTTTTCTTTTGTACAATACACCGAGGAACAGCTCAGAATTACATTCACAGTGTTTTACCAGCATTCAAGGAGTACTGGATGGAAATATTTATTGATGGTAGATTTTTATAAAGTAATTCAAATTTCATTTAGTTCTAATTCACCAGAAAACCAGTACTTTAGGCAGTAAATCTGACCTCAAGATACATTAATATTTAATATGTGCAGTACCTTGGGAAATGTGATATTTTGATTGAAAATCAATATGACTGTAAAATCCTTGCACTTATGACTGTTTATCATTTTGTTTTCTTTTAATGATTTCACCATATAACATACAGCTGCATTTATGATCAAAGATGAGCACTCTAGAAAAGGGAAAAAACAATATTCTCCAAAGAAGCAAATTTCTCCCTGAAAGGAAAAATTACTCTGCTTTTGATGAGTCCTTTTTATAACAACTCATTATTGGTTTTTAATTAATTTGAAGTTGCCTCATATCTTGGATGAGCAATTTGTTTAAAATACGATAGGAATACATATATGGGTAAGATACTTACTGAGCTATCTTAGCCACTAGGACTGCTGCATGTAAACATCCCCAAGCTCCAGCCTGAGAAAGAAATTTCTGACTCATATCAGTTGATCTTCCAACTGCAAAGGAGTCTGTAACATCTTTTGGAAAACTTAACTCTTGCCAGGTGTTAAGAGCATCAGCAATGTTGAGTGTTTCATCAAGGGATTGACACCAGTATTTAAAAGCAGCTCTGTAACATAAAAAAATACCAGCATATTGCTGACATTTTCCAAAGTGGAAGATAAGACCTGCTTCATTTTTTCTTTATTCACTGAGATTTAACTAATTCTGATTGGGTCAAAAACTGAAATACAGCTTCTATAACAGAAAAGAAGAGATACCATTCCTGGTCAAGAGACATATTGGGACTCAAATCCCCAAGCCACAGACATTACTTCTTAAAAACACAAAAGTGTATCAATAATTTGCTTACTGGCAATTAGGTAGCTAAGAAAAATAAACAATGTATAGGAAAAAGCCCTCTCAAAATACAGCTAATAGTAAGTTAGATGAAAGAACTAGCGGACAGCACAGGAATTTACAAGACAGTTGAGAGGTATAGGACTGACAATTAAAAAAAATGTAACTGTGTTCCTTTTTAATCCAGTAACTATGTACCTTTTATTTCCAGCATAAAAGTGAAGATTTCCAAGTTCATGTAGAGCCTGTACCTTGAGGTCTCTCTGGTTACTCATCTCAAGGATTCCTATAATTTATTTTTCATCAATTAAAAAAAAAACATTGTCATGAAAAAACATATCATTAAAAAGTTTACTGAACCTTGCACAAATTTGGCCTAAGTAGACATGAATTCGCATGTAATTCAATGCATAAATATTTTTCTCAATTTATTGGTCTTGTATATTTTACCTTCAAATGTACCATTTCTTATTACAACTAACTTTGAAAGCAAAAATAAGATATATGGAGCTGTTTACATAATCTTTGTATTTTTGTTTTGTCAGACCTCTCAAATTTCTTCCTGTTCACAAGATAAACTGGAAAGCAGGTCATTGGCCCTGCTAAACAACTCTGCCTGCATACAGCACAGCAGCACTCTCACAGACACATTTTTGGAACCTGTGCTGCAAATAAAACCACTTAGAGCTGCTACACTTGACCTGTTGAGCCATACAGCAAAAAACAGGTAGTAGTGAGGAGGTGTGACTGTGTAAGTAAAGCCATACCAGAACCTAAGATGGAAGCCAAGTAACTAGGTCACATATCCAAATGCACAGAACCTAAAGTCTGTTTGCTAGGAAAAAAAAAAAAAAACTGTCATGGAATTAAAACGAATCTGCTAAACATGATATCAAATTCTGAATTGAGGATTAATCAGCATTACACCACTGAAGTAATGCTTTTTCATAAAATGAGATAACCATAACAATTACGAACCCGCTTGTGGCCTGCTTAGGATCTAATGCAGATTTCCTAAATTGAGAGGAAAAAGGTTGTACATTCCTGGAAACCAGCCTTCAGACAGTTACAGGTGTCTGACAAATGAAAAATAACAATAGAATAAACATATATAAACACAGGCAGAATGTTGTTACTTCTTATCTGTAAGCAGAAATTTATGAAAAAAAATTACCTATTGTTTGTTCATAGGAAGATATAACTACTGAAATCTGTGACTTTGATATTGGTCTACTCTCAACCATACTGGAGAAATTATATTTTTCTTGAGAAAGGTCACACGGTGTCGGTAGAAATATCACTTCATCTACCACGCTAAATTTCAGCTTCCTGCTTGAAGATATGTGACTGCTGATTGCTCTTCCAGTATTTTCTAGATTAGAAAAGTGATTTATATGATCAGTTTGGAAAAGTATTATACTATTTCTAGCACCCCAACTATTTCCAAACCATGTTAATGAAACAAATATAAACTTCCTGTGTACCCTATTTCCATTTGGTTTCCTATGCTCTAATTCTGTGTGTCCCCTAATTAAACTCATTGGACATAATTCATTGGTCAGGGTAACCAAAGGGTATGTGCTCAGTTAGTGAAAACAAACTTGGAAAGATCTACCAGACAGTCCTCTGACAGAATAATGGCTGCAGACAGATAGGTGACACAGCTGCATGAAAAAAATCAGCATCCAACTATTAGACAATTCATAGGAAATCAGGCTTAGAGCTTGTGCTTGGAGAACTTCAAATTTAACTTCATATTCTATATTTTTTCTAATTGTCAGTAACTAAAACTTGAATTTAGAAAAATCTGTTCCTTTCACTCTTTGCTATTTTAACTGCCTATACACTTTATAAAGGGCAAAACACTTCAATGAATCACTCACCTTGTGTGTGTGCAAGAAATAATGAAAGTAGTTTCCTGCTGTGTCTCAGTGCTCTGCTTTGATATTTAGATTTTTCTAGAGTTTCTTTAAAACATTTCAGTGTATCATTCACATCAACAGGCACACAAACCAGGGCTTTTGCTTGATTGTGATCTAAAAGGAATTAATAATTATGGAGAAAAAACTACAATATGTAAATATTTTTAGTAAACCACTCTGTAAAATATATTTGAACCTTTTCATAACTTCAGAACTAAAGTATATTAAAATATTCCCATTTTTTTTCCTGTTGCTTTATGAATTAAAGCAAATTATTAACCACCAGGAACATTAATTCTGTCAATAACAGTGCTGATTCACACTAACTTATGGGTGTATTGCTGGATATCCAAAAATAACAAAAGAAAACTGGAGCAAGACCACCATGCTGCCTCACAGGCTGTAGGTTATCTGGCACCTGCTTTTCTCTGCTTTCAGACATAGTCTGAATATATTTTGGAAGATCTTGACAACATTACAATCCATCCGAAATATCAAGAACACCAATTTGAAGATAAAGCTCAGTTTATAATAAAAGACAAATTGTAGGAGAAGTGGAAGACTATGATAAGGAAAGGGAACAGAATTTTTAAAAAAATCAGTATGAAACAAAGACAAAACTGGGAGAAAAGAGAACACACAACATTGAATTGTGCTCTGACCTGTAGAATCATTATTCACTGGAGGATTGAAAAAGCATCCAGGAAAAAACCCTTCACTGGCAGAACGAGCAACAGGCAGCTGTAATTTGTACCCTATGTAGTTTCTGCATCTCATCTAAAAAGCAGGATTTGTTTCATAAGAACTGAATAATATTAAGAAAAATTGACATTTAGTTCTTACAGCTAAATATCTTTATACTCAGTCATATGACAAAATAACAAGAGGACTAATTAAGAAAGACACCAGTGGCTCATAACTAGTACCCTTGTCAGTAAGAGATGAAACATTCACACCTAAATATTGAATAAATGTGCTTTGAAATTACTGCACTAAACTTGTCTCTTACTTAGTATTTGCCATAATCATTAGCAACTCCTCGATGTTCTGCAAATATTCCAGCTTTTTTTCTCCAGACGAATGCATGCTTGCACAGAACCTGTCACTAAGCATGCCTAAAGGACATGTTGCCTGGGAAACACAATGGAATGCTAAATACAGAGGTACAAAATAGTTCTAAGCAATAACAACAGCAGCTTAACTCTGGCAGAGAAGCAAACTTCCAGACTTCTATAAAGGACTAATCCACAAAAGACTTTTATTTTGCTAAGGTAGTTACACCACTTGAGAAGCAGAAGGACCAACACAACTAGTTCTCGAATTCTCTGAATAGCATTTATTTAAGAAATGTAACCATAAACTCCAAATTTCTTACCTGAAATCCTTATTACTATTAGCTAACACTCGTCTTTAATCTGTAAGCTGTCTCTCAAAACTAGGATTACTTTTCCACAGCTCAGTTACCAGCACAATGAAGGGGATTGCTATGGTGCCCTCCTATAGACAAAGGACCATGTTTGAATGGCTGGGCCAGAGAGAGTCAGCAGGAAACAGAGAACACAGAGCTCCCCAGCTGCCCTTGAGAGCCACGGGCGCCTTCAGAGCCCCTGCACGCCCTGGGCACCACTGTGCTATGGCAAGGCAGTGGCTCCTGAACCCCATGTTCGTGTTCAGAACAAACCTCTTTGGTACTCCAAATCCCACTTCCCCCTCGTCTCCTTCAAGTCCTCTCTTTACTTTAGTGATAGAAACATACTGAAAATATCCACAGTGAGACTGACTTCAGCAAAACTTCTTAGAAATAAGCCTTACATTTTAAAAAAATGGAAAACTCTAATTTCTAATAGCTAATTCAATGAAAAATTTCCAACTGGCACTGTTAAGCAAATATATAGAGCCATGGCTTTTAATGAGAGGAACTTGCTGAGCTGCTTAGGGGTTCTTTTGGTGGCAATCATTGTCTGTGTTTGGCTTAACTCAATTTTATTAACTTCTGGAGCAGTGTTCCAATGCAGAAGCAAAGCAATATCCAAATAAGTATTTTAAGGTTAAAAGAGTGGCATAAAGAAATAACATGAAATTAGATTTAGGCTTATAATATGGAATGGGTATGTTGTGCATGGAAGAAATGTCCTCTGGGTCACCTGCTGCTCTTGGAATCATGTCATACAAGCCTTTTCATGCACTTCAATCAATTATGTTCATTAATTCGTTATAATTGACTATTTGGGAACACCTAAGAAAGCATATTAAGCTAATCAGAGAAACTGCTTCTCCACATTTAGCTCACATTAAGAGTCAGTGCCACAAAAAGAAATCTGTGTTTCACCTTTTGCGCATCATCAGACAGATATCTTGTGAAATGGGATTCATGGCTGGCTGAGCCACTGAACTGCTGTATCCTCTCCAGCAGCTGCCTCTGAGCGTACACCAGGAGTGGACTCACTTGTTCTGTGAACATCTCACTGGGAAAAAAACCAAAGTGTAGTAATTAAGCAATATAATGGTATATTAAACTATATAATGTTAACTTTTTTAGTTTTTATTAGAGCTGGTATAACTTACTGTGTGCATATGTTAAATTGTACAGCTATGTGCACCAGAGCTTCCCACTTCTTCATGTGATATAACAATTCTATTGTTTTAAGAACCAGATTACATATCCATCTCAGGTCAACCACATTCACATCATCCATGGGAGGCTGGGGATGAAGACCAGAACCACCATTCTCATCCACAATACCTCCTAAACAACTGGGAATGCAAAACTCTCCTTCAGGATCCACAATCTACAGTGAAGAAATATTATTATACCTGTTATTTTCAAATGTGCTTTTAGGACAAATCAATTACAGAGATCAGAATGTACTGTAATCATCTAAAAAACTTGTTACAGGGAATAACCTGAAGATACCAGACTATAATGCAAGAAAGAGAAAACTCTCTCTAGTGAAAATGTGATAATCAAGAGTTATCTTAATAAAATTTTTACCTTAAGAGAGCCGCTTGCTTGTAGGTCAATTATCATATCAATGATCGTGTCTGATGCAAAATAAAATGGCAACCAGATGGTGTGGCAAAGAAAATCCCAGGTGATGGGAAATGCATCCGTATGGGAATGTGACTGGTTAGCAATCAGTTGAAATTCTTGAGTGTAGTTCCACAGATCTCGACAAGCATTTTGAAGCAATGTCCAGTGGCCACCACGGTGAGCAAGAACCTGTGAATGCCATTCAAAATATAACTATACCTTGGAAAGGCAGAAATTAAAAGCTTCATTCTTTTATTGCAAAACTCAGGCATAATTAATATTTCAGAATTACAGTCTAGGCATTACAAAACCTTAATTTTTACCTTTTCATGGAAGGACTAATTTATAATTGAACTTAATTGTAACTAATTGTAGGTTTTGGTGTGAGAATAAGAAATAAAAATTAATTCACACCACCTATATGTGTGTTTTTCCTTGGGTTTAGAAGGTTTTATGGGAACAGTACTTAGGCTGCATTTCACTTCAACCACTGATTCTCCTGTTTCTAGTGTGGGATTCACTAAGACCTATAAAGAGAAAGTTAAATCTCCAAGTATTTTCAGAAAAATTTAACAAACATGAGAAGGAAAGTTACAAAGGTCAAATGAAAAATAGAACAATTACATAAATTATTGAATGTTTGATAGAAATATATATTATGATAGGTGATATGGCTGACATTTCATATATTGTACTTGGATATTTTTCAGAAGATGAGAAAACACTACTTTTAAACAGTGAATTTGTTTTTCATTTTCTGAGGTCTTTTCATGTAGAAAGCAGTAAGTATTGCAAGACATGCTTAATGCATTAATTACTAATTCTTAGCAATATACAGTTTAATAAGAAACCAACCACATCTTACCACTGCTCTTTTCAAATGCAAGAAGATGCTTGTAAAATGCTTCAGTAAAAGGGTATTTGATGGAACCCGGTCCTGTTTTTCAGTCTTTGATGTTCGACTTCGAGGAGTTCGACTCTGTTTATTTTTGCTTTTAGGAGATTTACCTGTAGCTGAAAACAAAAAGCTCCCTCATTAAAATTGAGTTGAAGTTCTCAAAAAAAAAAGAAAAAAACCAGTCAGCTAGGATTTTCCTGTGGTGGCTAAATACTTAAATGTTAGGAAATGCCAATGTTAAGGTTATCATCATGTTTGTAAGGTTATGATATTTAAAACACAAGATGCTTTTTACTTAGGAATTGGGATGAAAACGAGTTTGAGCAAAATACTAATGGGTACCAAATAGCTTTCAGCCTCAAAGTTAAAACACAATCCTCATTTAAGTTCTAGGAAGAAATCACCACAACAAGAAATCTCTTGGCAAGCTTGCAAGAAGCTTTCTTAAACAGAAACCTCTTAAAGGAGATGTTAGGAAGAAAGGAGGATTTCTGATAAATTCTGTGGTATGTGTAGAATTCCTTCATTATTTAATTCACTATGAAATATCCCCCAAGGTGAAAGGCAAAGCTTCATGGTAGTGGAATATGATAATATCTGAACTATAGGTTTCAGGCAGAAGCTAATTCCTATATAATACTTGAACTCTATGGCAAACTACACATTTTACATAATTCTTTTAATCAGAACTGTTGCAAATGCTAGGAGATAGTAAAGAGGACTTTTATCAGGTTTCAGCCAATTTCAGTGTGTCTCAGCGACTGGCAAGCATCAAGGCAAAGGTGTTTCTGTAAAAGTAGGCTGCTGCAAAGAGAACCAGTGAGATAGAGAAATTCAAGTGCTAGTTTTTGTCACACCTCCTTGGAGAAGGCAAAGAGGACAGCTGATTTTACCTAAAGAAGTCCTACATGGAAAGACAGGAGAATTTTGATCTTTACTGCCATGGGAAGAACATGTCCCTGAAGAGTTATTGAAAAGACCAGGCCTGTGATTACTTGCTGAACTTCTGGTACCTATGCAGGCTTTGTGCTGACTTGTACACTACCACTGACATCTGAGGAAATCAAAGTCCTGCATTTCACACCTACTCACAGATAGGAGCCCTTTGGCTCCTGTTGGAACCTCATAGATTAAAAATAGCTAGAATAATAATAAATATTAAATGTGAAATACAAAGAAATTAAATACAAGTGGCAAAAAATGGTTTCTGAGGTAGCTTCTGACACAGGGAAACACTGGGGAGAAAGCAGTAAAGAAGGAAAATTAAATTCTACTTAAAATCTGAAAGATAATAATAACCTTCAGTCTATAACTTACAAAACTACTTACAGAATGACCTAAGAAAATTTTGACCTAATAGGAAATGTAAAAGAAATTACCAATCAATTACAAACACCAGAAATGGAAAGAAATTATCAATGCATTCAGAATAATTTGGAATATTATCAATTTAATATGTGTAGGTAGTGTGTTATCTGCAAACCTAAAGCTAGTATAATTATTCTTTTTTAAACTTACAAACTTACTAATAAATTACAGGATAAAGAATAGCTAATTGATAAAATGTAATATATTTTTAATAGATTAAACAATGCTCAGAATTATTAGATATGCCACATCACGTACTATGACTTCTGTCATACTAGGTGTGCCAAAAAATATGGGGGACAATTGAAACTTAGAAATGTCTTCTATTACCTTGGCATGACTGACTGTTTTTCCAAAAGTGATGTGGACAACTAATGATGGAGGTCAAGACAGACAGAAATCAAAAGAAACAAAACCGTAAGTTGAAACTGATTCCAGTTGTGCACCAATAAAAATTCTTACAGGTTTGGGTTTCAGTCTCTTCTGACTTTTCAAGGAGAGGAGGAGTTGTTTTTCCCATGTTATCATCTGCAGCTTCTCTTGCCAGTACAGTGCCAGAATTGTTTAACGAGAATATCTCAGGATCCAAAATATTGTAACTGCAGAATGGGAGAAAGAGAAGAAAACAAAAAAAACCCCACATACAACATCAAAAAGAATTTTTATGTACATCCACAATATTCAGTTTCTCAGAAGTGATTAATTTCCAGCAGCTTTAGGAGTAAGAGATAATGAATGATAGCCAACTGTTATAAGGAACCAAAAAATTAACTTAATGTAGTATAGTTCAAAGCTTTCATCTCACCAATGAAGTTAGCAACCAAAACTGTGCCTGATGTCCACAAGATGGAAAACAAAACTTTTTACATAGTAACAAGTAATTCATATTTGAAAGCTGAACTGTTCATATGAATATATTGTAATTCAGATCTGTCTGCAGTAACAGCAATAACACAATGATCTCTGTTAATAGCAATCACTGATAGTGCAGGAAGATGTACCTGTCCAGATGCTGTAAACCACTAATTCCAATGTTATATTGCTCTTCCAGGTTCTTTTTAAATAGGTGGTAGTGTGCAACGGCCAGATAGATATTCATCTGAGACTTCCAGGGCATCTCTTCAAGACACATTTGACAAAAGCGACTTCGGGTTACGTATTTACTCAGCAGCATCACTAAGGTTTGATGAGCTAATATCTTCAACTTATCCTTGGCTTTGCTAAACCAAAACATATGAAGTAGGAAAAAATGAAACCCTGTTTTCTTGAAGCTCTACAAAAAACAGTCCTGGTAAAGATACACACTGATATTCCGCTGCATATCCCCAGATCTATATGCATAAGCACATAAGCATATGACATATTCCTAAATAAAAGACTTTTACTTTAGCCAAGAAAAGCAGCTGTGCTTTCCCTCTTTAAGTGCACTTAACACACAATAAATCCTATTTTATATTTTATCAGCTTCTATAAGATAATTGTCTCAGTACTTTAAAGAGTTTAGATCATTTTGAAGTTATTTGTCCCTGAATTGTACAGATTATGATAGCAAATACAGTGTGCTTCAAAGTCAATTCAGGAGAGTCTTCTATTATACTATAAACCTGAATTTTTATTTTTTTTATTGCTTTGCTTTGGAAGTTAAGCACATCCAGTATGAAGAGAACATAGTATTTCAAATCTGGATGCCTGCCTTTAATTTCCAGCCAAAGTTCTTTAAGGTTTCCCTGAGAGATGAAAAAATTCTGTATTACTTCACAGACATACAATGCTATATTTAAACCAAATATTTTCTTTTTAAATTAACTGTAAACTGGTTCCTTTATTAATCTAAATTATTTTTCTGCCTGTTTTTCACCTTTAAAATGTGGGCAGAGTAGTATACCACATAAAATTTTGATTATATTATACAGCATTACTATTATGTAAGACACAAAAGAGTAGCTGATAAAAACCCAAGATAGGTTTAACATCCCCTCTTCTGCTAAAAGCTACAAAACTCATTTTAAGTAAGGTAGGGTTTCTTCTGTCAAGGAGAAATAACATTTTTGCATGGTTTAGGTGAATATTTATAAGATTATATGGAAACATTTTTTAGGTTATTTAAAACACTTCCAGAATCAGTTACATGATTGCTTATATGCAAATATTTATAGTTTCCTATTTGCTAACTACCATAAGTGACCAAAGGACCGAGTTATGAATACTACACATTCTTTTAGGTCAGAAGGTAATGTTATTGGCAAGTTAACCAAATATAAACAAATACCTGCCAAAAGAAGAGGTGAATTTTTTTTTTTAATCAAAAACCAGTTTTGTGGAAGCTACAGAACAGATAGTCCAAAAAGACTAGCACAAAGACCACAAAAATCATTCTGAAACTACTACTACTATTATTATTTATTTAATAATAAATATTTTTATTAGATTTGTAACAAATAAACTTCCCAACACAGTTTTAAAAGCCTTATAATACACGGCTTATCAGAGCTTCTCCACCTTGATTAATCATCATGCTCAAGCTAACACAACTGAAATCCAATCTTTGATTATTAATACAAAGACTTGAAATCATTAACTATTAAACGGAAATGCAACAGATTTTGTTTCCCTGAGTGGAAATCAATTTTATACTCAAGAACATCAGAAAAATGAGAGGACTGTGCAGAAATTAGTCTCTTTGATATAATACAAAAACTAAAATAGCCACTTAATTGTAATCTAAATTTCAGTAAAAATATTTTTTTCCTCTATATGAGCCTGACAACTGTGTTAATTTACTTTTGTGTTTCTGTAGACTTCATTGCATCTGGATTTTTCATTAAATACTCTCTGAGAGGTCCTTTCTTAGGCACAGCTTCTTTTGTTGGTTTCTTTGAAGGTGATGCCTTTGGTTTCCCTGAAGGTGGGGCATTCTTTCCCTTTAAAAAAAATCTTGCATCAAAATGTTAAATATACTTCAAATAATTATTTATACCTACATTATCAATTACTCGAGGTATAGAGCAGTTTGGCTTACATAGGAACAGAACATTAAAAAAAATTCTGGAAATGGTTGTCAAAATAAGACTGCAAAAGAAATACTTAAAAATTCCAGAAAACATCACCATTTTTCTGGAAAGCACATGTCGAATGCCTGACACAAAGAAGCCATCCAGGTCCCTCAACATTTTCTTTCATATACCAGTGTGTTCATCACAGAAATAATGATAGTTTCTTTTCCTAATATTATAAACAGTAAAACTTTGCAATACAAAAACGGAGACAGAAAACCCCTTTTCCTAATCTATCTTAGATGCTAGCAGTATTTCAACAGTATTAGAGGATTATGAGGGAGAAAACTCTTCCTGAAAAATAATACAAATCCATTATTTTTATCTTCCAGTAAAAGTAAAAATTTATTTTAAATTAATTCTGAACAAAAAGCCTTTACTGTGCAATTAGAACATCTGCACAAGGAGTTAACCATGAACAATTACTCACAATAAAGTCTAAGTATGTATTGTACAAAAAGGCCTGAGCTGATCTCCTTTTCTGAATGTGATGGTACACAAGACATTTCCTATTACCACCATGTTCTTTTCAAGGGAGTAAGGAAAGGCAAGTTTCTTCTGATTTTGGAATTCCTTATTCTGACTCATCTCACATTCTCACAATTGTTGGTCTTTCATATGAATCCCATGCCAACTTTTCTTCCTGGTTTTAGAACTGCAGAGGTCAGCTGAGGACTAGAGTTTGTATCCCAAATTTTAGGATCTGTGGATGTCTCTAGATGAGATTTTTATGAAGACAATTTTTGAAAAATTATTTTGTTCTTATGGTATTGCTACCCAGTAAAAACACACAACTCCTTAAAAATAAAACTCACTTTCTGAACTCCTGCAGCACTTGGGCTTTCTCCCAGAGTGAGAGATCTTGCTTGTGTTGAAATTCCATCAGTACCAAGGAAGTTCTCATTCCTCCTGATGAAAAATATTTTTTAAATCATTATCATAATAATCAGAATGTTAAGCTCCTTCCATAGTAAAAGATTATCTTTGGGAACATATAGAGCACATCATGCAATTCCTATTTCATTTGCAGTTTTAAATTCAAAAGACTTTCCTTTCTTCATCCTCTTAAGAAAATAGGAAGTGTTCATTTTCAACCTTTATTAATGAAATCTGAATTTCTGAGTAACAGCCATATCACCTTCCTAATGCCTAGTAAAATAAAATAGCTTTCTTCATTACCCAAATTATACTACAGAATTTTGCAAATAATTTCTTCACATCCTATTGTTTTGGTCTCTTGTAACCACAATTCCTGTTCCCTAAAATATCTACCTCATTTTCACTCAATATTTGCCTTTCATATTTTAGAAATACTGATGTGCTTTTTTTAAAAACAATCTTCTCAGCTAAGTGTCTATGATTTGGCTCCATTTATCTTTTCCCCACAGAATTTTTTGACACTATAGGAGGCTCTGATCAGTTTGCTTTTGATTTAACCCACCATACCTTCCCAAGCTATGCTACCACCCCATAATAATAGCTGTGTAATCCACGTTCATGGAACTTCTGCAGACTAGGAGTCATGGAAATTACTCCTGATGGGTCTTCTAATGGGTAAAACTTTGAGTTTCTTTTGTAACTGTGACTCTCATGAGCCTAAGCAGTAGCTTTTCACTACTACTGCAATAGAAATCTACCTTTTCAAGGTATTTTCCACACTCTCTGCCCACTCCAGAACACACTGAAACTTCTCTTCATTCAGGACTTTGTGCAAAAGTTGAACGAAGAACTCCAGGAAACGTGTGTGGGCTTTGAATTTAAGCACTGCAATAAAGGAACAAATAACACAGGTGTTTAAGCCGTAGCAGAATTCTGAAGCCAGCTAGAATTACAGCTACGTATGCCTCAAAGCACTTATTTATGTCATGTTATGTACTCATAGTGACACTAAAATCAGGGATACACAATGGCAGTTGCTAAATGCTTCTTGTGATTGAGCTTATGATTCTGGATGCCTATTCTATTTAATACACTCCTAGAATTACAAACATTATAGAGACAGATTTCTGTGAATTCCTCTTCCAGTGAAATAATTTCATGTGGAAATGGGGTACCTCAACTTTAAAAGAACATTCCATAAAAAGACAATCTTCGAAAATTTGGTACATTTTTAAAATTTACTTGTTTCTAAGGTTATTAGAAAACATACAGGATTCAATTTAAAATATTAACATTTTATATACTTAGCATGAACACCCCAAATAATTGGTTGCATTCACTTCTTAATGTGTTTATACTGAGAACTTTTTATAAGATATGTTTCGCTTGATTTCGTATATTTGAGAACCAAATTAAGGTAATATTCTCAAGAGCTTATTCCAAGCAAGAATGAGATTGCTTTACTGGCAACTTTCTGAAGTAAAGGAGCCCTTACAATTAATATAAACACCAACCACCCTACCTTCTCGATAAGCAAGCTCTGATGTCCAACATGAAATTACAGGGTAGAGTAACAAAGGAGATTCCTTTCCTGTAAGCCGTGTTCCAGGACCTGCACAAATAACAAAATGAAATCCATTATGAAAAGCAGTGGGAATATACAATAGAAACTCCACTTATAACTGACAAAAAAAGCCTTCTCTAGCATAGAGTTTGCTTTTAAATCTCTCACTGTCATGAGAGAGGATGTCTGGAGTTCAGAGGTCTAACAAAGACCCACGAAAATCATGTGTGAAGAAAAATGTGCAGAATGGACATGTCAAAAATGTGTTTAAGGCTACACAGCAAGAACTGATGCCATGATACTGCTATTGACTAATGCTTACATTTATGTTCTGCATATGGATAACGTCAGTAGATAGAGGATTATTTTTTCTTAAGCTAAACATTTACAAAAATAGATGTATAGAAATTCAGTTATATTCTATAAATAATATACTTTATGTAGAATACACAGATATGACCAGTATACAGAATATATAGGACAATAACTTGGATTCAAGCTTCTAGCAGTTAAACACAACAGCTGATTAAACATTACCAGCTGACAAGCACCAAAACAATGTTACACGTACTGCTTGTTATTTTTCCTCAATAAAGAAAAATAATCTACAAATTTTGTGCTTAGACAAGTCCTGTGGTTGAAAAACATCAATGCAGCAAATCCCTGAAAAAAGCAAGATTAAAAATGCACTCTGGAGCCAGTTGTAATTGTGGATCAATAGCTACAACCTCCAGAGAGAGCAGTCAGTTTAGGTCTGTTGAATGTAAATAATGTCCAACTAAGTAAGACAGCCAGCAGGAAAAGCAGACTTTTTAAAATTTTCCTTTTGGACACCCTTTCTTAGTACTCTCTCCCATTTGACAAGTTCAAAAATATGTTGCTCCAAATAAGCATTTTCACAAAGAAAAATATGTCCCAACACTTTTTTAATGGGAAAATAGTTGAAACTTCAGGATTTAAATTGTACTGCATGTGAAATATTTCAGTTTTCTCTTTTTTTGAAAGAAGCAGATTCAGCTCATCTCCATTTTTCTTGTAGACTATCATTAATGGAATGCTAAGTGTTGATGCAGTTATAAGGATTTCCTATGACAAGGCTTTTTCCAAAATGTTTTTAACAGCATGCCCTATAGGTGTGCACATTGTCCTAAACCATTAATACATATTTTTAAGGACAACTGTAAGCTTTGCATGGCCACACCAAAAGGCTTCTTCTAAATTTGTATCCTGAAACTATTGACAAATAGGCTATTTCAACAACAGAGCAGACTTTAGTGATTTATTATTTGCCAGCTACTGAAAATCAGGGTTTTTTCTAACTGATCAATCCATTAATTTAACTTTCTATTAAGTAATCAACATGATTATCAATTAACTTACAGAATTCCTTCCTTATGTGACTTGTTCTGCAGGAATGCAGGCAAAAATGTGAGGAAAAATGAAAGACTATTGCACAGATTAATGGAATTTTTCCATCACACCTTATCCTATTTTTCATAAAAATGCTTTCTCTTCTGAACAAATGCATTTACAGAGGTGATGGATGATAACTAGAACATGAGGGGTGTGGTCTTGCAGCAAAGGCCAGCAGCATACTAGGCTATACTAGAAACAGCATGGCCAGCAGGTCAGGGGACATGACTATTCCCCTCTCTTCAGCACTTGTGAGACCACATCTAGGTCACTGCGCCTGGGTTTGGGCACTGCAGTACAAGACACCAACAAGTTGAGAGAAGAACAGCCAAGATGACAAGGAGCTATAGAGCATGAAGAGGCTGAGGGAACTGGATTTATTCACTCTCAGGAAGAGAAGGCTAAAGAGGAATCTAGACTTACCTAACAGGAGGAATACAGAATGTGGAGACAGACTGTCCTCACTGACAGCACAACAGGCAATTGAAACAAGCCGGGAATCAGAAAATTCCAAAGACACATAAAGAAAACCACTCTTATTGTTAGAGAGGTTGACTATCAGAACAGGTTGCCCATAAAGGTTATGAAATCTTTCTTCAGAAAGATTCAAAACTTGACTGAACAAGCCTCAGAGCAAGCTGATGTAATTGTACCTGCTTTGAGAAGGGGGCTGGAATAAATACCTTTCAACCTATACTACTCTACAATTCTATCCAGGCTCCAAGAAGTACAAATCAGTGGTGTCTTTGAGATTAAGTTCTAACCAAATTTTCTTTATAATTTTTACTTGTTAATCCATCTAATTTTGCAGGATTATTAGCCAGAAAATTGTTGTGCTTGATCAAGACTCCAAGATATTTTAAAATACATTTATTCATTCCCAAATGCAAAGGTAGTTAAATACTAGCATGCATGCGATTCCCTCACAAAGAAAAACAATTTCTGTTCACTTTCTTCAGGGAGAGTTTTCTCCACTAAAATTTCCTGCAGTGGTTATTACTACTAGCATTGGTGGGGTATTAAGATGAGCTATAAATGGCCAGTGGTCTTTGCCACTGCATTTTCTGATTTAACACAGAATCCAGTTTAAACAGATTGGAAGAACAAATATTTGCAGAACTGTTCACAACTGAATATTCCTTTTAAAGAAGAAATGAGCGTTCCAGAGGAAATCACCAAAAATACGAATATACACATCATCACCAGGTGATCCAAGATCATTATTGCTTTGGTTGAGTCATCATGGTAGATATAAGAAATAAAAGCACTTCTTCAGTAAATGTAGTGTTTTCAAACAAACCATAGAAAACTCCATTGAAAAAGGTAAGATGTGTTTCAACAGTACACCCACCTGGTTCTGTCAGCTTGAGTAGATTTGATTCCAGAGAATTTAGATTTTCTGCTGCTTTTGCCATTGCAGCTAAATGGGATGCCCTTGAGGAACGTCTCTGAAATATTGAATACTTTGTTATAAAAGCTTAGCTTTAACTTAACTAAAACTAGCTTGTCAATAGTGGAATTCAGCTTAGATCGCAAGTCTTCTAAATTTATATCTTTTAATTTCATCAATATTCTATTTTTTTTTCTGATGAAATAGAAATTATGTTCATGACTTTTTTAGCACAGCATATTTTGTCAAGCATGGGGACTCCCAGTCTCTGGAGGTGTTCAAGACTGAGCTGGATGGGGCACTGAGCAACCCAGTCTAGTAAAAGGTGTCCCTGCCCAAAGCAGGGGGTTGGAGCTAGATGATCTTTGAAGTCCCTTCCAACACAAACCATTCTATGATTCTAGAACAGAAAAATTTAAAAATCTAGTCTTCAAAATAATAGAATACAGAAGTTAGAGAAAGGAAAAATTAAAAACCAGAGCAACTACTTTTACTGCTTTGCCAGTGCGTGTTTCTTCAATTTTCACATCTCCTGACTGGCCAGGTGAAATTCCTGGTGAGATCAACAATTTTTTCCCATAGTTAATGATAATTGCTGCAAGTTCATACTCTTTCCATGAATGTAGTACCTATAAAAGAATATTCTGTTATTCAATTTTTTGTTGACATGGTACGTAATATTTCATTACTGTCAATGTATAATTGTCAAAATGCATGGATATTATTAATATAAATTAATTACTCAATATGCAAGTTTCTTTTAATAAAAAAACCCAGGACTGTAGACATGTAAAATAATTGGAATTGCAGATGTTATCTATGTGTTCTATTCTGCTTAGCCTATCCCTCAGAGAATAGAAAGATTTACCCAGAAGTATCTACTGCTGTGATTGACACTCTCCCTGTTCTCAGGCAGTACTGCTCTCACAGAACATAAAGGGTAACTAAATGATCCTCATTTGCCTCGCTGGTATCAAGCACACATTTTAAAATCCCAATTGTATTGAAAGGGCTGGTGAAATTTATTTTTAAATTGCAAAACTTATAAATTAACAGTGTAGTGAATGTTTTCGATGGCTTTATCTTCTTTAGATAGAGCTCAAAAGGCCCAAGTGCTCTTATTATGTGCAAGTTAACTTCACATCAGGATCTTTGCCTTTGTGATCCTAAGGACAGATTACCTTAGCATAAACACAGTACATGACCTGACTGTAAGTCAAAAGAAAAACATATACCATGCTTTAATGAGAAGCATTTTCAATTCACTCATTCTCTTTGCTATTCTGTATGCTATCCTGTTGAAATGCTATCTCTAAGGGAAAAAAATCTGCAATATAAGCAGCAATCAATTAGCTGAGGAATCCAACAACCAACAAACACTTAATCAAGGTTTCGAGGCTTCTAATAGGCTTTATTGGCCCTGATAGCATTCACCTGGGGCCTGTGCCTGTGGGGCCAGGAGCTCCCTCTCAGCTCAAGTCTAAGCCTACAGTCCCAGCTGGCTCCTATATGGCAGGAATGTTGGTCTCCAGCCTGGTGCAAGTCATGCCTGGGTGTGACAATGGATCCACCAGACTGGGCACCTGGCTCATGGACCAACTTCTAAGCTTGACCTCAGACTGTTCCCATCATGATGGACCAGCCTGCTGGGCTCTGTCTGACCCTAGCCACCTCACCAGCCCTTATCCTCACCTGTGGACTGACTTCCCAGCTTCAAATGTGACCTGCCTCATCACCACAAATTTGTGTGATAATGTGGATGCCTGGCTGAACCTCAACACCAGGTGCTGCTCTGCCAGCCATGGCATTGCCCTTGGCTCCTGGCCTCACAGCCATGCTGGCCTTGCAGACCATTTTTTGGGTTATTTGGTACTTGTGAGGTTAGCATGGAGATGGAGCTCCTATAAAGACCAAGCTGAGAAATCACCAGCATGGGGCAATCCCTCAAATCCTTAGCCACAGCTCAGCTGCAGTATGAGCTCTTAGTTGAGGTGCACACAAAGCTAGAGGAAATCTGATTTTTTCGGTATCACACATTTAAAATAGCAAGTAATTAACTGCAGCATGTCCCTATACATGAGGGAAAAAAAATCCAGTACCGTGTTTCTCCTTATCTCACTAAATAGATTGAGTATCTGAATCATAAATGTCATCTACAGATATATATTATGGTTGAAAGTCAAGGTGTTTTTATTTTTGCCAGCATGCAAGATTAAACAGCGTAAAGTCTCTTGTATCTAATTAGCAACTAAAATAGATACATTAATCTGATTAAAACTACAAATAAGGCTTATTTGCAATAAATAAACTTTTAAACATATATTACATGTACATCTTATGGAAAATAGTACTGCCTTAAATGTAAAATTACACACAATCATGTAAAATGTAGATCTAATGACATGGACTAATAGTTTTAGAGTATTTTCTGAAGAAATACTAAAACGTCAAAATGTCATCGTAATAAAAATGCACTGATTCAAAGATACTAATAAATGTTTGTATGCCTTTACTATTTAAGATTGCTGGTTCTCTAAGATATCATTCTGAAGGCCAGCTTACTAAATCTCTTTTTCCCCCCTAAATGACAAGAGCTGTATCTCAAATTAAGCTGTAAGCACAAAATCCACACCATACCTTTGCTGTATGATACGAAGCACAAGCTATCATATGCTGGATACTGTCATAACATCCTTCCTGTCTCCTTTGCAAAGTAGCACTTGGAATTTCTTGGAGAATGGCCAAGCATTTAATGAGGATCTGTAAATACAAGGGTTAAAACAAAATTTGGAGTCTAGAGCATACTTACAAGCTTGTACCTCTGTACATCCCATTGTATTTCATGGTGAATTTAAAAATGCTTTGAAATCTAATGCATAGGATAAAACATTAACTGTACAAATTACAACAATTAAATTTCCATTTAATTGAACAGTGCCAAGATTTCAACCAGTCTTTTGGAATAAATTCCATGTTCACATAAAATCCCAGATAATATACAGATACATGATGGATATTTTTACTGATTTAACTAACACTGAATCCAAGAATGTTTAATTCAGTGAGATAACATAATCCAACTGGAGGACTGTTTAAAAATATATTGAGATGGTAAGAATATCAAATGAAAAAAAAAAATTTCCAATATGTTGTAAAAATAAAATGCTTCTTTCTCCAATTTTGTCCATCAGAAATGAAAAGAACATGTGGCTAAATTATTTTTCACTTTACTTAAGAAATCTGAAAGAGGAGCCATTTCCAGTGGCTAGCTGTACCTTTTAGCAGGACACCACAGCCAACAGCATCTGAAGCAAGAAGCTATCCTGGTACTCAAACAGATGATTTTTTTTTTTCCTTATCACTCCTGAAAACTTAACAGGGCCCTAAGTGTCCCAGCAGCCCTTCCCTGAGCATCCTCACTTGAGACCTCCCCTCATACCCTCTGCCCAGGAGTGGCAATCAAGCTCAGGAACAAGCCTTCAGTCCCTGCTTGGTCTTCAGTTCTTTCTCCTGGACAGACCTTGGAGCTGTGCTGTAGCCTTCTTTCCAGCCTCTGGCTTCAATTCCTGCACCTCCTGACTTTTTCTCAGGAGGATGGACCCTGGGCCAGCCCGATAACCTCACGTTCCCCAGACTGTCCTGGATCCTCTTACCAGCACCCTGCTCTGTCTGCCATATTCAGATGCTGCTGGTCTGTGCTTCACCTGCAGTGCAGCCACCTCATCCTTTCTCACAGAGCAAATATACTCTTATTGATGCTACCTAAAAAGGCTACCTAATTACAGGAAAAACAT
>JAYDZK010000056.1:44044855-44069605 GCA_034509185.1 Euphonia xanthogaster | reverse complement strand
TGTGTCCATCCAGCCAATTCCTTATCCACTGAATGCCAACTCACCCATCAAATGTCTCTTCAATCTGGAGGTCAGCAAATCACGTGGCATTACACAGAAGTCTAAATTATGACATTTGTTGGTGTTTCCCTATTGACTGTTCTTCACAGGGTGTTATTGAAATGGAAGAGACTATTTTCAGCAAATGAGCCTTAAGATCTGAAAATCTCACAGGTATTTTGACTCCTAGTACAGGAACTATATATGTCGAATTAAATCTGAGGCACACAGTTATCCTAAGAAACTAACTAAATCTCAAGAATTCAGTTAATAACTTCTACATTTAAAAAATACCTTTCCTGTGTGCCTAACAACTCTGCGTTAACTTCAGAAAAAAATGTCTTCTAGACTCTCGGGGCTCAAATTATAAGAATAATAATCACACTTCGCCATCTAGTGGCTCAAGATGCTGCATTCACCCTCCTGTATCAAACAAAATTAAGTTGGAACACCTACCACAACAAATGAACTACCAAACTTTAAAGTTTGGGGTTTTTTTAAATTTTATTTTAGATTCAGTAAGGACAACAATTATCAACTTTCCCTAACTAAACAGTTTGAAATTTACTGATAAAACTGCCCTAAACTGCAGGTTATGAAACAACTATTCACAGAAATATTCTTACCACTCTTAGTAAGATTTCAGCTTCTTCAAAATAATCATGGGTATATACACATGATTATTTTGAAGGGGCTTGCAAAATCACTATGAAAATTTCTCAAGAAAACTGCAGCTAGTGAATTTTTCATACTTCAGCCTGTTTGAATCTTTTCCGGACAAGGGAAGGATAATAGGGTGATTTAGAACAGTCAGAAGGGATTTACTAAGGGCAAATCAAGGCTGACCACTGTGATAAAATCACTTGATTAGCAAAGGAAGGGAGAGGAGTAGATGCCATTTACTTTTCCCAGTCGTGCATGGTAGGAGAAGGACAAAAAATAGATCTAAGTTGAAGCAAGGGAGACGCCAACTGTACATAAGAAAAAAAGTTTTCTATGAACGAGTTGCCCTTTTGGAACACACTTTCCAGAGAAGCTGTCCCATTTCTGGAAGTTTGCAGAACTGACTGCATAAATCTCTGAGCAAAGTGCTTTAGTTTGACAGCCAACCCTACTCCAAGCAGGTTGGACAAGAGACCTCTCCTAATACCCTCTATGATCCACATAGTCCTGTGACTCTACATGTCCAACAGAAAGTGGATTATTTCCCCCTGAACTGTGTCACTTCAACACCTCATTAACAGAGATATTTGCATCACATGATGCAACAGTCTTGTCTCTCTTCAGAGGGTAACTAGGAGTATGTCAACCCCTAAGCAAGGAAATTTGCTTTTGACAAGTGGAATAAGTATTAGACAACAGAAGCACCAAGGGACATGATGCACAAGATTAAGAAACACTCATGCAAATGTGAAGATCAAAACAGTGAGTCACAGAGGAAAACTGACTCATAGAGGGAAAAAAAAAAAGGTGATATTTAATTAAGTCAGAAGAACATAATCCTCTCAGGAACAAAGAAAAATGTGTCGGTATAGCACTGTTGAAACAACTTTTTCTCTGTATATGGTTTAGCTATTTCTTATGCAGTCATAATAAAAAACATTACCTGAATATCTGAATCAAATGGGGCTGGTTTAAATGTCATGGAACAATGTGATCTAGAAAGTAAAAGAGGAGGAGGAGGAGTTCTGCTTTTCTTCTTGCTTCTCATAGATTCTTTGAGACTGCAATAAAATGCACTTTGTTCAGCTTCAACTTGCTCAATTAAAGTTAGTGCTTCCTATGATTGAAATGAAAACAAAAGACAAAACTATTAAAATATAACAGACATTTAAATTTTCTACATTGTTTTCAAATTGTCATAGAAAATTTCACTGCTATGTAGTAAACTTTCAGTAGCTTTTCATAGTATCCTGCATCCTAAATGAGGACAAGTGGTGTAAGCTTATATACGTAGATTAATTTCATAATTGGAGAATGCTATGAAAGAAGTATATCTAATTTTGGAAGAACCTATAGGAAAAAAAGATAGTGATCGCACATAATGTTGATAAGCAATTAGTGCCAGCCAGTAGTTAACTCCAACAAGAAATAAAAAAAGATATCAACTCCTATTTAGGAGAGAGCTGGAAACCTAATCTGTGGAATTTCTAGAGGAGCTGTAGAACAGTTGGACTGGTTTTTTTGTACTTCAGAAACAGAGGGAAAAATAAAGTCTACAAATAAAGAAAAAGGAGGAGGAGAATGTGAGTCCAGAAAAAGTAGGGCTAAGCCATTTTTCCCTTGGTTAACTGCAGACAGCTGAAAGCTGACTGACATGTTGGGTGTGTGGGGACATCCTGAATACAGTGATTATGTGGCCATTTGGTTGGAGATCAAGGCTATACTTCTTTCTTACTTGACTGAATAGCATATTTTTAGGTTTCTTCACCTTGATTTCACTGCCAGTTCAAGAGAAACTTAACTTGCCAATCTAATATTAAGAACTTAGTACTTCTGCATCTTTACTTGTGGCAGCTGTTCAGTGCCTATCAAAGCCAAAAAGGCCAACTCACAGAAATGCACAAGGATTACATTTTGTGTGGAGACAAGAAATTGCATATTTCTACAACTAGAAATTTTATTTGACACCTTTTAGTACCCTACACTGGACCAAGGACTTATGCTGAGCTGAGTCTGAACGATAAAACGGAAAAAAAAAAAATCCAAGTTATTGGTAATTCAGTGACAATCCTATAACCTTGCACCTTAACAGCTCCTTGTTTCTGTCCTCATACTACACCATAGTGGGTCAGATCACAAACTAAGCCTGCAATCTCATGCTCAAAAATTATGAAAAGATTTCAGATTTATGGTGAAATGAGCGAAACAGGGAGCTAAAATTTAATAGAGCCTTTTGCATAGCTAATCATTTTCACAGCCCTACCACTCCACCTCATTCCCTCACCCTTTAGATTAGGGTTGCATCCACCCTAGTGAGACACACTACAGGAAGGATACAAGATAAAGAACAAGATACAGAATGAATCTTCCTATCACACAACCATTCAACTTTTGCAAATCAGCAGTTTGAAGCTTCATTGCTTCCTTAAAAACTATACATCTCCTTTGTAAGCAGTCCTGTGACACAATTTTTAATTAGAAGTATCATGGACTCATTCTTGTCCCAGCTTGAATAAAGATGGTGTTGTGACTGAAAGTGGTACTGCATGACCTGTACTTCAGTAACTGTAGATCTTGGAAGATAATAAATGTGGCAGTGCTGCAAGATGAGCAAGAATAATCTTGCAGTTGAGGAAGCCAAATGTCACCATAAAAACCCCAAATGCTTGACCTGTGATAAAATACATTTTATCCCTGCCTCGGTCACAGACTTACACCATGATATTAACTTAATCACATAAATTCAATATTCCAACTAGCCAATGAGAACTACCAGTGTATCCAATTCTGTAAAAACCTGGACGTCCAACTAGACATACAGGACAGGAAAACAACTGTGAAAGAAATAATAAAAATGCACAGCAGCTCATTAAGCAGTTTGATGCAATTGAGTCAACACATATGACTCAGAAGCTTCCATATCTACTCAGTTGTTTACTGCATGAGAAATGGTTATTTGTCTGCTTCTCAAAATAAAATAATCTGCTTCCTCTTTTGCTACATAACAAAAACAGATTTGTAGCATATTGTGCTGATTACAGGAGAAAAGACCAGAAGATGTATTTCTATATAAAGCTCTACAACACAAAAAAGCAAAAGCATGAAAATAAAAGTATGGATTTGCTGCTTATTAAGTGGGCACCATCCAACTCAAGCATGAAAATTAATTGAACATACAATTAAATATTTCATGATAAAACAAATATCAGAAGAGATCATGCTAAGTTTGTCCAAACAAAACGAATTCTGATATTTTCTGCCAACTATCTGCAGATATATTTTTTTATCTACATTTTTCTGGGTGAACAGTGCACATAAGCAAAAGGTACTGAAGATCAGTGTAAGAGCTTGGTAAATGTTTGCTTGGGATAACCAGATACTTCTTAGGAAATGCTTGTAAATCTTCACTCGTGACTACAGTTAAAATTTGCATACCATATCACAACATGCAATATTGTTTTCATAAATAACACATATTTTACAAATATATGAGAGATTTTTAATGTATGCATTTTCTGATACAGTTTTTGCATTCTTCTGATGTAATAAATATATGTATTACTTATGCTTCCAAATTTGTGGCACTTAAAAGAAAAACAACTTCTAGTAACTCTGTTTAAAATACTCTTTTATATTTTATATAGTGAAAATTGCAGGTTCTATTATCTGTTGTACAAGCTATTAAGAAATTTCAAGCCCTGTTGATGAGCAGGCAATTTTCATGGACAGATGCTGGCACAAATATCAGTGGAAATACTCTCATTGATTTCAAGAGACTGAAATGAATCTAGGAAGACTCTGCTTTTAGCGCCAATAGATGCCAAAAATCCCAATATCTAAACTGGTTTTTTAGAAAGAATAAAATAAAGTCCATGTCATCATCACCAGTTACAGTATTCTAAGACTTGGAGATCTGGGAAAAAGAACAATGTCAAAGGTTACAGTAAGGAAACCTGAATGACATTTTGCTAAGGTCTAGGTTCGTAAATGCGAAGTCCAGGAGATACAGCACAGAAGAAAAGATCTTATCTGCTCTCAGGTTTCCTGAAATTTGCATGTATGAAGAAAATTTGGCGATGTGCTCTTTCCTTGTTTTAAAGTCACTTTATTCTTTGAAACTTCTCAGGAAAAAAACTGACAAGAGAAGTTAAAAACACACGATGACTCTCAAGTTCCTTCCATTTTTCTTGTTTTTATAAGAAGTAGTATTACACGTCTTAATTACTCAGAATATGAAAAACGTGCAAATGGTAAAGAAGTTCTATCATAAGGTTTTTCTTATTACCTCCAGTAGCTGCCTTTGGGAAGTAGTAGTTAAGTCTTCAGGGAACTTCTGTGCAGCCTTTTGCATCAAAAAGATTGCTCTGGATAGCTTATTCCTTTTAATTTTTTTCATTATAAGTTCCTCTAGAAAACAGATATTTTAAGACATTTATAAAACCATGGCAATAATTTATTATGCTTCTAAAATCTTAAGTAATGTCTTACCTGATAAATATTGGAAATCTTCAGTATTCTTCTCCTGAGATTTACTAGACTTAGGACTTCTGTCAACAACTTGAGCACCTGTGTGGGAAGGAAATACTGAATTATTTTGGTAGTGCTATTGCAAAAAATGGAGTGAGAGGTTAATATGTAATCTTAGAGTAAAGCTCTGCTCCATCTCACATTCTTTTTTTTGGTTCAAGTAGAATTTCTTGTACAGATCATGCCACTAAAAATATTCCACCTTCCTGCCTAACATCTTTAGTAGCTATATTAACACCACAGAAAAAGAGAGGTTTTGTTTGATCATAGGGAGCAGGGCACTGTGTAGCTCTGCAGTGTCAAACTAATACTAGGTTTTAATTTAAAAAAAAACCAAAACACCACTAAAAAAAGAACAAGCTGAGTTTTCTTCAGAAGCCATTTGGCAAGAGTGGAGTATCTCCTGACATATGGAGACAACTTCACAGGAGTAGAAGTTCAAATTACAAAGAGCACTGAATAAAATAGTAAAGTCACTCTCTAGAGAGAAAATTAGCATGACAGGAAAAAAATCTGCAGAACATTTTTCTTTACTGGCATTGTAAAAGTTAATATTATAACTAAAATACAACAATCTAGTGTCTAAGAATGAAATCCATTAGTTGCAGCAAAGTTTAACTCCCATTGGTTGAGTAGAAGTTGCAGATTAGTATAATGTAAATCTAAATTCTGCAGATTCAGCACATTATTTCTGTCCATATGTGGCTGCCCAGCATCTATACAAACTGCCCAACATCAGCTTCTCTCCAGAAAGCAGATACCCCTTTATTTCTTAGTACTACAAAATACATTAGCCAAAAAGATTCTAATCAAGTTCTGAAGATTACTTAACTTTACTGAAGCCTACCTTGTGTAATTTTAAGAAGTTTCACAGCTACTCGATGTTGGGCCTGAATGAGCTCCAAGTGTAAATCTGTCACAAAAGCATTATCTGTTCCTGTTTTATCATCACCACATCCCAAAACAGAATTCAAATTCTGATCATTTGAGTCCACCTAATAAATAGGAAGTGGCAATTAAGCAAATAGAAACTTCCACTACTTAGCTTACTGCATTTTTCTTGCTATAGATACGATTTCAGTAAACTGACAAACACTGAAATGTGTCATATTTGTGTAATATGCAGTCAATCAAGAAAGCATGGAAAGGAGAGTGACAAGACAGAGAGAGCATGGAAAATGGACAAAGAGAACCAGACAAAATCTGAGAATCAATAGAAAACTGGATCAATAATAAAGACAAAACTGTAAAAACTATCTTTTACTGTGTTACCAATCCATAGAACAAATATCATATTGATATAGAATGAAAATATTTAGAAAATCTGAACTCGCATCAAGAACAAAGACTGATTTTAATAATAAACAGTTGCAAGCAATAAGGATGAAAAGGATTTCTATTCTTATTAAGAAATCAATATGTTACCATTATTTCAAAAGAAAATGTTAAAGAAAGCCTAAAGAAGTTCATAGTTTGTTATTGAAAGAGAAAAATGCCCTTTCAACTTGTGCTGGCTTTGGCAGAGTTAGTTTTCTTCATAGTAGCTGGTATGGAGCAGTGGTTTGGATTTGTGCTGGAAATAGTGTTGCTAACGTCAGGGACATCTTCATTACTGATGAGCCACGCTCACACAGCATCAAGGCTGTGACAGCACTGCATCTCACACCACCCCACCAGAGAGGAGGCTGAGGAGGCACAAGAAGCTGGGAGGAGGCACAACCACAGCAGGGGATCCCACTGACCAAGGGCATGTTCCAGCCCCTACAACACCACGGTCAGTACATGAACCTTGGGGAAGGAGGAAGGGGAGGATGTTCAAGTGATAGCATTTGTCTTCCCAAATCACCCAAGCTACAGGAGATGGGGACTCCTGGAGCTGGCTGAACTCCTGCCTGCCCATGGGAAGTGGTGAATTAATTCCTTATTTTGCTTTGCCTGTGTGCACAGCTTTTGCTTCCCCCATTAAACTGGCCTTATCTCGACCCACGAGTTTTCTGGCTTTTACCTTTCCCCCAGGACACTGTGGGGGACTGCCGAGCAGCTTTGAGGGGCTCAGTTGCCAGCTGGGATTAAACCACAACACTAATACACAAATATCTTTTTTCTATTCTCTTCTTACATGGGCCAGGAAGAGGAGGTACATTTGATAGTGCTAAGATTTCTAAGTATGAAGAAAATATGAGGTTTGTGTCATCAAAATACAATATATTACTGATAGATTTTGTTGCAGTGTAGCTTTTTGTAAACTTTACCTTTGTACAGTAGCTGTCAAATATTGACTTTCCATCTGGTAAAAGGGTCATTAACCGAGATGTGTTCATGCCATTAATTGCTTTTTCAAGAACTTCATAAGCAGTTTGCAATTGTTCTGTAGGCATTTTCTGAAATGAAAACCCTTATAAACACATTTCCTTAGATAACATAAACAACTATAATATAGACAATCAAAAGTAATGCACTTTTCAGCTGTTGAAGTTGAAAACTGTCACGCAATCTTTACATAAGTACTGCTTCCTGTACCTTAGTATACTAATATCAATGTTTTAAATTTCAAGTAGGACCAATTTTCCTTCAGCTCAAAAAAAAAAAAATACTCAGAGTTAGCTTATAGCAGAATGAAACCAAATTTAAAGAATTAAATTGAAAACATAGTATTTGCAGTTTTTCAATATGCCTAAACACTATTAAGAAAACACCATTTTTTCAGGAAACACCACATTTAAGTAGACTGTCACCGAACTAAACCCTGTCCATGTGTGTAAGCATTAAGACATATGACTGCCAACACTCCTGAATCCTCAGGCTAACACATACAATTTGTCCTTAATATGCTTTAGTAAGTCATTTGACTGGAAAATTCTGCAAAGTGCTGACCAAAGCAAGGACACTCAGGATGTTCCACCTATTTCACATGATCCTTACAAAAAGGAAAAAAAAAACACAACATAAAATATTTTCCTAAATTAAGCAAGGACTAAAATTTATACTATCTTAATAAAATGTGACAATAAACCATTTAAAGCTAGTACTACAGATTGGCATTAAAAAAAAAGGTATACAGTGGTAAATCACTATACTAAGGTATATCACTATACTCATGCTGTAAAAAAACTTTCAAATACAATCCCTTCCAGAAAAAGAATTGATAAAAGAGACTCAGGGAAAATTTTCAAATTTCATTTAATTTGAAAAACTATCTTTGCTTTTTTTCCTCTACACTAGTAAGATTGAGAGAAATATTTCATCTTTGCAAAATTAAATACAAAATCGTATAAAAAGCTTCAAGCAAAACTATTCTTATTCTATTCAAAATCAATGTATCAATGAAGATAAATTGGACATTACCATCAGTATTTCAGGCATATCACAGGTTTTGTCTTGTGAAAGAGAAGCACTTCCTCCTTTTTTATAGAAAGAAAAGCAGAAGTGAAAAATCAAATAAATCCTGAGAATTTTAGTACCATTTGATCAGCTCCACTTCTAATTTCCATCTGGCAATAATTCTGGTTTTCAGTGTTTGACTAGGAGAGGTAATGATTTGTTTCTCAAGGAGGGCTTAGACACACAGCAGCCTATGTACAGTCACACTAATACAGGATATTACTAGCCAATAATGTTGTAATTTAAAGGTACCATATATTTCATAGCCACATCATATCCAAGCTAATGAAACTAGGACTCATTCCGTAATTCCTCGTATTTTTGTAGCAGTCATATCTATACTCCCTTTTGAAATCAATTCAAACCTATTTTTATCAAATTCAGTTAATTTCACTTATAGAACTTTTTTTAAGAATAAAGTCACATTATCATGATAAATAATATGTCATTTTAGTATTTCTTAAAGCAGTATTATCAGCTTGTAAAAGTTTGCTTTGATTGTTTAAATTACTTTCATTTATGAAGAATGCATCCAAACCTATGTTTCCCTCTGCAAAACAAGATAAAAATTTTTTAGTTCTTTTTTAAACTCTCAAATTTCATTTCTTTGCTGAAATATTTTTTTTGTGCTTTCAGAGGAACAACCTTCTAGTCACTACTTGGGCCACTTATGCATGCCTGGTTTTGCTTGTTCTCTCTTTTCCTCATGAAAAAGAAAACTTGTATTCACTCAGTATTCATGCAGTACACAGGTTCATTTCAACACAAGCACGTGCTTGACTGTCAGCCTGTTTTGACCAATGGCTCCTACCTATTCAGCTTTTTTTTCTCCAAAAAGACATATTTAAACTGAATGAAAAAGAAAGGGTGCTACAATGAGGTGCTCATTTAGTCTTCCTGAGAACTTTATGATTTTCATAACAGCACCAAAACCAACACCTACTCCACCTTAATAACAAATAGTAATTTCCCAATATTTTTATTTCCAAAAGTGCAAAACTATAATAATTTCTGTTTCTAGATACAGTCTAATAAGATTCTTAACATTTACTCTCTAGTTACTGTAAGACAGTTATGAGATTTATGATTCATATTCCAAAATACACAACAGAGAGCTTTAAAGTATGTCTAAATATTCATATTTTACAGCATTAGTCATGTTTTGGAAGGCAATTTGTTTAATGCAATTGTGATAGCATATCCCAATAGTGTCAGCCAAGTTCAACTTTAAAAACAATTAAATTACTACACAAAAACCAAGAATATGTAGAGAAGAAAACCAAACTGATGATCCAATAAATGCAAAAGCTTCAGTATGACCTCCATATTTTCCTCATTTGTTTGGCCTGCAACTCATCAACCAGCATTTGAAGGCCCCAGTGAGCCACAGCTCGTACTGCCTTTTGCCTAGCCCACATTCAGAGAAAATAGCAGTGATCTGAGGCTTCTCTGAAAGGGCTAAGAGACATGTAGAAGACCTGTGAGGAGAGTGAGTAATAAGAGACATAATTCAAAACAGGGTTACTTCAGTAGAACTGGAAATGTAAGGAAAGAAATCATTAATACTTCAAAAATCAGGTTTCATTAGCTCCAATAATGGGTGAAATTTTCTGCTAAAAACACTGTTCCTCTACTCTCAACAATCTCTTTACAATATTTCTTGAATATGTATGTTAGTTTTCAACTCAGAAAAGTTCCAATTTTTAAAGTCATTCTTGAAAGAACACTTTTTTTTTCTTGAAAGCTTTACCTTCTTTGTCCTTAGATTCACTTCTAGAATCAGCTACATTTTCCAGTATTGCAGCGACACACAGAGCTATCTCTGCAAACATTACATTAGTGTCTGCTATGTTGCTCTTCTCAATTATTTCATTCATTATCCAGAGTATATGAACCCACTAAAAATGGGGAAAAGGAGGAAATGGGGGAAAAAAAAAAATCAAGACAGAGATAAACCAAATCTTTCGATGACCTTTCTATATACAGAGGTAGACAGGGTTTTGCACTCAAAACCGTCTAAAAATATTCACAAGCATGCTCACAACTCCTTTCCTGAATCTGGCTTCTTTTTTTTAAATGTCACCAGACCAAGATGCTGAATTTATACTGCTCCATAGCCCCTGTTCCTTCAGACACCAGAGTTTTTTTATTTTAGAACACTATTATTCCTGCCATTGCTTTTGCAAAGTTTTATGAATGTTCTATAGCCATAACTTTTATACCTTGCTCTAGCAGTGAGAATAAAAGAGACCCAAATACGACTGTTGTACATACAGAGGAAAATAACCTTCTGGGGAACCTCCAAACAATTTTACTATATAGGGTCATAAAATTAACTCCTCCAGAAACTGCTTGGTTAGCACCAACTGGCAGCCCGGAGAGCCCATTTCACCAAGAGCCTCTCACCCACAGGACAAGTTCAAGGTAAGGCTGTGACTCTCTCCCATGGGCTGAATATTGTTCTACTATTGACTTCCATCTCCCTTGTCTTAAGTTGTAAGGTTTTTGCCACTTCATTCAACCGATCTAGGCAACTTTCTTGAAATATATTGATATTTTCTGCCACAACATCTCAAATTCTTCTTACATCCTGGCCAAATGTTTTCACAAATTTAGCTTCTTACCACCGTGGCCCACTGGCAGACAGCAGGTTACGCTACTGCAAAAAGACTAAGAGAATATTTTGGTACTGGCATATGTGGGCACAGTGTGTTCAAAGTGTACATATGATTCATATTTTTAAGAAGATTTATCTGCACTTTACCATAAGAAAAGGTACTTAGACTGGATACCAGTATTTCACTGCCTTTACTATAACAGACTGCATTCACATTAAGAGAAATACAATACAATGAAGGAGTACTTGGTGAGCTTGGTGTTTGTGGATATATTCTAAGCAGTGACTTCCACACTTTTGGATTTGCTGAAGTTCCGTTTTACCCTTCTGCCACAAACACATTACTACATCAACAAGTATTTCTTTGTCAGGATGGACATTCTGGAAAGAAAAAAACAATATAACTGTGGAAATAAGTAGGCATATAAACACACAAATAACCCAGTACATAAACAGTCTCAACATTTTTCAACACAAGTAAATAAAATGTTACTTTCTTATAAGAGATGACAACATTTTGAAAGCTTTAGAAATAATTTTTAAAAATAATTTCTGGTAGACCACCCAAGCTTTTTTTCTCCCAATTACATTAGTGGGTTTAGAGGTTTGGGGAGTTGTCTTTTTCTTTTTATTGGCAAGCTCTTAAAAGTAACACAGACAAGGAAATCAGTGAGATGAAAACTACATGAGAGTGCAAATTAACTATAATGCTGAAATCAATAGATTCTGGAGAAACTTCATTTTTATTAAATATTTAAATATTTGCAGAAGAAAATCTAAATTAATAGCTTCATTTTGCTTGACAGAGTACTTCCATGGGCTGTTGGTGCATTTGAGATGATGAAGCAGTGAAAAACAAACTAGAAAAAAATTTGGACTGAAATACCTAACAAGTGAAAGACATGTTAAACCCTATCTGCATCTTACAAAGAGAATAACTAACAAATTCCAAACTCTAGTCAGTTAACCTCCCAATTACCACATTTTAAAAGGCAATAGAGTCCATCCATGTGTTAAACACATTCTGAACAGCAAGGATCAGTACACATCTTTATCACCAGTTATAGCAGAGTTGAACTAGTATCTCAGGTGCAGTGAAACCTGCTACATCCACACTACTCATACTCCCATATATTCGAGCATAAGATTTATGGGATATTGATAATGAAACTGAGATGAGAAAAAAAAAATTATAAATCAAAATTATTTTTGCCACTGGTTGGGTGGCAGCAAGCTGCTAGATGGCCTCAGCTACATATCATGTAATATCACCATCAGTAAATGCTCTGTTAATCAGGGGCGAATTTGTCTTTCTTCTCTGGACAGAAGATCAAGAAGATTTGCACGAAAGGGCAGAAGAACCAGTAGAGTTTAAATCCAGGTAACTGCCTCCATACAGAGGTCACATTAAAAACTGACAAATCATGCTATCTAAAGGTATCTGTGAGGTACCTCACAGGCAAAATACTTCGGCTAAATATACTACATCTAAAGCTAAAAATGTGTGTGCTCCAGTTACAGTCAAATTGTGGCAATATTCAAATTATATCTAAAATAAATTTTGCAGTTAAGATATATGCCATGTTATCAGAACAGATTTTTTTTCTAAGGAAAAAATTTCATTAGCCTTTTGGATCACAAACTATTTTAAGTGCTAGTAGTGGTGACATTGCACTATAATTTCTTCCCCTCTCAGTAGCAGATTAAGGGGAAATCTCAGTTTGAGCAAGTACAAGTGGTTACTCAGGGAATAAATCATCAGATAGATAATGGGATTATTTCTACAGTGGAGACTTCAGCACAGAGTCCCACTCTCATTGGTTTTGTTGTTGCTGCTGCTCGTTTCAGTTTTTTGCAGTGAGAATTTACCTTAAATTGCAGACAGTGCTGTTATAAAGGCATTATCATTCCTTAGGATAGCTGCCCCCATTTCTATAAATATTGCAGAAGTGTTTTCCACAGCTGAGCATATTTCCCACCTAAAACTAACATATATAAAGAAATTTGATCTCTGCTTGACTAGCTGAAGCATGGAATCAGCTCTATGGTCTCCCAAACAGATTTAATAACGAATAAGCAATTTTAAAGTAACCGATTACAAAGCATTTTTTAAAAATGATTTTTTTTTAAATCAAAAACTGATAACATTCATAAGTACATTTTTTCACTTTTTATATTCTTGAATTTTGTTAGTCATGCAACCAATTCCTTTGATCTCCAATTATAGGAATTCATAGTGGATTAAGTGATACATTGAGAAGAAATGTCTCTAATTCTGTTATTACCTGCTCAAATGCGGAGACAGAGGAAAACGCTGTTGTTGCCAAAATCATAAGATCATGAAAAGGATCTCCAGGTTTTAAGGATTCCTCTACATTCAGCATTTATAAAAAAAAAAGGGGGGGAGGAGAGGTTTTAAATTAGATATGATGTCTTGCCTACAGTTGAAAATATCTGAGTCAACTGATTTACTAATAATAGCCAGCAGATAACATGGTCTAAGAAACAGTAAATTCAGAGGGGGACAGATAATTCCAATTTTATTCACTTCTGTAAAAAGTGAGCATTTCCATTTCTAGGAAACAAAGTTGGAGACATATTCAGGTTTTTGATTGTCATAGAATTAAACTGCAATTGCTCTAACAAGTTTTTCTTGCTTCTATGTAAAGAAATTTTGCATAAATTAGGTATGAGAACCAACAAAAAAAAGAGCTGTTTCACTTTTCCCCTGAAAACATTCAATCATTTTGCATCTTTGTTTATAACTTGACACATGTTTAACATACACCATGCATTTCCCACATAAGGGAAATAGTATAAAGTCATATTTTGACAAATGAGAACTGGAAAAGATAGGTGGCATTTTCTCAATTGCTACTTTTTGTCATAGACTACTGCATGAACCATATTACATAGTTTTTAACTAATTTACAAAACCTCTTGCTACAAAAATATTTGAAATTCAAACACAACTATAACTGAACAACACTCACTTCTAACTGTCTGTGTCTTTTCAAAACCCTGATGTGTGCTGCCTTCTTTGCTCTTATCACCATCAGTAATAGAAAAACTACGTTCAAATTTTCCGGGGAATACTATAGGTTGCATCAATGTAAGAAGTTTGAGTTCTAGGCCAGCTTTCTTCCATGTTGGGTCATCTTGAGCCTAATTGAGATGAAAAAAAACCATAGAAAGTGGTCTTTAATATATGTATTTTGAATATTCCTTACCCTCATAGGAAAAGACTAAATAAATAACATCTCAATCACATTCAGATTACCTGAAGAAAACTATCAACAAATTCAAAAGCAGAATAAAACACGTTCCACTCTTCATAGCTGAAAGCTAATTTTACAAATTTCACAGCAGCATCTCCAGACACCCCTTCTTCTCCTGCAGTGATGACAAAAATATTTTCTCTATTTTATGTATATGTAATCAGAAGTTTATTGAAAGTTAATTTCATTTATTTTTATCATCTGGGTATTGATAAATATAAAGATAAATCTACACGCATTTCTGAATAATCAGCATAATCTTGAAGGATGTTTTAATGTTTTAACTTGACATGAAACAATAGCTTTATCTTTTCACAGTAATGTCTATGCTTACCGGCTGCTTTAATGATGGATGTGAAACCACAGAATCATAAAGGTTTGAAAAAACCTCCAAGATCATCAAATCCAAACTTTTAACAAATACCACCATGGCCACTTAACTATATCAGTGTCCTGTTACATTCAAAAGAGGCTCTACAATTATTGATATTAACATACTTGTGTAGAGAACACCAAGGATCTAGTCCTTGCTGTTGCAGGAAGAGCTTATCACCCTGTAAAGACTCTTACTATCCAAAATTTGGCTTAAAAATTGCATAGAAACACATACAATTTCTTTCAACACAGTTTCCCATTACTGCATCAGAAAATGTTCATATACACACAGGCAGCCTATTTTCTCACTTTCCAAGTTTATTCAGACCACAGTAAGGCAGAAACTAGACTTCCTGGTCCTTGGAACTCTCAGCAAGTGTTTTAGCTAATATATTCAGCAGTGTTCTGCAGTCCTAACAATATGCCACAGTCACTGTCATGAGTTAGAAGGGAACTACAAGCTTGATCACCAAAATCCAACTCCTGGCCCTGCACAGAACCACTCCAGGAGGACACCATTTTGCAGACTTGTTAGGTATAGAAACGTTACTAACAAGAAAATTAATTCTGCCCACTGAGTATTTATATCACTGGGTAAAACATTCCTTTGAAATTCCAATCTAACTTACCTGCTAGCATCAACTGCAGAAGAGTAGATGATGGATTAATTACACCAAAGTGATTGGTGCCATTGCTCGCTCCACCTTCAACATAGACAACTTAAGTCAATCTATAATCTATTAGACTTGTTACATCCTAATTAGCCAGTAATCATATCAAGAAAAATATCATTCTGAAGTGCACTTAGTCTCTATATATCCTTTTACTGACAAAATACCTCTATACCCAGGACTATATTCAGCCCAGAGCCCAGCAAAAAAAGTGTGGAAGGAACCATCAAGTCCATTGTTTTTCTCAAGATTTTAAACCTAACTCTGAATGGAATTTAAAAAAAATAGGATACCTCAAACATCATGGTATTTTGATCCTGCCTGGCTGCCCGACCCCCATCCTGTTCTCAGGATGTGCAGGAACTGCCCAGCAGTAGTGAAAGCACTATTGTGTTAACAACACAGGTTTAGCCATAAATATATGGCACAGTAAAGCCCATAAAGGCTGCTACAATGTGAACTCCAGTTTGCTTAGAAAATAAATGCATAAACTTCTGCAGATTTTTACTGATTATAACAGACCATGGAGATCAACCCAGATTTTCATTTTCTATTATGTGAAGATAGGAAAGACTACTTACTCTTACAGGTGCTATTGCTATAAAGCAAATATTTATTTTCAGGCACGTTCTTTTTCTTTTTAAATATAAAAACACCAAAATAAAATGGAGGTCCAGGCTCCTCTCCAACTGTTTTTGCTTCTTTAAGTTGTTACCTGAGAGGATTTCTAGGCCTGCAGAAAAAAGCTCAGAAGTGACGTCACGAATGTGCACTTCATCAGGAACAGGAGGATGAGGGGGCAATAGATTCCTGCTAGGATCAGACAGTGCTTCCAGGATGGCGAGGAACTGAGCTGCAGCACCATCAAACATTGCCACCAGCAGCCGCTCGGTAGCGGTGCGAGGCCATGACAGCTAAGTAAGAAAAGGTAATTTAAGCCTTATGGTATCTAAACCTACTTGCAATAGAGGAAGATTTTTTTCAAAACATTTCTCCATCAGAAAGCAAGTACATGTTCAAAACAGAAAATAACATACCGTAAAATATATTGCTGTTATTAATGCCATGCTTCAAAGGCATAGCAAAGCCTCATGCTAAGCAGATACAGCACTTAGGTAAACTAATCATTTCACAGCAACCAGACACACTGCTGCAAGGAATTTACTTCAAAAATAGTACAATAGAAATTATGAGGGAGATTATTAAGGCCATGCAGTTTAGATCCATGCAGATGTCTCCTGATAATTTTCTAAAGTAATAAGTAATACGCATTTCCTACTTCCAAGCTTGTTCTGAGTTTTATTAATAAATTCTGTTACTTATGAAATCAAAAATATAAAACTTTCTGCTTGGGTATAGCACCATGTATATTTAGAAGAATTATATCATGGTTTCATCAATGACAAGAGTAAAGGAATAGAAGGATTATATGAAACGTCAGACTTACATTTATTGTTTTTCTCGGGTTAACTTTTGACTCGCGTCGAAAACTGTTCAGATTTCTTCTGGATTCATATACTGCTCTCTTGAAAATCATTACTGACATCTGACATGAAGAAAAAGTAAGTCATCATCTATTTTACATGTTCTGTTCATAGAGATCATAACTACTCTACCTTTTCATAATGACTTGCAGGATGATACCTTTAGAGTGGCCTCTCTAAAAATCTTTTCTGTCTCTGCATGTTCCAGAGAAGAACTGATATCTTCTAATTGCTTCAGTTCATCAATCTTAATCAAACCACGGCGAGCAAATATCTGTCCAAAGAATTAAAAAAAATATATATACCCTGTGTTCATATTCTGTATGTTGAGATCTAATTTTGAATATCATTCCTGAATTTATACAACTGCAAAGAGCTGCAATGAAAGTCAGGTCCTGAACAATTGAAAAGGAAAAGAAAACCTTTGCAAAGTACCTTTTGTATATATGCATGGGACCTGGCCAGTGTTTAATGCCAGAAATTTGTGACAGTGAGTATACACAAAGTGCTATTGTATTTGAGTTGATTATGCATTTACATGTGGTTCATCTCCATTTGCAGTAAAATTTTGGAATACAGACAGAACTCTAAATAAATATGATCTGATAGTAGGTAGGAATATTTAAATAAATATTTCCCATTTGACTGTATCTGAAATTCTACATAAGGTAAATCAGGATACCTCTCCATGAATGCCGGCTTGACAATCAAAATAACACTGAGAAACTGCTGTATACAGTGTGGCTCTCCACGTCAAATAATGCACAGATAAGAGTGGAATGGATGATTCCATACATATACTGGCCCACAGTAAGTATTCCAGGACCTGTATTGAAGAGATCTAATTTCAAAATGAATGCATCTTAACCTACATAAATATACTTCCTATTACTAAAGGACAGATACAAAGACTTAACCTCATCTGGTAGGACAAACTGAAAGAGGGGGGGGGAAACCACTACAAATTGTATTAATTTTTAACATATTGACTAAAAAACATTCCACTGCATGTTATTGGGTTTTTCATCTTAAACTGTGGTCAAGCATTATTTTAGCTTCCAAGCTACCTTACCCACTCCAGTTCACTATAGTTTTGCCACCAGACCCAGATCCCGCCCTTCTCTCTCATCTGCTCTTATCTTGAGAGCTAGCCCTCCCTTTTCTGGCAGCACTAGTGATCCTTTTTCAACAGGATCAGCAGGCTTATCTGGGATGCAATGGAGTCTGTCTTTCGCAGTGAAAAACTGTGCTTAGATTAATTTATACCCACGGAACTCTTGGCTCCTAACTTCCAGGGAAACAGTCATTGCAGCAGTCCAATTTTAATAATTAGTCCTTTTTGATTGAATGAATAGTATTTGTATCTTCCTCTTACTATTTTCTTTGGGTTAGCTGTTCCCTGAGGTACATAAAATGTGCACAACCTTTGTCCTAAATTAAGCCAATATACAAATTTTCTTTTAGTACAAATTTCAATTGGGAATACCCACGACCAATTTCTGTTTCACAGAAACCCGAGTATGCTAAAGGAGGTGTTAAATCACTTCTGTTTTTAATAGAAGACATTCAAAGACAAAACATCTTTCCTGCTCATTGAAAGATTAATAAAACAACACATAAGAAAATCTATTGTGTTAAGGCTGATTCAAATTCTGCTCAAGCTTTAGGAGAAGAGTAAAGCTAAGACAAAGAAAAACTACATTCAGAAAAAAAAAGTGTGGGGGAAAGGCCAGGTTGTTTTTATCAAATATGCACAACTAAAACCCTAGCCACCAGGTGTCAGCACATTTCCACATTTTAAGAAGCAGAAGACTAATTCCTGAATATACAGAGATGTCCAAAACAAAGCACTGGGAATCCTCTGAAACAGCCTAATAAATGGCATCTCCGTGTCCAGCAGGACATTACGCTGGGCCCCATTCCACAGCTGAGGAAGGAGCAGACTCAGGAAGGCACAAGAGCTTAGAAATCAACCACTTTGAAACACAGACATTTTATTTCCTTGTGACAAAAGTACTACCATTGGCAATGCCAGTGAAATTGAAAAGTCAAGGTACATTGTTATGCAAAACACAGGTGCATTTTCTAAACTTCTTCAGATTTTACAACCCTTTCGATTTATTTTGCCATACCTTAGCAGAATGACCCATGACCATCAAATGTCTGCATATGGTGTAAATATGGACAGTACCTGCAAAAATAAATTAATAAATTCAAATAAACAGGTAAGTTCTATAATTCCACATGAAATTTGTTATGCTAAGCAACTCAATCTTTATTATTATCTGGGTTGTTAATTCCAGAGAAGAACAACTTAATGACTTTTCATTAAACAAATTAAAAACTAATGATTTTTCTGTACTTCTATTTTAGAGAAGATGAAACCATTCAGTTCTTCTGCAATATTAGTTTCAAAAATACTTACACAGTGAAGCAGTATAATCATGAGACTTCACGAGAATGAAATATTAAAAATTTACCTAATCCATTTTTTACTCAGTAACTGCTAGAGACAAATCTTCGTTTTCTCCCCAAATGCCAAGCTCTTTAAAACAAAATATTACCTCTCCTCACAGACCTTACCTTACATGACTCTTTTAGTCCATCTGTCCTAGCAGACACCACCAATATTACATTAAGTATGACAAGTGACATGAAGAAAATTGAAAACTAGTAGAGTTTCTAAGAGTATCAAAATGACTTAGAAATAAAAACCTGTCAAAAATGTACTTGACTCAAGCAACATCATAAAATTTTCAAAGATCAGTCTTAGAAGTGTAAAAGACTCTGCAGTTCTGGGAGACAAAAAATAAGCCTATTCTTCTGTCTGTATGACTCTTCAGAAAGGGACACCTGTGGCAGCAGGAGGCATCACAATGTCAACTGTCATAGCTAGAAGGGTGTTATTATCCCAATAAGCTCAAATGGAGCAAGCATTAGGAAGATTTCTTTTATCAGCCAAATGTGTAATGAGGCACAAAATCTATTGTCTGAATTGCAGAAAAATGGTCAGGAACTAGAGAAATTCTAAGTTACTGCCTTCTTCTAATTAGAGCAGATTATTGGCTAGGATTGGTACAGAGACCTGTACCACACACAGGCAATAGGACATAAGAATGGCAGGTGAGTATATTTCAATTTTAATTCTTCTCCCATAGAAACAAGCAATTAAAAACTCAAAGGTAGGGACTGAGGGCAAAAGCAGCCCCAGTAAAACAAAAGGATAATAATTTCAACCAGTCATAGCCCAGAGAAAATATGTTCTTAATTTCATTTTGGAAAATGTACTATCTCCTCAATTAATACTGCAACAATTGACCATAGTAGCTCAGTTGGTCAGAGCATGGTGTTAACAATGCCAAGGCTGTGAATTCAATCTCTGTATGGGCCATTCACTCAACAGTTGGACTTGATCCTCATGCAGCCCTTCCAATTCATAATATGCTGTGATTCTGTGAAATTCATACTAATCTGTTTATTTTTGACTAAATAACATTGCCTTTCAAAGCAAAAATAGACTGTTGCTGTTCCTGAAATTAAAATCTTGATAAATCATTCTCTGTGCATCTAGTTTGCAGAAGTTCCATTTTTTTCTCTATTTTTCCCTAATACAAGCATTTACAAGCAGCACCCTGAAATCTTATACATAGATCAAAATCCTTAAGTTCCATGTGGTATTTTTTAGAACGGTTTTATTATCAGCTCTTCCCTTCAAAGTACTTTCAAAAACACAAAGATGTAATAGCAGACAATAATTTTCTACTCTTATATCTGCAATCCCCTTTTCAAAAAAAAAGCCCAACAACAAACAAGCAGAAAAACCTCCAAACCAAAACCAACAAAAAAAACCCAAATAAAAAAAAACAACCAGTAACCAAAAGAAACAAGACAAAATCAACCCATCAAAACAAACATTTTGTTGATATAAAAATCTTGAGCAGTTTTTGTTAATCAGGATGGACTCCAAAAGTGTCCTTACTTTTGATTTTATTTGTATTCCTAAGCACAGTTATGATGAAAAAGTTGATGCTTTTACAACAGTCCACCTGAAAATGTACACTGTGGAAATCCTAATTTTAAAATTCCTTATATTAGAAAAACCAAAAATTACCAGAAAAACCCCTACTGTGATTGGAGACTAACTAGAGATTTATCCATGACACTTAGGTTGACCTTAAAGAGTATAAAGTTTTCCCTTCACAGCTTTGCTTAGCAAAGAAATGTAAATGTAAAGCCTGAGGTACCATTGTAGATAAGCCAACACAAGTTCTCCTGAGGTAGAGCCACTTGCATAGTGAGGCGCAATGAGGTCAAGGCATTGAGACAAGTCTGCAGGGACTCTCCATTCTGAAGATTTCTGTCTCTGCTGCAAACCAGCTGATAAATGCAGACATTTCTTGCTTGCAAAGCATGGAACTAAAACACACAGAAATATACATAAAGTTAATTAATATAAGCATATGTCAGTTCACATCAGCAAAGTACAACAAAAGGATAAATAAGAAAAGATTAGGCATAGCAGCAAAAAAAACAGCATGACATTGAACTGAGCATTAGAATATGGTGAAAGTGCTAAAGCTTCAGGGTTGATGTACCATGAACCTGAGTCAGTTTCCACTGTGTCACAGGATGAAAATGCACCCAGTGCACTAGGAGTGCTGGAAGGGGTGTAGGGAAAATGAGGCAATAAACTGCTATTCAAAGAATCTGGCTTTGACACTTAGCTTCTCTGTAGGTGCCTTCCATAAACTAAGGCAAGTTTTAACCTTTCTACACTTCTCCATTTATATCACCAATACCTGATTTCTCTCTCTCACCGGTTACTTTTCTCTTCCACAAATGGATATTTCCTTCTCTTCCTTGTAATACCTAAAATAATGTGACCTCACCCGTGCCTGGACTACAGCATCAGCTGAACAAACAACATGAAAAAATGGGCTAAGTGGGACAAGACCAGTCAGTACCTATTATTCTCTCAAAAGCCTCCTAACCTGGTAACATTTGAAATTATATTATTTTGTTGCAGCTGATCCACAGAGGTTGGAAGTTTCTAGCCTTGAAATGCCACTTCTTAGTGTTATATTAAAAAAAAAAAAAAAAAGCTAACTACAGGAACACAGCAAAAAAAAAAAAATTAAGATGCAATCATTTGACACATTGTCATTTTCCATTTCCAGTTGTAAGGATAATTGCCAAAGTAAATTTCATATCTGAAAATTTAAGGCTATCTCAGTCTGTAAAGACTAAGTCACAGAAGAGGCATTTTAGTATAGACCTGCCATAACATTTACCAGTAGGACTGGTTCAAAGCCTAAGCAGACATACAGAAGACAAAGGAGAGCATCTCTGGAACTTCAAATTTATTTACAAAACTGTTGCCATCTTATTGCAAAACTCCCATACCTTCTTGGTGATTTCTCATGGCCAGCTCCCTACAGCACTGACTCCTTCTTCACAGCATGACCAAGAAACACTAAACCCCTACTCTCCCAGCTAAGCCACTCTTTTGTAGCACTCCTGTTTTTATGGGACACACCTGTGGCCTGTTAAGGGCAGGCCTGTTCCTAACCTTTGGTGATTGGTACAGCTGCAACTCCTCAGGTATGAGATTATCTTCTCCACTATCTTTATTTTCTTACATTCTATCCCCCCACACAAAACATTTTTTAAAATGTATTAACATAGTCTTTGATCATATTCTTTCTAGGAAGCTGAACCACATTTTGAAAAGAAAAATAATAATACAAAGTATCTCTTCTATCATGACATCTGCTTCTAGCTTTTAGGCAAACTGTCTGCTTTCTTCTCTTCACTAAACACCTATTTACACTCTGACTCTGACTCAAGGATATGAATTTGATTAGCTCAAGACTCAGGAGCTGCCTACCATTTCTGTTCATTATTCTTGATCACAGAGTAACTTGCATTAATTAATTCAAAATACTCACCGCATACAAAAGTAGAGCTTCTCAGCAAAGAACTACTTAAAGTAAAATATAACATGTTTTTAGCATTCCCCCTATATCCACTGAAATACTTTCTTCCAGGAATAACAAAACATATACTGCAAGTCCCTACCTTGATAAGCAATTAACACCAAAGGATTCCAACACATTCTTAAGGTCACTCAGCTTCCTCGAGCTTAAAGCACTTGAAAAATTATTCAGCATTCTGCCCTTTTTGTTCATAGTGAGCAAATAAGCTATAAAAACATAACATTGCTTTTCTAACTGTCATGACCTTTTATTACAAGTAGTATTTTGCACACTTATGGTACAAAATACAGGAGAATATTCTAAATGTCTGGCATTCTGCCTGGTTCTTAGACCATACAATACAGAAATTTCCAAAATTGCAGGACATTTATCAAATTTTGCCCACACCCTGATTCTGACAGTGGATAACAGCAACTATTTCAGAGCAAAAACTGCTGTAAGCAGTTACAGAACACCACCTTCAGAGAAAACGGCTGTTTTAACACTAAGTTGATGGTGGTTGGCTTCAACTACAAAAGCATTAGGCATTTATATCCTCTTAAAAATCTGCACCAACTAGAGTAGATGTTTCTATCATATATATGATCATTTAATCTTAATGCAATTTATATCAACAAACTAGAAAAGATTAGATAATGTAAATATATAATTAATATGAAGTACATTTGTGGAAGATTAAATGGGCTACTTACTTTGCATCTGTGAATGTCTTTGACCAGAAAAGTTTTAAAAACCCACAACCTACCATTAGTGGTGCATTTTTGTCTCTGACACCATTTGGAAAAAAGGCAGATTTAAAGCGCTGCACATCATCCATGACATCATCAAGGTTTACAGAAACAAACTGCTGAAGGTATCTTTCATAACACTGTTGAAGTGCCAGCTTATATTCCTGAAAAAAAATCATATGTTCTTTTTATAGTTTGTATATTTCATTTCTATTTCTATAAACATGAGGGGTTTTTATTATCTTTATGAAAAAAGTATCAATGTGAAAGACCAACAAGAAGGAAAGCACTACAGTTTCATACAAAACACCAGCATGTAGTGTGAACACTCAACATAGGAAAGGTTGAAATACTTAAAAGAATGGCTTGTGCGTCACAAGTTTTGGTAAGTTTTGTTGATTCTAGTCATTAATACAACATATCAGAGAACAATTATAAAGCAGGATTCTGGGCTAATTTAATAAACTTAAAGAGTTGCTGAAATACTCTACAGTTTTACAACAGTAATGACAACAATACTACACTTCAGGAAAAGAGTACTTCCTAATGTAGAACTTTATAAGCAATATATAGATATAATCACTTCTCTCCTCCTTGTTTCCATGTTTTCAAAGCTTTTTTTTTTTCTTTAAATAAAACAGATAGAAAGGGTAAGATGAATTTTAAAAGATTGAAACAAGTGAAAACTGTAATTTACATGTGGCCAAGAGATCAGCATTAATAGAGCAGAAATTGCCACCGGGTCTTTAAGAACTGTTAGCAAAGAGGATGTTGAGCTTTATGTCTCTTTCCAAACAGACCTCCCCAGCAGCATGTCAAACCACTCTAAAATCACGCTGACTCTATGGTTCAGCACTGACTCAGATCTGGAAGTGACATTCACTGAATCATCACCACCACTTCCTTCAGCAAGACTACATTTAGGTTTCTCTACCAATTTCACTAAGTCTAGCACTCATGCTAAATAAATTATTGAGGGAAAAGTAACTAA
>JAYDZK010000056.1:44014634-44036622 GCA_034509185.1 Euphonia xanthogaster | reverse complement strand
TCTCTTTAGCAAGCACAGTTCATAGGGAGCCAGCCAGACCAGGGGCTTTTCCACAGCCTGTTTCGCCAAGGATGGCACTCTGCATGTTGTGTCGCTGTGCCTGCTGCACGGCTAGGCATAAAAGATAAAAGTGTGCTTATCCTCTAAATGGTTCTGTCTATTCAAACAAACAAACAAAAAAGGTGGCAAACTAGGAAATTAGCAGCCCGTATTTATGTTATAGGATGTGTTTATAGCAACCTATGTGTTTTGAAGTTCTTTACAGACGCTATGGTAAAGAGGTTTAGGAAGCTGATTTTGTTGCCATGTTCGTCCTCATGTACGATGAGCGTAAGGGACAGCTGAACTGAAAACATGAAAGTGGGAGAAATATGGTAAGTGAGCAGTGTCCTGGCAACCAGGGCCTTTGGAGGCAGTTTTTCGACAGTGAATAAAGGAATAGGATCAATAGAGATGGGTAAAGCAAAGAAACACTTGAAAAGTGCATTCATAGATGACAGCAAAATAACTATCCTTCCAATAGCTGGAGACACACAGCATCAGCACACTGAATTACTGGAATCAGAAAATACTGCATCAGCAAGATCAAAGAAATGACATGGGAATCATCTAAATACTATTCATCCTTGGAAAATTGGGAAGATGCAAAAATATTTATGACTAACGTGTCTGACTCATTTTACACACATACATTGATTTAGTATTGTTACTTGCTGGGAGTTGTGTGAATCCATTATCCAACAGGTATTGTGAGATTATGGGAAGATCTAGTGACAATGGCTATGCATTAGGGTGGGAGCAAATTTAAACAATGTTCAAGAGGGAGTGGGTTCCCCCAGGTATCTGTGAAGGACATAGAAAATGAATGATAAGACATGGCAAAAAGATTTTGATGCAGAGATTTAGAAATCACTGTGTTCAAAGAGAAATTTTACAGAACAAATGATATATGAGAACTCGGCTTGGAGAGCATCAACTGCAACACTTAACGATTTTGCCTGTGCTTTGCCATGCTAACCAAAGAACTCCCTGTAATGGTTACCAGATGACTAATAGAACACTGATCTCTTGGGAAAAGTGGCCTGTGCCCACCGTAAGCATTGCTGGTGGCATCCGTTTCAAGTCCCTATGAAGTTCTGAGCTAGTTTGCCTCACTAGGTGGTGCTGCATCCCAAAGGGCTGATAGTCACATTCATGGAATGCAGAGAGTGCTGTTCTCAAACCAGCAGTGCCTAGAAGCTTCAAGGGGAACTTGAGAGACTGGAAATGAGACTGCTGAGTAAAACTTTACATATCTCTAATATTTGGGTAGCAGATGGTGGAGTGAATATAACATTTGCAATCTGGATTAGCTTTTCAGCCATAGAAACAAACTGAGTCACAGAAAACAATAAGGGAAAGGGAGGATAGCCATTCCCCAGAGGGCAAGATTGCAGAGCTATGTAAAGATAAAGCTTTAACCACTGGGAGGTTAACCAGGGCGTAGTTGGTCAGCCAGCTCATGAAGATTGTTTAGTCTAAAATTTCTGGGTCAGAGTTCAAGAGGATCAAAGTATGCATTCCCTGCTAGGTGGAGGTTTAATGTATGGAGGGCAGTTCTGACCCTCTCAGCACCCAGAGTGGACCATAGCAAGGAACTACACTACCACAAACACTATAGTGTGTATGTTATTTCAATTTTGGATGCTTACAATATGGATTCCTATCATACTGTTCTGGGGAAGACTGGAGTTTAAACTTCAGATAGTGTCCATCTAACATTTAGTGTGTTGGATACTTAATTGGGTCCAAAAGTCAAAAAGGCTTATAGATAAATGATTAGAACTTTTCAACTTCAGAAGGAGTGTAGATTCTTCAGAAGCATTCAGCTCATATAACCTGATCTTTACAGAGAAAAGCTTGGTGTATACAAAACAGTAAGAGGAATGGCTACTGCAATTTTAACCATGATAGGATAATTTCCTCAAAAGATAGAGCATACCTGTATGACTTGGAAAGTTTATAGCAGTTTTTTGAATTACATTACATTAGGGCCCCTACACCCTAAAAATATGTGATCTGTTGATTGGAAAGCTAATGATTCATTCATCATTGGTCGGTGAACATTTAGATAGTAATTTGAACTGTAGTAACATTAGGGAGAAAGTAGGATAGATTATGGAGCATTGGCACGGACGGGATCCCAAGAAATGGAACTTAGGTATAAATCCCTTGACCCAAAGAGAGAGGGTATAGCAACCTGTGCTTTAATACCACCAGGTCAGATAGAAGGAAGCTGCCTCAGAAACAGAAGCACCCACAAAGAGTTAATTTAGTAAAAACCCATATAGGAAGTGTCTGCTCTCATGGCTATGGGGCCAAGAGTATGCTTGAGTTGTAAAGGAGGAAAACCTTACTGTTAACTCATCAAGCTGCCTGCTTACTTCTCGTATGTCTGTTCCACTTGTGTGAACAGCAGTGGTTACTAAGAGCAAACAAAGGGGGGAAACTCTGCATGGTCACAGGAAGAGTGTTCAGTGATATCTGGGTACAGGGGCTGAGGTAATGTTTGCTGAGCCCTATCTAGTACATCAATCAAAGTTTGTTTCCTTTGGATAATTCTGAGATGCATGTTCAGATCCCTTTCTAGGATGCTTGTAGCAAATATACACCTGAATTATTGTGCCAATAGACTTTGCTTTTTGATATTCAAAGAAAACAAGCAGTCATAGATGCTGTATTACCAGACTTCTGCAGGGTAACTTGACAGTCCCCAGAGGTTTGGAGGAGCTACATTTATGTCATCTCTTCCTTGATGCTTTCAGGAAAAATAGTCTGAGCTGAAATGATTCTGTGCCATCACTTAGTATCTCAGGCTGATAGGCTAATGAAGACATGAGAATTTTAAATAATGCTTAACACACTTACGTACTACATATTCAGAACTGGGATCTGCATTTACTGTATTTGCAATATGCCTGCCTGGTCCTGAGAGCCAGTGGGAATCCACTTTGGACAGGGTATTCCCCTTTGAGCAGGAGTAAATTGTTGGATTCAAAAAATAGAAGAAAATCTAGAGAAAGAAGCAATAGCAGGTGTGTAGTGATTCTTATGGAGAAATTCACCTTGTGAGTTAGTCAAGCAAAACAAGGTCAAGGAAACACAATGTCTTATATGACAGTACAGCATTTGCTATTCACATCCTATAGGGGAATCAAAGTAATGGCTCTAAGTTAGCTGATAAAGCTCCATAAAAAGCCATCATACAGCTGGAAGAAGTAAACTAAGCTGCTGAATGCCACGAGCACTGGCACTTGATAGATATGAAGAAGTTGTCCAATGACAGGGGGAAAAATAAGAACTTGTGCTGAGCTTACAGAGGCAAAACACATCTGGAATTAATGTACCTTCCAAATAACTAGCTGTACAGGAAGCAGAGCAGTGCAGCAGACCTGCAAGCTTCTTGCTATCAGCTCCTGTGGCACTTGTCTATCTATACCTATAGCTAATGAGACACATGGGAATCCTGGACCTTTACAGGCATCTATAAGAGATTATAGTCAGCATTTCCTTCCCACCTCCTTGCTTCTGGGCTGTTTTTGGTAAAGCTGCTTGTGGCTTACTGAAAGTGTGTTTAGACTCAGATGCCTTACTTAAATCTGCATTTACATTCAATCAAGATTTGTGAATTCCCACCCTTATCTAAGGGCTACTTACTACCTTCCCGTAGGAAAGTTATCAAGGAGCTGAGAGATACACTGTCCTGTTTTGACAGCTTTTGTATTTTTTTGCTGTATCATGATTGCAAAGTTACAGAAATGTGAAAAGATGGTAGGAATGGCTTACTTAGGACACCATGCAGCTTTTAAAACAAAGCAGCAGTTCAAGTTCTTTACTGAGACAGTGACACATATCTGTAAAATATTTCAGTGCTCTTCCTGTCAGTGAGCAGTATACAAAATTTGTCAGACAATGGCAAGGCCTCTGAACTCTGGGACACAGATTACCAATAGCTGAGACATGTGTCTTTTGACAAGCAATTGATGATCTTTTAATATATAATGAAAGCAGATCTGGGACAGTTCTAATGCAAGTGAATGCTAAGAGAAGGAAAATGCTAAGTTTTTACTTGAAAGCAGTTCTTGGCTTCCTTTCTGATCTAGTTTGTCAGTGTTGTACCAGGAGGGGAAAAGAGTGATCAATACAAGAAAGAACTGCAGTGACTGAGAACTATGCCAGTGCCAGGTTCTTACAGAGCTGTGTTCAAGCCTGGGGTGACAGTTGTCTCTGTGTTTTCATTGTATTATATGAAAGGCTTCAGTGCCAAACTCTAAAGATGACGTGAGAGCTTTCAAGATTACAGTATATTAAAGTGGGTTTTTTCTTTTAAAATCTAAGTGTGAATGCTGACAAAAAGGTTTTCCAAGTTTCCTTTTATCATTAGGAAAAATTTCTTAGGCATATAAATTAATCTCAGTTGACTTGCAGAAAATGGGAGAAATCTGGGAGAAGTGATCTTGTTCAGCTGATTTTTCTCCCCACTGCAAAGAAAGCGTAGGAGTGTGTAATATTTGTGTGAACAATCTGTGAGATTTGACTCACCCACTCAAGTTGTATCGTTATGCATTGAGTGGGTTAAGCAGTCTTTGGGAAAGGAGATGCAGTACAGGTTTTATATAGCTGCCTGAATTTGTAAGAGGACTGATATCTTCATTATGGACTTATGTGCCAAAGGTAACAGTTGGAAATATGAAAGTTCATGAGTGACTTTTCAAAAATGGAAATATTGCTTCAAGGAGAGAGCTTGCCTACAGTTCACATTATTCTCTTAATTTTGATAAGATATACTTCATTCTAGCTTACAAGCAAATTCTACTCAAGTAGACATCAACTGATGATGGGATTATTTTGCAAAGGCTTCTAGGAACCTGCAAATATTTCATCTGAGAATGTACTATTTTCAGTTCAGTAGACAGACTATGGAGGAAAGTTCATGTCTCACTTAAAGATCTTGTCTCAAATCTCAGGAAACCGTAGGGGTTCTTCTGAAGAAGCTACACCTAAGCCTAGTTTAGAGCAACTGTAAAGATATCTTGCAAAAAAAGCCCTGTAAATCCCTTCCAATCATGAAAAGGGGTAAGTATGCACAAGATTTTTGGTGATGTGCATGGAAGCTGCATCTTAGAAACACTCAAAAATGTGGAACACTTATACGTATGTATAAAAAAGCTAGTGAGAGTCCTTAGCTAAAAACAACATCCAATTTATTGAGCAGAGATGCCCAAGGTAGTTTTTTGCCATGAAATGTGAAGTAGCAGAGATGGAGTGTGTAAATTTTTTCTATTTTAGCTACATTCAGCTTAAGCTGATTGCTTGGTAGGCATCTAGTAGTTAGATTTGATTTTGTAAAAAAAGCGGTGGCATGTTTTGTTTAAAATACATTTTCTTCATTTCATAAATATCCTCAAGCCAAACATTAAATGAGAAAAAGTATAGCCTATTCCAAGAAATAAATTAGTTCTGAAGATCTTCCCAAATTCTCCTGAAGCCAAGTATGACAATGCATTTTTATTCCTATTCTCCTGACGCACATTTGCTGTTTATAATTCTGAGCTGCTGCAAATGCTGTAGATAGAAATGATCCTGGGGAAATTACACTATTGTTTGTATATGTAACTCCTGAGTAGCCAAATGCATCCTTATCATGACTCTTTCTCTGTTGTGCATTTGGTCTGGGAGTACTCACAGGATCAAAATAGCCTCTTCTAGGAATAAACTATTGGCAACAAAAGGACACCTAAAATAAGCTGGTGATGCCCTCCAATATTTTTAGATAAATGCATTTCTGTTCAGGCCTTTTCTCACTGCATTACAGTATGAATTTTGAAACTTTTTGACACTATTACTTCCATTTTCTATTCTTACTAGTTTCGCACTTGCTTGCAAGAATATTTCACTCCAAGGTCAAAGTGTCTGCTGATTGAGGTTTTTTCAAGCAGCTGACAAAAATTGTTTTGGACAATAGCCTGACCTTGGACTAGGAGATTTAGCAGACTGGAGGTCAGCAGTAGAAAGTGACACAATGTGGAAGAGGAGTTTTTTTTTTTTTATTAAGTATTGCTTATTCAAGGAAGTAGAAAAAAAGTATCTGTTTTCACATAGTTATTTGGATTTTTCATATTTTTCAATACTTTAAAACCATTATATGTAATTATATTTTCTAGTTAATTTTTAATTATATAAACCATTCTGATATTTTTATATGTATTATTTCTAATAATTATATATGTAATTATGTAATTGTGAACTGTTATCTTAATACTTTAGAATTTTAGAAAATGAAGAACAAGTCATTTTTTTGCATATTACATACATGTGAAAAGAAAAATAAAACTGTAATCTTTACCCTTTTCTCCCTCAGAATTTCAAATTAATAAAAGTGAACAATTGTCTTTTCTCTACATGATGACACCTTAGGGAAAACAGAAATTACTATTAGCACTTTACCATGTTTAATTGATGCAATAATAAAAACTGGTTAGATCTTGGCCTTACAAATGTAGATGAAACCTTGGTAGCAAGTTTTGAAAATTTTACTAAAATGCTTTCAGGTGGACATATGGCTCTTCATCTGTTAGATATGGATACATTAAGATAGCCAGCTTTTTACTCAGTGGATCCACTTCATATACTCTGGCGTATTTATTACATTTAGAGACAAAACCATGGTATTTACCTTTGTAGAATCAAAGTAAATGGGTAGATTGTATTCCTTCTTTTGTATTGTTAGCAATAGACTTGCTTCATAAATTATCCTTAAAGAAGAAAATTTTGTTATGCTGTACCTATATAATTCCATTATAAGGCTGACAGAATGGTTCCTTGAAGAAGGCAGACAGAACTTCTCTGAAGTAAAGCATTATACATCCAGCTGGGTTAGCACAAAAAATAACTGAGATATAATTTTGTCATCAGAAACATAATCACTAGTTTTAAAACACGAATAGAAATATTCCATGATAATTTGGAGGTGCATTACATTAGTAGTTTGGTTGTGATCAAGAGCAGACCCTTGCAGTATCCCCAGTTCTGCACTTGTTGTATGTTACAGAATGATCTTGAGCGCATGGGCTGGACTCACTCTGAATGAACCTAAGCTGAAGTGTGCACTCCACAAGCACATCTGACATCCTCCATCTGCTACCAGACATTCAGTCTCCAGGAACAGACTAGGTAAAACCCCCAAATTGTGCATTGTGTGAATATCTGGTCCCCCTGACTAGTTGTTTCGCAGTACAGATCTGCTCTGATTACACTGTTTTTCTTTTATAGCCATAGACTACTTTGCTAATTGGGAAAAAAATTCTTTTGAAGCAGGATGAAAACCAATTATGCCATTTCTGGAGAGTTGTTTTTTAAAATATCTATACTTGAGGACAGCCTTAGACACCACTGCTATCTCCGCTTTGCAAACAGAGGAGAGGGAAATGCTTACAAACTTTAAGCCACAAGTTAAATATTTTTAACTTGTTGCAGAACTCCATCTTCTGTTTGTCTTCAAGAGGTGAAGATTTTTTGTGTCTCCTCAGTACCATTAACATAGAGGACAAAACTGCAGTGATTACAAATACCTAACAAAACATGCCAGGGCATTGTGTATGGTATCCTATCAGTTTCCAGGTTAAGGTTTACAAATAGGGCCTATGCCCCATTTCGTTCATCTCATGATTTCAGTTAAGAAAAAAGGATGACTTCATTAAGCTCTTTTACAAAAAGTGTTCTCCAGCTCTAAAATAACAACATCCTTTTCTTTATATCTTTGGTTTATTTCCTTAAAATTATAAATTTAATGGATCATGTACTTTTGTAGGAGCCTCCATGTTTTCTAGGCTACCCTCCATAGGCCATCTACATGGAAATGCTGTCCCTCAGCCAGAGACCACTCTGTCTCTGCAGCTCAGCTGGTAGGCAGCAGATCAGTCACTGACTGTAGGACTCAGTATGATGGCTCTGTTCACACTGTTTGATTACAGTCATTTTCAGAGGCTGAGAGAAGAGAGAGCCTACCCTTAGCATGCAGCAGATATGCATGGTCCCTCCAGAAAACCCATAATAATTTCCTTAGAACACATACTAAGATGCATGTCTGAGAGTAATGTCTATCCTACTGTAATAGTGTTGCTCCTGTTTGTTCAGCTGTCCCAGCAATACCCACCTAGCCCTTTTCAGCATTTATGTTTGTAGGAGTCTGAGCATTCACAGACAGTGAAAATTGGTGTGTTTTCAGGAAAGCATAAGAAGAAAAGGAAATGAGTTGATCGGAGCCATAATGCCAAATTCCCATTTCAGTGAGAGGTCACATGACTCTGTTGCCAGTTCTGACCTGACACCAGATGCAGCATCTGAGCCACCTCTAATCAGGTTTAACCACTTGGCATAGCACTGATCAGTGTGGAAATACCAAAACAATGTAAGTACAGCAGAAGGATGTACCAGAACAGTCTGTCTCCAGACTCAGTGTATCTGGGATCACGCTGTGCATTTCTGATCGGGTGCTACTTTGCGTAGTGTGGGTGCACATTTAATGGCCAGTATTCACAGTGCCACAGGTGCACAGAGTGAAGGATCTGGGAATGTATAGACATGGAGATGACAGGAGGGGAGAGACTATTGTTAATGGGATGCAGAAACTGTGAGTTGCCTTGGAAAGCTCAAGGGCTTTAAGATGTGGTATTTGGCATAGAGGGAGAAGGAAGTATAGTAAATGATAGTACAACTTCTGTTATAGTTGTACAGGATGGAAAAGAGCATGTGACTGGTATTCTCTTTTCAAGGCAAAAGAGAAGGGAGCCCAGACAGAATACAGATATTCACAGGAAGCACTGGACAAGAAGGCAAAGACAGAACAAAGGAGTGAAGGGACATGAGAGGAAAGGAAAATGGTCTGCAGCATCCCAAGTGCCTGTGATGTTTAAGAGTAGAGTCCTCTGGAGGCCTGTCTTCCCTTAAGAGGAAAAAAAATCATGCCTTTAACACTGGTGGAAGTAGGTCTCTCAAGTAAATCCCCAGAGGTTGCTCAGGATAGTGACAGTCTGGACATAAGATGAAAATACAGGAAAAATTAAAAATAATACTTTCTTCAGAATCCTTCCTAAAAGAGATACTTTCACTTTCATATATATTTGTTGTGGTCAGGGGTTTTGGGCCAAGAAGAGGATAAAGTTAGCTGTGGCACCTTTAGTCCCTAGCCTCTATTTCTCAGATTTAAAGTAGAATAAACTTACCTTTGATAACAGCAACACTGACTAGTGGTTGCTCCATGCCTGATAGTGATGCTGGCTGCCTTTAAAAGCAGAGTTCCAGGCTCCTTTTCTAGAGAAAAAAGTCTTAATTCTAAAGGTGGGGTTTTTTTGTGTTTTGGCAGGGAGAAGGAGCTGGGAAGGGGCTGGTTGATTTGTTTGGGGATTTTTTTTTCTTTATCTTTGGCAAAGATTTTTCACTGTTTAAAAATAAAAATTAAGATTTTTAGCAAAGGCAAGTGTGGTGGCTAACCTTACTGCTTCTACAGTTTCCATTATCTGAGCTGTTCTTTGGAGCAGTAACTGAAATAGAAGGCAGAGAGTGGGAGTGCTGAATGGGAAGGTGAAGGGCCCTGGCAGATCTCTGCAGTGCAGGTGGAGCTCCCTCAAGCCTCTGACTTACATTTTCTGAGTCAGAGAATTAAGGGTTGATGGTGGCAATTATGTACACTGGGTACAACAGAGATCTGAGATAAAGAGATAATGGTCCTGCTTATAATAAGAGAAAGGCAGCAGCTGAGAGCAATAGAAGAAGAAAGCAAGAAGAAAAGAAAAACATTAAGTGGGAGTAGGTCAAGGCATATATTTTAGCAATGGTGCTGGAATTTCAGGTCTTTAAACTCCTTCGACAGGTGATACTTCCTCCCTGGGACTCTGTAGCTATTAATATGGAAGCGAGACATTCAAAAGGAGAGAGACAGTCTGGCGCTTAGACCCTGAGAAGTTTGCAGACAGGGAGCTGTGGGAACCTTCCTCAAGGAAAAGTGTTTTGCCCTGAGGCTACAAGTGGTGGAACATATTTTCAGGGTTGCTCCGAAGCAAAGGGACCTTGGGAGGTTCAGACCAAAATTATCCTCTCTCCATAAGAGAGCTGTAAGAGGTCCCAGTGTGTTTTGGAAGGCTTGAAGATGTTGCTGTTTTTAAGTGTCATAGGATGACTTTTCAGGTTCACCTTATTGGAGTCTGGATGATTTGATAACAGCTACACTACACTTCTCTTACAGCCCAGGGATGTCTCTGTACTTTATTAACTTTCTCAATAATACATTTGTTACCCAGCTTTGGCCTGGCAAGTGCATTTTATGGGTTTTTTTTATTATTTTATTTTACTTTTCTCTTCCTTTAATTTGCCATCTAATGTGAGGTGATTACTACATTTTAGTAACTGAAATTACTATAGCATTTTGGAAGTAAACAGTTGATATCAGTAGTTAGGCTGAATCTAATTCCCTTTAAAAGACCAGTTACCCAATGACAAGTCACCTGTGGAGTTAAAGAATATCAACAGTAGCCTGAAGCTATTCAACACTGTAGTATTCAGTGAGTAGATAAATTTGTTAGACTTCGATACTAATAGTTCCTCAGGCATCATTATTATATAAATTTACTCCTTGTGTTTTTTTCTGTTCTATGAATTCCTGTAGCACCTCTATTATAATAATTTGGTACATCTCTGTCATTTACTTTGACTGTTATTTTCAAGTGGTAATACCTCAAAAGTAGACACAATTAGATTACTGAATAATGCAAACCACAAGAGATATTTATAGAGAGGAAAAAGAAAATACAAGATAATGGCAAGTTCAACCTTCATTAATACAAAATGTGACAATTATGGTAAGGTTTCCAAGTTCCTTAAGTGTCCTGTGTTGCCTAAGGACTTTTTTTTAACCCTAGAGCTGTGCAGCCCCTGCATTTAATGTGCACAATAACTTTTCAGATGAAAGGAGATTTTGGCATGTACAGGTGCATATGCATTGGGTAAAACAGTCCCCAGTAAGTGATGAGTAAAGTTCTCCAGATAATTTCTACCTCAGTAGGACCTGCAGGACTTAGAAATGCACTGATTTCTGAATGCCCTTGTAAAAGTCACTGTGATCTCAGAAACATTTTTATTTTATCTCAGCTCAATTTACCCTGCTTAGCACCTCAGGCATCTTTTCTTCAGCAGTTATTTGACATCCACACTATCATTAGTGCACACTATCAAGATGTTCAAGTGCAAAGCACTAAAAAGCATCATGGTAAATGATTGTATCACTCCAGAAGACATTATCACTATCATTTAAAAAACTATTTACAGTGCCTGCCCCATGAGTATGTTTTAACAGAATAAACTGATGCAAAACAAATACCTTAATTTTACTTCTCTAGTTTTTGAGAAAAAGGAAATACAAAAGGAAATTAGAACATCCAGCACTCTTGGTAATAATTATCATAGGCATTTGAAAAACAGGCACACAGAAAAGGATATGTGCAGAGTCAGAGACTGCAGTGACCTCCCACACTGCCAAGTTCTTTAGAATTACTGAAATTATAAACAAAGTAAAAGCTCTTCTTTCCCAAGCAGCCGCCTCGATGTCACTTGTTTCCACATTCCGGCTTCTGTCGCTGCAGCCCACACTTTCTCTGTTGCTAAGTGCTTTAGGCTTCTGCAATATGTTCCAGCAGCTCCCTGTTTCTCTTGTATCTCCAAACGTGCTATCATCTGAGAGCAGAATGTCTAGGTTTATCTGACATGGCAAGAGAAAAAAATTAAACTGCACAAATTACAGATTCTTAAAGAACACTAAAATTTTCCATATGAAAAAATATCTCCATAATCTTGCATGTAATTTCATAACATTTTGTTAGAACATGTTTTCAATTCACAGTGGGATATGTGAGGGATGAGGGCACATTATGGCTCCTGGGAGCAGCTGTAACTAAATCTTGACTGTAAGTGACAATAGCAGCACAGAGCACCGGATACTTGCAGATGCTTACATCACTGCTGCCACTGAGCTATGCAAATAAAGAAGCTCATAAATAAATGGAAATCATAGGAAAAGTGAAAAAAAGACAATACAACAGTTAAGAATTTATATAATTTTGTTATTATATTGGTAAATGTAGACTGTTACATCTTCCATCATTCTGGCTTAAACACTGGTTTCTTCTACCCTCATAGCAGGCACGTAGTAGTTTCCACTCAGCAGAGAATGACATTGTCACCGTTATTCACCCAGCTATGTCTGCCTTTTTTTGTTTTGGTGAGTAGGCATCTTACTGAGTGCAGTTTTCAGCCTTTACCAACCCTGGGATACAGTTCCACAGCTCTCCCTGTATCCTTGGCTACATTACCAGAATACCTACTATTGTGATTGCTGGCAGGTTTTGCTTTATGTCTTTCATTCAAGTTAAGATGAGCAACATTAGCTCTTTAATAGTGATTAGAGAGCTGTCTTTAGTGATTAAAGGGCTAACACATATAATTAAGTTGTGTGGGCAACCCCACTGCCAGATACAAGAAACATTCTAGGTACATTTTTAGGTTAAATTTGGCATTTCCCAAAGCCAGCTCAAGGTACAGAAAAAGTAAGCAGTATTTTCAGAAGAAAGTAATTCAGCACATAAGGACTGAATTGGTAGAATGAAATAGTTGATACTAAGGCACCTCATTTTTCCATGATATATGTTTTGGGGGTTTATTCTAGATTATATTTAGCCTGGTCACTGGAACCAAACACCTCCGCCATACATGTGTTTCAAAGCTTTCTGAGAAGAACTGTTAGGTATGTGCTAGAGGACCTTGTGATGATGCTGCTCACACACTATTTTGGAATCTCTTGTCCCCATTAGCACTAGGGTACATGTGGAGCACATTGGAAGCAGAGCTACTGTTTTCATTTCCTCCTGAAGGAATTTGGTTTGTATGCACCAAAACCACTTTGAGAACTGAAACACTACATGGTAAGTGGAGACAATGCCAAGATTTTCCTCCAAACCACACTGTTGCTTTGAAACTAATTGCTAATGTGGACACAGCCTTCTTGGACAGCTGATGAGGGAGCAATCTGCAGGTTCTGCTAGGGCCTAGGAGAGATGATCAGCTGCTTTAGGCTTAATCTCTTCCCTCCACATAGACCACCTTTCAATATCACTGCAGGCCTTCTTGCTCTTCTGTCAGAGCTCTGTATTATTCTTTTTCCCACATCCATTCCCATGTTGGAAAAGGTCCCTGGCCTGCCCCATTTCTACCCACATGGAAGGTACAGGAAGTGACCTGTGGCTGCAGAAATGATGCAAGCTGCAGAATGAGGACCAACAGCTGCCTGAGACATGAGCATGGAGATACCATAGCCAAAGAGAAGTGAGAAAAGAGTATCTCTAGGGTTAGGTGGGCATACACAGGTTGGTAGAGAGGTGTCAAAGCCCCCATGACTTCCAAAACTCTGCTGCTTGCTTTTTACACTTCAGCCTCCTAAAAAATAACTGGCAGTTCACAGTACCCTAACATTTCCCTGAAACAAACAAAAAAAAAAGACCCCTCCCAGTGTCCCCATTTAGTATTCTGAAATAGCTCACTTGCTAGCTGCAAATTTAGATGAACCACACAAATACAAAATCTCTAAAACCATGTTTCAGCAAGATGCTTTTCCTCTGCCTCCCCACACAAAGAGTAAGAGCAATTCTTGTTAAATCTGTCTAGTTTCTCTGGGTTCCTGGGCCTCTTTTTTGCCTCCAGACATGTTCTTTTAATAACTGTGTGCTGAAACAAGAGGTATCTTGCCTCTGCCTTCTTTCCCTTAGTTAGTCTGTGCCTGAGACCAAAGCTGGTAACTACTCTTTTCCTTAATCAAAACCTGGGATGAGATGTTCTGTTGCTTGACATCTTAAAAGCTTCTTGTGGAGGGCTGGGGTTAGGACACCCTCCACTCTACCCTACTGTTAAATGGCCTGGTTTATTTTGAAGCAGAGACGAGTAACAGTCAAGGCAGGGAATATGCAGCAAATAACAACTATAAAGCAGTGTAAGAATCAGCTGAAAAGCACGCTTCATCCCTTACCACCCAGAAAAAGTAATGGCACAGCCCCCACCAACCATGTAAGGAGTGACACACAGCCCCTGCATCACTCTACTTCCTGCTTCTTTTCCCCTGAAGCACTGGTTAAACTAAGCAGATTTTACAATGTAGTCATGTGCCCCACTTGCTAATAATCAGCTCACTGTAAATATCAACACATTGCTGCAGAGAAGCTCAAATGTCACCGTAACCGTTCCCGTGGATCACTTCAGCTTTGTGAGGGACAGAGAGAACAAAGGTGCCAGAGGACAAACAGGCACCCTACAGCAAGCATGGAAGAGCAGAAAGGAGAGAGGCAACGCAATGAGAAGAGAGCTGGTACAGCTAGAGTCATCTGGAGTGTAGAAAAGTAGTGCCCTACAGAGCAGCTACAGATCCACACAAGGTGATATTAGCAAAAAATTTTTTCAATGTAGAAGGACCTGGGACAAAAAAAAAAAAGCCAAACAAACCCAAACAAACAGGGGTAGTAGTAAAAACAGTTTTGAATCTGGCTGACAAGGACTAAAACCAAGAAGTGCTCATGCACTTCATCAACTAGCATCCAATTAAAACAAAACCAAAAAACTAAACCCCCAGATGTAAGGGACAGCCATCTGACATCTTTGCTGACATGCTCCTTTGAAGGGCAAGGAGTAAGAGGCAGAAATGACCTGTGTCTCATTTGTAAGGAGATCAACCTAGGAAGCACTGAGATATATTGCAGTGCTGTGCTTGCTACAGTTGCAGAAAGGAAATTCTCACCTTCCCTTATAACAACTAGAAATGGTTCTTTAAGGGCAGTATATACAGATGCAGTGTTTTCCCTGAACTCTATTCTTGGTGTGTTACTAAGATACAACTGTTTCTATGGAGAGCTTATTGGTGGGCAAAATAAACTGTTTTAAAAGGTAAATTAATTGTTCAAAACAAACTAGTGAATGAAGCTAATGAGATTAAATCACACCAATATAGAATTTTGAGTACATAGTTACCTCCTTTTTTTTTTTTTAATTTTTACTAGACATCCTAAATTCTGTATGGTATATAGACTGATATAAATTACTATCTGTCCTGCAAAATACTTAACTAATTCTAAAGCCATGCATGGTGTTTGAGCTACAAAATCTCCAACTGAATTTTTGTTTGTTTTTAAAAGGTAAGTATAATTGTGAAGCAGTTTACTGTGGAGTATAAGTATCTGCATGGCCAGGAATATGCCATGTTGTGAAGTGAAGAAAAGAGCTTTGAAATGAAGAATGGTAAAGTAAAGAAGGAAAGAACAAATAAGTATGTTAAATAAAGCTCACAATTTAATTTTAACATGCTTCTGGGTAACAGCTAGACTCTATAGATGACAACTAATAGATAAGTGGGGGACTGTGCATTCCTGCTTTTCTTTGTTGTTGTTTGTTTGTTTATAGCTCTAATTATTTTATACTGTGCTGAAACAGAACTTGAAAAATGCTGTGCTTGACTTATAGAATAGTTTAGTTGATCAATCAGCAATTTGGTAATGCAAGCAGTACACAAAAAGAAATTGGTGAGGAATTCCACACTTAAATCAATTGGAATTTATAAGGGACCTCTTTTTTTTTTTATCCTTATATCTTTAGAAATTGTTAACCTCATTTGAAGATGCACTTTGGCATTTTCAGTGTCAGAAAAATACTATAGGTTACATGTCAGTTTAATCAATTGTCTTATTCAACCTTAAATGCACATGCAGCTATGTAAAATTTCTCACTGGTACCTAAGAGGAAGCATTTCTTTCGATGAGCAGATAGGAGCTGCCAACTATATTCTTCTGGTTTTATGCCACCCTTTTTTTCTCTCTTACTTGGATGGAGTCTTCCAAATCTAGCACCAACATATAAATATACACATGGCTGCCTAAATCAGGATTCATAGGACAGCAAAAATTAGTTAGGAAAAGCCTGACTGATCTAGCTGTTGCAATTTAAAAAATTATTACAGACCTCAGCACTTTGTCCCTCCCATGTGCCAGAGGGTACCCTCCCTAGGAGGTGTGTCAGAAGAAACTACAGGCAGCTGACTCACCTGCCTCTATGTCCTCACTGGTGGTTAAAGCTACTTGCCACACCATACAGGGAAATAGGTATGGTTCTGTCTCCTCTCCCTCAGGGTGTAACAACTTTCTGCAGAAGGGTAGGGCAACTAGCTGGGGCAGATAAAAAATAACATCTTAATTCTACCTATCTCCTCTGCATAGTTAGTGTTGTTAAGATTACAAAATGGTAAAAGCCTTTGGCCTAGACTCACAGATAAAGCCCTACACATCTGCTTACTTCCTAATTTCCTGAATTTTTTTTCCATATCTTCTCTCTTGCATTCTCTTTCATCCATCCCAGCTCTCCTCCTGTCTCCCTTCTCTATCTGTAGTGCTTGTTTGCAAAGGCTATCTCCTACTGACATCTCAAAAGCTGCCATTATAAATTTCAAAGCAGTCAACCAACCAGCTGCCAGTGCACAAAAAACTCCAAAATGTAGTTGATCTGAGTATGCACAGGGATCTCTAGAATATATAAGAAAGTGAACAATATATGAACAATAGATCATATACCCTTGACCTATAGCATACAGAAAATAATGTGTGCAATACTCAGTTCTCACTGAGGTAGCCTATGTTTCCCTCAGCTCATCTCATTCTATCCCCAGATTTCCTGTGTCTCATTTTATTTCCAGCATTCACTATGCACACTGGTTCCATTTTCATTTATCTTTTCTGATACTCCTCATATTCTCTACATCGGATTTTAGTTCTGCTCCCACTTCTTTTATTCCCATGTCTCTCTACACCTTCCTGTCCAGAATTAAAAAGAGAAATGTGAGAATGATCTGGTTTCATCTTCACTGGAACAGCTACCATCTTTGCTAGAACAACCTTAAGTTTTATGTAACAGCATTCCAGGAAAGTAACCAGCTCTCATGACCGAAAGCAATTTCATTTAAGTCCCGAAACACTCTGGAGAGAGAAACCATCACAATAAGGAAAGACCAAGATGTTTCACACCTATAGTCTTGTAACTGCAGGAGTCTCTGTGTATTTTGTGCTTTAATTTCAAATCCACTAAGTAGTTCAAATTGGCAATGATACAGATTCTGAGACTCACTAATGGCATTTCTAATCAATTCAGTGAATAATGACTGCAAATTTCTATGAAGCAATTTACTTGCCTTGAAGAAGCTATTCTGTCTGAGACACTGAACCTGCATGAAAGAAACTGAGAAAAATAGGAGCCTCTTCCCCTACCATTTCAGATTTCTGTTTCATAAAGGGAGAACTGTACCCCTGAATGGCACCTGAAAGGGACAAGCAGCAGAGGTGTGCACATTCAAGTGACCAATTTTCATTACCTGCTGATCTTTATTGTTTTGCTCAAATTATTTTCACCACCTTTAGTCTCAAACAAAAAATGTAAACAAAATATTTAAAAAAAAAATCTTTCTTTCACTGGGCTGGAGTTTTATAGTGATGTATTGTCCAAGGCACAAACCTAATTTTTAGACAATTACAGAAAATATCTCACCATTTTCTATCCGAGTATGGTAATTGACCTGGTTGAAGTAGGCTTAATATCTTTTGTTTTGAAAATCAGGATGTCCTGTCTTTCAGAGCAGTAGTAGAGAAATAAAGGAGTGTCTAGTGTTTGTTTGCAAACCCTGGCAGAACCGTACAAAAAGAGTCTGTCTCCATGCTATTAACTTCCTTCTACAAGGACTAAGCTGACTCTTGCTGAAGTCAGTGGAAAGACTTCATTTACATTAGCTGGAGGAATCTCCATCTGGAAGAAGAAAACAGTCAAGAAAAAACAAGCAATGAAACTAGATTTTCCACTTAAACAGTGCTCCAGATCAAAAAAATATACAACTGGTAGATACTTTGTATGTTCAAATACCACAAATGCCAGATATAAATAAAAGTATCAATTCTGATATTGTAAAGATACTGAAATCATTATCCATATGACTGATAAATACTCTTCAAAATTTAGAGATGCAAGGTGTGTGGAAATAATATTTAAGTATATATAATAATATTGTGAGAAACAATATTTAAGTAGCATTGTGACAGGATATTGTGACCTTACATACAGGAACTAAAAGATTTAGCAATATAAAGGAAGAAAACAGTGACAATATGTCATATACGACAAATATTTACATGCACAAAATGATAATATGGAGATGGGAACTAAGCACAGGTAATGTGCTTAGTTCTTCTAGTAATTTTGCAGCAGTTAATCAGTCTCCAAACACCTGTATAGCTATGCAAATGAAAATCTCAAGTGTAGATAATGAACACCCCACTATTTTCACTTTGATAACTCTTTCCTGCTTACCAAAAACAAGGTTTACAAGAACAAATAGTAAATTTCCACAATGTGCTTATGTGAAGACAGCTAAAGCAAAGTGCAACTAAAACAATGACCAGCTATCAGTTACAGAAATCATGGTAGAAATGGCTACAGCTCTTCTTAGCAGAAGTATACCCCTTTTTGCTTCTTTCAAGGGGTACCTCCTTCGTCTTATTACTTCCTGCTTCCATTCATCAGAAGGAAAGGGTTTGGTCGTCCAGTGAGGTAAAATAATTGCACTGTATTTAGCCTAGAGGCCTTGTACTAAATCCAAGCAACCTGGAAAACACTTTATATGAATATCAGCTTGATGTAAGAAAGCAAGAAACTATCTTAATTTGATTATTTAAAACGGATTGGAGTTTTGCATAGGTGGAAGACAATCATTACAGAAAGGAGTGCTACACAGACTAACATATAAACAGCTCATGCTGTGAGGAGAACAATAGCCCTGTTTCTTTTCTTAGAGCACAGATACAATTAGTTAGAGGATATTGCATTCTTCAGAAATTTTTGGCATCCAATAGAAAAAAACAATTGCATTTCAAAACAGAATATTGTATTTGGAAATCATTTCCTCTTTTAATAACCTGCCAAGGCTTTCAGTCCTTCCCCTGCAAACGAACACATCCCTTGCAGTTTAGCACAATGCTTTCCCACACTGCTGGCTGATTGCGAGGTCGCTGACTCCTGATGCAGTGACACAGAATCTTGAGCTTGCCTCTTGGCAGGGAAGTAACTGCTTTCACATACATTGTGTTAAAATGCATGTTTCTGTAGGGTTTCCATCTACCGCTATGTGAACTCCACTGATTTAACTCCCATACTTTTAATGTCACAGAATAACTACATACTTTTGTTGAAGAAATGTAAAGCCAAAATGTTCATTTTCAAAGCAGGAAATCTCAGTCCCCTGACAGCACTGTATTCCTACTGCTGGATTTAGATTCTAATGGCTGATGTAGATTTCATCAGATTGTCCAGCAGCAATAATTCATTCCATGTAACCTGGGTGCATTCCATTCTATCTGGATTAGAGAGAAGACCTATTGCACTCACCAGTCAATCCATCTTAAAACTAGTTTAAAATATTAATCATCATGTTTAGCTAAATGGAAATATGATTGATTGCTACATAATCCACTAAATAATAAAACAAATCAATAGCTATAGTTATAAAACTAGACCCATGGGATAAATCAATCAAAACCAGTGCCTACATTTCAAACTCAAGTCTGTCACTCTGTCTTCCTTCTGCACTGTCTTTTGCCCAGATGTGAAAATCTTCATCTGAAGTCATAAGGTAGTGGCAGATACAAAGGCCAAATGGCTATCAAGTGTTCTACCATTACAAACTCTTCCCTCTTAAAAATTCATAATTCTCCCCATTACAAGTGGAAAACCCTAAAATACACTAATTACACGGCAATCAGTGTTGACCCCTTATTTCTTGGGTGACTCATCCTAACTGCTCATTTTTTTAAGTTTCTTCCTTTATTTGCCATAATTACTTTTCCTGTAATAACAGAAGTATCAACAGCAGACTTATGAATCAAGTAAAATGAACATATTTTACTGATATTTTTAATATATAAAAAGACAGCTTAATAAACTTTCAACCCACGCTCTCTTTGTACTTCATAGGTGGAACAGCATTTTCTTGGATGTGCTGCAATAAATGGACATGCTGCACTCATTACTATGCTGTCTCAGAAGCTTGTTTTACAAATCATGTACATAATAAACTTACACACTATCATTTCTAATGTTACTACATACCCAAAATAGCCTTCAAATTGAATAAGATAAAAGAAAACATACATCATCTAGTTAGCATTCAAAGATCAGGAGAACTGGTAGGTCTAGCAGGAACTGGTAGGTCCTGAGCTTTAAAGGAGATCTGTAAGGGGTTTCTTTGCATTACCAGAAAGTTCAAAGCTTGAGTGTCTGCTTTCTCTGTGTTATTAAAAATCCCACAAGTTTTGCAAATGTAAGGTAGCTATCCTACATCTCGAAAACATGCAAAAATACCATGGTAATCATGTTTAGTCTGTATAAACAGAACGTTTGTTTCTGAGTCATATTTACTTCTTTTTATCGTAAACCGATTTCACTAGAAATTTACATCAGCATGAGCAAGTGAATTTGTGTGCATTTCAGAAGTGGTTTCATGCTTGCACTCCTTTTTTAGGCAAGAGCAATTGACTTCTGTTTACTGGGAAACATACTTGTCTGTGTTCTGGTTTGCTTGTGCTGTTGGAAGGGTCAACAGAGCTGGAAGCAGGGGAATTTTCAGCTGGCACTTCTCCTGTGAAGGCAGCTCCCCCTTGGCCCTACTGTGGAGAAGGCCTAGCTTGAATAAGCTGCACACGGAGTTCCTCAAGATCAGGGGCTTACTGCTGCAAATGAAAATGTACTCCAGTCTCCACCCAGACACAGCATAGTGCAGACCTGCCTGCAGAACGAAGCAGATTTGGCCGCACTCAGTATCCACAGGAGTGTGGGGAAGCTAACACCCATTACCCTGGTCTGCATGAAGAGGGGAAAAGGCCCCGTGACACCGAATTTGTACTGAAAAACGCAAGAGAGCAGGTAGGCAGCAAGGATCAGCAGATGTCCAAAGGGGAAAAAAGCAAACCGTTTTCCAAATTCTGGCCCAAGTGTACCTATGGCCTGGTATTTAACTTCAAAACCATGTCGCTAAAATGAGCTCGGATTTGGCCTTCCCGATAGATCTTGCTCTTTGTGTGATGGACCTGTGAAAAAACATAGTACAGAACAGCTGGCTTTCACATTCTAGGTCTCGTTCAGTGACACACAAAGCCTAAGAAATTTAGGGCTGGAAAGGGCTGAGAAGTGAGGAGACAGACTGGATCACTTTGAGGGGAAAAAGATTCAAGGCACAGGAAGGCAGCGTGGTTGGCGCTGTCAGAGCGATCACAAGGAAGACAAGGGGGATGGTACGGGCACCGCTGAATGCAGGAGACAAAGGAAAGAAAACACCATAAGAATAAATAAGGAAAACAGGAGTTAGAAATTGAAGAGACACCCGGCTTCCCTTAACTTCGGTTACTAACGTGCCAGCCGTAGGAAGGGGGAGCAGGGCGATAGCTCAGAGATGAGCTAAATCGCTCTGCAAACCCAAGCGGAAACGCTGCCAAGGAACGGGTAAAAATGAAGCGAGCAAACGCCCCTTTTCTACCCTGCCCTACGCGAATCGGCTCGAGGAGACCCCTCGCACGGCCAGCAGCACGCAGGGCCCCGGGGCGGCTTCCCGGGAGCCTCTGCCGATGAAACCCACTTCCTTCCGCGGGAGGAGGCGGCCGCGCAGGGCCGCTGGAGGATCGGCGAACGGCAGCAGCGCCCCACTCGGCTCGGCGCGGCCGGGCTCCCCCGCAGCGGGGAGGGCGGCCCAGAAAAGCGCTGCGGCAGCCCCCGCTGCCCGCGCCGCCGCTCGGGGCATTCCCCGCGCTCCGCCCTGACCCCCCCGCTCCCCGCGCAGCCG
>JAYDZK010000056.1:43941247-44014545 GCA_034509185.1 Euphonia xanthogaster | reverse complement strand
GGCTTAGTGCGAGCGGGCGGAGGCGTCAGCCCGCAGCGGGGACGCGCAGCCCAGCCCGGCTCGCCTCGGCTCGCCCCTTCCTCGCACACCCCCGCGGCCCGGCTCGGCTGACGCTCTCGGCACCGCCAGCGGCCGGCCGGGCGGCTCCCGAGCACGGCCTGCGGCCGCTCTCCGGTGGCGGCGGCGGGGAGCCGCGGCGAGGAGAAAGCTGCTGCTGCGGCGGCGGCGGCGGTGGGGGAAGCAGCCATGTTGGAGCGGGGAATAAAGTGACTTTCCTCGGGGAGGGAGCGCGGCCGGCGGTCCGGCGAAGGCTCTGGGGCAGCGAGGGGAGGGGGGGTTCGGCTCCCGGCGGCCGGAGACCGCTCCTAGGCGGAGGAGAAGGGGAAGGAGAAGGGGCGAAGGAACCGCCCCCGGACCCGCGAAGCTCCGGCGCTGCTGGTGAGTTGTGGCTGCTCATTGTCTCCCGGCCCAGGGGTGCGGGTCCGGCTCGCGGCGGGGTGTTGGCTCTCGGCCTGCGGTGCGTGGGACTTCGCGGGGGGTGAGGTGACAGCGCGGCCCCGGAGCACGGGGGAAGTGATGGTGGTCGTGGGAGAGCGCCCCGCAAGAGGGGCCGGGGGCTGCCCGGAGAGCCCCGGGCGCGGGGAGCGCCGCTCGGCGCCCCCGGGCAGGGTCGGGCCGTGCTGCGGGGGATTTCCGCTGCCCGGTGGCGGCTGGGAGCGGCTCCGCGGGGGCCAGGGGGCAGCTCCGAGAGGCTGAGCCCTCTGCGAGGGGAACCCAGCGAAGCCGGGCCGGAGGGGTGAGCCGGGGATGGCAGCCCCCGGGCACTGCCGGATTTTTTGGTGATCCTGCGTTCGTCACCGTCCTTTCCCCACCGCCTCCTCCTCCTCAAGCGAGGCAGCGTTCTCCTGACAGCTCTTCTGCTCGCAGCCTCCGCACGTATGACACATCGCTCCTATTGCAGGTCTCCCCCCACACGCGCACCCAAAATATGTAGGTTTTAGTGCGTGGCATAAGAGTTCTTCTGCTCTCAGCTTTGAGTTAGAAGGTGACAGGATACGTGAACATTGCCTGACCCTGAACTTCTGTGAACTCCTCCTTCCCCTTCCTCGCTCAGATATGTAATGGCTTGAGACCAGTGAGAGCAAAATGGTTCTCTCGAAAGGACGGGGAAAATCAGGTGGGATGATGTATATTTTATATTTCTTGCAAAGTTATTACGCCCACCCCTGCCAATACCATGTTCGTATGAGTGGATTAGCTGTTGCGCTAGAAGAATTGTTGACCTTGATCCCCTTTGTCTCTCCTGCAACAATTTTGGTAGCTGGCTCTAGTTGTTTTAAAGTCATTGCTGTCTTTGGCACTTTGCTAGTGGTTTTTAATAGTGTTATGGGTGTTAGAGCAATATTAGGCTGATTTATAATCCAAACTCATTAACTTAAAAAGCATCTTTTTCCTTTTTTTTTCTTTTAATTTTGGTGAATAATTTCTGTTCTTTTGTAATTTAACAGAAGATCAATAGCAGCATTCTTGTAGGTGTCACGGTATAGGTACAAGAGCAAGCCTGGTTTGACGTTTTTCCATTACTTCTCTCCCCCCTGCTTTTCTATGGTATTAATTGAACTGGAAACTGTATCACCAAAGGTTAAGTACTAAGAAGAAATCATTTATGCAGTTAGATTTAGTACCAAATTCAGATTTGTTTTTCATATTAAAATTGGGAAAAAAAGGGAGTAGGTAATCTGGTATTTTATGTGCTTAAGATGTTAAAGAAATTGCCATATTGCTTTGTTATAAGAATTCTGTATATTCACACACATATCTTGTTATTTACATCTGCACTTCTGTAAGTGACATGAGAGAGGCTTGTTTTGAATAATTAATGTAGAAGTAACAGATATGAAAACATAAAATCACATGTTTGAATACATGGTGAAAATTTTCCTTTAAAATTGTTTGTGCTTGAAAGAACAAACTGAATTTAATTCTCCAACATAGATAAACCATTATAATGTTAACTTGGCATTAAAAGGGCCACTTAAATTGGAAAGATGAAAGCTTTTTTTTTTTTTTTCCTGGCATAATTTAAATACTGCTTTGACAATAATGAATCTGACTTACAAAAATCTTTAGGAAGGATAACTCAATGAGGTTCATAGCTTTTATTTGCATATTGTGCTGTGTAGCTGTGTGTTTACCCAGGATGGAGCTCTAGACACATCATGAGGTGGGTTCTGCCTGCATCCGTACTGAAGAGTTTGCAAATTAAAGCCCATGTTGTCTGAAGCAAATTATAGTTTGAATGTGGGGAGTCATTTATTTCAGGCTTGGCTAAGAATGTAGTGCATTAATTGATCTTTTTAATATGGAAAATGCCACTAGCGTGTAGTGAAATACCTAATTTATAATTGCAAATATAATTTAAATTGAGAAACAGGTCATGGCTGTATATTTCCCTTGAATGGCTCTGGCTTCAATTTCTGCCTAAGACTGCAGTGTGTAAATATGGTGTAGGTTTTGACAGGGATGTTAAGATGCTCAGTCTGCATGTGTTACTGTTACGTGTTGGAGTTCTTACAGTAAAAGGATGCAGAATTTTTTGAATGGCCTAGTAACATACAAATCTTGTAATTTCTTAAATGACTACCTGCTGCTAGGAAGAAAAAAAAGAATGTTATACTCATCTTAATAAGTTTCTGTCCAGCAATATATTTGAGTAATTGCACCTAAAAAGTGCAGCTGGGAAAGGCTTTGTTGAAGTCTGGCTCATTGAACAGTCTACATTAAAATCCTTCCATGAGTTTGCTCTTGACCCTCTTTTCATGTTAAGTGGAAGCTGTTGATACTCCATGTACAAATCAGTTTTTATTTTTTGTCCAAGAAAGCTAATGATCTGTATTTTAAAAAGTTGTATATACTAGTTGTGTATTTATTGAATGCATTATATGTTATAATGTGAAAATGGATAAGATCATGTCTAAAAATCAAGCTCAATTATTATAAAGCTTTTCCAGCATAAACTCATTAAACGTGGCTTACAGTTCTTAAGTTAGAAATATCTTAACATTTTAGCTGCATGCTTTCTAATGCTTACTCTTGTTTTATTTCTGCAGCAAGCCTTGTATAGCTGTTGAGGCAGCTGGACACAGCTGTAATCATAGCAGTTCAGAATTTTATGTAATACACTACACCTTTAGCGTGTAAAAATGCTTTTAAAATGCCAAGTGTTTACATGACAGTTATGGTTCACCTCTAAAGAACAAACTAAACCAGTGTATTGTCAGCCATCACTGCCTTATTTTGCAATGCACATAATTACAGCAATGGCTTTTGTTTTCTGAGTGCAACAACTGGAATTTGGGGGTTTTTTTGGTGCCTGTTCACATATGGATGTAGCAACTTGGGTGATAGAGGTAAAAGCATTTTATATTTATTTATTTTAATCACTTGACAACAATATGCTTTTTAAAAATAAGTCTAGGCCTAGGGGCCTTTTAAAACTTTCTGAATATTTTATATCCTGTTATTTATTCCTTTTGGGCCCTGGTAATGTTTTTTCTCATGAAACAGGGCTTTCTCCAGGAACACCCACTAGTGGTGTGGAATGCTTTTATTTCCTGTGTATTTTGTGAAGAGTCATGATGCACTTTTGATAGCTTTTATGAAAAATAGTGAAAGTTAATGCTTGTTTGGAAAATGAATTTTTATAATTCTCTATTGAATATAGATTCATAGGTACTCATTCTTTACTAACTTTATGGATTGGCAGTTCTTCCAGAGTTGTTAGTTTCCTGAGCATCTTTGAGCAGTGATGTCAACTGTCAAGAGTTTAGTAGAACTGGCTAATTAGAACATGTAGAAACAGCAGTTTAAACCACTGATAGTCACGAGGAATAAACAAGACCTGTACTTGAGCTGATTTGCCAGTTTGGAGCACAAAAACATTGGGAAAGGAAACCAAGAGAGTTCTTTAGTTCTGTGATCACATTGTATGGAAAACAACGAACATATTAAGTGCATAAATGAGGTAGTTTGCATTGGACCAGCTTTTGATACATCAGTCCTTGGATAGTAAGGCTTTAGCCACATCCTTAGGGATCATGACACCCTGTACCTGGCTGTGTTATAAAATACCATGGACACATTGATATTTGGAATCATTGTAACTGTGCTTTACTGGCATATTTGGGCTTTTGTGGTATAGTGCTTGCTTTAAAAGGATTATAAATGTCATTCACTAGGAAACATCAGTTTATCAGGGGTGCTATGCCTAAGCATGAATGTCAGAAAAAAAAAGAAATCTGATAGAGCAGCATTTGTCAATGTAGCAGCAGAAGAAACAGCTGCTGAGTCACATTTTAATTTTTCATGTAATAAGACAGAATTAGGCAAAATGATTTTAAGAAGACTGAAAAATACCAACTTTATAACATTTTTAACTAAATACTGAAAGGCTTCTCTGAATTTCAGGACAATTTTCTGCTTTCTTATTTCAGTAATACACAGCAAATGCAGTAAGCTGAAGAGTAATTGTATCCTTTGTTTTTATTATGGCCTTTTTGTTTTCTTTTTTATTTATAATCTCCGGAACAACTAGTTTTGCGTATATTATGATGATCAGGTCTGTGTTATTATACCAGAACAAAGAAATGACGTGTCTTTCAGTTGCACTCCTAGCTAGAGTTCTTGCCTATCTTTGATTTTAGGTTGAACTTCTTAGGTATTTTGCGTAAGTGAATGTTACTCTCTGCCCTCTAATCACAATTCATTTAATTATTATCTGTACCTCATAATTGCACTCCCTTCTCTGACTGCTGCTGTTTTTAAAGGTTTGGTAGAGTTTCACAACGGTCTCTGATTTTTAACATCTGCTTCAGTCAGCTTCAGTAGGGATACTTGGATGCTTTCAGTTTGTGTTAAAGTTGTCAGAATCATGACATTCTCTTCTTTGGTCTTGGTCGATTAGAGCATTTTGCAGGCATGTAGCTGTACTGAGACAGTAATATAGTCAGCTGTCATAACCTGTATAGTCTTTTAGAAATGTCTTTTCTCAAGTATTTCTGACTTCCTGTTCTTCCTGTTCTGTTTCTTCCTGACTTCTTACGATGTGGAAGTGTCTTTGTTTGGATGTTGTTCAGGTATGTGCAAGGTGTCTTTATACAGCAGTCATTAAAGTTAACATTTCGTGAGGTTTGCAGTTACTTGGTGCTCACTGAAATAAGAATCTGCAAAATATGGATTACTAAGAATTATCAAAGGATATTAGTCATCAGCAAAACCACTGTCCTGTAATTGAGAGAAAACTGTTTGGATTAAAAAGTTACAGTCTATAGATTAGTTTACAAAAAATGTAGAGAAGCCAGTTTACAAAAATGTGAAGAAATTGACACTGAGATCAGTTAATATGATTGATAAGAAAGGCCGAAGTCTGTGATGAGGAAAGCCCCTGCTGTCACCAGCTATTACAATTAGGTGTATTTTAGGATGAAATTGTATTCTAAGAAAGCCATTAGCCAGTTAGAAAAGCTGAAGAAAATGTAAGTATTTGACATTCTTAGAATAAGTTGATGTTCATGAAATACTGCTATATTCATAAGTAAACCAGCTGCCAGTTGTGTGTGGTTCTCTGAGACATTTCCTAAGAGAACCTGAAGGTGTTAAACAGCTGTCACTGAAGTTGTGAGGTAAGAGTTGTACAGGTTGGTAGGGCACTTCTGGAGTGGAAATGCTGGCCATATCTCTCAGTATGTCTCAGAACACTGAGAAATTATGTGATTTTAGCACAAATGAGGTTTCTTTCAGTGGTTTTAGGAGCTAGTTATATGCACAGTAATGGTTATTGGTAGAGCAGGAGGTTAAGCAAAGAAAACAACTGTTGCTCAGCATATATTTATAGAGGACCAATCTTGTGAAACTAACGTCTGGTTCTCTTGATAAGATTAAGTACTTCATGTGGTATGTTTTGATATTGCAGACAGGCGTCACTGAAACTTTTTGCTTGGTTCTTACGTGGCATTTTGATTATGGAACTAAAATGATAGATCAAATGACAATATATGAAATGGTTTAAAACCCAGTGGATAATGTGAATCAAGTGGTTACCTATAAATAGTTGCTGTTACGTAACTGTGTGTGATGAGGGCTCCTCATCATCAAAGTGTCAAAGTACATTGGTGAAGAAGCCCTTGGAAACCTGCTCAGTGTCAGCTGTTGGACATTGCCGCTAATAAAGTGAAAGTCACTGAAAATTGCCCATTATTTCTGTAGCTCCAGAAAATTGGGAAAACAATAGAGACTGAAGAATGGGTCATTACTGCAGAATGGACGCTTGGAAAAGTGGCAGCTTCCTGTTTGTTTATTTTATGTTGTATTTTATATTTGGCTTTAAAAGATTGAATACAGTGTATTAAATTTTAAAATATAGTAGGTATATTTGATAACTGAATTAAATATATGCAGCTATTAATATTAGCTTTTAGTTTGGGTATTTTTTCTATAAAGGTTTGGTATAGTTCTTCATGTATAATACAGAACAGATATTAAGTGTTGATCTGCATTCAGTATGTGGGGTTTAGGGAAAGCTTTTATTTTGAAAATATAGTAACCAATAATATAATTGGTTACTATACTTAGTATATTATACTTAATTACAATAATATAATTGGTTACTTTTCCTCCTCCTGGTACACAGGAGGAGGAAAACCAGTTATGAAATAATAGATTACATGTTATATTTCCATCAGTTTTCTGTATGTCTTGAAATGAAGTTGAGTTTCTCAGTGTAGCATTCAAAAATATTCTCTGTAGACCAAAAAAGATGTGGCTGTATATAATTTAACTAGGGAAAATTAAAAGGCATTTTTTTCAGTCTGCCACGGGTTTATTGCCCATGCATCTTCCTGTGTCCTTTCTCTTTGTCAATATCTGTTTGTCATAAACAGCAGTAGAGTACCTACATGTGGAGGGTCTTGTTGCCTGCTTAGCTGCTATTTAGTCTTAAAGTTGTCTCATAAATATCGTACTAAATGGTTCAAGCATCTGCTTGTAAAGCATGGGTCTATTTCATAATTCACCCTATTTATGTTTGCTCAGAATCCCAAATATAAAACTAAAGGCTTCCAATATGACTATGAGAGACAGAGCTTGGGCTTCTGCTGCCCATGAATAACTTTTTTGCTCCACAGAAGAGTTCAGCCTGGCATAACTCTGGCGCTATCACTCAGAGCGGCAGTGATTTTCCTCTTTGCTGGCTGCTGCTCTCATCCCCACATTCCTGCCTTTGTACCAGTAAGTGTCTTGTGACTCTGTCAGGGAGCTGGTGCAGGTTACGTTGTGTGTTTGGCTTCAACTTTACTTTCATGTTTACAGGTAAATAATAGTCACTTTCTGCAGTATCGATGGAAAAACGGCAGTTTGTAATTATTTATTTTTTTAAATATCCTGAGCTGATGGGAGGGGAAACTTCCTGTGTACAGAGAGGAAAGGAGGTGCTCAGCTGCTAAATATATCAATTATATATGCTGCATTAAAGTCTTTAAAAATCATATTTGAAACAGCAGCTCAGAAACTTACTTTGGTACTGTTTAAGAAGGCACAGTGTGGAAACAATTACTGATATATCTTATGAAATACATACTTAATTTTTAGTATGGGTGCATGTTTGAGGTGACAGGTATGAAATAGGATTTTTGGTGTGGAAATCATTAATGTTGGATGAAAGGCATCTAAGGAAACTACAAATTACACTTTTTTCTTGCAAATAATGCTAAAAAACTTAACTAAATAAGCTAAAAATGAGTGACAGTAGGAGTTTCAAAATATTTGGAAGATGCAGCAATTAAAAATTACTTAACTATAGTATTCGTATTTTAAAATGGGCCTAGTAGTGGAGTTGTGCAGGGTTCTTGTTTTGTTTCTGAAGATTTGAACCTCAGGAGAGACGAGATCATTGGCATCACTGAAGCCACAGTTTGGATTTAAATCACTGAAATTTATAGTGAAATTTACAGATGCAATGCTCTTGAGAATAATGACCTGTATAATACTCAGTAAAGCAATTTCGGAGGCAATTCCAAAAATGTGAGATTTTCCATAATGTTTCATTACCTTTTGGTTATGGCAAAGAAGAAAAATATTTTGCAGCTTATGCTATTTACCTTTAGGATTAAACAGGATAAACAGCTTAACAGTGCTCCCATTTGCACAAGTCACAGTATTTTTAAACCTGCTGCTCGTAATTCTGAGTTGTTTATCAGGGAATACAGTTAACCTAAATGTCTTTTGGAGGCTTGTTTCTGATACATCTCAGTATAATTCTGCAAAGCAAAAATGTTTGATCCATAAGCCAAAAAATAGCGTTAAAATGGGTTTAATCAGAAGGTGGCCTTTGGTTATTAAGCGTAGTCTTTTTTTTTTCTGTTGTGGGCTGCATGGGAGAAACAACATAATGGTGTATAGTAATTCGTTTCTGCAGTAATTATATGCCCTTCTTCTTGAATTACACAATTTTAGTGTTTTAGAAGCAGTACAAAGCTGATTATGAGTTCTGAAGATACAGATTTGATATGCTTTGATAGTCAGCTTAGTTACTAATACTTAGTATTTTAAAATGTGTTTGAGTATGGTTTGTGTATAAAATATAAAGTGTTCAGTGCTGTTAATTAAGTGTTCTGAACCTGCTTTATTTAAAAGGGACTTTTAAAAATCGTTTCTAGTGGTCTTGCATAATAAGTTTTGGCTTCGTGGTATTTGTGAATATTTCTGGTAGTAGAAGAGGTGGACATTAGTTGAAGAATTTAAGTCATTAGTTGCTTATCACTGTTAAAAGTTTAATTTGGGCATGAATGGATAGCTAGTGATCATTTTCACCTGTAGCTGCATCTTGATAAAATACCTATATTCTTAATCATCTGTTCCTAGCAGTGGGTAGATAAAACCTGAATTTTTTTTCAGTAAATAAATTATTCACATCTAAAATATGAATTATGCCAGATTGACTGATTTGCATTGTGCCTTTTTTTTAAATGTGTATCTCTGTAACCAATAGAGAGAAATAGGTTCAGAGGGTAATCCAAAGATCTCAATACAGAGCCGCCTCTCTCTCCACATTTACCTTGGAGGGAGCCTATCAGAACCTTTGTTTTGGATTACAGCATTACAGTTGGAGTTGAATTAAGCTCTTATTTCCAAATCATTTCTGTTGCATCAGTGAACTGAAGAGGTTTTCACACCTGCATTACAAAGTTGATGGTGAAGAAAGAAGAGAGAGACTGGCTGGGGGATGGAGCCAAGCATTTTCTTACTGGTGGTGGGAAACTGTAAGATGTCTCCAGCACTGGTATGATCTCTTAAGTGCTCCAGGTGCCTAAAGATGATCAGTGTCAATTCCCACTGCCTTCCACCTCCCCCACTTACGCACTTAGGTCTTTCACTATTTAAGCAATAAAACATGCAGATTTTTCTTTATTCATCACTCCTGCTTGCAAGTGTTTAGCATTTTAAAATTCTAGTCATGTGAGTAGTAGTGATAGTTTATTTTAATATTGAAATAGGTTCCTGAATGAACTGTGTTCATGTTGTCTTCTGGCAATTTCAGAAACTAGGATTGCAAGGAGAAATAAAAATTATCTGGTTTTTTGTAGTAGGAGAACCTTGTTCTTTGAATATATGTGCTCTGTGATGAAGTAAGAGAAGTGAAGATTTGAGCATATCTTGCATCTGCAGTTGATGTTCATTCTTGACTTTTTAATGATACTGTACTGCATTAGGTTAATGGTAAATTTACATCTTTACATGATTGGATTGTCATATCTGCGTTTGGTAACTGGAATTGTATCTTAGTTCAGAGTTTGTTGTTTGTTTTGTGTTTTTACTTGAAAGATAGGATGTGAAATTTTCTTCTGCTTAAATTTTGAGATTGATTTCCTTGGATTGGTTGACATTATTTGCCAAGTTTTCCTTAGGTTGGTTTACATTATTTGCCAAGTTCTATGCTAGTTTAGATAACTTGTTGAAGATATTTTAAAATGTAACTGCAGCAGATTTTGTGTAGTGACATTAGTCAGTTCTCGTGAAAAGTAGTGCATCACTGGCTAAAAAAGTATGTAGGGATGGGTTATGTCAATTTTTGGTTGTTTAATTTGAGGCTTCTTTAAGATCCTGATCTTAAGGGTATAGGTGCTGAGAATGCTTTGAAAATCAGCCTCAGTGGAGCTGTCTGCAGAGACCTGTCAATAGAAATAATACCCTGACAGTGACTGAAAACCTAGTGGCATAGATTTTAGTAAATATTTCTAAGAAAAAAGCTGTAGGAGAAGCAAAGATGGTGTATGTATAAAATACTGCTAAGCTACCTTTATACTAACAGAATGGCCTAGTTTTTCCTGTTTCTATGGCTAGATGTTATCTTGCTCTCAGTCTGTTTATACCAATGTAAATGAATCTAACCTGGATTATTTCATCTACATTAATGCTTTATGTCTCAGTGTAGTTAATTGCATTGGGCCTCTTCAGTCATATCTCATACAGAATTAACATAATATGTAACCTCACTGCTTCCAGCCTGATCTGAAAAACAGACTTGGAAAACAGCCCCGTTAACTGTCTTACATAGAGAATATTTCCTCTTAGCTACATTTGATATGCCAGGCTTCCAGTAGTAGGATGTTAAAAAACCCCTCACAAAGGTCTTTGTCACTGAAGAAGGAAAAAAGCCTGAAACGTCTGATAAAGCACAGGAAGCAAAATTGTTGACAGAGAAAATTCCTTTTCACTATAGTCACTTTTATGAGAAGCGCCACTCCCCAAAGGTAATATATTTAACTGTTGGTGGATCCTCGTGACATAATAGATTTTTTTTTTTCTCTTATAATGAAAGGTTTGAAAGGGATTAAGAAAACTACGTGGGTTAATTTCCTTCCAAATTTTTTGTGCTGTTTGTCTGTGTTACTTGTGCTATGTTCTCGTTTATAAACGTTTGCGTCTGTGTGATCACAAGAGGCTTTGGAAACATAGCATGTTCTGTTTTGTGCAGAAGTGGGAGACATTTATGATGGTCTTCTCGTTTGACTTCTGTCCAAGCTCGTTCTACAGCGTGCACAAGCCTTGCTTTTTCTGCTAGGTAGTAATATTCCAGTTGGATTGACTTATCATGGCTCTTTATCAGAAAGTCTAGGAAGCTTTTTGATTAAGCAGTCTGAAATACAGAAAAGCTGCCCTGTATTACAGCTGCCCTGTATTTCATCTTTATTTTTAATAATTTCCCTTTGCCCTCTTTGGGTGAGTAGCTCTGTTGTATTTTTGAACCAAACCTTAGAGTTAGCAGTGATTTTGTTGGGTAGCAGAGGGGACAGAAGGTGTCGGAAATGGGGGAAGTAGTGCATAACCAGGACCAAAAGGGAGCTTTTCAGGTAGGGCGTGGTGTTCTGTGCACTCATACTGAATTGGGTATTACTGGGGTGTGTTCCCCCACGTTTTCCTTACTCTTTTCCTTACTCTTTTCCTTACTCTTTTCTGGGTTTTGATACATACACAGAAATTTATTTACTTAAATAAATCCATGAGATTAGCCGTACAAATTTGTACCTTTATAATAAAGATGGAAACTTGTATCTTCTGATCGGGGAAAGCTGTGTGTTAGAACAGTACATGATTGTCCTGTAGAATTACTTAATTCTGTGCCATTTTGAAGTGCTACTTAGGGGCAGTCTATCTGTTACTTTGAAGGGGGTTTTATCTTGAATTTTGTTTTTTAAATTGTGTTCTAACTGTTAATTTCAAACAAATAAAAGGAGGAAATATGACGTATATTAAATGTTAATTAAATTAATAGAAAAGAGAAAGGCAAATGGATAGAAAGACATTCTCACCTTGTAGAAAACAGAAAGTATTTAACGTTATTGTAAGCATTAGTAGGCCTTTGTATGTTTCACTTAAGGAGTCTGAAAGTAACTCCAATAAATGTGAGCTATTTTTGGATTTTGGACTATTGAAAATCCTATTTATTATGTATTTGGAAGTGTTCTTACTTGAAAGGTGCAATGAAAGTTTCAGGTATTTCCTTAGTGAAACTCATGTATATTGAGAGGAGGAGGTTTAAAATTGCAGTTTTATGCCTGGGTGAAGTTTTTATATAGCAAATGAGATGTAAAGAAAGGCAACCACATATTCTTCACACATGCAAGAGCATGTTCTGTCAGCAGTTTCTGCAGTTGCTTTTGTTGCACATTTCATGATTAGTTAATGTGTGTTGGTGCATGTTATAAATACATGTCTGGCATATCAGAATGTGATTTATACTGTGTAAATCATAAATACTTCATGCAGTATTTTGGCTGCTCATTACCCAGAATTGTCTAGCAGCACTTGAGAGAGTAAATGAATTCTCCTAAGACCTGAATGCTGTCATCAGCAATATCTCCATGTTTACATTCTCAGCTGCATGGACCACTTTTTGAAATTACCTGCTATGCGAATAAAGAATATTAAAGTCTTTGTCATGCTAAAGTAGAAGTTTAATACAAGCGCTAAACAAATTAAAAATTTTCTGAAAGAAACTTATGTCTCAAATTTAGATATCCAGTCTCAAAACAGCAGTATTAACCATCTAGTTGGGTTAAAGAGAAAGTTGCTTTTAAACAACTTTTGGTCATTATTCAAAATTAATTGTTTATTTTAAAGGGGGAAGTGAACTTTCTTTGTATGAAATGGTGAACAATGCTAAAATTGCCCTCATCTGTAGCATGTGATGTACTGTTTAACAGAATGATGCACCCTAATTTAATATTGTTTAAGAGAATAGCAATGTCTGCTAGGTGTTTTTATTTATACAATCAGGTCAACATAATCTGAATTAAAACCCAAGACTGAGTCTTTTTCACAAGAGGTCATGCCTCTCTTGGAGTACAGGTATCTGGGAGTGATATTCCTGTCCTGGAGGGCATGACACTGACTGGGTCAGGGCATGGTCGGGACCAAGCTCTTTATAGCCTGGCTGTGCCACAGAGAGTGATGTAGCTACCATGGCTTCCCTTCTGTCATCTCATTTTATTACATGAGTTATTTTCTGCAGAGCTCTTTCCTGTATATGCTCATTGACCTAAGTACTGATGTGTCAGACTGCTGTTCATTAGACCTATACATTCCAAAAAATGGCATGTTTTCTTTCAATTTGTCCTTCAAGATGCTCTGCAGAGTGCATGTGGTATACTACAAAACAAAGGGAGATCCTTAGGTTTTTTAGTTGACTTGGGGATTAAATTAGGTAATTCTCATAGAGGATACTTTGACTCTGGTCATAAATGAAATAAAAACCTGTTCATTACAAGCCTTATTAATAAGAAACATTAATCTACTTTATACCTCATGCATCGCTTTATCTTGTTTTAATAAATGTCTGCTAGTGTAATACATAATTAAACTGTTTTTAAACCATTTCTCAGTTATCGTAATAAATTGTGAAATAAACTATGTCAATCCTTTAAGTCATATCCAAAATAGCAGATTTTTGGGCTTATTGTGCTGTCGTAGGGAAATACATTCAATGAGAATTTTTGCTGGTGGTTTGTAAAACATGAATTGCACGAGAAATTAAGCTTCAGAAGTGTATTGAGCTGTAGATAGAGTAATACTGGTTTGATCAGAGTAGACTCTGATCCCTATTCTTGCTTTTATTTTATTGTCAAGTATAAGGGGTGCAGCAGGGTATTTACAACTGGATTTGTTTGTTACACCTGAGAATGAAAAGTTTTGCTTTAGGTGTCTTGCTAGTGTGTATGACAGGCAGTGTCTGTTTCAATTCTTTGCTACCCCTTAATGGTGAAGAAAATATAGTAATGTTTATTTTGAAGGGTTGATACAAGATATTTCAAGTGTTTATAAATCCTCAGGTTTGGCTTACAGAATTTTTTTGCTCTTTGCATATGCCAACTGCAGCAGGATGCCACACATGTAGCTTAGTTTATTAATCTTTGGATTTGGGGTTTTCATCTCAAAAGTCTTCTACCAAATGAAAGTTTACTACTGCATTTTGATATTTTACATCATCTTGCTGGGATACTTACGAGCCTTTATAAGGTTTATTTTCTTTATATTGGAATTTCTAATCAGGTAAAAGTATTTTCTGCTTGACTTTTGCACTTCTTTATAACTCTGTCATATTTCAATAGTAAGCAAGAGCTAATCTAGTGTGGAAATAAGCAGTATACCTGGTTTGTGTTACTCTGTTGTAATAGATTTCCACAGCATGTAGACAGTATGTGTAGCAGGAATAGGCTTAGAGAGAGTTGGTCCCAACTTTAATCTGTAAATCAGGTCTGAATGTTTAAAATTCAAATTTAATGATTAATACAAATTTCAAAAGCAAATCAATGATACTTGTGTTAACCTTGTAGAGGGGAGATTCTTTGATAGAATTATAGTTTTTCATTTTAAAGTCTGGTTAGAGTGATAAAGAAGGGTGGAAGGTGTATGTGGGGGAAAGGGCAGCTCATATAGATCAGTCTTATTCCTAGGGCATCGTGGCTGTGTGTGTGTCACTGGAATTCAGCATGTGAACTCTGCCGTTTTTGGTTTTTTTCTGCTGATATCTAATTTGAGACAAGTAGCTAATTTTAATTTTTTTTTTCAAATTCAAAGCTTAAAGCTTCTTCTAGAAGGTTATCAGGTTAGTTGTATATTTAGTTACTTTACTTGGGAAGTTAACTCTGTGACTTTGTTAATTGTTCCTTGTTGAAGGGGAAGTTGCTGTTCAGGCAGAGCTTTATCAGCTGCAATATATATAAATGTATCTGCATGAGTGCTGTCCTCTACATGCATCTGAGATCTGCAAGCTGCATATAGTTAGGTTTGCGGGTTCAGTATTTTTTTTTCCTAGTCTCTCATACTTAAGTTCTTTGAGCTTGTTACAGGTACAGATTAATTCTCGGGAAGGTAATTGGTCTATACCCACAGAATTCGTTGTATCTGGGAATTGTACTATCTTTGTTACAAGGACCTGAATAAAGTTCATGGAGGCATATAATGGGGAATTAGGTGGTGAGAATAGAGGTCCCCCTATGCTTGCTTTGTTTCGGATTTACTTTGGACGGTCTTTGCTTTTATGCTGTCAAAATGTCATTATTTGGATCTTTCCCAATGTTTTTATTCAAGTGATAGGAAACAGAAGGGAAGGAACTAATTGGAATGAGTCTAGGAACCATGCTCTAAATACACATACAGCATTTGTGCTTTCTTATCCAGATTTCCAGCATGTGAGGTGTGTGATGACTGAGGCATCATGGGGGAGTCCAAAATGTATTTTCATCCCTACTGCCACTAAAGCAAAGTGTGTGTATTTCTCCTTGGTGAGGTTCTCTCAAATTCTTGCTTTATGAAGAGGAGCTTGTCTTGTTAGTTCATGAGTAATGGCTACATCCTACTATCTTTTGTCAGCAGGGGTAGGATTTCCTCCTACACCCAGGGAAAAAAGAGAAAATTAGAAAGTGATAGAAGCTAAAATCAAAGTAAATGTGAGAACAAATAGGCCAGCTTAATCACTGATTCTGTAAGACAGCAGTTCTTTCTTTTGGTGAGAAAATTGCTCTCTTCTTGGTAGTGCTGTCTTCAGGGGGCCAGGCAACATTGGTGTTGTTGCCAGGCAGAGGGTACGTGCATGTATTGATGTTACACATTTGATTAAGGCAGAATGGAAAACTACCTGCAGTTCTGAAGCACCTGATACTTGGTTTCTTCATTACGAGAGGCTAAGGCACTTAGAAACTCAGTAAAATCCTAAACTGTGGAAGCTTATAATTCTATTTGTGCCTCAGCATAATTGTGAGGGCAGTATAGATGGCAACAATTTAAACAAAAATATGAGGGGAAATAGTTTTTGGTGGGTTGTATGTATTTTTCATAGTTTTCTGTGTACTTCAGTCACTGCAGCAGTGATACCTGAGCTGGCTATGAAGTAATTGGTATGCACATTGCTACTGGCAGAAGCTTTTAATTGAAAGTAGTTGCAGAAAATGTTATAAAACTTTCTGTGAAGTCTTACAAGCCATCTCCCTCCGTGACTTGAAGTTTTTTATTCCTTGCAGGTTAAAAACCTTTCACTTTTCAATGTTCCATTTAACTTCAACACTTGAAGACTGGAATCAGTGGTTTTTTTCAGCAATTAATCTGTTTCATGATCTGTGACAGCAAGTGGTCGGTGAATGTTTATTTCCCCCTCACCCCAACAATTTGTTATACCATTTGAAGTACAGTCTAAATACACACAATAAAAATACTCCCTGTCACACTGAAGTTGAAATGTTTGCTGAGGTTGTGCAAAGCAAGGGCTTGTTTGAAAACTGTGTATTTTGTTAGATTGTCAGCACCTGCTATCATATTACAAGTTTTCAAATCTAAAATGAAAGTATTCCACTGTCAGTCCTGAAATACGCAGTATCAAAATGTTCCATGGGGAGGAATATTGGACAATCCTTTTGATACACATTTCTCTCCACTGTTGTTACACTAGTAGGTTTTTTTTTTCTTGTGGAGGTGGACAGCTTAAAATATCCTTATTAGGGAAGTGTATGAGCTTAAGTGGTCACAATCTTCATTTGAATCATTGCTAAGAGTTATGTTAGAAAACAGGTAGTGTTGCATTGCTGACACTTTATTCTACTGAGTGAGAAAATTGCTTACAACTTCTTGCCTGCAAACCAAACCTTTTTTTGTTCTTCTTCCCCCTCCTCTCCCCAGTCTGGAAAGCCAAGTAATTGGTTTTCAGGAAGCCATTTTTACATTTTTCTTCTTTATTTATTTGTTAGCTTGGTTATTTTGTTTTTCTCTAGACAACAGTGTCCAAAAGCATAATGAGTTTTAGTTTTAGTTTTATTTGACTTTCATATTGGCAGTCTAATGGCAAGATTTAGATGTAAGTTTATATAGAAAAGACAAATAATACCAAAAATAGAGAGGGAAAAAAAAGTACTCATTTTTGTGGGTTTTTTTTGGTATTTATTTAGATTCAGAAAACTCATATTTTTAAGGCTAAGGTGAAATGTTAACACATTTCTGTTGATTTTCCAGTCTGTATGATAATTATTGATTTGTGGGAATGAGGACTTGGGCTGAACATTTTGTTGGTTGATAAATTGATTGAATATTTCAGATTTGCTAAGTTACAGTTTGTTAGATTTGCAAACTACATATTTTCACCAGAAAAACTAAGTCAAATGTGATCTTTATTTTTCAAAATAATTTGATTGTGAATATCTTTGCTAGGATCTCTGTTAATTTCTCCAGCTCTTCTTTACAATAACTTACCTGACTCAAGTTTGGGAACTTGAGAAAAATACGATTTCTTGCGTGTTTCCTACATATCCTGAAAAGGGTAAGATTTCCTACGTAATTCGCTTAGCATCTCTCAACTTTAAAAATAGATCTGTGAAATTCTTACCATTTTTTGGCAATTTTCCATTTGTAATTGTGCTATTTTGGTTACTTTTATTTCTAATAAAAATTTATATCTGATGTTTGAACAAGCTAGCCTACCATGAAAGTGGGAATTTTTAAAATCAAAGCTAAAATGGGGAAAAAAGGCTAGAACTATCTGTCAAGATTTAAGCAATAGAGAGAGAGAGAGTAGTCAATTTCTGATGCTTTCAGTAAGAGCCTCTCACAGATTAGCATTTTGTTCTTTTTATTTCAAATCTTCATTGTAGCTTTGCTTCTTTGACTACATCTTTTTCTTTATATCCAGAAAGGTTTCCTTCAGCGGTTCAGGAGAACTTAATCCCTCGCCTATCTAGTGCAATCAGAAATAAGCTTTGACACACAAGGAACAGTAAGCTAAACTGCAGAAATGCATATTAAAGTACTCTTACATAAGGAGGGTATTTTTAAATGATGCTGGCTTAGTGGTGTGGATTTTGTAAAGGCACTCATGGTACTGTAAACACATGCAGTTAAAAAACAAGACTGTCTTAAGCATGAGAATTTTTCTGTAGAGATCAGGGAGGGCTGAGAGACTAAATCCATTGTCAATGTTCTTCCTCATTTTACTTGAAAGGTTGGAGGGTTATTCACTGGGGTTTTTTGTTCTAGTTTTTACTTTGCAGCCAGATTTAACTTGCACGCAAATTTCAAAAGCCTTCACAATTTCCTTTTTTGATGCTTTTATTAAAATAAGAAAAAAAGGATGGAAAAAGGTGAACACAGAGAAAAACTTCGCTACCCCTAAGGCACACTCAAGATTCTGAAAATACTTCTCTGAGCAGTGTCCATCATAGTGGAATCCAGATCAGACTAGGAGTGCCTGTAAAATGCATTTGCTTTCTTCTGTTAAAATAGCAAGATGTGAACTTCAGCTGTGTCCTTAGGCTGCATCCAAAGGAGTGTGGCCAGCAGGACAAGGAAGGGGATTCTGCCTCTGCTGTGCTCTGGTGAGACTTCCCCTGCAGTGCTGCATCCAGCTCTGGGGTCCCAGCACAGGAAGGACGTGGAGCTGTTGGAGCAAGTCCAGAGGAGGGACATCAAGGTGATCAAAGGGATGGGGCAGCTCTTCTGCAAGGAAAGGTTGAGAGAATTGGGATTGTTCAGCCTGGAAAAGAGGTTCTGAGGTGACCTGATTGCAGCCTTCCATTGAAGGGAGACATCAAGAAAGATGGAGAGATGTTTCCAAGGGCATGTAGTGACAGGTCAAGGGGGAATGGATTGAAATTGATATCAGTTTTAGATGAGATATTGGGATGAAATTCTTAACTGTGAGGGTAGTGAGGTACTGGAACAGGTTGCCCAGAGCAGCTGTGAGTGCCCCATTCCTAGAAGCGTTCAAAGTGAGAATGGATGGGGCTTTGAGCAACCTGGTCTAGTGAAAGGTATTCCTTCCTATGGCAGAGGAGTTGGAACTAGATAATTTTTAAGGTCTCTTCCAACCCAAACAATTCTAAGATTCACAGAATCATAGAATGGCCTGTTCTGTAATTCTAAATATGGCTTTAATACTTGTTGATCCTATTAAAAAGATAAAATAATCATAGATTAGATAATGGGGGAAAAGATGGAAAAAATGGATTCTAAAAGAACGTTCATATTTTATGCTTTGATGTTGGACCAGTAGCTGAATTTGTAGCTAGATAAGCAATCCTGAAAATTGTCCGGAAAAATTAGTATGTTTTTGTAGGGTTGACTTACTGACCACTTTATTCTGTTCTTTGTTTGATTTTGATCTGTAACTATTTTGAACATGATTTTGAACGTGTTACAGTTCCTCGAAAACTTTGATCCTAGCATTGAATCCCAGTTCGTTTACTGGATGAGTTCAATGATCCCTACAGGGAACTGAAGATTGATGTACACATTTATCCAGAGCGAATCCCCCTTTGAAGATTAGCTTATGGATACATTGTTTACATTATTTTCTTTCCAGAAGTACTGTTTTTGATGGCATACTTTTCAACAGTGGGCATCTAAGTGCAGTGAAGTTCCAATTTTTTTCATACTAGTATTTTTCTTGTTAAATTTATCCAGTTGTGGCAAAACGGTGAGACTGTCCACTTGCAGGGATCAAGTAGTTGGTTAATGTGTCTATACTGCTACGTATTTTTTTCCATCTATTGTTTAGCCATGCCTGCTCTTAAATATTAGGATCAAATACTGCAAATATTTCAAATTACTGTACCTTTAGTAATAATGCTTTTATTTCCAAGTAGTCTTGCTCCTTTGCTGAAGTTAAAATATTTTTATAAAATGTGAAGCATTGCAAAAGTAAACAGAAAAATCATCCGTGATGGCCATACAGCCCTTTGCTGTAGTGTATTGCTTTTATAGACAAGAAGAATCAATCTTGCTTTCAAGAAGTGAATTCCAGTAGGTATGCTTAAGCAGTGTGCTGTTGTACAATTGTTAGTGTATTCATATGTGTATCATATTTTATGGAGTCAAACAATTCCTTGCAGTAGCTTATTGTATCAGAAATTTTAGTTGTAGTTGCTTCAAAACCAGTTATAAATAGCATTGGGACAATGCTGAAATTATGTAAAATATCAAATGCTCCTGTCAGATCGGCTGAGTCATAGTTCTCTCAGCTTTTCTCTTTTTTTTTATTTTAAATTTAAGGAACTGTTTTGCAGCATACAAGACAATGAGAAATAATAACACTCTTCAGTATTTTTACTTTGAGTAGGTTCTACTGCATGAAATTTAAGTTGGCTAGCTAAGGTAAAGGACTGGATAACAGATGGCAGAGTAATGTCTGGCTAGTGATCTTCTTCATAGTTTAAAGGAGTGCATTATTTTTACAGGCAAGGAAGTGTGGTTTTAAAAACAGACTAGAAGAATTAATTTTTCAGAGCAAACTGTTTAAGAGCAAAAGAATACATGATATTAAAACTGAATAACTTTCGAGTGCTATGCCTTTGCTTTAAAATATATTTGATTTACCAAAACCAGTAAATTTATTTGCAGTACACATGGAAAATTTTATCTAGAGAGTGTAAGTAAGAGGTTTGCCTACTTCTGTGTTTCTTACTCTAAGGGTTGGCTTTTGGTTTTGTGCTGGATTCCTCATAAATCAGCTCTGTCTTTTGTTCTTTCTGAAAAAGAAAGAAATTGTTGTTGGTTTACCTGCAGGAGATGAGTTACAATTCTGTTAAAAAACCATTTTGAATATTACCTTATTTCTGAATAAAACAAGATTCCTCTTTGGGTTTTGAAGACTTTTGATAAATCTTTTTAGACTTTATTCTTTACTTCAGTTTCCCAAGGCCTGACTTCTTGTTTCATCACACTTTTGGGCTTTCCACCATTTTTGAGGGTGGAATAAATGAAGAGCATACCAAACTGGAGCTTACTTAATATATTTGTGTCTCTGAGGAATAAGATAAATTTCTGTGGTATCAGTAGCCATCATTCCTTTGACTAAACGTTCAGATTATTTTTAGGGGATAGTAACACTCCATTGACTTAAGGCTTCCTGTGCTCCTAAGAAAACCAGAGATCTTTGAAGTACTGGACATCTTGTGTGCCATTCCTTTTTAAAGCTTAAAACATGACATAGGCACTTAAGGGTTCACTAATTCGATGAGGCGAACCATTAACATCTTTTTCAATAGCATGAAGATATATTATCACTTTTATTCTCTCTTGCATTATTTTTATAAGAAGACTTCACAACTACAAAGTAGCCTAGACTTTGTCCTTAAGTCTTTTGTGCCCTTCTTAGGAGTGATTTCTGAAGGAGCAACCTCTTGAGGCTGGAGACTTCATAGAGCTCTGACTAATTTGTTAAAGTTAAATAAAAAGCAAAATCTATGACACTGTCAGAGTAAAGAGGAAAATGGTATCTTGACTGAACAATTCTTGTTCCTATGCAAAAGAGAGGCTTAGTTTCAAGATGGTCTTGGTTCTTGAACTTAGAAGTGATTCTTAAACTTTTTTTTTTTTCTTGAAAACACTTGAGAAATGGGAAAGTAAAGATTTGGAAAACAGAATTTAGTATTTTACAATAAAATTTCTTGACCTGATGGAACTTTTGAAAAGTTCCATTCGCAAATGAAATTTAAAGCAAGGCTTTTAGTCTGAGGTGGTTTAGGTTGGTCTAATGGTTCTTAGGGAAGTTGATTGGAGTTTTAATGACTTCAGTGGAAGAGTAATTAAGTCAACAATAGAAATAAAAAAGAGGAAAAAATTTTACTCAGTGGTGGAGAAGATTTTTTAAAATAAAACAAGAATGATAACCCATAAGTGGACTTCTTGCAAATCCTTGTTTCTTTGATGTGTGAAATAAGGCTGCTCAGGGAGCCATAGGGTTTTGTGGTTGCTGTTTTGCTCTGGAAAGCTGTCAGTACAGCTCTCTTTATGGGCTTCTGTCCCTCAGCTGCCAGCTGCACCTCCAGCAATAGTGGATTTGTTCATTACTCTCCCTGCAGGATCACCCATCAGTGCAAACTTGATCCAGATCTAGTGTAAGCAAATAATAACACTTCTGTTGACTTGATCAGAACATGCAACAATGCTGCTTTTCAGCTTTGTGGTGGCTGTGGTAGCACAGTTGATCCTCTGTTCAGTGTAGATTTGAAACAGAGTTACGCTTAGAGTGTTTTGAACAAATTCATACAGAAAAGCTGGAAAACTCTAGTGCTGTGCATCACGTGAATGTGTGGGCTTTTGATCTAGTAATTTAGCAGCCTAATACCCTGTTTACTGTCTTGAAATGTAGATCAGATCTCTGTCGTATTCTGTCTTTGTTGGTGAGAGATCTCATTGCATTCAGCTTGCTCTAGTTCTTTCTCACACTGCTTTTTGATACCTTATGAGTCTTCTCTCTACTTCACTTTCTCCTTGCTTATCATTTCCGTTTGCATCTGTCATTCATTGCCCACTGCAGTTCCTTGCTCAAACTTCATTCTCCGGTGCTGTAGTTGCAATATATGTCTAGCAATATATTGTTTAGCTTTAGAACTTTTTTTATTGCAGTTTTTTAAATTGTAGATTCCAGAGTAACTTTCCTAACAATAAAAATTTGCATGTACTGCTTCACAGTCTTTCTTAGTAAATGTTTAAATATTGGTATGATACTAACAATGAAAATAGGTGATTCTTTTTTTCTTTTCACTAAGACTGCATAGTGATAGGACATAATTTCTCTTCAGTAGCTTATATGCTATAATGGAATTGGAAATTGATAAGCTGAAGAGACAATTGAAGTAGCTTTTTACATAAATTATAATGTGGACTGCAAAGTACAGGTTGAGCTGTTAAAGTGGATGTCACAATGAGGTTAGGATTGTGTTTAGAACATTACAATCTGTGCAGTTCTTTTATGTTTACTTAGTTGCTTGCTGCCTTCAAAGATTTTTGTTTGAGATTTTGCTCAGTTTCTTTTGTTTGGTTGGTTTCAGTAAGAGTATACCAAGATTATATATATATTTACTTACTATTTCTCTGGAAATTTTTTTTTTTAGCAAGCCCTGTTTAATTTAGTAAATCTGGTCTTGTTTCTTGGGAACCATCTTCACTTTCATTAACTAGACTATGTTTTGTATTTTTTGTATAAAGCAAAGGTGATTATGCTTCTACTGCAATTCATCAGACAGAAGGAACTTCATGCCTGCCACATCTGCTGCCATCATCAAGTTTCTTCTACTGCTCTTTTCTTAATAAAGCTAATGAATTCAGAAGGGAAATACTTCGTAACCACATAACAATTTCTGTCTATTTGATCTTTATTCCTGATAAATAGTTTTCATTCCGGACCCTACTTCCAACAGTAGAGATAGCTAAGTTGTGAAGATCTAAAGCTGTCTTGTTTCTCTAGGATCATAGAATGGTTTGGGTTGGAAGGGACCTTAAGGATCATCTAGTTCCAGCCCATCTGCCATGGGAAGGAACACCTACTAGACCAGATTCCTCAAGGCCTCATCCCACCTGGCCGTGAGCACTTCCAGAGGTGGTCCACAAGTTCTCTGGACAACCAGTTCCACTGCCTCACCACCCTTGAAGAATTTCTGTGGACTGTTTAATCTAAATCTACTCTCCTTCAGCTATAAGGCCATTCTCCCTTGTCCCATCAATACATGCACTGCTAAAGTCACTCTCGAGCTCTCTTGTAGGTCACTTACATGTACTAGAATGCACTGAAAGGCCTCTCCAGAGCCTTTTCTTCTCTCAGCCTTTCCTGGTAGGAGAGGTGTTCCAGCCCTCTGGTCACATTGGTGACCTTCCACTGGACTTGTTCCAACAGGTCCACATCTTCCTTGTGGCAGGGGCCTCAGAACTGGGTGCAGCACTCCAGATGAGGTCTCACCAGAGCAGAGCAGAGGGGGAAAGTCCCTTGCCTTGCCTTGCCGGTCACGCTGCTTTGGATGCATTTCAGGGTACAGTTGGCTTTGTGGGCTGCAAGTGCACATTGACAAGACTCATTGAGTCCCTCATTCGCTCACATTCCCAAGTCCTTCCCCTCATGGCTGCTCTGAAAACAACTTTCCAGAATCTCTGAAAGGATTTTTGTAAACATTCATTGTCTTACTGTATCATAATGTTGTTTTTGTTCTGTGGTGAATTCTATTTCCAACTGAATTTAAAATCCTGAAAGTAGATGTCTTAGAATCTGTAGTCACTATAGCGTCATAGTGAAAGAAGAATCTGATCTGTAGAGACAATAACAATCATTTTGAAGAGCTGGGAACCCCCTAGATTATATCTAAAGTTCATTTAAATACCCTGGTAAAAATCCTTTCAAGAAGTGTTCCTTGTAACCTGTGCTAGGGACATACTGTGTTCAGAGATGGACCTTGGAGAAACATTGTTGTAAGTTTCAGCAGTGGTGTGGAATAAAAGATACAAATATCCCAATAAATTTAGAATGAGATTGTCCCAATTGTTTGAAATTACAATAATAAGAATGTTTTTTAAAAAGAGTCTATGAGCTTTAGCCAGACAACTGATGTCTGACTGTAGTATTTTTTTAAGTGAAATTTCTAAATTCAATACATTTAAAGTAACAAGACCTGGAAGTAGAACCTCAGATTTGTACTCAATTCCAGTAAATTTGGTCAAAGGGTATGGCTTGTTCCAGTGAGTCATTCTGATGCAAGAAATGGTAATGCTTAGAGGATTATTGCTAGGGATAGTACCTATATAACATGAACCACATTGGGAAGAAAAAGTGGAGTTAATTTGCTGTATGAATATACAATATACCTTTAGGTGGCATATTGGTTGGCAATCCATATGATTGAAATCAGAAATGGCAGAAAGGAGAGTGCATGTCAACAGTTCAACAGAAGCAAGCATGCACAGTTCAGCAGACAGAAAATTTTATTTCCCTGTTGCATGGTTGCTATGACCCAGCCTTCCTTAAAACCACTCTTTCTTTGTAACTAGCAAGGTTTTCTTACTGTTACTAAATGCAAGTATGAAATTTCCTAATTGTGCATGTATATCTTGTTTCTCTGTGAAGCAAACCTATAGTTTACTTCAGTTAACAGTTGTAGTGCCTCTACTAATGGAGGCCTCTGCCATTCTGTTTACCATTCAGCTGACGAGAAGTTTCATTCTCAAGCCTTGTTACAAAAGTGTATTAAAAAGATAGAGTCCAGGAACATAAAAAATTAAGACTCACTTCATGGCAACAGTCTGGCAGATTTTTATTCTTAAGTTTTCATCAGAATGTAAGAGTGAAATAATTGCATAACTAGAATCTTAAAGGTTTGGTGGTTTTTAGTTAAGAAACCTTTAAGAGCAAATATAGTTAGTATTTCTTAATAAAAATAGCTTGCTTTATTTACTGTAAAGGTAGATGTGGTTATCAGGTGTTGTGCTGAAACTGTATTCAAGATGGACAACATAAATTTCAGTATGGCAGCACCTGATTATTTTATGCTTTACTAAAGAGATGGCAGCTTCCTTTGAAGGTCTTTTCTTGGGTTCCTTTTATTAAATAGTAATGTAGACTTATTTTAAAGAGAGTAAAGCTATAAATCTGAAGTACAAGTACTACAAGTGAAAACTAGGAGCTTCTTGGATTGTTTAATTTCAAGCTTATGGATCCTAGTTACCGAATGGAAATAAACTGCAATGGGAAGATTTCCGGTTACTCTTCAGCATGCTTTGGTATGTTGAAAGGCAGCATACCTGGGTGGTAACACAAATACAAGTTTCCCTTAGAATGCATGTAATATTATTTTAAAGATTGTTTTGCAAAAGGATACTGTTTTCCAAGGCTGTTGAACTGTGTAATTCAAGATCAGCTCAAGTACTGGACATAGAAATAGGAGTTTGGTGAAAGAGTAGCATGTTCCAAACTTTTAAAGCACCAGGCCTTCTGTTATGTTAGTCAAAACATGATCTTTTACTCCATGAGATGACAGATGACGTCAGTTGGACTCTGTTCTGTATATTTAAGGGTTGAATACAGGAGGGAAGGACAGTGTTCCGAAGGAGGCTAAGGAACAAAAAATCAAGTAGATTTAAAAAAAAAAATAAAATTACTAAGGTAACATCTGTTGTTCTTACACTTGGCCTATTAGTTTTGAATGTTAGTGCTGCTGTAGCGTGGATTGTCTTTGTGTCTCTTCTTCCCAGCACATAGATTCCAGGAAGAAAAAAGCACTGTGGAAGCAAAATTGCTGAAGGAATGTAGTAGGAGAGGGAGGAAGGAATTGGCCGTCTCTGTCATTGTAGAGTGGTAGTGGTCCAAATTGTCCTTGAGCCTGTTGTGATAGGACAATGGATAATGGTTTTAAACTTTAGATTCAGATTTAGAATTCAGATTTAGATTTAGATTAGATTATTAAATTCAGATTAGAATTTCAGATTATTTTAAACCAAAAGATTCAGACTGGGTAAAAGGAAGAATTTTTTTATTCTGAGAGTGGTTAAACACTGGAGCAGTTTGCCTGGGAGATGGTAGATTCCTGGAAGTGCACCGTCAGGTTGGTCAGGGCTCTGAGCAGCTTGGTCCAGTTGAAGATGTCTCAGTTTATTGCAGGGATTATTCTGTATGACATTTGAGGGTCTCTTCCGACCCAAGCCATTCTGTGATTCTCACTCAACTGGACTAGTTTGAGAGTTATGTCATCTGGTGACGTTATAATAACAGGGTTATTTTTTTCCTCCCATGGAGTTTTACAGCAAAACTGTTCCAGTACTTCTCCAAGTGAAAAAATTACTTTCAGTTCTGATCTTTATTAGAGATAAAATTATATGGTGCTGAAGTAAGATTCTGTAGGGAATTTGAGTCTATGTAGAGGCAAAAATTTAAATTTACCTTTTTATAAAACATTTTCTATTGGTGAGACAAATATTAGAGTTTGGAAGTTATCCAGATCATTGACAGTAATAGCAGTATCAGCCTCTGCAACGCAATTAACACCTAGAATGGAAAGCAGTTTGCTGTGCAAGGGTTTGGCTCACTGATTGTCCTTGCCAGGATGAGACTATGTAAGCATTAGGCTCTAACAGCAGAAGAATGATAGTGTTTGTAGTTTCGAAGAAATTATTTTGAAGATGAATATAAAATTTCACTTCTTTTTTCTGCCTGAGAAACAAAAGAGGGCAAATGTGTCTGCCCAGTACAAATCTATATTTGGAAACAGTATTCTGTGCATCCAGTTTGATTCTTTGACTGTTTCTTAACAGAAATTTTGTAGTAAAATATACATCTGTCCTTACTCTGCCTTTAAGATGTAGCTTGCAGGAGGATCCTACAGAATTTCTGCCTTTTTTGATGGTATCAGTGTTGCTTGCCTGGCATTAGTCGCAAATATTTTGCCTTTTTATAATTGTATTAAAAATAAATTTGAAGACTGTGTGTCCTTTAGGTTGTGTTTCTTATTATTCCTGTCGGGTTTAAGGTTATTGACTGACATTAATACTTGTTACTTTCCAAGGTTTCCTATATACTAATACTGTCTTACTGGTCTGACATTTACTTGCAGATAGACAATTTTCTATTTTAGTGGTTGCTGTTTGTCTCCTCTAGTGAGTCAAGATGGAAGGATTGTCACTGACTCAGTTCTATATAACCTTTTGTTGTTGTTTCTTAATCTTTCTCTGGTCTGGTTTCTCTGTTCAAGGTCCAGAAAACTTGCTTGGATCCCTTCAGGTAGAGAGTTGTTTATACTAAAAGGAGGTAATGTGAAGTTTGAGCAAGCGTCCTTTGATGTGCTCGACTGTTTGCTCAGTCTGGGAGGGGAGTGGCTTCTCAAACTGATTAACCAGAGTCGCCCAGATTATGTAGTGGTAATTTCATTGTTCTGCTTAGTTTAAGAATCTGGGAACCTTCTTCTGGACAGCCTCAATTACTTGGAGGAAGAGCAATACATAAGATTATGTGTAAAAGACATGCAGGGAAGAATGATCTGCTCAGGCAAAGAAAAGGAGCATCAAGTGATACTGAGAGGTCTTGAATCTTAATATCTGTTAGTCTGCATGTAGAGTTCTTGTTCTTGAGCCGACAGTGACAGTTCTGACAGCTTGATGTGTGGCAGTTGCCTTTTTTGTATGTTTAAATAAATTCATACCTTTTTTTTCTTTTTCCTGGCTTCTTGAATGCTGAAAAATACCTTTTGTGAGGCTGTTGAGACTTAATTTGGGAGCAGGATGTTGGTGCCAGGAGTAAGACAGAAGAAGAGTCTGCATGTAGTTATTGTGGTGGGAATCATAGTGGCTGGAACTTGTTGCAGTGGAAGAAGGCACTTCTGCTTTACTTTATTTCCTGTCCATTTGTTATTTTCCCCTGTCATCTTCCCTTAACAGCATTTGCTGTTGTCCTTTATTTTGTTCATAGATTGCTTTTATTTCAGATCCCAGGTTTTGTTTAGCTAAGCTAAATAGTCTTTAGGCAAAACTGCAGTTTTTCAGGCTATTTTTCTGGTACACAACAGTTCTATCATAGTGCTCCCTGTAAGGACAGTCGTACCTTGGATTTGATGTGCATTAAAGATCAGCACTCCACTTCTGTGCAGTTATAAATTGGCTTAAGCAGCCTCTTGCTTTCCTCTCTTGCTTTGTAGGGCATACTGCTACCACCTTGTTGCCAGCACAGCTATTTGCAAAGCTGCCTGGCAAAACATGTTAAAACTCTTCTTTCTTTCTTTCCCAGGTTGTCAGCTAAAGAATCAATTGTATTAGGAATAGTATCTTACATGTTTAGTATCCTTGGCAGTGAATACTAAAATGATCCATGTGTACATATTCGGTTGACCATTAAATGGCAGCATGAACACTTCAGACAGACATTTGTCTGAACATTGTAACAGAACAAATTGGTGCCATGCTGGGAGAATTTTGACTGCTATGTAAAAATTAATACAGTAGGGAAATACTGTAATTGACTTAGTGTTCAGAGATTTTCTGTTACTGAGGAATCTCTGAAGTTGTACCGATGACAGGCTTGGAGAAGGGAAGAAAAGACAGTAATTCGTAAGTTTTTAAAAAATACCGAATTAGAGAAGTTTATAAGTTTGGGTAAAAGATGTTCATGAATTCAAACAAATTTTTGAACCATAGTTCAAAGATGATTTATTGCAAGAATGATTTTATTTACTGCTCCTTCGGAATTACCTTTGAAATATCTCAGTGCAGCTGTTAAACTTAGTCAGCCTGACTATAAGAAACTGTTTTAGGCTGTTGTTTCTGTCAGTAGTTGCTTTCTTAGTTGTGGCCAAGTTATTTTATGTCTCTGTTATTTCAGGACTAGAAGTTATACTGTTGACAGTATTATTATCATCAGAAATCTCTAGAAAAACACAGAATACAGAAGAGACTGATATATCTTAGGCATTAAATGTTTCAAAAGTGTCTGTTTTATCATACCATTTCTTTTCTTAATGTCTTGTGTCTCTGTGTAATGCCTTCAGTGTATCAGATCTTCTATGTGGCCTGTTATCTGTTAGAAAAATATACATATATGTCATCAATACTGTAGAATGTGTTCTGTACCATGATGCTTACTGGTCTCTTCTTTCACTAAGTGAAAACTCTTCCTCTGTTGCTACATCATTCTTCCTTTAGAAAAAAAATTCAAAACCAGTCAATTACTGTGAGAGAGTTTGTGTTTCCTAGCTTGTTTTTTGTCTTCTTCATGTACACAGAAGTGTAAGAGAAATGCATCCAAAGTTGTTGATTTTAAACCGTTCATGGCTCTTTGATATTATTCTTAGGCATAGAGCTGTACATGCAATAATTATGGAGGGGTCTGATTTTACATTTGCCTGATTTGCTTTACTGTCAGGACTTTCTGGGTTGCTTGATGGGGCTTTTTTTGTGTTCACACTATACAGAACCTGTATAGAGGTTCAAGAAGTAATAAACCAAAAATCTGACATTTGGAAGAAAAATTGTGAGCTAGAAAACTAATTTTTTATATCAGTCGTCATTTTGTGTGCAGTCTTAACAATTAATTTTTTTTTTCCCTGGGATGAGTTCTCAGTTGGTGGTTAATTTCCATCATAAGGTTTTCTCAACACCTTCCTCAGTGCAGTTAATTTCTGTTCTAAGAGAAAAAAGGCCAAACTGTTTTTTTGTCTTGCTTAGAAACTTATAGCCTTGTTCTTTGTTCGTCCAAACAGGTGTGTCTTTAGATTTTATCTCAATTTATATTACTCTGATGTCTTTATCTCTTAGTGCTTGATTCAAGAACCTCAAAATAACTTGAAAGCTTTTTGTTGCCTTAGGTCTCAGGCTGTAAGTAAAACTTTTTTGTTAGCACAATAAGAAGCAAATGTTGAAGGCTCTGGTGTGGGAGTTCAGATGCTTAGAGGACTGGGGGTTCTGGGCTGAGAGCTACTGGAGTTTGGGAGAAGGTTCTTTGGTGTGAGATTGTTTGATTTGGTGCCTTAACTGTGATGGATTTAAACCAAAGCAGCCTTGAAAACTGTGCCTTTTATTGACACAATCGCTCAGGCTCACAAAAGATTGCAGATGCTTTTCAGTCTTAGAACCAACATTGTCTTCTTGAACCTAGAAGGAATTTTCTGCTCCATGTTCCTCCAAAGACTTGCTTGTTTGCAAGACTAAGGAAGATTGTCTCAGAAGTGATAGTGCAACACTGTAAATCTATTGCTAAAATAATCTGAGTATATTAGGGAGCAGCAAGCACTTTGTGCACATTCTTTTTTTTTAATATTTTTTTTCCTGAATGCTCTATTAAGGCATTATGATTATTAATCAAAGCTTAAAAAATTACAGATATTGCTTTTGGTTTCCAGTGCTCATTATGTCTTTTGAGAGCTGAAGTTCTGTGACTGTCTGGTAGTATTTATGTTACATCCATGTAACCTTTTAGTTTTTGCTTTTCCCTTCAATAGAAAGAGCCTTTCAGTTTATGGGTCTGACAGCAAGTGTAGAAGCTTTGCCAGTCATCTCATTTGTTTTCTTGGCTTAAATGTCAGCCAATTTAACCAGACTCATACTGTGTTTTTTCACTTGGCAGTTGAGAGAACAGAGCCTTTGATAATTAACAAGGAGTTATTAATCAGTACGACACATCTAATCCAGGGAGATCTATCAAATAGTACATCTCTATAGATTTTGCTGTTTGATATTGTTTGAATCTAGGTGGGAGCGAATACATCTCTACATTTTAAAGAATGTAAACTTGCTGTGGTTACCTAATTAAAGCTTTTTGAGTCCAGAGAAAGAAGATAAGCATAGGATATGAAAGGACTGCAAAATTTGATCTTTTGGGCAAATTTGGTTTTCAGTGTTTTAAATTCTGTACCAGTAGCACAGTTAAATATGCCTGTAGTAATGTTCAATATATATATTTTTACTTAAAAGATTAATTGAAAAAAAACTACAAACGCCTTGTACTAATTTGTGTCCTTCATTATTCCTTAAAGGCAAAGGGATTGGGGGGGAGGGGCATGAAGGTAAGGAAAAGTATTCATATTCAAAATTAAATTAGGACATGGTAATTTCTGTATATGTCCTCTCTTTGGAGTGATTCTTCCAGTTGGTGATCTAGATCAGGAGCTGAATATAGATGCTCTCATTCACTTAGTGAGGAGCCTATTTGCCTATATTAACTAGTAAGACTATCCTCAGATAAGAAGTTAGCCTTTGTAAATACCTTCATACCTCCAATTTTGAGTAATTGTTTGGCTGTGATTCTGTAAGTACATAAAAAAGCTTCACTGGGAAAGTTTAGTTCCATATTGAATATTGCTCTTAAAGGTAAAAGCTGTGAGGGTCCTTTTGCCCTTTTTGCACTGGGGAGGTCAGACTAAGCTGAGGTATTTAACTTCAGTTTTCTTTCATCAGTAATAAAGGCCTTGTTTTTCAGGTGTCACTTATATCTCTACAATGTCAGTTCTTTGACCCAATGCAGCATAAAGCTAGTAATTTTTTTAGTAGCTGTGCTCCTGACAAGAGAGTCTAGTTGACCATTCTCGTGTTGCTTCCAAAGGCCAAGTGTGGAAAAATGCAGTAGAAAATTTTTTTCACTGATGTGAACAAATGTGAGTTGAGACAACTACAAAAAATAGGTGCAATAACTAAAATTCCATGTTTGTAATCCATTCTTATAGAGTAGAATTGTGATTGTAAGGAGGTACATCTGTGCTACATCTGTGAATTTTAGGAGTGCTCAAACTGGTTGTTCATTATCTTGGATAAATTATCCATATATTTCTCATTAGTGTAATTAATAGTTTACTCTGTGTTTGATGTGCAACATACTGATGTCAATGGTTAGGTTTATTTTTTAAATTCAGGTAGATTGAGAACAGTTTAATGTAGTGGAAAGCTGGTTTTCTTTTTGGGATAAGGGGACAATATCCTTGACAGATGTTTCCTATTTCTGTTTGTAATTAATACTGTTTGCAGCACTGCTGAGTTTTTCAGGCCTCTCTGACACAAGGAGTTCATATATAGTGCTGTTACCTGTTTTCTTTGATGTCTTGTGCCTGGGCTATAGTTTGCTAACCCATCTTTAAGGGCTGTGCTGCATCCATGTTGTTGCTCACACTGTTAGGGTATCTGATCCTCTAATTTCCTCCCACTTCAGCTGTTGTCTTACAGGTGAGTTTTCCAGAACAAGGACTGCCTTACATGTTTTGAAAATACCTCTGCCTTGTAAAACAGCCTGTAAAAACAGTCTGGCTGCAACTTTAGTGTCTATCTAAGTGTAAAAGTAATTTTAAAATGCTTAATCTCTATGTAGATGGACCTCGATGCAATATAGGGAAATAGAGAAGTCAGCACTTAGACTGATTCAAAGCTAATTGAAGTTGAAGGACAGGTTCCCTTTGACTTCAATGGGCTTTGAATCAGCAAAATCTTATTGAGCCTTTTTATTTGTGACCCTTGTGAAATAAACTGACTAAAATTTAAGGTGTTAAATAGCTTTATTGGTTTTGAAAATTTTGACCGAATTTGTTTAAACTTAGAAGGATTAAGCACACATAGTAATTGTGTATGGAAATCTTAATGCCTTACTTTTTTAACTTCCAAGAAACTAAGACTGGGAAATTGAAGGAAGTGGAAGGGCTTTTGAGAATGTTAGCCATTGGCAGTGTAAGACCTCTGAATTTTGGTGGCTGTATGAGTGCAGGATCTAGCTGAGTTACTGCTTTGGAATCAAAGTGCTTTCATATCTGTCTGCAGTACAGCCTGGGTATTGTGAACATATATATGTGCTGAATGAGAAGTGCTGTCCTTCAGGCATCGTGGGAAGGATTGGTGTGAATCAGAGAAAGTGAACCAAAACACACCTGTTCAACTCTAGTCTTACCTGGATTATTTTTAAAAATGGAGTTTGTTTTCAGAACTGAATTATAAAGATCTCTTTTAAAAGGTGTTGGGTTCAAGACGGGGTTGTAATACTAGTGAAGTGAACTGAGTTAATGACAGTGAATGTTGGGAAGTAGAAAAGGCAGATTTTAGCATTGTTTTCAAGGATTAAATTACATTACTTTTAAAGACAAAAAGAACAGTTTTTTAGGGTTAGATTGCAGATGGTTTGTAAGAAGCAGCAGTTCCTTTAATACAGTGTTGCTTCCTTTTTTTCGTATCAGTATAAGGATTGAACAAATATGTCTCTGCCAGCTTTTGTAGGTTGTATCAGATAGTGTCATATCAGATTGCTTGTCCTCATTCTGTCTGCAGGAGACTAGAATTTGCATTAGTTGCATTCAAGTGTATGCATCTATCTACTGTGACATCTGAAATACTTGATTTGGGTATGACTTACTCAGAGTAGAGAAGTTTACAGAATAGAATAGTCAAGCCTGTGGGCTCTGTTCTAAAACTAAATATAGAAATAACTGTATTCTTTTCACAGTCTTTAAGAATTTGGGGAAACATTGCTTCTACATGTGTATTACTAATCAAGTAACTCCATTTTGGATTTAAACTAGATTTACTGTTAAAGGGAGATAAGAAGTATGCATCTGCAAGTGATGAAAATGAGTATGCTAAGTACTAGTCAATACTTCCATTTTTTTCCTTTTCTTCTTTACAATTCTGAACTAGCAAGAATGCTGGTGCCTTAAGGGAGAAAAATTTGGTTTCATATCAGTGAGCATCTTTTCCCTTTAAAAAGCTGACATACATTTCAATAGAAGAAAGCATTCCATCACATGTGGATTCCCACTCCTCTTTCCTTTTCACTGTTAAATTGTTAGAAAATCAAGCCATGAATTAATTCCAAATGTTAGCAAAAACAGGTACTTCAGTACTCCACGAAACCCTGCCATAACAGGAGAAATGTTGTAATTATAGTTAACAAAATACTTTGGGATTTTTTATTAGCTTGAGATTTAGAATGTGTCCTGGATTTTCTAATCTATATATTGGTTAATTTATATGTAATATTCTTCAGCAGTAGACCTTCTTTTTGATTGAAAAATTGTGTAGGTTTAAGTACTTGCAGGATCAAAAGCCAGGAACACCCTGTCTTCCTTTAAAGGCACCTGTTTTTTCCGTTGCTGCCCAAGTGGAAAATTGGAAAGAAATTGTTGTGCTGTCAAGTAGCTTTAGGGCATTACACAGCTAAAAATTGCGTGTATCCTTTTTTTTTTTTTTTTTTTGAGAATAATACGTGTAGGAAGATGAAGGTTTCAAAAAACATCATGGGAGAATTGAGTAAAGCTACACATAAATGATGTGTCCTTACAGTTTTTAATACAAAATTGGCCTTTTAAGAGAAACATGGGCAATTTATTTTGAAAAAGTTTGAATGCAGAAATAAAACAGTTTCAAGAAAGATCTTTGTAGCCTGGTCCCAAACAGGAAAAGTAAATGTTTGCTTTGGATTGCTATCTCAATGCAGTTTCTTAACAATAAGAATATCCTGCTTTTGACTAAGAGAGAGTAAAATTATTCATACTTGGGTATGGCTTTATTGCACATACAGCAGTGCATTAAAGAGGCAGTTTAGAAACTACTGGCTTAACTGTATCTGCAGCAGTATATTTTATTTCCTATGTATCTCTATGTCGTGCCTGAATGAATAATTCTGCTTTATAATAGCTGTGATTGTCTCAGATGTTAGTTACCCTGTTTTGTAATCCACCTCTTTCCCCTGGATGCAGCTGTTGCTCTGCCAGTGATTTTACTGTTTGTCTCAGACTTTGGAGCTCGTATACCAAAGGTCTTCTTTTATCCAGCCCTAATGTGTTACTTGCTGTCCTAAACAATCGAATCTTACGAAAGTTTAGCCAACGTAAGCATTCTGCTACCACCAGCAGCCCCTTTCAGATTTGTTCTACCAATTTGTTCTTCTTTTTATTATGAAGCAGCTTAAAAAAGAGTAAGTTTGTTGAAATGTGTATACTTAATGGGATGCTGTCGATATAAAATTGTATGCACAGTTTGTTGTTAAATGTAGATCTTTGGCATACTACTTGTTGAATTTCTCTGTTTAAATGAGACCATTGAGGAAAATTTGATTTTGTATGCGAATTACGAATTTAGGGAGGCAAAGAAGCTCATGGGAGGGAGGAAAAAATATATAAGCATTTCAGACTTCAGTATGCTCTGCTTTTGTTGAACACTGCATATGTGATTCTTGGACTCTATCAGCAGATGAATAAGTTAGTGAGAAATAACATCAAGGGTGAACTGTCCATGTGGAGTAAGGAGAGACAGAACTGTGCTTCTTGTTATGCAAGGGCACATGTTTGGCACACCACAAAGGTCACTTACCAGCTCAGACTTACGGCAGCATGTTTATTGACCTGGACCTTTGTTATTATGGTTTGTTTGCTTACAACTTTCCAGGGACAAAGTGCCTTCTGCTTTGTTCCCAGTTCCATCCTACTGCTTGACTTAGGAGGAACATCCATTCTAGCCATTGTTACCAGACCCTGGCTGTCCTATTTCTCTAGGTGGGATGGTGTTTGAGAACTGCTTTTTTCTTTAAGACTTTCAGCATTGTCCCCTTCTTCTGTTTGTGAAAAGGGTAAAATATAGAGGAGTTCAGTAAGTTTTCATCATAAAAAATTGGGCTGAAAAAGAGAAAAGGTTACAGTCTCCTTCTGCTTAGTGGGATTAGTGAAAGACACTGTGGAGGAGGCCACAGAGCACACCCTGATCTAGTTTTCAGATTACTGTTTCCTTTATTATTAGACTGTAAAATTGGTTATGAAGTTACCTGTTTTTCTTAAAAAAAAAAAAAATCCAAACAGACCCAAAGATTCTTTTTTTTCCATGTAGGAATAAAAATTGCAAAAGTGTATGGGCATCAACCTCTCAAAACATTCATCTTCAGTCCAGTAGAGTAATCTTTCTTCAAGGATATTGTTTCAAATATAACTTGCATATTGCCCAAGTTTTCTGTAAGCCTTCCTGCACTTTTATGTCAGTCAATTAAACTTCGTATTCTGATTAACTAATTTTTTCTCACTTTTTGTTATTTATTTTTGTTTTCAGGCTTCCCTAAGCCAGACTCAATATCGATAGAATGAAAAAATTTAAGAGAAGACTTTCCTTAACCTTGCGAGGAAGCCAGACCATCGATGAATCGCTGTCTGAGCTAGCAGAACAAATGACAATTGAAGAAAACAGCAGCAAAGATAACGGTAAGCATGTCATTCACTTTGTAGAAAATGTAAGAATTTTGTCAGGTGCTATTCAAGTGAGCATTGCTGGGGTTTATTTCAATTTTCACAGTTGCAGGGATTTTTCTCTTTAACCTTTTGTTTTTCCTTATATTCCACTACCCTAGTTCTTTCAACAGGTTGATATGGTATTACATACTGGTTTGGTTTGCTTTGGTATTGAACTGTTACACAGCTATGTATCAAAAGCTACCTAAATTTATCTTTTTATGTCGTGTACACCAGGGCTTATAGATGTTCTTGCAGTGTATTGATATCTGTTGTATGGGTTTAGTGGGTCTCACATCAGCTTCATATGGCTTCAAATTCAGTCTGTTCTCAAAATCATTATTTAGTAATATGATTGACTAATTGCTTAAGCATTCCATATAAAACCGTTTACCTTACATTGGTGATGCAGTGCAGTATTCTAAATTCTGTCGTTTCTTCGTGTCTCTCAGAAGTACTTCTCTTCACCAATATGAAGGTGACTAGAAACGTTCAGGATAACCAGCTTGTCTCTGTATTCTTACCAAAGTCTTTGGCTGATCCCATAGATGTGTTGGCTGCTGTAAAGTCCATATTAGTGATGATGCCGCTTTTGGACGCAATCTGCAGTAATAATGACTGGAAGAGGTTTTGTTGCTTGTTCTGCTTCCTGGGCTGCAGCATTTAAGTCATATTTCATCTTCAATGCTGATTAGTGTTATTTTTTGCTTTGCTGATATCTAAGATTTTTTTGTTTATCAAGAGAACTGAGTTTTATTTTTGCCTCACTTCACAACAATAAAGGATTCTGAATTTTCCCATTAAAAACTTACAGGGCCAGGAAATTTGAGCAGAGGTAGAGACAATGGAATTTGCCCTGCAGATTTTTAAAACTCTGTTCAAGATACATTGCATACCAAGATTTTGGAAGCAGAATTTACCTTTGGCAAGACAAAGCTAACGTTTTTCATTTTTACCTTTAATCCCTGATATATTCATTTCTGTTGTCCTGTTTTTAATATGGGCCATGCCCAGTATTTTGGGAGACAAGGTTTATTACAACTTTTTATATGTTGATGTAACAGGTCTACTCTTCAGCAACAATTGCAGTATTTTTGCACTGATATTTGTTAAGTCATTTTTGAGACGCTGAGTTTGTTTCACATGATTTGAGTTGTCCCACATGATTTCGCTTGTATTCGCCTTTGTTACTGGTGCATATTTTTTCAGACCTGTATATACTTCTGCAAGATTGATTTCATTATGTAAATAAGTGCAAAGAATATTACTTTCATGCTGAGAAATGAGCATGAAAAAAATGTTACCAGAATCAATGAGTGTACCAAACTGGGTTGCTGAATTGATTCATTGAAACTGAATCCAGGAAGAATAAAAATATTTTACCTTGAACTGGACCATGTGCTGGGTGTCAGCTCGAGGGACAGAGAACACAATAATTTGTTTACAGAAGCATGAGCTTATGCCATCTTAAGCCATCTATAAAACCATTTGCAGCTTGTAATATTTATCTGAGAATAATCCCAAACAGTAATACTTGGATGTCTGCATGCTTGTCACCAAACTGTGATGAGCTTATCTTGTCAGTAGATAATTAAAGTGTTAAAATACATAAAAAATACAATTCAAGAAAATGTTCCTAACTGCATATTGCTTACTTAGTTTTTAGTGCTCTTTTTATTTTACTTTCCGTGATATTTCATTGGCCAAAGGGAATCTTGCATATTAAAATTGTGATAATGACATATGCTATGCTTATATGTGCAGAACATTGTTGATGCCTTAGTACAGTCTTCTTGGATACACTCAAGGTGTTGTAGAATCTCTTGAAAGAAGACAAGGAATATAAACTGTATTTTGCTGTGCCTAATCTTTAACTCATCATTTCATGTCATTAAAAAAAGTTTTACTGACACTTGCTACCTTTTTTCAGATTCTTCCAAAATGCAGTTATTAGTACTTGTGCTGTCTTTGATCTTGCAGATGTGAACAGGATACTGCATTGTGGATTTTGGTTTTCCTTTGTTTTTTCTTTCCGACCCTACTTTTCTTAGAAAGTAGGGTTGGAATATGCTTGCTGCTCTAGCTAGTCTTGCTTTTCTAAAGGACACTTTAGCTTTCCCACAGATTAAGCTATTTTGGAAAGAGTATTTTTGAGACAGACCACAGGGATTGGGCTTTGGGTAACAACGATTGTTGAAAAAACAGCCAAGAAATTATTTTTCTCTTTTGGTTAAAGACCAGTTTAGTAAAGAACATTGCCTGGAAAAAATCCTTCAGTGGGCATTTAAAAAAATTTGCTTACAAAGGAGTGCTTTAATGAGAAAGGTTTTCCTTGGCGTCTTACAAAATCACAGTGCTAAAAAGCCAGCACTAACTGTAAATACCCAGCTGAGACACATGAGAGGATGTAGTCTCTTGAAGAATATTTTAAAAGTGATAGCTGCATTAAGATCTTGAAAGTGCATCCTTTACTGTGGTGGTGCTGATCTCAGGAGGCAGGAGTAACCATCTCCTTAGTTCTGCTTTTAAGAATAAGCAGCTCCTTTACCCTGTGGAACAGAGAAACAAATGTGCCCAGTTAAAAGGCTTTGAATCTGTTCCTGAAGAAACTTAAAAAGCACTGTCTAGTAAATCAAAGGCATGCCAGTATATTAATCTACAGAGAATCAGAGTCAGGGGTACAAATAATCTTCAGAAAGTGGTTCTTCATATGTGCTTCATTTTCAAGCATTGCATCATGAACTTGGGAAATAAGAGTTGAAGGGCATTGAAACTGTACATTTCAGGTCAGAAGGCAAGACTAGATTCTGAATGCTGGAGGCCTTTGCAGCAGAATTTAATTCCATTGTTATTGTCCAATTCTTTTGTTTTAACTTTTTCTTTCTAGCAAATCGCTCATCTTGTCTCCTGTCATTCATGCTGATGGCTGTGTTCACTGAGGGTTATAATTTTATACATGCTAGTTTTTTTCCTTCCTGGGAAACAGCTGTGTTACTGGGTTATGGAGATTGTAGAGACTGTGTTCATAGAAAACCACATCTGTGCTGACCTAGAATCCAGACTTATCTCCATCTGATTTATATCCTGTGAAATACTTATATATGTAAATATTTATACAAATATGTATATAGACATATATAGATATATTCTGTAAAAATGTTTATTATAAGTTGCCATTCAGCACTGCTATTCCAGATGTAGATCACTTGTACATAGTATTAGGGGCTTTTCCTTATGGTCACCTTTTTGCAATAACCTGTGTTGTTCAGCTCCCTGCCGAATGTTTTTTCTCCCAAAACAATTGCCTGTGATTTCAAGTTAACTGCAGCTCCCATCCAGAGGCCCACCTTGTCATTAGCTCCAGCTTTGAGTGGGTTGTTTCAAGATTCAAAGAACAGTACTCCTGATGTAGAACAAATTGTCCCATTTGTAGTTCACAGCCACAAAAATAGATCCATAACTTTTGATTTCTTTGCAGTGCATTGTCTCATTTAATACACAGCCTCCTTCATTGTGTGATGTCAGTACAATCTCAGTATGCATCACTCATCCATGAGCAGCAAAATGGGATTAGCAGGGATCAACCCATATTGTTCAATGCAGTAGCGCAGAGCTGTTGCACTGAATATAGAATAACCGTTGGGTTTGGGTTTTTTGGAACAACATCAAATTATTTAGTGACCAGAAACCTATATATAATTTAATCTTTCATACAAATTATGTTCATCATAATTGGCTTCTGGGTGAGGAAGCACTGCCAAATCAGGTCATAAACCATAAAAATAGAGGGACCAGTGAAATACCTAATAATATATCTGAAGCCTTATGAACTGTGGACTGTATGAAGTATACTTCAGGCTAGTCTTTCATCTAAGGACAAAAGCTTTTCTTGGTCTCTGGTGTTTCAACATATAAAACCAATTAGGTGGATTTGTTGTTTATTTTTAATTTTTCATACTAATAATGCTTGCTTTTTTAATTCTAGATTTTACCTTATTATATGTATTTTGATTAATATTAACAGTATTAAAAGGTGATTTGTAGAAGTTGACAACTAAATTTGCCCCTGAAATTTTTCTTTGGCAATGACATACTAATGTAATTTGGCTAGAAGTAACATGCAAATCATGCATATTTAATGCCTAATTAAGTGTAAAATTTATGCAAATACTTCAAACACATATGATCCCTAGTGAAAGCAAAAAATGTGGCTGTATTGTCTAATATTATGAAATGCACTATCACAAACTCCAAGCATGCTTTTAAGAATAATTGCATTCCAAAATACAGCCACAGCTCTTTTATTAATTTATAAGTAACTTGGAAAGCATTCTGTTTTGTTGGGTTTTTTGGTACATATAAATACACATATACATAATAAACAAAAAAAGGTGACGTTCTGATAGAAATGGCTACATGAATTTGTAAAATAATACTTATCTCCATTTGGTCTCTTTTAGCTCAGTGATGTGATCATAGGATCCAGTCTCATGAACATTTGCATAATTTTTTTGTAATTTTACAGGTGTGAGTAATAATGGAAGGATCAGCTACGGTAAAGTGCGTAAGTGTTTTTTAGGTTTAAGGCATTAATGACTAGTTGATACTCTGATAAGAGGGATGAATGTTTATAAAAATTAACACATTGCGATACTGTCTCAGAACATCCAAATGCCTTCGTAGTTTTAATCATTTCATGTCATCTTCAACAGAGCTGAGAAATTCCCATTCCATCTGCTGTGTGTAATTCCTTGAGTGTGGAAGGAAAACAGTGTATTGCAACATATTTTCAAGACAGTGTTCTTGAATTGAAAATATGAGCACAGAAATGCTTACTGGTAATAAATTGGTAAAATTTCTCTGTTGATGTTGGAGGAAAGTATCAGTATGAAGATGTGGGTGGGTAGAGGGAGAAGAAATCCCCAGAACTGCTAGAGCTCATTCTAGAGCTACAGATTACTGTGAGTAATTGGTAGCTGTCACAGCTAAACACCGATCCTTGTACTGTCCCTTACACTGTACTGCCAATGTTGTTATTACAGTCTGTATGTACCCTTCTGTGCTGTGGTCTGCATCCTTTCTGTTATTACTGTTCAGTATGGTTTCTCCATCCCACGTATGCTGCGCAACATAGTGTTCTTCCTTCCCTTCTGTTTTAATTTGCTTCTTCTCAGAATACCTAGAGGCTCTGTTCATATGTGGAAGTGCTTATAAAGTGAAGTGAGCATGAACATTCAGTGCCTGAAAGCATGCTGCAGAGACCCATAATCTTGGACGGTTCTGTGGGGGCTTTGTCCACTCATAAGTGTTTCCTTAGAAGTGGAATACATGTTTGGCAGGGAATGTTTAGATGCTGTAGTGTCTAGTGCTGATGAATATGCAGAGATGGTTTTCAAATGGTATTCAGGTGGAGTCGTTAAGTACAGAAAAGTAAAATACACATAACTAGCCAACACTGTTTCTGAAAGTAGAGCAAAAAGGAGCCAGATCCTCTGTTCTCTGGTTTGGTTGGCAGCCTGGTCTCACAGATGTTTGCACTGGGAGTTGTGTGTGTGAATGCAAGGATAGAGGCCAGGGGTACTTGTATCTTGGCTGTGGTATTGACTTGCATTGAATTAAATTGCAGCTGAAATGTTTTTCTGAAGCATACGTTGTAGTATGATGCCTTTTGCAGTTATGGTTTTAAACTGATGTTGTATTATGCTTAATATGATTTGAGCTACAGAACTACCATGCTTATGTTCCAGTACAGGTTCTAATGACCAAAAATATTATCTGAGAATTATCTTCTGAGCAGTATGAAATAAATAAATAAATCTTAAAGGCAGGGGTTTGGTTTTGAATATATTTCACTTGATTGTGCTCTTTATTGTTTTCATATGCAGACTGAAGGCAAAACTTCACTCTGCATGAAATAACTTTGAAAGGGTTTCTATAGTGTTTTTTAGATGTCTTGATCTCATTCTTTGCCTTGTGTATAGTTTGTTTCTGTAGTTCAAACAGACAGAAAAATTTCTGTCCTAAATTAAAAGAAAAGGTTTATAGGACTTTACACTGCCATTTTAATAATTGAGGTACTTCATTTCTCAGAGGAAGTTGACAATTGTGTTTCTTCAGGGTTATATTAGCATATTTTTTCAAATGTTCTACCGATATTTTTTGCCTTGTGTCGTGCAGGTGAACATTTTCTCTGGAATGACTGCTTACTCGATGGATTAATTTGAGCAGTGGGAGTAATCCCTTGAAGTTTTGCCAAATTTTTTAAATTGTAATATTCAGTAGTTTGAGGATTTCATCTTATTGTTTAATGAAGAATACTGGTTTAAATGGTATTGAGTGGTTGCTCTGTTTTTAGAGTGACATAATGTTTTCCTGGGTATCACATAACAGAATCCAAGGAAACAACCCCATAAAATAATCTAAAAATACATAGTATTTTATAGTGTTCCTCATCCAGATCCTGGAGAGTACATATATAGCAAGCATATTGCTACTTTGGGTTATTTAAATGTATCTTCTGTGGAAGCTGTCACCTGCAATCAACTAATTTTGCTGGGTCTGACTGCCTTACAGCAGTCTAATTAAATATTATACAGTGCAGCATGCCAATTCTATAATATCAGAAATTCACCTGCTTACATTCTAGATTTTTTGAAGAAAAAAAGGGCTTCTTGACAACAGCTTCTTTAGCAGTTCGTTAAAAAATATTTTATATTTCAAGTTTAAAAAAATCAGGTTTTATTATGTAAAAACAGAATAATCATTAGCAGAGGCTAACATTCAGATCGGGTAAATGAATGTGTAGTAGATGGTGCTGAAATATGAGTAAGTTACATGACAGTAGTGTTTGAGAAGCCTACATAAATAGTTTTAAAATGTTGTGATGATGCATCGTAAGCTTCGTGAATGGAAAGCTGTTCAGAGAATGAATATTTAGTTTCACAAATGTAGATTTTTGACACTTTTCCATTCTTTATCAAATTGGAAATGATAAAAAAAAACCTTGGAAGTTTTCTGGAGCAAGGGTGAGGTCAAGGTGATGGAAAAGAAACTGCATTGAGTCTTGTCCTATAAAATCCAGTAGTGGATTCTTGAGACAGTTAGTGAGATTTTGTTACACTTGAGCCAGTCCAAAGTCAAGTTGCAGCTAAAAGTGTCAAGTGAGGTTCTGCCTCCATCCTTCTGCTGGCAGCTGTGCTCTGTATACCCCATAGTGATCTAGTTCCAAGACCTAAATCAAAATTAGATTACTTTCTTGTTGGGGGGCAGGGGGAAGAACCTTGAGCCACATTTTTGGTAGAAGCAGTGAATTGTGGCAGGCATAAAGATTCATCCTTAGAGTGTGGAGCATGCCTGGATTCAATCCTCATTCTGTACCCAAATCAGTAATCATAAATGCTAAGTCTCCAGTATCTCTTACTTTGATTAGAAAATTTCCACATGTGTATTTTAACTTTATTTATATTAATTTAAAATACATATTTATATGGTTTAAATGTCCAGAATGGATAGTGATTGTGGAATCAAACATTTTTTTGCAGACATACTCAGGTCTGTCAGAGATGTTTGATTTAAGTGAAAAATGTCACCTTGTATGGCTGGTGATTTAATTCTTTATTAAAGCTAGTTAAAGAAAATACCATTGCAAAATTTAGGCAGTGAAATCTGAAAAACAACTTGGTCTCTTTGTCACATAACAATGATACTCATGGGACAAAAAAAGAAAGACTTAGTTGAGTATGTGATAATATATATTCATAAAAAGTATTTTAAAATGCATTTACATTCCTACTGAAAACACTTTCTCTCTTTAATCCACCAGCTGACTGACGTGTGACAGTATGTCAGTTGCTGAGGTTGTGCAAAGAAATGCCAGGCAATTCTACAGGCTCTGTGGAGCTCAGCTTAAGTAAATCCAGTTAAGTAAATCCAGCACAGGAAAGAAAGTGGTAGTGTGGTCTTTGTTATCATAGATGGATGAGGAAGAGAAACATTGTGGATTCACTGAAAAATTGCTTAACTCAGGAATAATTTCAGGTCAAGGTTTTTGGTTAATTTAAATTGCAGTTAAAGGAAGAAGAGGAGGCATCTTTATAAAATTGTTGGGTTTAGTTAATTCCTTGGACAGGTTTCTTGGTTATATACACTGCTGTTCTACTTGTCTCTGTCAGTTTTCATAATTATGAAGTAAAAAAAAAAAATCAGTTCCACTTACATTCAAACATATATTTATGCCACTTCACAATGGAATGATTGCAGTGGTACATTTGAGTTGTTTTCTGGTTTTGTATGTCTGTTATGTTTGTTAGCATTGGTGTTGGCATTATTTCAAATTTAGTAAAGCAGTGGTACCTCACTGGATACAATGTTTTCTTAAAATAGGTGTGTGTATTCCAAAACGTTTCATGATCTAACAACTCTTAAACCATTATTAAGCCAGACTGATTGTATTTTGAGCAGTATTTTCTTTGAGCGGTGCTGTTGTATTTATTTTGGGTTATGGCAATAGCAACAGAGGTTTGAATGACAGAATGTGGGAAGTACAAGAAAATGATCCAAATTATATAAAAGGTTAGCTCAGCACTCACCAAACTTGAACATCGAGTAATACAGCAGTGCACAGTCACCACGCATTGCTCAGTTTTAACCCTTGCTGAAGGTGCACACTTAAGCAAGATAGCATGGAGGTGGCATTTAAAATAAGGGCTGTTTGTTTTTATAGATATAAAGCTAATGTGCATATGTGGATGTTCTTTTTCAAAGGGTGTCTATTGCAAGAATTGTTCAGCGACAATAAAAAGAAAACTGTACATTAGTATATTTATAAATATTCTCATTGAGAATGTTTTTTCACTTCTTTCACACTGAAAGACTAGATTTGCATGATAGTTTAGTATGCTGCCTAAGAAATGAAAGCATTGAAATGGCATTCCTTTGGAAAATGAGTCTAAGATTACATGGTGTTGTAGCCAAAATAAGAACTGATGAAATCCAGTGTGAGAAGAACCGCTGAGAGGTCTCCGTTTCAGCTTGTTTTCCGTATCAGTTTGTTTTATCCATTTGGAGCTACAGATTATAGAGTAGGGTGAGGAAAGAGAGCTGGAGATAAATGGTTAATAAGACCCTTGCTGGAATGGTTGTGCCAGCAACAGCCAACACAAGTGAAGTGCCCAGGTGCTGCAGAAACCTTGTGCTGTAAGGACAGCTGGAGTTCTGCTTGTCTATTCTCCAGTCTCTGAGGATGACATTTGAGGACAAGTACTAAGTACAGCATCATTTCCCCAGTGTACTGTATCAGTTTCTAGCTCAGAGACTTATGGAACTAGGCAAGGCTCTGTGTCGTTAGTAACCCCGAGCAGATTGCTTGTTCAGTCTCCCTTTGACTCCTGAAAGTTTGGGTAGTTTTAGCATCCTGTGGCAGGGAGTTTCCACAGAAGAATCAATTTGTGTGCAATATGCAACCTGCCATGGCTGGCTTTTTCACTTTTGTGCTGAAGGAGGTGGTGGATGCAGCACATTCCCAGGTGCCCTCTGCAGCCCTTCAGTGAGTCTGTGGGTTGTCTCATGCTTCTGCTGTTGTAATCTACGTGAGATACCAGATTTGTGCATGATCTCAAAATGCAGTAGATCCACACACTTGCACAGTGAATTTTTTAGTGGTTTTTTTTACTGGTGTTTTAATTTCCGTCATCCATTTAGCCTGTAGCTGAGTATTAAACCAACAGCAGCACGTGGTTACTGAGTTATATTTACCAAGTACAGTGACACTAAAATAAGATATGTTTATGAGTTTTATATAGGGGAAACATTTTTTAAAGATGAATCAAATCTATAATCACAGAAATAAAATTATAAGAAGCAGTTTTTATAGGTATATGTAGTAAAGGCATATAACTTTTACAGTTTAGATGCATTTTATTCAAGGCTAGACAGTTGATTAAACTTGCATCCTAAAACTGCCATGTTGTACTTTAAATAAAGTGATTCAACGTATTCATAATTCTGGAAAAAATGGGTATGAATTAAATGAAATTGTAACTTCAAAAGAAGTACTTGTGAGTCTTTGGATAGCGAGGGAGTTGGGTAGTTTTTTCAAAAGCACTTTTTTTAACTCTTGTATCTCATAAATGCATGAAAACTGTAATAAACAGTCTTGTAAATTAATTTCCAGCAAAGGTTTGCTTGATCATTTTCAATATTTGCTCCAGCTCTTTGCTGTTACTGTCACATTTGCAGGGAGGAGGTAACATAATGCAGAATTCATGCAACTGTTTCTTCAGAAGCTCCTAGGAATGCACACTGAATTGTTTTTAACAGATATACTTTCCAAAACATAATCCCATGTGTTATACCATCATATGCTGTACAATCTCTCCCTTTTGTAAATTAACGTTATCAGGATTTTAAACCCCTGCTTATAAACAAGTAGTATTAATACCTGTCTTAGTCAGAAATACAGTGTCACGTGAGTGTTTCTGTAACCTTCACTTCATTGTCTGCCAGTAGTTATGCCTGTCCTACTGCTTGACCTGAATTATTGTTGCAAAGTTTTATAATGGGCTCCACAATTTAGTACACTACTTAGGACAGTAAAGGAAGGTAATAGTTGCCTATGATGACAAAAGTTATTTCTGTATAATTGGATCTTACCATATCAACCATTTCTCTTTCATTTGTATATAAACTTATTTATTAATGTGATTTGTATTTGAGCTGAACTTTGCATATGTTAGGATATTTTAGGAATTTTGTTTTGAACTATAAAATACATACAGATTTACCAGTGAGGAGAACAGATTTTTTCAGTCATTTCTGTGCATCACACTGTCACGTTAGTAATGAACATAAAACTCAATCTCTACACAGACTTTCAGTGTATTCATAAATGCTGGCCTCTTTTGCATACTGCACAGTTCATGAAGGTAGATTGTTTTTAGCACAAGTAGACAAAAGCCATAACATACAAGGTACCGTTCGTTTGTTCACCACTGCATGTAAACTCAGTGTGAGGTGTTTAGACTAGAAACTTAATCTAATTCAAATCAAATTAGCATGAAAATTGGAAAGCAAAAAGCAAATGTTCATTTGTCAAAAGCAGTAGTTGTCCTGAATGTGAACCTCTGTCTTGTCATGTAGAAGTAGTAATAGATTCTGTTAAAAATTGATGAGGAATTTGCTGCCTGCTGCCCTAGGATAAATCTGCTGTTAAAGGCATGCAGCAAGGAAGCTGGTACCACTCTTAAGTCAAAATGGTGATGCAAACGATTAGAACAGAAATGAGCATTTGGGACAAGGATATGCAGAGGTTTGAAGACCCTGGTCATACTTTACAAACATATAAACAGATGTATGGTGTATTTTTCCTCATGTTCACCCACTCCAACGCTGTGTTTATGAAGGATGCTAATGAAAGGATGCAGGCAGGTTTGTAACAGTGCTGACATGTCCTTTCTGGTTTCGGTCTGCAACATATTTTTTTTCCCCACGGGTTTTATTTTTTCCCCTGCAGAAGATGAGTTATTGTTTTGGTTTTTTTTTTGGTCTCACTGTGTTGTTCATGTTTATATGCAAAAATTCCTTGCATAATTATTTCTTAGGGTCATTGACCTGTTCTTGGGTGATTCTGTCTGTGTACTTCTGTCTCTGCTTCAGACTAATCATAATAATGTATCTAGAAAGTTTTTGTATATATGGGGGGAGAGGGTGTTCCCTTCAGGATCCTGTTTTCCTTCGGTTATTAGGCATTTGTTGCTCTTCCTTTCCTTTAGTATTGAAATTCTGCTTTTCATAAAATATGTTCTCCTAGCTATATTATTCTTACTCCCCTTTTTTGCAAGGGAAAGCAAGCTTTTGGGACCCCTGCGTGTGGGTATATGAGGTGTAGTGATGAAATAGCATCCCAGACCGCTCCCTGTCCCCAGAGGCATGAGTGAAGCTCTGAGCACACCCTGGGAGCAGTGGCTTCAGTGGCTGCTGCTCCATTCAGAAACACACTGTGGTTGCTCAGTTTGTGGCTGCTGCCTTTTCTGTCTTCTGAATAATACCAAACCTGAATCTGTAATGTTAATAAGAATCAAATAACGGAAAAACAAAATTACTTGAATCTCAACTGTTCTTTGGGCATAGCTTCTGTTCTTTTTCCTAGTATAGGGAGAGTGCTTGCATGTGGCTGCCAGATGACTCTGATCTCGTTTTCTGAAGTGAGAGTATTTCAGCTTTATTTTCTGTATGAATGACTTCATAGGTGGCTCTGCTAAGTCCACTGTCGTGACAGTCAGTGCAAGTGGGCATCTGTTCTGCTTCTTTTGGGGGTAAAAAATCCCCTTATGTTTTCAGAGTTAGCCTGCTTCTAGGAGTATGTCTGTCCTTGAGGGCTGGTCCATGTGTGAGGAGTCAGGTTGCTGAGGGAACACGAATACCCAAATACTGCTCACACTTGTAAATGTGATTTAAACATTTCTAGTGCTTCATTCTTTTAGAAAGTGCTTATCAATGATAATAACTTTTTAAAAAAAACTCTGTGAACCATCTGAAACACAAACCAGTAGAAAGCCAAAATAAGAAATTGAATGCTTAATTATTTTGATACCCTGTAAGTTAATAACCTTAATTATGGTATGACAGCTCTGGGAGGTGTAGACAGGTATGGTTACTTCTAAAGATCTGCAATGACAAGGCTTTGGTATTAGTGACCCACAAGAATTTTGAGAGGGAGAATATTTTCGAAGGCTTATAGTTGAATTTGCTTATCATAGTTGATCTGACAGCTGTCCTGTTTAAAAGTAAAGATGAAACATTGTGCAGTAAGACAGAAGAAAATAATTACAGTATTCTCGTTTTATTGCCATTCTAAGACTGTATATTCAGGGCATTTAGTCGTCCAGCAGCAGAGTGACAGGATTTAGTAAAATTAAGTTTGGATAACACTTAATGCCATGTTTTGTACTTGTTTGTCAATAGAGGAATGGCCATAGTGTGGTGGTCTGCTGTTAGCATGAAAGATAATTTTACCAGACTGGTGATTTCCTGTTTACTAACTCTTTTTCTTCTTTCTTTTTTTTTCTTCTGGCATGTTCCTGACAATCCTCCTTACTTGTGGCAATGAATATTTTGATCCTTGTGAACTGTAGAGCCTATTGTGAAGAATGGCAGGCCTCCAACGTCTCACAGCATGCACTCATTTCTCCACCAGTACACGGGATCTTTCAAGAAGCCCCCTTTACGGAGACCACACAGCGTCATAGGGGGCAGCCTCGGCTCTTTCATGGCAATGCCCAGAAATGGGAGCAGATTAGGTAATTTCCTGCATTTTTTGTTTCAAATGATTTTTCTGTGAAAAAAAATGTTGGTATTGATTCATAGCAAGAGGTACAGAGATACTCTTACTGCTTTAATAAATCTCTGAGTATGCAGTAATTTTTTCTGGAGTTTGAGAAATTTGTTCTTAAGGCACTGAATGTCTGTTAAGATTTTCAGGAAGAAAGCAATTAGAAGAGCACACAGAAAACATCCATGCATTTTTTACAACTTTAAAAGTTACAAAAGTAACAAAATATTCTTTCTTAATACTTTGAAAGGAACCCATGTATCCATGTCAGTTAAGCATTGGCAAGAAGTACAATAAACATACTATAAAAAAACCAAAGGATAATCATCCTATATGTGGAATTTCAAAAGAACTGCTGTATTACATCTCATTATTCTAGAGAAAAAAAATGGTTTTTTCAGTGACAAATTCAGGCAACTCAACTATAATTGTCTTTTTGTTGTGGTCCTGAGCTATATTTGTGCTTCTGTGAAGCAAATAAGTTATGAAATATTTTTTCTTCTTCAAGTAAATTGTCATGTTGCGGCCTCCAGTCACCAATAATGTTTTATCCTGCTTTTATGTTATTTAAAATTATGCTTAATTAATTGATACTAGAAAATGAGAGCAAATCACAGTTTAATTAGATTTTTTATCATTTTTTCAATCTCATGCCCTCCTTTAGAAGTGTGATAAACTGATCTTTGAGATTAAGCTATGAATTTTCAAGATAGTAGTCAAACCACTTATATCCTCCTCTGGTGTAATACCACTCATCGTGTTCAAAAAAATCCCTTTTTACTGCTTGAGTTACTGTTCCAGCTGAATAAAGATGTATATCCTTTTGACTTTACTCTAGCAGCTGTTGCTAGCACACAAGAAAAACGGGTTTTAGTGTGTGCAGTTGGACTACTGTATCAATTTCTGATTTCACTCAAGTCCTGTAGACAGTATTTGCTCTTTCATTTTTGCCAAACCAAGCTTTGGTTAAGTTGCCAAGAATCTAACAGAAAGAGAGAGTTTAAAAAAATTGTGTAGTTAGAGAAATCTGTGTTTAATCTGAATATGTAGTCTTTATGGATTATTTGTCAAACTAGATATATGTAAGCTAAGTACAGGAGCAGCAAAGATGTGTTTGAGTACAGAGATGCCTGTACTCTCTCACTGGTGTTGCCCTTAACAACAATTTCTAATTTTTTTAAGTAGTATGGAATAGATGTATATACAGAGTATATCATGGAATCCCAGAATGGTTTGGGTTGGAAGGGACCTCAAAGGATCACCTAGTTCCAAACTCTCTGCCATGGGCTGGGACACTTTCCACTGGGCCTGGTTGCTCAGTATGTCTATGTTAAAGACACCTTTTTGCTTTGGATATGATGGAAATACAAGCTACTTGTGCATGTAATCTAGTGGTAAAAAACAGAAGTACAGGTATATGCAGTCCTAATTCCTTTTTCACATCTTTCTTTGTTTTGTTCCTGCCATATGAGAATGGTTATTACTCATCAGGAAGCTGAAGTTTTCCCTGTTGGGATAATGACATCAGAAACAAAATAGTCAAATATGCTACGCTGCATGAGACTTTGCTTTCTTCATCCACCCTCTTTCCTTTACAGTTTTTCCTCTTTTTGGTAGGTAGAAAAGTGCTATCAGAAAGATATCCTTGAAATACAAAATCATGGGAGGTAAAGGATGGTTCTTTTGTTAAAGAAAACCAGATTAAATTGAGACCTGCCCCAAGTGCACCTTCATGCTGCTTGAGTTTGAATGAGGCTATCACTATAAAAATGGAGAGAACCCCAGGAGGATTTTGGAGTTTTGTTTGCTTTTTGAGCGTTGAACTTGAGTTTCTGCAGTAGTGATAATGTGTAAAGTGCCAAAATACTTTAAAAATAATTTCTACTTGGAAATTCTCTGTTAACTTTATGTTTTGTAAAATGCTGTCGAAGGGAAACATTTTCGAGCTATACCTTTTTTTAAAATTTTTTAGCAATTTTTAAATACAGTATTCAGTTACCAGGATTATTTTAAATAACAGAAGTGCTTTTCAGACCAGATTGTGAAACTACTGAATGAGGGTTTAGCTGATAGATTTTTATAGTTCACTTATATCTGTACAGGTTCTACAGTCTTGTAGCTCTGAAAACATTTAGCTGCTGCAGTCCATGATGAAGCCAGAGGTAATAAACTTTTTTTGGACCTGACCTGGCTGAATGCAGAAGGAATCCAGCTGTCTTTGTTCCATATTTATATTAACATCACCTCTGAAGAGACTCCTGGAATGTGCAGAGCTAACTGAAGCTGGCCCTGCAGTAACAGCCAGGAGAGAGTTAATCCTTGCTTTTGCCAGTTGTGTCGATACAGTTATGGAGAAGTTTTTTTTCATTGTCATAAATATTATTTGAAAGGAATGATGTTTCTATACAGCATTCATAGTTCAATAATGGTAATGACAAAGGCAGTTTCTCACTATGGTCTTCCTCAATTTGAATTATCACTGAAATGTATCGTAGAGTGTAGTCACTTTGGGAAAGTGCACTGTGGAAGGAATCTGTTATGCAAGTCACATTATTATTTTTGTAATAATTTGAAGTAAGTTAGAAAGATCATGCAGTCTGACTCAGTACTAATTAGTGACTTTGATTATGGCTCACTTGGAGGAGTTCTCATTTGCTGCACCACAGGTTCTCTGTATTAATTTCTTCTGTGGTGTCTTCATCACAGCAGAAATGAGGACAGCCTTTTCCTTTAAATGTACTTCTGTAGTTTCCCTGTTGTATTGTAGTCATCTACACCTAGCTTTTCATTACATGGCCATTCTGGATATTTAGTAAGATATGTGGAGTACATTAAAATAAATAATCTATGTAAGAGAATGGCTTGGTATTGCAGTGAAATCAATTCAGTACATTATTGAATCATTAAAACCTTTGAAGACTATGCAAGCAAGCTTTCATGCAGGTAAACTTGTCTGTAGAAAGGCTTAGAGAAATTAGGGAAATATTTTCATGGTTTTCATCATTGCTTATTTAAGCATCATTGTGCACCTGTGTAAAAATGATTAAAATGTCTGGGTTAATGCCTTAGTCTGGGGTTTATGCCATTAAAATAATGAACATAAGGCTCTACTAATGCCTTTTTAATTGAATCAAATAAAAGGATGCATTTATATCAGATGACAGCACAGTCAAGTTATTTTTAAAAAGCTTAAAATTATATCTGTTTAGAAAATAATTAAAACATCTGCAAACCCTTATAGATAGGAGCAGTTGGGTATTTAGCCCATTGGAAATGCATGTGCTTAATGATACGTTTTTACTTGCTCCAGCCAGTATCCTGCATAAACCTTCTTGGTTCTGGGTATGTAGCTTAGCCAGACTTACCAGAATTAATCATATCACAGTGGTATTCAAATCATCATCTTCTGTAAGTCTGAAATACTGCATTTTTAGACTTGAATTGTACAGAGCTTCTTTGTCTTCACATTCCTGATTTACAAAGAATAGAATCTCCCTGCAGCTACATTTTTTGTCCCAAGTATATGGATTTGTGGTACTAGTTCTGAAATAGTGCTTAGTTGTGTGTTATTACATAGGTGATCTTCTGAGTAGAAGAAGAATTATCTTTGTCAACTAGGGTGCTCTATGTAGTTCTGAGCATTGCATTTCCAATTGTCTTTTTAACTAGTAAATTCATAATACAAATGCTTTCATGAATTAAATGTGAAAAATATGACAGTATGAGTCCCGTAGTTACTTTATTTAACGTATCAGTCTCTCTAAAAAAGAAATTATGTAATTGCCTCATGGCTTAAAATGCAGTACTGCTTTTATTTTGTCGGTTTTTATTTTGTGAGATTGCTGAGATAATTGTGCCTTGCCTTGCTTCCATAAAGAAAGTAGACTTTGGGTCCCAACTAATGGGCTTGTTTTAACATCAGGATAAATAGATTGGGGAACAATTGTCAGTAGCTGTTACACTTCATTTTACTAACAGAATCTATAAAGAGCTGTAATTGCTAAATTGGATTACATGACCTCTCAGAAAAGTATTTTAAAAGAGGGTTTTTATTAAAGAAACTATATGCTGAGTGTGCTATTATACCAGATATAACAGTGCTGGCATAACAGCTTTGCTGTAAGTAGTGTTTTCAGGAATGCTTTTATATTAATAAAATTAATTTTCCACAGTTTGTTAGAGGTTTTTAAAAAGATAGCTGTCAAGTCACTACAGAGAAGACATTTCTTAGAGACTTAGCAAAAAAGAATCACGTTTTTTCTGCTTAGCTTCAAAACTATGGGTGATCTTTAGGACCCACTTTCTGAAACTGTTTTCCTGTGGTCCAAATTGCCAAACTTCTAGAAGCACTGATAAGTATTTAGCTTGCTTGAGATCAGAAGATTGCTCATTGTATCAGGAGTGCAGGTTAATTTTTATTTTTTTTTAATTTAGTCCAAATCTGGGAATGACTTGCAGGGAAAATTCTGATTCAGTGTGGATTTTTAATAGAAAGCCAATATAAATCTGCATCACTGCAGGAAAATTTGATTCGTGCATGAGATGCGTGCTTTGTTTGTGTTTAATTACAATATTCTGAGTTAAAGTATGTGTTGCTAATAACTTACAAATTAATCTTTCTTTTTATATCCATTCTGTTTTCCATAAAAGGAAATTGTTTGTACTGAGGAAGAATTTGTTGCTTTGAAATGTGCATGATTCTATGTGAGCCAAGCTAGACAAATATTTTAGAAGATGTGCAGATAATGAAACATAGCCCTGATGGTGCTTTTTTTCCCCAGAAAATCCAATTTTCTTGCTTGTTGATGGTGGTAGAACTTGCAGTTTCTCATTTTGTTTTTGGGGGCTTTTTTAATTTGCTGTACTGCTTTGCACGTGTTAAATACTTCCAGGTGTGTTGGTGGTAAGGCTGAATTGATCTCTGTGTCTTTAGCTAATACTATAATTTTTCAGGGGTAGAGTTCTGAGAACTCTGAGTTGTTCCTCAGGTTCTTTTTCACCTTGCATAAGATAATGATTTCTAACAAGGATCAGGAGACGGCAGGGCAAGTGATGTCTCTTGAAGCACCTACTTTATATGTATAGGTATTTAATTTCTGGAGTAATTTTGGAGTTCAGGTATTTCAAAGTTGATGGTGGAGCATTACTCATAGTGAATTACTTGTATGACCACGTTCCTGTGTGTCCTTTTGCAAATCATTTGGCTCTTTATGCTGTAATGACACTGCCTTGATTTTCTTTTGTTCACTACAGTGTTTGTCTGCAAAGTCTGAAAAATCCTTTGGTTCTTAAAAGCAATGTATATATGTATGTGTACATACAATATGCATAAGCTTTTATGTGCAGGAGTCTTAAGGATTGTGCAAAAATTACAATTTCAGTTGACATGAAGGTGTCCTGCATCACATAACTCAAGCAGTTAGGTAAATTCCTCCGTAAGGAGGAATTTCACTTAATGGCTCTTAAAAGTCAAGTCTTCTACTGAATGCACTTGTATGTTGTGGACCTTGATATAGATATTTATTATACATCCCCTGACTTCACACGTGGATGCCAGGGGATTTTCTGTTTGAAGCTTCTGTATTTGCCATTTCTGAAAATACTACTATACCTCTTGGTAGGGCTTTAAAGCTTTCTGAAAACACATTTAGGTTACCAGCATTAGGCAGTCTGATTTGACAATGTTAATTATTCTCAGGAACATTGTATGTCCAGGAGCAGCTAAAAGAGAAGTGGTACTGAGGGATTTTAGGAACTGAAGCGGGGAGGGGGAGTTGGCTTTTTGCAATTACAACTGGGATTGGAATGCCTGTCTTTCATTTTGGAAAATGGAGTTTTGCTGCAGTTAAGTAAGTTTGCATAGAATTCCTATAAAGTAATCCTGTTCATTTTGTGGTTATTACTGAGTCATAAAAAGTATGTATCAAGACTGCCATGGCTGTGATGAGTCTTTGACTCTGCTGTGTAACTCAGTGCACAGTAATGATTCAGTTCTTTTCCATCTGTACAAAAGAGCTATTTGAGGCATTGCTGTTTAACTATTTTCAATTATTTGGATTATTTTTAAGATATTGTTCATGAAAATTTGAAAATGGGGTCGGATGGGGAAAGTGACCAAGCTTCTGGAACGTCATCTGATGAAGTTCAGTCTCCCACAGGAGTTTGTCTCAGAAACCGGATACACAGACGAATCTCAATGGAGGTAATTCACTTTTCATATGAGGATCATTTCAATTGACAAGAGAGTTGGGGGTTGCTTTAATTATTTGTTGTAACTGGTTGTCTTTTCAATTAACTTTAACCAACCATTCTGCCATATATTTCATGCAGAAAGCATTATTTTCATACTATTTGAATTTGTCTCCATTTGTCACACAGACTGATGGTTATCTTGCACTGTTTATGAGTTGTTAATTTTGAAAATCTGAATATGTTTTGAAACCTGAATTTTTGGGAGGAATTTCTTAAGTGCAGCATTTGAGTAGCTTTTTGTTGCATTGTGTGCAAGCCACTCAATGTATTCAAGAAGATACATGGTTTAGGCATTTTTTACCTAGCACTGTTTTTCTGGTCTTTGCAAAAGTAATGGTACAGCAGCAGCGATGGTCTTGACTGCTTCAGCCTTTTCCTCTCTTCCTGTTTTTTTTCATAAACGGAACTTTACAGGATGGTAAACAAAAGGAGGAAAAGTACCTTATGAATAACTGTGCACATAATTTCCTTTATTTATGGGTCTCATTATGAATACTAGCCACCCTTGTGCTTGCTTTGTTGTCATTTCCCTTGGTGAACTAAAACAGAACACTTCCCTTTTTCTAGAGCGTATAAAAGTTGCAGTTATAATGATGTCTTTGTTACAGAAGCATGTAGAGTTTTGTAGTTGCTGTTTTTAGTATACATGGCAATAGGCATAGCTGTAAGATTTTGAATCTTCATTCAAGGTTCATATCAAATACTGGATTGAGAAACTGATTTGGATAAGTTACAGTAGAGTGTCCATGCCAAAAATTTTTTATTTGTGAGGCGTTATGTTATGCTTGGAATTCCAAGGCTTCAAACATACAGTGAAGACATGATTTCAAAAATGTGTGAATTAATTGTATTAATTATTTAAATAGTTTCCTGCACCTGGGAGGTTTTGTATTCAAATTCTTAAAGTTCTGTGTTATTTGATCTAAGACTTTTGTTCTCCTGGCTTTGCTTGCTGAAGTTTACTTGGGAGTGCAAAGGTGGGTTTACTGGTTTAAGTAGGATACTTAAATTAGGGAGAAAAGTCATTGTGAAAACCTGCTTATCAGAATGTATGCTGGAGAAACTAAAAATCGAGTAAATTATTTAAAAGGGTTATTTACTTTTTGCTCATTGTCTGTTTCTTCTCCATTTTGAAATGCATATTTAAAACAGGAAAGAAAAAGAGAAATTAATGATTTATAATGAAATTAACAAACTGAAATGGAAATGCATCAAGTCTTCCAGAGAGGGCTAAGAACCATTAAAGGATTCTCTTTGGCATTGGAATTCAAGAACTCCAAAAGAAATTAGTAAAGATCTCAGGAATAGTAAAGGTCAGGAAATTCCTGTGTAATTTTCAGAAGATTTTTTTTTCAAATAAAAGCATCTTTTCATTTGCCTCTTGAATTGTAAAACAATTCTAATATTACTGTTTAAGAGGCTTTGGAAAGCTTTTAAGTTTTGTTTATGCAGTGCTAATTTTCTCACTTTCCTCCAAATTCCAAATGCTTGCTTCTGACTGTTGAAATTAGCATTATTTCTTCATTGGCTTGCTCAATCAACAAGAGAACAAATGGGTTTTTGGCATCTATTCATGTATATTCTGTGAGAATTGTAATGTTTCCCTCAAATCACTGTAGTATTGATGACTTTTCCTGTAAGATTCCATGCTGATGTGTGCAAACAGCGGCAGTTCTGAATTTTAAGAAGAAGAGATGGTTTTGGTTGACTTAAGTTTGCTTTTTAGAAGTACTTGGCAGATTAGGTTGGACTTGTACCTGTTTGTGCATTCCAAAGGGAATAAACTGCAACAATCTCATAGCTTTGGTTAAAATACCTTTCTAATGATAATCTTTTCAGTCAACTTTCTCATTTCCTAAGTAAAAAGGCTTTAAGTGATTACATTTTCTGCCTGTATTTTCCTCCTTCTTTATCCCATGGGTCATTTTCTGTCAGTTTTGACAGATGGCTAGAAATCTCAGATTCTAATTCTCTGTTCATTTCTGTGAAAAAAGCTTTGCATTGGTAGACACTGCTAATGTATCCACTGCTAGTTAAAAACCGCAATATCCATATATGAGTTCAGTTGCAAGGTGTAAATCCACAGAAGACTGAGTTTTACTCATTTTACTCCTTGTGGAATGGGATCACTTGCTTCCTTGACCTTTGGGGAAACCAAAGCAAGGTTTCTTTCCTCTTGTAAAGAGTTGTGCCTGTATGCCTTGTGGGATTTGTGCTGTGGAGCTGGCTGATTCAGCAGTAGCAATGTGATTATATAAACGAAAAGAAACAATCTGTGTTGTGAAGTAAGTTTCTATTATTTCAGTTTTATTTTGATGGCTGGCGATCTGTTGTCTCTAGACATTGGGTAACCTGAGGACATCCTCCCTTTATAGGCATTTAGGATGAGTTATAGCTGTATGCTGTACGTTGCAGGTTGGGGTAAATTAGTACATGTGTGACAGAATGTTTGTGCTGTAGTCTGCTGAAGTCATTAGCCCCAGCTGAAATCCATTGTAGAAGGTATTTGATTAAACATACACAGTTGGATAGCGCGATACAGCAATATTCCTTGTTCCTCCTCACTAAGATGAATGTGCCTGTCATGCTATGGCTGTGTCCTTTCCTGTGTTTAGTTTGACCAATATTTGCTGTATTTATAGAGGTTTTGTACATAATTTCTTGGTTATAGATGTTTTGTTCTTTCTGCTGAGTTGACAGAAGTCCTAATTTGTTTTGAAGGTAACTAATCAGGTAAAGTTGAAACCTTGACACATCCTTTTTAGTTACAGGAGTTTTGTATATAGAACCAAATTTTTTATGCTCAGCTTGAACTTCCTCTAGAATTCTGAAAATTAGCAACCCAACAAGGTTTTATTAAATGCTTGCTAAAAAAATGCATACTGTACTCAAAGTGCTAATTAGCAAAAAAAAAAAAAAAAAGAGTAAAAATATTATTATTCCTGACACATGTTGTCCATTAGAACACACATTCTGATTTTTAGTGCCCATCCCCACTGCACTGCCCATCCTAAATAATGCATAGCTACAAATAAAGTGTTGTCAAAGAACAGACATATTCTCTGCTGCAGAATAAATGAAAGATTCTGTTGGGAAGTAAAACTTGATCTTCCCAAAATTCTCATTTAGAGAAATACAAAATAGTGGAGAGAGAAATTAAAAACATGTTTATTAAGCAGAATCTCCATAGTAATTGAAAGTGGACATTTCATAACCTTAAGTTGTCCTGCTTTAGATAGGAAATCATCATTCTGCAATGTAACCTAAGTATGAAACATTTTGAATATGAAGTGGTGATAGTGCAATGAGAAAAAACCCTGCTCTGCAGTGAAATGTCTGCTGGGGTGAAAACTTTCCACGCACAGAGGCAGCCGTGGAAATACCAGCTTTCAGTCTGTTATATCCACCCCCCATTCCTCCATCAGTTATCATTTAGGCCAGCATGACAGGGAGATGATAATGTGGTTGCTTCCGAATTCTACAAAGCTGCAGTTGTGGTTCGAGATTGGGGTTCTTTTAATGATTGTTCCTTGTTATCCTGTGCTTAGAAGACAAAGAGAAAATACCAGAGTCTCATTGTGTTGCCTAGATAAAGTTTATTTTGCTTATAATCCACAGGCTACAAATTGTTGGTCAAGCAGCTGCTTTTTCTTTTTCTTTCTCCTTCCTGCCACTCGTTCAGGCAGGAACCATGCTGACAGTAGGTGTGAGCATCTATTGTGTGAAGAGTTTGGCTTAAAACAGCTGTTAGGTTTTAATTAAAATGTCTTCTACTCTTCTGCTAGTATGAATGATTATGTACTAAGTCAGTAGAATTGTTTATCAAACACAATTGATGGAATAATTTTTTTGAAGTGTCAGTGATACAGCTTAAGAATTTCTACACGTATATCTCTATCTTAGGTGGAGGTGCTTTCATCATGCAATGAGAAACATTTCTCCAGATCATGGAACTATAGCTTAAAGCATTTTCAGTTTGATTTTGCTAGAAAAGAAGTAATGCATTAATATGAATAAAGAAGTAATGCATTAATATAAATTCATGTTATAAGTTGTAAGTGTTCGCTGGGGGCCCTGTACCCATGCAGTGGACAGTGAGTGCATCATTAAGAGCTGTGGTAGATAAAAAATAGGGAAAAACAGTCTGTGCAAATTGAAACATCTGTTTCCCTTTCCCAGAAGTCCAAGGTCTGTTAGCTGTCTTAGCATGTGAACTGGCAGAGGGCCATAACCCACTGTTCACCAGCCTGTTTCCCAGATATTTTATCCTGAGAAACAGTTCTTATCCATCTGACTGCCACATTAGTGACAGAAGTGTGTTCCAGATCAGACTGCTCCTACCGCGCTGCTGTAGGGGATCATTCTCCCCTGAGAGGATTAGCTGCACGCTTAGTACTTGTAACTGAACAGAAGGAAATACGAAGGCTACAAACTGATGCTGTAGGCAGGTGTGTGTTGCGATGGTCACCTTCCAAAAGTAAGAATGTAGATGAAAAATAAGGTTTTTTTGAGCTTCACTCTTTACCAGGGTATAACTGTTTAGGGGGTCTTGACACACAGCCTGAGTAACTCAACATGCTGTTGGTCCACCTGGGCAAGCATACCTTCTCCTAAGAAAAATACACAAAATTAATTGATATTTCAGCTGATAAAAGTGCTAAGAATTTGTTCATAGCCTTCAGATTGGAATGTGGTTTGTAGGTCCCCATTCTCATGTGCAAATAGGGCACTCTCAGCTCCATTCAGTTGTTAAAATGCCTGAACAGCAGGCTGGATGCAGTACTGACCCAAGCTTTTGGTCACGGGCAGTACAGTATTTTCTTCTGCCATTAGTTTTGGAAGGAGGAAGCCACTTTATCCAAGATAGCCTGAGCATTCAGCCCTAGGTATCTTGCCATCCAGGTGGCTTCCTTGTATACCAAGCAGGCATTACTACTCGCAGCCTCCTCTGAGCAAAGTTTCTTCCTTCCCCCTTCCTTCTGTGCTTGGCAGCTGCAGAACTGTCTGTGCCATATTTACTGAGTTTTGTCGAACTTGCTTCTCTCTGACTCTTGAGAAAGCAAAAGCTTTTCTTCTGATTGTCGCTTCTAGGAATCTAAGCACATGATCACCTACCAGAAGATTTCAGTACTAGGCAGAAAAAAAAATGTAGCTGAATACAATCAAGGCTTCTTTTGATTTTCAGTGGTCACTGCAGTATCTCCATTCAGTCATTCTTGCATTGTTTTTCTCACCCTTTTTCAAGGTTACACTAGAAAATGTGTTACCCTTTTTATAAACTCACACTTTTACATTTCCATGACCCTTGGTGATTTGAGAAGCCCCCTTCTAAAACCCCAAGTGCATATTTTAAATTACTAGTATGGTTTTGATTAAGCTGATGGACCTCCTTTGATTGGCAGACTCATTTCTTCTGCAGAACACTGTCACTACAACAAGTAGAGGAATTTCAGCTTAGGTAACAGATGACTTCAACATGCCTTTTACTAGACTTTTTAAAGGGTAACTGCCTTTGTTATCAGCAATTAGCCCTTTTTTGCCCTTCTGCTGAGAACCTTTGTCATTCTGCTGCTTAAGTTCTTACATTCCACTTGCAAATACTCCTTTAGAAAAGTTACTGCATTATGCAATATTCTTTCTATAAGGATGGAATATATGCTTTTTTGGTTTTGTGTCTTGGGTTCCATTTAGGTGTAGTCTAGTATTACGTTGGAAGCGTTCAGTCATCTGTAAAACACATCTCTCATAATCACTGAAATGCATCAGATGAAAAGTCAGTAATGGGGTGCAGTTTCATACTCTGTACTCCAGCCACACTAAAGTCCAGGAAGGCCAGATTTCCCATTTTCTTCTTCAAGATCTTGGTTTGTTTTTAATTAGCCACTTTTTTCATGGGACTTACCTTTTGGTACTTAAAGCATTGTTGATGATGTAGATGCTAGTGTTAATAATTAATATTACACAGAACTGTTTTAAAGATCTAAGTTTGTGTTTTTGCAGTGGTGTGTTCTGTTCCTCTTTTTTCTTCCTCTTGGCATTGTTTTCCTTACAAGCTGGTAACCTACACTACATTTTTTCCTTTCAGGGCAGTTTCTCTTGTTACTGTATTACAGAAACTGATGAAAACATACAGAAATCCATGTTTAAAAAACCAGGAAGGTGTAGTAGTAAGTGAGGCAGAGCTTGCTTTAGTATCTTCTGTTCCTGCCCAGCACCTCCTTCTGAGTCACACAGCCCTAGACCCTGAATTTGAGCGGGGCTTATATTGAGGCTAATGCTACAGAGTGGTATCTTGATAGGTGGCGATCTAGCAGGCAAACAAAATCAGACATGATATCTTTATAGTTGTCATTATTTTTTACATTCTTCCTTATATTCTCTAAGTTCACTTTGTGACAAGCTTTCTGATGCAATAAAATAATAAACTAAACAAACAAACAAAAATAAAAACAAACCAAAACGAAAGCAAAAAACCAACCAAAAAAGAAATAGAGGAAGAATTTCCAAGTGTTTCTGGTATAACCTGTCACAAATTTCATGTGTATTTATATACTTGCTGGAAGGAAAGTTAATGTCTCACATTTGATTTTCATTTCTCCTTTCTCATATTTTTCAAAACTGGTTTTCTGACATATGTATTTGTTTTGTTTGGTTTCATTGGATGTAAATAGAAGCTCCTGGAATGCAGTTTCTGAACACTGTATTTGTGCTGAACAGTTTCAACCTTTCTCTTTAAAACTAATGGGAGAGATGAAGTAAATAAAATAACAGCCTATGGTTTTTTGAAAAATGTGTGAAAGAGCAGTTTTTTTCAGCTAGTTGGTAGCCTAAGCAGCATATCCATGAAAAGAAAATTCTCACTAAAAGTATTTTGAAAAAGAAAGTGTTCGGAATTCATATTTTTGCCTGCTTAAGTAAACCTATTGGCCTGTAATTCTAATTATATGCCTTCAAAAATACTAATTGTTCCAAATACTACTGAAAAGATGCTTAGCACATTTCCTAAGTTTTTCATGGTACTAAAGTAAATAAAAACAAAGATATCTGCTGGCAATACTTGTTTCTATGCTTTTAATTTTTGTATTATTCATATTTATTTAACATGCTTATTTGAGAGCCATAGCTACTGTAGATATTGGCAATAACATTCTTCAGCTACTGGCAGTCAAGTCTTTGCATTGTTGATTGGTGATAGCAGATGTGCTGGGAAAATGCGACATCTAGTCCCAAAGCAGAGATTTAACCCTAGAATTTGAAATATTAATATTTCACAGATGAGGCTTGGCTCCTTGTCTTTGCCTGGCATGTCAAAATCCAATCTGACAAGCTGTGTTTATGTTGGACAGGAGGCAGAGAACATGCATCGTCTGTGGCCACTGGTATTTCTTCCGAGTCTGAGCTGGCCTGTGGGCTCAGTCTCATGATAAAGTCCCTGAAAGTGCTTTCTATACTCAATTAGCATATTTGGAAAAAAACCTTTTGATTTAATTGATGAATGAATTCCACTGTATTTAGGGTCGATTCTGTCCCAAATGTAAAAAAGCCCCTTGATTCAGTACTCAAAATTGATGCTTTCTTAAATTGTGCTGCATTTCAACAGACCTGCTGAAAACCAGCACGGATTTGTGGTGTGAGATCTAGCAGTGATCCTTTGTAGATGGATCTTAAGATTGTATTTTCATCATTGTTGCTAACAGAAGAGGTTCTTTGATGACCCTTTCCTCAAATTTAGCAGAAAGGTAATTGAATAATTGTGATTTAATGTTTTTAGTAAAATTGTAACAATAACAACATTCAAGTATAAAGGGAAAATCTAATATTCGGATATAAATCACGCTGCTAACGCAGAAAAAATTCACTTTATGCATCATAATGAAATAATAGCTAAACCTGTCAGTTTTGTGGGGGAATGATGATGACTTTAGATACATATAAGGAAGACCAGTATAGATAACTCATCCCAGCTGTTAAAATAGTCTTTTTGGTTACGCTAATTGAAGCCTATTTATAAAGGTGTTAAAATAGTGTGCTGCAAGGATGCTATAGGTTTCTTTTGGTGCATGTGTATGCTGGTGGTTTTCTTAGAGACGTTAAAGGTCTACAGAGCTGTAACCAAATAATAGTTTTTTACAAATATGTTCTCTGGTTTGGGGTTGGTTTTTTGGGGTTTTTTATATATTTATTTTTGCCTCTAGCAATCTTGTTGTATGTTATAATTCTGTAGAGGATCCAGTTGGCTTCAGCTGTGATAACTGTCATTTGACAAAAATGCACTGAAATTTGATAACGCAACCTTCAGAAAAAAAACTGCACATGGTATCTGATACTAAAATGATACAGTAAGTGCATGCTTAAAAGTTGTATATTAGAATGTTTAAATTCTTACTGGCACAACCGAATGTCTTAAAAATAATTTGTTTGCTTTGTGTATCGTGAGGTAGCACATAATACACATTCTTTGTTAAAATATCCAAGGAAAGAATAGTGTAAAAATTTAGTTGATTTTGGAGGTTCTTTTACAGTAAGCATGTAATGAAGTTGAATTGTGTTGCACAGAGGGTTATATGATTTTAGATGTCATTAAGCATTCTCCAGTGAACAAAAGCACAATGAGTTACTAGTGAACAGCCCATGGTTGCAGCTGAGATGTCTCACTGGTGCTCACTAAAGCTGGTGAGAAGGCTAATTCAGACCCATGCTTACACAGGAGCATTTTCATTTGATCCATGGTGGATTGTTTGGGTCGTCAGGCTGATGTCTGTAGACTTGGAAGAACAATCCTTTTTTCTTTGTGAGGCTGTAGCAGAATTTCATGGATGGTATTTAGCAGAATCAACTCTTAAAAGATAAACTAAAATTTAAGGGAGAGGTGGCCAGCAAGTTGTCTGTTGCCATATAGTAAGTACATCCCTTTAGTAATGGTTGGTCTGGAAATGTAGCTCACCAATAAATGGAATAGCCAAAGCAATAAGAATTATAAGGTATATAATGATGTCGATTGGCAGTATAGTTTGTGTCATCCACTGACAGCTTCCTACTCCCCTTGGCTCCTAACCTTTTATCAGTGATGATTAGTTCATTTGTTTGGAAGGAGTATTTAGGAGACTTTCTTACACCTAGCCCTTTCCACAAAAGCAGTGGGAGCATCTGGCCACAGGCAGTGAAATTCTGGCTTTGGAGATACTCAGCTGTTGGGTTTGCTAAATGACACATTCAGTAAGAGTGAACTGAGGCTGATGTTTATCAGGGATTTCCCTTCAAGTTTTTCTGACAAATCTTCCTTGGCTTGCTGCAGTTGCAGTTGTGAGTGTGGGAACAGTCTGAAATGGCCTACCAGTTCAAAGATTAGCAGCACTAGTAGGCAAGTTGGGTGCAAGAGAGACTTACTGTTGGAGCAAGAAAGGAGCACTCTGCAAATAGGCACATTTGTTACAGGTTAAAAATAAAAGTAGTCTGGTTTTCGTGTTTGCTTTTTGTAGTGTAGTTTTAATTGGAATTGGAAGACCTCAACAAAGCCTTCCCTGGGGCAGTTTTCGGATTTTGTATTTTTTGTGTTTAATGATTTTTTTTTTCTGTTTCATCATAAATATTAGTGTTTATTTTCTGAATGTTCTGTGTAAGTCAAAAACATAATGACTTGACAGAAGACAGACAAACTTCACATAAAAAATCTGAATGTTTCAAGTTGCTTCTTTTTAGAGCAGTTTAAATATGTAGAGTTCAAACATTGTCTATCCTGAGTTAGAATCATCTTTATAAACTTCAGTGAAATTAGCTGAAGTGTATCTTGGCCAAAAAATTGGCTGAAATTGGCTGAAGTGTATCTTGGCCAAAAAAAAAAAAAGGTGAATTAACAAAATCCGTAAGTTTTTTTTGTTACGATACCTGATTTAAAGTGGAAAATGTTAACAGTGTTCTTTCTACAAATAAAAATAGGTTTATTTTTTTGACAGGGTTGAAGAGGAGTGAAAATTACCTTTTGGTCAGGAATGAGACTTCCTGAAAAGTGTCACAGTGTGGCACTATGTAGTATTAAATGAGTCAAGTCAGGCAATTATAAAAGGGAATAGCTGGTAAGTTTGTATTATGGAATAGGAGAAAAGGATAGGTAGCTAGGAAAAAGGTTGACAGAGGTGAAAAACAGAATGTGGTAACAAAATTCTAGTATTTAAACCTTGTGAATGATTTACTATGGGTGGCAAATGAAGAAGCTGATGTTTGCAATAGTATTTTAGGCCATCCAGAATAGGGCCAGAGATAATAAAAAAAAGTTAGGATTTTTGGAATTTACTTAATATGTGTGAAAAACAGGCCAAGTTTCAGGGCAAGGTTGTATTTTGTTTGTTTGTTTGTTTTTCATTTAGAAGACAGGTTTGTTTACATTAAATGTCAAATTCCTCAGCTCACAGAACCTGCAGAATATAAGCTGGAATTCCTGCCTCCTTTTCTTGTGCCCAAGTGTAAGTAGTCACTGGTAGACGGAACTTCCACATCAAGTTACAGCAGCACAGTTGGATGTCAGCCAGATGAAAGAAAAGGCTGGGCAAAGTGTAGCTCTTCTTAGAGCATTTGCTGTAGCTGGCATTAGAAATAGATGACAAAGATAAACACAAGTTAAGGTCGTTTATCTCCACAGAAAACAAAGTGGTGTCATTGTCACAAGTGCTTACATGTTTATGTGCCATGAAGCAGAGTAGGACAAATGTGAAACTCATTTCAGACAAATTATAAAAATAAATGCATTGCTCTGCCAGTAATACCAGGAGTAAAGCAAAACGGAGAATAAGCATTGCATATGAGGGTAGAAAATGTGGTTTTAAGTTGTAGAAGGAGGAGGAAGATGCCTCAAGCATTCCAGTTCCCTTAGCAAATCAAATGGAGGCTGAATATGTTCTCCAGAGTCTAATCTAGAAGTGGATCAAAAAATAGTTCATTAAATAACATACAGTTAACTGTAGGCATTTGATCATTTAGAGTACTACATTTATTGAATACTGATATATTTTATTGCAAGTTGACCCTAAAGCTAAGTATAAAAGAATTAACTAGAAAATGCTATGGATTGACAAAAGCATTTTCATAAATTCGACCTCATTTGGAAAAATAAATCTTAAGTGAAATACAAGAAAATAATATTGTTTCCATTCTCTAAAAGATTATTTGTTTTACTTGAAGTACTTTGTTGCCCCTAGAAGCTAAGATTTTGCATTCCAGTAAACCCTTGCTTCTTAAGAGTTATAAGCAATGTACCCAGATTCTCTCTCTTAGAGTTGAGGGTCTTTGTACACCACTTACACATCTGTTGTGTTTAAAAAAGGATATATAAATAACATAGGGAGTTGCTCTAATTTACTACCTTCAAAAAAATTAGAAGATTTATGAAGGGTTGCAAAATTAGTGTTAAAAAAGGACATTTAGCTTGTACATTGTAGTGCTGAGAGTCTCAAAAAGCATAGGGAAAATTCAGTCCTGCCATTAATTTTACATGTTTCCTTATGACTTCTTTAAACAGCATTGTAGCAGGATATTTTATACCTTGGTTTAAGGTTTTTTCGTTTTTTCTTTTCTATGGGAAGTGCTAGCAGGTCATTGTATTCCATTGGTCATTGAAATAAGTGTGAACAAAGTCCTCTGTCCAGAAAGTCTCTCATTGCTTCACAGAATTCCACAGAGATTTAAGACAATCAGAAATTCTTAAAAATCTGTTTCCTACTGTTGCTGGCCCTCCAGCCTGCTGTCACCCCAAAAGAGCAGCAAGCCATGTGGTTTAGAAGAGCAGGTTTTGCTGCTGGTGAAGCAGCCATAGCAGGGTTGCAGGGGGATGGCTGCAGGAGCAGAGAGGGAGCAGAGATGGCGATTGCATGGGACGGGCAGGTCCAGGCTTCCTGCACCAAGGCCAGACTCGCCCTAAAGGCTGCTCAGCACCACCAGGGGAACAGGTTGCTTCCCCTGGGCTTGACAGCTGACCCAGCTGGCCAAAGGGCTCTTCTGTGCCATCTGGCATGGCACTCGGCAGTAAAAGCTGGAGCAGGAGGGAGGAAGGAGGACATTTGTGGCTATGGCATTTGTCTTGCACTTCTTGAGCCATGTGCATGCTAAGCCCAGCTTTCCAGGAAGCCTTGGACACCTGCGTGCTGAGAGGAAGCTGTGAATCAGTTCCTTTTCCCATTCTGCTGGGGCACACAGCTTTTGCTTTCCCTGTTAAACTGCTGTTACCTACATCCACAAGTCTCCCCACCATCCTTCAGTCTTCTCTGCATTTTGTGGGAACAGAAAGTGAGCTCTCCACTGGATGAAGACTTGACTGTTCACCAGGGTCTCCCGCAGTGGGACAACAAATGTCCTGCTGCCAACAGATGACCAGGCTGCCTGAGTGTCAGCAGACTGCCTGGTCTTGAGCAGTTAAGGCTCAAAATTGGTAGGTGTGTGGTAGGTTCTTGTTTTTCTTTTAACATTATCTCAGTTAAATTAACTGGGTTTTTCAACTGTGTCAGGCTGATGTAATTTTAGTTTCCAGTTTTTCTATTTAGCCACTAGGAAACGTTCTGCTTATTCCTCTCATGCACATCTAATGAATCCCCTTTCATGTTACTGTATAGCATTTAATTATAATTGCTTGCTTTTCCCAAGAGGTGGTTGCTTGAATTATTGCAAAAACTGGGAGAAATTAAGGTGGTACAGACAAATATGACATAATAATTTCCTTCTTTCAGGTATTTGGGTTTGTAGTCTAAATTACTTTCTTCCATTTTGTATATTTTAGGGAGTTAGGCAAAGGAAAATTGTAACACAAAGAAGACTTATTATATATAATTCTATAATCTTTCAAATATTGGTGTCATGAAAGGTAGATAGCAATTTTAATGTATGGTTTTAAAAAGGAAGTCTTGGCTTGGTTGACATTCTAACATAGCCAAATAAGCATGAGTTTTGGAAGTATTGTAGTGTAAATCGTTAGGGGGAAAAGATCTATAAACTGCCTATTGCAGTTTCCATGTAATCATTATGGTTTTCTCACAGAAGAAAACCTTTCTTCAGCTCAAGAAAGTTAACGAGAATAGATACTGTTTTGATTTTATTTATAACATGGCAAAAATTTAGGCTTTCAGCACTTAATACACTCTTTTTCTCCCCTCAGAAAAAAAAAAAAAAAGAAATTGCTGTTGTGCATTGTCTACTACATTACAAATGTAGGGAAAGAAATGTTGCTAAAATCGGGTATTCTAATTCTAAAAAAAAAAATCTTGTCTCTTCAGTTTGGGGTGTTGTGATCAGGGTTTTTTTAAAGAAAGACATAGGGGATTTGCATTGAGGTGAGGGTTGCATGGAGATGAGGGTTGTTGTTTTATGTAAAAGTGGATTACTGGTTTTGGGGAGGTTATCCAAATTGAAACGGATTTTGGCCTCTGCAGCAGTAAGTACTTAGACTCAGACTGTACTCCCTACTGTGGAGCACCAAATGGAAGCGTACAGCTGAAGGTCTTGGTTTATAACTGAGGATGTCACATGAATCTCTGAAGTAAAGTCATGGGGCCTGTTGCAAAAATGGCATAGGCAGAGGTTTTGAGAATGAAGGAATAGGAATTCTGTAATAGAATTACATCTACTTCGCATTATCATATTTTCCGTGTCTAAAATATTTTTGTCTTGTTTCTATGATAGCTGGGCTTCAAATTAAGGGATTGATTCTCTGTAGCTGTGTAGAATCTTAGACTTGCTTTGTTTCCCTTGCACTCCATGTGAAAAGGTGTGTTCAGTGATGGCAGGCACAGTGCACGCTTAATGGCACAGTTTGCAAATAGTCATTGCAGCCCTAAAGGCTGCCTTCTTCCTATATACCCATCAACTTCCTATGCTTGGGAATGCTTCTTGGAGGCTGTGGAGGTGGGCTTGAAGCACCACTTCAGCTGTGGCAGCCATGAGTGCTCTGAGGGGAGAGAGCGTGCACATGGAGAGCTTTGGGGTACAATCAGGTCAGTATTTCTTGAGGCCTTTGAGTTGAGGTCCATAACTTCAATATCCCTGTAAACATTTTCTGTTAAAAATCCCTATAAATACACCTGTTAAACAAGCACAATGGGACAGTGAGAGTGCTGCAAGAGGTTTCTGTGCCACAAGAGTTAATAGGTAAGAGTAGGAAAAAGCTGTTTTGTCACAGAGTTTATAGGATAGTGGTCATATCTGTTGTGTTCAGGAAGTTATATTGAAAAACTCAGCTCACTGATATTTTCTTTTGTTCTATTGCTATTTGTGAAATTGTTCTTGAGCCATCAGAATAAAAGCAAAAAGCCACTATATTGGCCCAGTGCTGATGTGGGATTACGTTAGGAAGGTGAGGTAGAGACTGATGCTGATCCTTTTCCTGTCATCCCTGTCTTGTTCCAGCAGTTTTGTGGTTTTACTCTGCAATGAGATGTCAAAGCTGCCTTAAGTCAACATGGCATGCCTTTCTTTGTGCTCAGCTGTTGTGAACAGTTACCAGAATTTTCTGAATAATGCAGTAAATTATAGGATGAATTTTATTTTTTTTTCCATTATCTGAAATCCTCTTCAGTGGGAGAGAGGCATTAGCAGAGCCTGGTGAAAAGAAGGAAAATACTGTAGTGGAAAATACTGTTTTACTTTAGGGAATACTTGCAGGTCTTGTTACAATACGTTGGTTCTACCACTCTCCCAAAAACCACACAGGCAGTTTTACAATTGCCAATGTTTTAAAGAATTTAAAATATGCAAGTTGAAAATGAGTTAATAAACTAGAAAGTATGCCAGAACAGAGCTATACCTTCTGTTTGCTTTTAATTTAGTTTCAAAATGTTGGTCAAACCTGCCATTCTGTGAACAGCACTTTTTTTGTTTAAAGACAGTTTTAAAATTCCGTAGTAGATAAAAAATGGACATTGATTTTTCCAGTTGTGCAAAGAAGCTCATGTTGGGCAGCAAAGCAGAAGCTAACAGGCTTTGTGCTCTGCACCTAAGGAGGTGTGAGAAGCAAAAGGAGAACAGGAGGATCAGCTGCCAGAAATTAGAGCTTTGCTGGCCTCTGTCCAAAAATTTCTACTGGTATATGGGGTGGCCATAGTGAATAGCCATAGTGAATATGTAAATCATCCAGGGGGATATATATTAACACTTCAGTCCTACCTGAGATTCAACTAATTCCCAAATTACATAGGCTTTTCAAAGTCTATCTCTTTAACTGGTGTTTTCTGCTTAGCTTTTGCTCCAGGTATGTGTACAGGTCATGTATATACATGGTTCAAATACGTTCTCATCACTGAAAGCTTAGCAAGTTGTTCACCAAGATCTCAAGTCTTGAAAAGTCTGACGATCCAGTTCTTTGTCAGCCTAAGCCAATTTGGCTGCTGGCTCCCGGGCTTGCCCTGCTGTGCCTCCCTTGCCCTGCGTTCAGGCTGTGAGCTTGTCTGACCTTACACTGAACCTGTTTGGAGCACAAAGCTGGCAGGAAGCTATGCACTTTGCCTGAGAGTTTCTTGATTATTTAGCATGCTGAAATAGTTCAAAGCTGCTGCAGACATGAGTAGAAGCACATGGTCAAGCCTGAGGGGAATCGAGCAGGGATGTAACTGCCAACATTTGGGTTAGCTCAGGATGCCCAGCTGGAGGTGATAGGTAAGACAGAAAAGAGTAGCTTCAAGGAGGGTTTAGTGCCTTCAGGTCAGTATTGATTAAATCTCAGGACTCCCAGCAGAAATACAGTTACCTTTTGTGCTGGAGAAAAGTGTGAAAACAGTGGTGCTTCCAGAGATGTCCTCAGCTTCAGGGTAGAATCTCTACGGGCAGATTGTGCGCTTTGATGTTGAGCATGACTTTCTTTACTTGAATAAACTACCTACACTGAAAAACAATTCCTGCTGTTTCAGCCTTCCCATTTTTGGTGAGTCTGGCTGTGATGTCCTTTTATCTCGTGAGATGGTGACTGGCCATTTTGAGACAATATTTAATATTTTTGTTTCTTGGCATGTTTGAGATCAAAGCCAAACTGAAAATAAAAACAATAAGAATGTGCAGAGAGAAATCTTCTTTCCATCCTCCCATTTGGTAAAAAATGAAGTGATTTTGTTCTCCTCTTGTCTTAGAAATGATGTATGTTGTTGTTGAAAAAATTCACTGGGGAAAAACAGAATCTGATGCAGAGAAAATGGCTTTCATGTAATGGCATTTTCATTTTTGAAAGATCCTCTAGTAAAGAGTTACAAATAAAAGAAATGTAGTAATATTTGTAATAGTTGGCTCTAATAATGAAGTGATTCTGTTTTGTGAGGCTGGAAAAAATAGACTAAGTTTGTAGCTTTTTGTAGTTAAGAGAAAGAGAGGGTGATATATTTTGAATTATGGAAATCTCTTCTTATACTAAAGTAACTGCTGTATGAAAAGAGATGTATCCACAAGTCTTAAATTCTTGGTTTCTGGTATTCCAGGTCTCTATAAGGATTTGAGTAAACTCAGTGCATTTACCCACAATGTAGTAATTTGCATTTTAATATTTCATTCCTCTTGTCCAAGTAATAAGTTTGCACAGGTTTTTTTAACCTGTTATATAAGCAAGCTGAGGTATTTTAAGAAGAGAATATGCTTTTAAAACCATTTCTGCGAGACTATTTTTCATTGTGTTAATATTTCAGTTTTATATGGTAACACAGCCAATGTTGGAAGATGTTTTAGGAAATTCTGAATTCGACTTGTCCCTTCTCTTTTTCACATTACTTGCTGCAGGATTTGAACAAGCGCTTGTCGCTGCCCGCTGACATCAGGATACCCGATGGCTACCTGGAGAAGCTGCAGATCAACAGCCCGCCCTTTGACCAGCCAATGAGTCGGCGTTCTCGTCGAGCATCCCTAGTAAGTCTGATGCACCTGCCTTCCTAACCAGCCTCTCAGGTCTTCAGAATCCATTGAACACACAGGCCAGTATTCCATAGGTGTATTTCAGCTTCATTTCCACTTGGACTTTTTATTCCTGAACATCAGCATGTACTTGTCAAAATCCAGTGAAGAACATGACACTTTGTGCACTAATCCGTTTGGTTTCTGAGCCTTATATTAGTCCGACCCGGCTTGCTCTGGACTCTAGCCCAAACGGACTTGCCTGGATGAAGTAAAAGACGAGAAGCGCTCTTTGCCACGTGGGGACGAGTGTCCCTTTTATTAGCTTGAGACAGGACACTTCTGGTGGCAGC
>JAYDZK010000056.1:43884866-43941135 GCA_034509185.1 Euphonia xanthogaster | reverse complement strand
TGGGTGTTTTATGTGTTTGTTTTTTGTTTGTTTTGTTTTCTTTTTTAAAGCACATGTTATTTCCTAAAACAATGAAGGAATAAATCCACATATACCTTTTTGGATTATTGGTTACTTTAAAAAATAAGTCTTTTCCTTAGAGATGACAGAATGAGTATTCCTATTCTATAATTAGAGTATAAGTGCTAGAAAACTTGGATATTTGTACATATAAATCATGCATATCCCTGGAATAATAAAAAACATTATTGTCTTATTTTTAAAAAAGTTTCTATGTTTCGGTCATAGTTTCAGCTATCAGTGTTCTTTAGTGTTGAGGTCTTAAGGAATTGCTAGACTTTTACTGACATCCTGAGTAAATTCATTGGTGAGCAATTTGTCAGAAAAATTCTGAATAAGTTTATGAGGTGCACATTGTTGTTTTCTTGATTTAATTACTTATTTACTGAAAAAATAAATAGGAAAGTACAAATAGTGAAATAGGTTTATTGACTGTAAAATATCTTTCTTTTATTCATTATGAATAAGATCGATAACAAAGCATTGTTTGAGTATTTTTACCCTGAAAGAAAAAAATTATTGTGCTGGGCTAATAAAGCTCTGATCTGCATGCCACATTTTGCAAAAACAATATTATAAAAAAAAAAATAAAATATTTAAGTGAATCTCTGGAAGTAATGGTAATGTGTCAGGCTTACATACTTGTGCCAGAATTTTGTAGCTCATTCGCCACTTAGTTGCTGCTGTAGCATGGAACTGAGGAACAGATTTGCCCAAACCTCTCTTCAGATGCTGGCAAAATACCTTTTCAGTAGAACCTTTCCAGTGGAGTTAAGTATTTGGGATCTGGGGGAATTTTTCCTGTAAATCTGAATTCCTTTGCTCATTTAATGGTGACCCCTGAGAGCAATTGAGGTTCTCTCCTCTTTACCTCTGAGAAGACTGACAGAAAAACAGTGCCCTCTAATGAATGTGGTGTGTGCTTGGAATCAACTTCCCATCACAAGGTTGTTTTGTTTCACCTTTTAAAATGCTTTCATTTTTAAAGGGCTTTAAGGTCCAAAATGAAACCTGCCAGCACTGCTCGGTGTGCAGGCATGCATTTGCTATGATTTCAAACTAAGCTTTCAAAAACAGAAAGCCAAGGACTCACTGTTCTTAAATTGTTATTGCCTGCTAGCAGACTTTTACTTACAATAGATAAGTATTGTGCTCTGCTTCAAAGGCATGTCTCTTTTCAAGTCTTAATAGGGATCAAAGGGAAAAGGCTATCAGAAGTACCAGGTGAGGACTTGTTATACTTTAGCTTTGGGGCTTTTTTTTGAAATAGGAGCAAAAAATGAGTTTTTACAGTAATTGCATTTTGTGTATACGTGTACAGTATTGTATGCACAGTCACTAGAAGTAAAAAACCATAAATATTGTGCATCAGTGTTTGTCTGTAAGGCAAGATAGATGCATATTGCAGAAAAAGATGAAACAGTTTAAAAATTATTTTCAACTAAAAAAGAAATTGATCTTAGTTTGAGGAATTTAAAACTTATTTTTTCTTAGGAGTGACAAGGAGCCAAGATGTGATCAAAAATTTAAGCACATTTTAAAGCAGATCTTGAAGAATACCTGTCTTCTGTATGTAGGAAATATTGTATGATTGATTTTTTTTTGTATAAAACAGATACTAAGTTTATGAGTCTTAATGAAAAACACTGAGGTTTCTTAGAAATCTGGCTTTTAAATTCCAGACTATCTGGTGGTAGCAAGACCAATGGCTATGTGTTCTTGTTTAGTTTCTCCAATAAACTAAGCAGCCTGTCTTTTTAATTCTAACTCCATCTAATACTCACTTCAAGAAGTGTTTGTTTAACTAGGTCAAAATGCACTTTGGAAACTTAATATTTATTTTGCTAACATTGCACCTATATCAGTGGTATGTTTAAAATCTCATTGGAGCTACAAGGGTAGCAAATATCAACTTTGCTTGTATTTTGAGGTAAAAGGTTTGTCTTTGACAAGCTCCTAAACGTGTGTGATGCTAAAGTCTCCTTATACAGTTCTAAAACATTTCAGTTCTAACCCTAGTTTAATAAAACAGAATTGCTCTTAATGTTAATGTAATTATACACCCATTTTTTTTCCCCTAGATATATGAAATATGTTTGCAGGCAAGATCTTACCCTTAGTTCAGATGCATTTTCATACAAGTGTTCTGAAAACTAAGTATTAATCAAACTTTTCTTCCCTTCATATTATATTGCTGTCAGATCTTAAACAGTCAACAGTATTTATGTTACCTTGTGTTACCATGAAACAGTAGAAAATTTAAAAATCCATCCGATTTTTAGGAGCAAATCAGCGTGTGACATGGATCTAGGTGCCGAAGACAGCTTAGGGTCAAAGGATTGTTCCTTGGAGAGAAATAGCCAGTGAAGAGCTATGTTTGGAAAGGAAAGGAGGGGGTGGTGCTGGGGCGAAAACCTGGCTCTTTTGTTGCAGTGTGTTCAGTTGTCAGTAAAGCGTGACCCCGTGAAGCCTGTAAGTTTGGGGGTTTCACAGGGTACAGGCTACATGTGTTCTGTAAATTGCTTCAAGAATTCACAGTTACATGTTTATCTTTAGCATTCAGGAGCAATATTTTCAGCACTGCAGGAACAATAGGAAGCTTTGGTGTAATTCACAGTAGTCTTAGAAGAAAATAATTGTGAGAGATAACCGTGTTATGTGAGGGTAGCAGTGGATTTGAACAGGAAAAGAGTAATGATCTTACAGTGTTCAGAAGTAAATGTGTTACATAGGCAGGCACACCCTTCTGGCTTGCATTGAAGAGCTAAATTGGTGACAAAAAAGGAGATGATGAATAAATAGATCCAAGTAAAATACACAAAGATTTGGAGTTAAGAGGTATGTATTGCGAACTGCCCAGACAAAGCTGAAGCTTGCTGAGGAATGATGCTTAGGAATTTTCTTGCTAAAGTTTCAGTCCAAAAGGCATTGAGAATTCAGAATGGAAGAGGAAGCTTGGAGCTAAGGTCTTGAACATAGCAGACAAATAAGATTACTTTGAAAAAAGCAACAGCATATGGTTATGCTGAGCTAGAGAAAAGATAGACTAGTTTGAGATTACTTCCATGCTTTAAGCTATAACAACCTCAGTAGTAGTAATCAGATCAGAAGAGTGGAGAAACCCTAAGTAGGAGGTAGGTTAAAGTGAGATTTTGGTCTAAGTGTAACTCAGCTCTCAAGCCCTGCAGGATACACAGTAGACTGGCCAACAGGCTGAGCACTGGGCTTGGATGCTGGGATGCATTTATATCAAAATGTGCTAATTTGTTTTTAAAATACCAGAGTTGTGCAGTGTCAGTCAAGTATTGTCAAGTAATTTTCTGAAATGAAGTTTAGCTTGTTCACTAGATGATGTACAAATGAAGTGTTTGGTTTTAGTGATCAATTTGCTATTTCTTTTCCTTGCAGTCAGAAATTGGATTTGGAAAAATGGAAACCTATATCAAGTTAGAAAAGCTTGGAGAGGTATGTATAGCTTTCTTTTGGAATGATGTCAATGTCCTATGTAAAATTTTGTCTAAGTTTAACTTAAATTTTCCATATCCCTGAAAATACCTGTTGAATTTACTTTTTCAGTAAAACAAACATGTTCAACATGTGTAACAATGTCACAACTGCACAAATGTTTATGCATAAATAATAAGCAAAACAAAAAAATACAACAACAACAAAAAAAAAAAAAGCAGGAAAACTGTCAGAGCTGGGGAAGAGCAAGACTACATTAGCAAATATGCTGCGACCTTCTGGCTTTTTTTTCAGATAGACAAAATCATTCTGTTGATGGTAGCACTATGTTTTTGATGATAACCCTAAGTCTGGTGTCCTCTTGCCATGACTTAGGTGTTAGAATGTTCATGATGGATTAGAGACCAGTGCTAGGAAGGTGCAGGCAATAGCTGTGTGCGTGTTCTGGTAAAGAAGCCTTCACACCTGAGCTGGGCAGCCAGCAGGTGCTGCCAAGGGAAGCACATAACACTTACGGGGGCAGCAGCTTTCCCCCTCCAGTCAGCCTCTAACTTCCAGAGAAACAGTTCAGTTCAGGAGGGGCCAAGTGTCATTCCTGTCCAGTTTGATTGAGGTTGACCAATGGAATCAAAAATGGACAAGGAGCACTGAAATGGGATGCAGTGAACATTGCAGAAAGAAGCAGGGCTGGTCAGCATCTCTGCTGGGAATATTGCAATCAGTCCTCCATTTAAAACATTTTAATTTCCTGTAATCAAATCTGAGCCTGCCTGATGCAGCTTGAAGCCTGTTCCTGTTGTCCTATCACTTGTTACCTGGGAGAAGAGGCTGATGCCCACTTGGCTGTAACCTCCTTTCAGGCATTGGTAGAGAGCAGTAAGATCCCCTTGAACTTCCTTTTGTACAGGCTAAATGCCCCCAGCTGCCTCAGCTTCTCCTCACAGGACTTGTGCTCCAGACCCTTCACCAGCTCTGTTTCCTTTCTCTGGACACTCCAGCACCTCAGTGCCCTTCTTGCAGTGAGGGGCCCGGAACTGGGCACAGGATTCATTTGAGGTGTCGCCTCGCAAGTACTGAGCACAGTCACTTCCCTGGCCCTGCTGGCCACGCTGCTGTTGACACGGGCCGGGGTGCCATTGGCCTTTTTGGCCACCAGGGCAGACACTGGCTCATGTTCAGCTGCTGTGAGCCAGCACCCCCAGATCCTTTTCTTTGGATCATCTTCCCAGTCACTTCCCCAAGCCCACAGCACTGCTTGGGGTTGTTGTGACCCAGGTGCAAAACCTAGTACTGAGTCTTGTTAAACCTCATAAAGTTGTCATCAGCCCATGGATCCAACCTGTCCAGATCCTCTGGAGTCTTGCAGTACTGTAGTGATCTAGGGCAGTTTCTGTACCTTTGTTGCTTTTTCTTGGCATTTGCAGGGATTGGTTTTCCCTACTGTATTGTCAGAATGTTTTGTCTTAATTTAATATGCCTCTAGAATTTTACTTACTGTCTAAAAATATATAATGAAGACAAGAAGCTATCCAAAGGAGATATTTTCTTTGAGGTTGTGGAAGAGTATGCCTGCAGCCTTTGGAAGCATAACTGCAGTCTAGTGTAGAGATACCCAAGCTAGGTATCTGTAGTCAGATAGAGACTTTGAGGAGTGTAAATGATCTCAGCAGTGAACTTAGTGACCTTAATGCTACCTGATCTGACTTCTTTGGTAGCTCTTTGGTATTTAGGTTTCCATGCAATTTTCAGAGCTATTAGGCTTATACATCCCTTGTGGCTTCTGTGAGTTCAGTCCTGTGCTTAAAAGAATACCTCTCTACTTTTACATGTGTCAAAAAAATATAATGTAAAAACTATTCATATCCAAAATGAAATCTATTAGATCCTCCGACATAAGTTAATATTTTCTTATTTAACTAATGTTTTGATAAAGGAACAACTTGTAAAAATTCCCTTCTTTTTCCATTTTATAGGGTACTTATGCCACAGTTTATAAGGGGAGAAGTAAATTGACAGAGAATCTGGTAGCTCTGAAAGAAATCCGCCTGGAACACGAGGAGGGAGCACCATGCACAGCCATAAGAGAAGGTGGTAACTTTCTTTTTTTACTTCCTAGAATTTCAGATACTTCTGGATTTCTTTTTGACCAAAGCACCATCAATACTTGGAAATACAAAGGCTACATGGGACATTAGTAAAATTGGTGTTAATATTGATGAGGAAAATTATAGTCCAGACATATTCAGAGTTTTGTTTCAGATTTATTTGCTTTATTGTGATCTCAAATTTAATTGTGACTGTGATCTCAAATGCAGTATTATAAGTGGATGATTAAATACTGAGTTAGACTGCTGTTAGTGAGTAACTTCTGAATACATTTTACAGAATTACTTTTGTCTGAAATGTATAGTTAAAGAAATACAAGCTTTTTGCTCAAGTGTGTGTTTGTTGTTTTGATTAAATACCTTTTTTATTAACTTGATCTATATGAGTTTTATGTTCTTAAAAATAGCTTTTTAATTAAAAACCCCAGATATCTTAAATGGATGATCTTAACTAGAAATTGCATTTATTCCTCATGTGTTTTGCACTTATTTTGTTGTTCCTGTTCTCTCTTGCAGTGTCATTATTAAAAGATCTGAAACATGCAAATATTGTTACGTTACATGATATTGTGCACACAGACAAGTCTTTGACTCTTGTTTTTGAATACCTGGTGAGTGCTTAAACAATTAGTGAGCTATATATTTGATTTATTGTTTCTAAGAAACAGAAACACAACAAAATTCTGTACTCTTTTTTAAAATTACTAGGATTATTTGAGTTTTCTCCTGCATTTATGGTCGTTCAGCTGAAAATGAGAACAGTGTATTCAGTTCTTAAATGGCTCTAAATTAGTAAACACTGTTGTGATCGTTTCAGAGTTTTATTGACAGCAGATACTGGTGGTCTGCCTGATCAAACTGTCTGCTTGTCCAAAATCATTGTCGTATAACATGGTAATCACAGTATGGTTCCAGCGATATTTGTTCTGTTTCTATGATATTTTTCTGTTGTGACATAGCTGACTTTTAATGTAATTGGAGAATATTCTATAAAATACTGTGCCTCACATAGATGGAGGAGAAGACAGTTGCACATAACGTTGCCTGAGACAATACAGCTTGCTGGGAAAAGGGTGTTTCTGTCCTCAGGAAAACCATGGGTATTTGTGTCCAGGCTTTAGGGGTTTTTATCATTTAGTATCTTCTGCAGAAATCTCTTTTTTTTGATAGATCATTTCAGTTCAAACAATAAGTAATATTCCTGTGATTGGTTGCACACAATTTTACTGAACCATGATGATGGTGTTTTGATAGGACAAGGACCTGAAGCAGTACATGGATGACTGTGGCAACATCATGAGTATGCACAATGTAAAGGTGAGTGTTTTTAGTGACAGTGGCCACCTCCCAGCTTTGTCCTAAGAATTTCAGAGAACTTTATAATCAGGAGCTAGATGGTTTAGTCTCTTTAAAAATAAAAAAAAAGAAACTATTTCCTTCTTGGCCTGACTTAGCTATATTTGACATCAGATGGTGTCTTTGTTTTAAGTGCTTAAAACATTGAAAAGAGGAGATTATATAAGTTCGTGTTTTCATTCTCTTTGAAGTTACATATCTAAAATTTAAAACTTCCTAAAAAATAATACATTCATAAGTCTTTTGACTTCTTGTCCCTCCATTATTTTATACTCATTTACTAAGTCTGTAGTTTGATATATCCTCAGGTTTCTATATAGGCACTGAGGAAAATGTGGCCTCAATTATGAATGTGTTTTTGGGTGCCACTGCGCACCACACAAGTAAGAAATCAAAAATATATATTTAAGAATGAGTAATTTTCATCTTTCCATTAGTAAGAAAATGGAAATAAAATTTTCCGTAGGGCCTAATTTGCTTTTTCTTCATGTTATGGTTGTGGCCAGGTCAAGTGACTCAGTCTCCAATCTGGCCTGCTGAAACTAAGTCAGGGTCAGGTGCTATTTCTCTTGGCTTTTATTTGGAAAACTGGCAGAACTCTTAGTGTTCTTTAATACTTAGGGCTTTAGAAACAAGCTTCCAAACAGAGTACAGTACTGTCGTGAAATGAGTGAAGTGAGTTGGCACACAGGCTAGATACTGATTTCTGTTTGGTGAGCTTTCCCTTTGATTCTGTTGCCACATTACTGTAAGTATCTCCAGGGAAAGACATCTGCCCATAACCTGCTCTGTTGCTTCCTCTGAGAGCCTGCAAAGGGAAATTCTTTCATTTGTTTCTACTTCAGAGACAACCCAAAATCATAATTACGCTTGTGTTTTTAATTATCTGCAAGTTAATAAGCAGTGCTTTAAGCTTAAAAAAATAAGAGAAAGCTGTAAGTGGGAACCTGATTCTTCTTATAAGTGCAGTTAGCGAACAAGCCAGAATCTGCTTGTGGTAACCTGAGCTAAGCAGAAGAATTGTTTTTCCTTGTTTGCCTATGGTTTAAGCTATGCTCAGAGAGCAAATTTATATGGTCAGTACCTTTGGCACTGGGAAACCAGAACAGCTGTGGTAGCTGTAGGTGCTTACCTTATAATAACTGTGGGGGTTTGAGTCATCATTAACATTTGAGAGACCTCCCTGACACCACTTCCTCACATTCCTTGGCTAATTTTAGGTTTTTTGTGTTTTGACAAAATGAAGGTGTATGTGATCTCAGCAGGTATTAGTGTTTTAACCAAAATTTTGAGCTAATACATGGGGTCCTGTGTATTTCCAAGAGGATCCCTGCCAACTGTGGTGAAGCTTCACAATTTCTCTAGAGTAATCTGCTTTGCATTCTTGACTAATCCTTGCAGTCCCTGTGTACATTGGGGAGGGCCATTCACTTCTATTGAGGTCATGCTAATAAAGCTTGGAACTGACTACCCCTGCAACAGTATGGGCCTGAGTAGATGGAACAAGACTTGTTGCTTCTCATTCTGCTCCTCAGAAAGGAAAGCAAAGAGAAAGAAATTAATCCCAATTCCTATTTTTCTAACACAGATGAATCCCATGTCAGCACACTGGGAGCAGATGGATGTAACTACACCTGCTGTGTATTTGTCCAGTTTAAGAAAAAGAATTTCGTAGCATCACTTGGTGCAAAAATAATCCAATGTATTAGAATATGGTCATATAAAAACATTCTAATGTTTTTCCTCAGAGGTCCTGTTATATGATGAATTTGTCACATTGCTTTCTGTAATGCTTCGTATTTTTTCGTTGTACATTTGATTACCTGTACTGACTTGAGTGCTGCTGTGTGGTAAATGCCAGCAATAGCTACCCAAAAGTCCCGTGTTTGAGATCAGACCTTTATACAGAAACTGCAGAGTATTAGTCCTTAATGCAGTGATACATTAAACTTGCTTGGCTGCCCCCTGCTAAACCTTTCTTTGCCCCATACTACTTATATCTATATATGTGCACCATTGATATGCATGACTGAAGTTGTTTGCTTGGCTTGCTGTTCCAGAGGATTAAAATAAACCTGTGTGTGTCAAGGTGAGGGGATGAATGTAAATACCAGAGGCAGCTGGGCTGCTTTAATAATCCTCATTTACCCATTTCTCCATCTTCCCTAAGGTTGTGAATCTACATGTACTTTTCCAGTAGCGTGCCAAGACATTCTTTACGTAGTTCAGCACAGTTGGATGGAAATGCTGCTGAGCTGCATTTCCAGAAGGGGCTCTGTGGCCAAAGGCAACTTGAGTATATAGTCAGAGACAGTTATCTTTAAAGACATTCGTATGGGGAAGAGCAATGGTAAATGCTCTTTAAAAATAAACAGTCCTGTGTTTCTCTTCAGTTAAACAGAACAAATTACTCTGAAAGTCTATGTTGTAAAGTATGGTGTTAATGCAGTGCATTAGCATAAAATGATTTTAAATCTTTGAACAATAATGATGATGTCCAGAATTTGCTCATAAGGAAAGTAACTCACTTTTTAGAGAAGTAATTTTGTTCTGCTTACAGCACATAACTTTCCAGTGCTCAACTAGTCATGCAATCTGTAGATTACAATTTTTTGTCTAATTTATATTCTCTTTGGTAGCTATTTTTATATCAGATTCTTCGTGGTTTGGCCTACTGTCATAGGAGAAAGGTGTTACATCGAGATTTGAAGCCACAAAATCTACTCATCAATGAGAAAGGAGAACTGAAGCTTGCAGACTTTGGTATGGCCTGAAATTACTCTGTAATAACTATTTTTTTCTCTCAGCAAAGGAAAATAATTTTTCCTTAAAAGGAGAAATGAGCACTTTGGGTCTGTAGTGAATTTGGGTGTTCTCAAACGGAAAATCAAAGTCGGCCTTTTACAGGGCATAAGTAATCGGGGTAATACCTCTGTAGGTGACACTGTCACTCCACTTGCAGTTTGAGCTAGTCTTACAGCTTCCTGGGAAATTGATACTTAGTCAAATCCTTAAGGTGGAGCTCACATTGCTTCTTCTGTCACTCCACAGTCACCTTAAAGCAGGGTAACCATGACAGGAGAGAGGAAGGGTTTGTTCACGTGCTAAAGTGTCAGGTGTTGCACTATCACTGATACACCAAATGCCTTGGGATTTACAGTAGAGTGGGGCATCCACATTTCCCTCTTTGCCTTCTGTGTCTGGAAGACCCTTTGAAAGCTGTGCTCTGTACCTCTGATTTTACCCCTTCTGTGTGAATGAAAGTTGCTCAGAAGATTGCATCTAACATGATAGACCTGAATCTCACTGAGGATATTGCTGACAAATTGACAGTGTTAGGATGGAAAATCTCTACTGTTCCAAAACTGATTTGGTCTGTTTCCACCATTTAGTTAATTGTTTGTTGCCTTCTGCCTTTTGCAAAGTAATTTTCCAGAAACAGTGCAGAAGGTTTTCACAACAGGGAGGTGTCATATCAATCTAATGCTATTTAATGAAATTTACAGGATTAGTCCAGGTTTTGATGTGTTTACCTTTCTTCTATGCTTAAAAATGCTGACAGTGAGATTGCCATAAATAATAAACGGCAATAGAAATCTCTTTATTAGGGCCTTAAATAACATTAGATGATGGCAAGTATAATAAGGTCCTAAAAATAGTTTGTCAATTTCATACAAAAAGGATTTCAGCAAGCTGTACATGACTCTTCATTTCCCTTTTTATCAAGGATTGGCAAGAGCGAAGTCTGTTCCTACAAAGACTTATTCCAATGAAGTTGTCACATTATGGTACAGACCGCCTGATGTTCTCCTTGGATCTTCAGAGTATTCAACTCAAATTGACATGTGGTTTGTATAGCTTTGTCTAATTCAAATTTTTGTTCTGAGTCAAGTTGAAAAAATGTCAACTTGGCTGTTAAATAGTAACATTCAAATACACAGCCTTTGAATTTTTGTATTTAGGGGAAAAAGCAAGTTGTCTTCTCCTAATGACAGGGTAACATGGTATTTGACCATGAACTTTAATAAAATTGATTAACTCAATATCTGAAGGAAGAGGATGTAATACAGCTATGCCACAGCTTAGTTTGGTCTTTGACAGCTCTTCTGTTACTACAAATCTTTCTAAATATTGTAATAGTAGTCTGTGGCTAACAACCAATGCTTTGTTTTAATTGAAGAGAAATCCCAGAAGCCTTTACAAGCTGAAATTAAAAGATTATTTCTGCTTTATCTTTTTCTCTGTCTTTATAAAGGGGCGTCGGATGCATATTTTTTGAAATGGCATCAGGAAGGCCTCTTTTTCCTGGTTCAACTGTTGAAGATGAGCTGCACTTAATTTTCAGACTTCTTGGTAAATGGATACTTTTAGTAATGTTAATGCACCACATTTGTTTGAGATCTGTGGATCTTTATCTCAGAACAGTAGTATATATTGCATTGTAATCAAGGTGATGAAAAATTATTTAGCTGACTGTACAGCAGAGTTTGCACAACAGAGGCATATTGAATGTTTTTTCCTTTCTCCTTTAAATTACAGGATTAAATGCTTTTTTATGTCAAAGTTGTTTGTTTATATTTTTTAAGTTGAATTTGTTACTGCTTCTAAATGCAGGAACTCCATGTCAGGAAACATGGCCAGGCATTTCTTCCAGTGATGAGTTTAGAAACTACAACTTTCCTAAGTATAAACCACAACCTCTCATCAACCATGCACCAAGGTACTTTGTGTTTTATTAATAGAAAATATGCATCCCTGTGACTTTGCCTATTCCTAGGTGGGACTGCATTTCTAAGTACAATCTGCCACTGAATGGTGTAAAACTGTTAATCAGTTGTGTTCATGTGGGCAGATGATAATGCAAAGCAGAACCTGGTACTATGTGATTACTTCCTCTAATGTCATTCTAGGTACCACAGCTCCTTAATGACCTGTGGAACAATAAACTCTGATTAATAATGTCTCCATAGCCAGAGAATTCACACAGCATTTCCTAAAGAACACAAATTCTCTTCTGGTTATATCCTGGACCCAGGCCATTTGTTAAAACAGTTTCCTTGAGCCAGTTTCTTGTAATCATTTTAGAACCATAATGAGGAAGATGAAGGGTCTGTGCAGTTACTATAAAAAAAACTTAATTACAAAGACATTCACTGTCTACCTTGAAGATCTAACATTGTATCCCTCTAGTAAATGAGTACTATTAATCTTAAAAGAAATAATTAAAAATATGTAAATAAATGATCACGTTCAATCCAGTAAATGACAATCCAAACTAAGGATTTGGGTGTCCCCAGTGTTTTCCAAATAGTCTTGTTCTGAGATATTAGGACTCACATGTATTCACATTAACATCAATAAATGTTGTTTAGGTGAAAGCATTTCCATGTTTAGTTACAATTTTCAGGTTTGATATCATTTAATTAAGTCAGTTCCTCCGCAGTTTTACTTCTGTAAATACAATTCAATAAGTGTTTTAATTTTTTAAAATGTTTTTATTTTTAGGCTAGACACGGAAGGAATTGAATTGATAGCGAAGTTCCTTCAAGTAAGATGTGTTTTGTGGCTTTACTTTACGAAAGCGCAAGTTTTGAGTTCTAATAGATTGCGTACAAAACATATTGAAACCAAAGTATTTGCTTCTGTCTCAAAGTGGAATGTGTAGCTGAGTCTGTAATGGATGACAGATGTGAGAAGAAGTCTGTAGTGTGAGAATTAAAAAACTGATGATTGCTTTTTTTTCCCCTCAGAACTGGTTTCTTCTCTTACTACCTTTCGTAAAAATAGAATTATTCTATGTTAGCCCTGAAAAAACGAAATCTCTTGTGAAATACGGTATTAAAGCAGAACTTTTAATTACAAATGCTAGATTTCTTTAATGATTAACTGAGCTTAGCACTAGAGAAGGAATTAGTAAGGTGTAATATTACTCCTTGATGTTGCAACTGTATTCAAAAGCTGAAGTGGTATGTAGGTTTAATCTTTGAGTCTGTATCAAAAATGAGCTGGAAGCAAGATGGAAGGCCAACTCCTGCATCTTTGAGTAGATGCAGCACTGTAACTTTATTGTGTGCATGCAGCTTTTTTAACATCTGCATCCTTGCCTAGAATTGCACACATGCCAAGCAGGAGGTACCTAATCATTGTACCATCTATAAATAAAGATTAGGTGTAGTTTTGACCTTTGTACCATCTATAAATAAAGATTAGGTGTAGTTTGACCATTTGCAGAAGATATTTTTACTATTTGAGCAATCTTGTTACATGTTGACAGTACTGATTTTGATAAACCATTAGATAGTCATGTGTGAAAAGAAAGTAAGGAAAAAAATTGTCCTAGTGAATTATGGGAAATGCTGAGCAGACAGAATTCTTTCTCCCTTTGATCAAATCATTTAATGCAAAGAGATTTTTAATGGAAACCAACAGACTTGTATGCTTTTATATTAATAGTATGAATCAAAGAAGAGAATTTCAGCAGAAGAGGCCATGAAACATGCGTACTTCAGGAGTCTCGGAACAAGAATACACACTTTGCCTGAAAGTAAGAGGACTAGTAAAGTAGCAGAGTATTGTTAAGATAGTGCATTAAAGCTAAGTGCACTGTGAAAGGAAAAACCCTTTAAAGTATTAAAGAAGTCTGATATCTAGTGGCTTAAGTATTTGTGAATTGGAAATTTTTTTAATCTAAACTATGTAATTAAGAATATAATTTTTGTCAATAGAAAATAGTTGTACATTTGTATAATTGATGAAATAATTTCTTTGTTACATTCCAGGTGTTTCAATATTCAGTCTAAAAGAGATTCAATTGCAGAAAGACCCTGGCTTTCGAAATTCCACTTACCCAGAGACCGGTATGGAAAGCTTTATATTTTCTCATGCTTGCTAAAAGAATGCTGTGCCAGAGGCATTTGGAATTGAAAAATGCTTTGTTACATTGGTTTGTGTGAAAGTACTGAAAAATAAAATCCAGAATGATTTACTGAGATTCCTGTAGAGACACATAAGCTGAGTGCACAGAAAGATGTGAGTTTTACTAGGGATGGGCAGAGACTGTGAAGGTGAGAGCATTTTTGGAGTTTCAAACCAGTACTGTATGGGAATTAGAGGTGGCAAAGTGAAAAGCCAAGGCAGTGGGTGCAGTTAAAAGAAAGATGCTGATGCTAATTGAAGCAGAAGGGGTGTTGCCTTGAAGAAGGATGAAGATCTGGATAAGAACTTAATACTCCATTGTGCAAATGCTTCGGTTTCTTACCATGGTCCGTGTTGTGTTGCAGGACATGGGAAGAACAGGAGGCAGAGCATGCTTTTCTAAAGGGGGCAGTGCAGAGTCAAGCCCAAGCCTATCCTGTCGATCAAGGACTCGGATCCAAAGGCAGTGCTTTCTGTTGGTGGACTTGGAATCGCAGTTTGTCTACACTGTCCTCTTAACAGTGGAGTCTTTTTATTTCCAACCTGCAAATTATGTTTTTATATTTGTTGTCACAGTGTGACAATTTTTTGTACAGTTGGTTTTAAGGTCTCCTCTGCCACTAGAGCCAGTAGGTTACAGCTGTTGATGTAACTGTAGCTGCAATTTTTGTGCAGGACTGAGAAACACAGTGCATTATTTATTGCGGAATCATTGCTGCTAAATAACTACTGTCTGTATAGTTAACACAACAGTTCCATGCCTGAAGAAGTTGCAATGGCTTTATAATATGTGAATGCATCTGTTTCTCTTGATAAAATGTTCTACTGCTGCGGGGTTTTTTTGTATTTCTTAAACTGCAGTGTTTCCTGGAATGTAAACATAGCTTTGCTTGGCTATAGGTGAGCCATCTTTAATGCTCTAAGTTCTTGGCACTTAATTCCTTATTTAACATTGGAAGTATGTGTTGAAATAGTTGAAAAATTATAATGCATATTATGTTTTTGAAAAGCACATGGTGTGAAGGTTGATTCAAACAAGTGAAAAGTAACTTTGATTTGCTCTCAGATCCTATCTTAGTTATCTATAAATTAGAGCATGGAGGCTGGACGTTTTGTCAGGCTTACTCCAGCATAACATATTTGCACATTGTTGTGCATATGGGGCCTGCAGAAACAATAACTTTTTTATCTTGTTTTTAACTTAGAAATACAAATAGTAAAAGGACAATTCATACATGTTGGACCCTGGCTTACTTTTCATTACAGAGGAACAGGACAACTAATTACACAAACATGGGAATAATGTCACACTTTTCCCACTTTGTTCCTCTCCCATTTGTGCGTTGTTCACTTGAAATCAACTGGAAAGATGCAAGTTTGTACTTGAGAAGAACTCACTACGCTACAGAGTTTTTACAATGGGAACTTAGAGAGTTTTTCAGATCTTAGATGTTACCTGTTTTCCAGAGATAGTAAACATATTACTACTATGCTTATGCATCTCAGTGAGTATCATAAGTACACCCTTGGTGATGGTTACAGTATTTTTAAGCATTTGTGTTCACCTTTATGAACCTATTTGTTTAGTGCATCTTAAAGAGACTGTAAATCTTTATTGGTATATTTTGAAATGGTCATGTAAATCTTTGGCTGGTATATCATGAAAATAGTCATAGGTAACTTAATTTTTCCTGACATTCACTGTAAAACGTTCAGGGGTCCTACCATTTCTGTTCAGGAAATCTTGTAGTTTATTGTTATTTAACAGTATTAAGTGAATTTTTGTATATTTCATTTTAACTTTATTTGTGAATAGTGATTGTGGCATGTTTGGGGGTGTTTTATTAATATTTCATTGATACTAGTATATTTGAATTGGGATTTTTTTTTAATTTTATTTTCTGGAAGAGAGAAATTCATGTGTAACGGTGACTATTGGACCACTACTGCTTTTCAGCATTTGTAAACCGGTTTTACGTTAAATCTTGTAGACCTAACAAACTGCTGTTATTTCTAACTGACCGACCTGTATTAATATTGTACTTTTGAAAGTATAAATATTATGTGGAATTCTTTGGTTTTGTTTTGAAATTTATAATAACAAAAGCCCTGTGTTGTTAAAAAATACAGACAAAGTGAACTTGCGGTTCTTGGGGCATTGTTGGCAGCGTTTAGCGAGGTCCGTGTGTCGTGGGAGCCCCCAGGGTCACCTTTGGCTGCTCCTTTAGTTCCTTCAGTGCAGAGGCAGTGGCAGTGGCAGTGACGTGGCTCATCCATGGCTGAGGCTGCTCAGTTCCTTATCAGTAGCGTGGCCCAGTGTCACTGCTGGTGAGCCAGCCCTGCGTGTCACCCGGCCTGGGAGCGTCACGTGAGGCTCGGACGCGCGCGGGGCTCCCCTGATCCCGGTGCGAGCGCTACGGGTGTGGCAGAGGCACAGTTGGCACTGATGAAAAACCTTGTCCTGAAATAGTTGTTATATATATTTTTATAGTTGCTATGGATCTGATCTAGATTTTATACCGATGAACTTTGTAGGAAATATGTTGTAGATGTGACAGTGTTGAAGAAAGAAGTGTCAGAAAAACATGATTTTTAAAGAAGTAATGAAGATAGACTAAATGTTCACTGTGGATAAATGTGGGATTTAGCATTTCTAGAACAGTAATACTTCATAGGTCATAAAAGAACAAGTAATAATGTGACACTAATGAGTAAAGGACTTAAAGGTTTACCTGGTAAAATGAAGTGCATTAATAAACTTAGAAAGGGATCAGCTGCAGCTAACAAAAGGATTTTCCATTTTAAGTAGGAATTCAGCTTTTTTGTTACAGATGAAAAGATCTTCCATAAAACTAAAGCAGTCTGTTTAGAAAGAAATTTTTTCTAAGGACCTACAAGTGAATCTGTGTTCTTCATTAGGAGGTAGCTTTAAAGAACATATTTAAGAAACTTGGCATCTGTTGTCAAGCCAGTTTGTGGCTTTTTAAAATTGTTACTGAAATTCCTGCATCAGCAGAGACAGTTCTGGGGCAGTTGCCTGTTTGGGGCAGTAGTCAGCAAGTCTGAAGCTGCTGGGCATCTCTGACATTCTTTCTATGGAATTCTGTGCTCTGCCTCCTGTCTGGCAGAGTCAGGTACTACGGACTTGGTTTCACTGTCCCCGAAAACTGTAGGAGTGTTGGCCTTTTTGGGAGAAGGCCTCAAGAGTGTCAAAAACCAAGCAGAGAGTCACTAAAAATTGATGACTTTCAGTGTTTGGTGTGACCACCTTTGCTTGACAATGAGTGATCAGTTAATGAGAAGTGGCCTGCATGTCGTGGCTGATATTAGGTAGTTATTTTTAGGAGATAACTGGTGGGTCCCACCTAGCCCAAGGTAGGGCTGGCAAGGTGTGGGTGTAGGTGTGTGTCAGAGTCAGGTGGGCTGGAAGCCAGGACAGAGGCAGGTGCTGGTGATGTGGTTGCATTCACGTGCAGGTGAAGGTTGAAGGGGAGAGAGGGTGGGTGGAGGATGGGGATTGACAGGACAGGGTGGGAGATGGAAGGGGCAAACCAACAGCTCAGCAATGCTCTAGTGGAACGTGCTTCTCAACATGGCTGTGTTATTTTTTGTGCTGCTTTACCACAGCGTTAAGTAGCCAGAGTGTATCCCTGAATTGGGCAATAAAAGTTAAAATAAACAATTATTAAAGAATCAACATACTTTGTATTTGCAAATCATTTGAAAAACTGCAAGGTAGCATTCTTTGGGCTGCTTGCTTGTTGTTTGTGCATGAGTTTTTCAGTGTAATAAAGGTACATTGTTTCTGTTCTGCAATGTTAAAATGGAATTAAGTTTAAGAATACATTCTGTTATTGAGGACAAAATATATGAAAGGTATGTTGTAAATATCTGCAGGCTAAGTATTATAAACCCAGGAAATACTTGGAATTAAGGTCAGACTTTAAAATCCAAACAAATCAGGGTATGGAAATACAGAGCTACAGCACATGATGATGCTGAAGAGAAATCAGAACTTACCTTGTCTGTGATGTGACCACTTTGTCTGATGAGCAGAGTTGAAGCAATTCATGCACCTTGTTAGCACATTTCAGTACCTTATTTACCTTCAGAAATTTTGGCTTTAAAACAAATGTAGCATCTCCATGAAGTGCCTTAATTTTGGGAAGGAACTTGAATGCTTACTTTATGCAGTTTGAGGGTTTTTATATTTTCAAAGATTGGGCTGTTAAAGATTTAATGCTCTCATTTGACCTTTGTGTACATCAATGTATGTCACCAGTATCCGTGTCATACCAATTTAGGAGACTGGCAAGGTAACAAGTACAATTATGAAACATAAAGGAAGTACATAGCAGTTGGAACATTGTAGGTAAACTCTGACTGTCCAGGTGGGATGATCGTGAAAAGTATAAAAGCCAAGGACTTTGGCTTTTGACACGGGCTTTGGAATTTCTACCATGCACCTTCTTTCATCTGTGGAGTTCAGCTGCACAAAAATCATAGTCCCATTCTTGGCCTTAGTGGGAACCTGTTTTCACAACTGGAATTAGAGTTCCTATGTTTTAGATTGGTTTTTTTAATCTCTTGTATGTGACTTTTACTGTGCAGTCCCTCTCTAAGTAACTGAGTAAAATTGATGTCAGAATCAATTCATGATTTCTGACATCAATTGGTATCAGAAAATTCATGTCAGAAAACATGAACAATTTCCGATTATTTTTGCATGTTTTCTAAAACCCCTCAACTCTAAGTTCTGTGACTTTAGAGCAAACTTAAACTGTGAATGCACACATGCACATGTGCTACTGTGGTAAAGAACTGCTTAATTTATTGTGCTGACTGCATCCTTCAAGCTCACTCAAGAAGCAGGCCTGCCTGAGCACATCACTTTCACGGTCCTCCTAATGAAATATGAGTCTTACTTGGCTCAGATGCTCTGCCTTGAAATGTATTTTTCCCCAGAGACCTGTGAAGTTCCTTCATTTGTTGCAGTGGGATCTTTCTGCTGATGGAATTACCATGGCTGTGGATTGCTAACCAGGGAAAATGCTCTTCCCTGTCTCTTCTCCAACATGCTCCTGTAGAGCACCTCCCTCCAGGCCTTGCATGGTAGTGTCTGTGCTGTCACCTGCCCCTCGTCTTTCACACCCTGAGCTTGTTTTTTTAATGACTGTTTTTTCCTTTCTTCACTGTCTTATTTGATTTGCAGGAGGGAGTAGCTGGCCTGGAGCCATGTTAGGAATAATTAAGTTTACATTTATGCATTTGTGCTTCTTGCAGAGTCAATGTGAACTGATAGGAATCTTTCACAAAAGAACTCCAGCACATCCTAGAATCCTCTCTCCTAGGATGCTTTCTTCAAATACCAGCCCCTACTCAAGGCAGGCCACGATGCTGATTGCTCCAGAGTCCTTGCTTGAGGTTCATTCTGCTTTTTTCATTTAAATAAATTCATACTGCTTCTCACTCGTGCTGTCAGTCTCTTTGCCCTCAAGAAATAGGTTTGTACTCCATCTGTGCCGAGCACTCACATATTAATTCATAAGAGCAGTTACAGTTCGAGGCTAAAATGGATTTTAAAAGTTGTAGTTTTCTGATGACTTTAGAGGGTTATGCTTAAATCTGAGGCCTGTGTTTATTTATCCTACAGGATATACAGACAGTCTGAAGATCAAAAGGGAATAGAAATGCCCTTACATAAAAGACTACCTGTACTTACTGTGCCTTTTCTAAATTCATTTGGATGTCATGATGGCTTCTGAAGAGATGTCCCGTAGGCACGAGATCACACAGCCTTTTAATGCAGAGGGTTGTTCTGTTAAAATTAACCCTGTAGTCTTGTTGGAAAGGATCACCTTCCCTTTAAACAGAAACCTTATTGACAGTTCTTCACTTCTTGGGTAGGTGTTTCCAGATGGGTAAGGAGCCTGTCTGATGAAACCAGTTTTAGTCAGACAAAACAAATCATTCTTTCTTGACATCATGAATGCGTGTCAGGTCTTTTGCTATAGTTTATCACCTATCACTGTTTTCCCCGCCTTGGAAGTTTTCTTTATAACTCAAGCTGCTTACCTGTGCCAGGGCCAAAGGTGTGCACGAGCTCTTGGCAAAGCTGCCCTGTAGCTGTGGCCCTTCTGGAGGATATTTGCTTTCCTGAAGAAACAAGGTGCAGGTAAGGCAAACATACCCTAATTGTGCATCCAGCCTGTATGGTAACTGGGAACTTCTTGTGTATTGCTGAAGCACGAATAAAGTGCAAATCTTGTAATAAATCCCCCAAGTATGATCAAATTGCAATTACTACCAAGAATACTGAAAAGAGAATAACTCCCATTTTGTTCCCCAGGATTGGTGGCTTGGAGCTCTCCCTGCCACAGAAATATTGACACATCCACAGTATTTATTTAAAAACATTTATTTGATTTTTCTCTACAGTTAAAAAGATACCTGTTAATAAAATTCAGTAGATTACCAATAGAATATTTTCTTCAAAGCATAAGGCATAACAGTCAAGTGTTCCATATTAGTGTTAGACTTGAGAGACTGGACTCTATTTGTATAAATACTTCCCAATAGCAAAAATTTTTGTTCCACGTTACTGACTGATTTAGAGGGCAATTTTGACAGCCTATTTTTTCAGCTGAAAAGACAACTAGCAGAAGATGCATTCTCTTGCTATTTTTGTTCTCTCAAAGATGAGAAGACAGCACTTCTTCCCACTTTCTGTCTTCCATTGTTTTATTGGATTCTCTCAGATCCTTTGCAGTAATTTTTTCAAATAGGATTTTGTCCCAGAATTTTTGTTTTCTGCTATCTTTAAAAAAAGTATAAAATCATTTAAGGGCTGGAGGGTGGGAGGGAAGCTGTGGGTGTGTTGAGCTTTTTGAGAATAAAAAGAATCTGCTTTATTAATAGTAAAACCTTGGAAGAAATAAAATCATGGGAATCTGTCTACTTGTAAGAATCTCTTCTCTGTCACACTCTCCTCTCATGGTCAACTGGTTTTTTGCAGTGTAATATTCCATACTAGTACAATTTCATCTTTTTAAACTCATAGTGAGAAACACCCTCTCAATGTCGGCTTCTCCCGTTAGCTATGGTGGCACGTACAAGACAAGTCTCTATGCTGCTGTTCATGCCTTATGGGTGCAAGTACATATTCATGGGTTTTTAAAAATGAGGCAGGAGTCAGCTCTCTATGTGAAATAATTGCCTCTCTGTAACTTGTTGAAAAATATTCCATGTACCTGGGAGGAATGCATTGGAAGAGAAATGTTCAGTCTGCAAGCCCTTGTGATTTATCTCCACTAACCTTGTCAATCCCATCAGTTAAACACTGCCCTTTGTTCCAACCAGTCTGATTTTACTTTGTATAAAATTTGCATTCACTCATGAATTTTGCGTAGGTTCATCTTCTCTTTTTGACTCTGTGGGGTGGCACATCTTGAGCTCTTGAAACGCTGAGTCAAACAAATGACATCCCAAGTGCTTCATTTGTTCTCCTCATGTCTGGCATTCAATTGCTGTCTTTATCAGCTGGTACCTACATGGCTACAGCAGGTTTTTATCACTGCAAGTGGAACTGTTGAGTAGTTTTTGGTTGTGCAGCCCAGGAGCCTGAGGAAAATTCCTGCTGTCTTTTGTCGACCACCTCTGCCCCAAAAATGGCTTTTCAACATCAGAACTGCATTAATAAAATGTTTATTTAGCACCTTTCAGGTTGAAGGATCCAAAAGCACTTTACAAATAACTACACACATCATCACTGAAATGCATCCAAGCAGAAAATCAGCAGACAACTCACTGCATACATTTCAAAAAGAACAGACCGTGGCCAGCTGCTCGGCCAGAAAGCAAAGTTGAGGTTTGAATGACCTGTCACAAACAGGGATCAGATTTGGGGTTGGCTTTTAAGGTCTCATCTGAAAAACCGACACAGTAAAGCTACATTCAAGCCAATTTAGCCACATCAGGAAACTGAAAATTTGCATCAGCCCTGCCAAGATTAGAGCCTGTGGTGCCAGGGAGTCTGGCCTAATCCTAACCTGACATTTAGATGACTAAACCATCCCCTCAAGGTAGAGGACATACCCAGTAAATTCAAGTTGCAAGTATATAGTAACACAGTGCTGTTTTTTCATCCAGAAGTCAGCTGTTTATACATAAACATCCCACATGTAGAGTCTCTGCCTCTTTGCAAGCACCAGGCATCAATTTACAGACCTGTAACTTTTCCAGCTTTGGGGGAAGGGGGAATGTGACCTTCAGAGCTTGAGTAGCTACAATCGTCTTTCCAGGGAAGTAGTAGAAGGCACTTGGCACAGCTGAACAAAGCACCTGGAAATTATCGGGAATGATCCTCATTCCTTGGGAGGACAAAGATTACCTGCACTCTTTCCAGACAGAATGTTGACAGTTGGTAAGAAGTATAGGCCAAATAAATTCTGAGCAATGTCTCCTTTTCTACAGAAGTACTCTCAAATGCTGGAAACGTCTCATGAACATCCACAGCCCAGTTCCTCCTTTTTGCAACTTGGCAGAAGAACTTGGGCATAAATGTGTAAATGTGGCTTTGTTACTCTGAACTACATCTCCTGGCTGTAACAAGGATTATGTTTTCCACTTCAGCAAAGGAAAATTATAAGGCTATTTTTATACAATTTGAAAGCACTTAATACAAAGTTACATTAATACACTGCATCATATGGCCTATCTGTGGAGAAAATACTGAAATACTACCATAGGGCTGTTCAATACTAGTTTTTTTCTTTCAACTTTTTATCTTAATACTAGAAAATATATAAATCATTTACATGACTTTATGCAAAAGAAGGCACAGCCGGTTATAGTTTACACAAGCGCAATGCATAATATGCAGAAAAAGGGATTAAAAAGAAGCTTCACATCCCTAATAGATACATTGTTGCAATCCATTAAGAAAAGTACTTCATCGACAACAGAAGTGTTCAACACTTGAGAGCTATGATATAAAAAAATTATAATTCATTTAATGCATAACAGCTTTATATATACTTTTATATATAAACACTGTTGAAAAATGCTAACATAATAAAAGTAGATTATCCATGTAATGAAAAGTGCAAACCAAAGTAATAAAGGGTTTCACAATGTCCTTCTCATGACACAGGAAAAACTAACCCATAGGAATGAAGTGTTAGATCCACCAATACATCCTTGGTGTGATGAGGCATCATCAGGATTTCTGAGCATTTGGAGAAAGCAGTATTGGTGAAGAGGCTCTGTCCAGACTGGGGAGTGGCACTGGTATGTGACCATTTAGCAGAGTTGGAAACTGTAAGAGGCCAAAAGGTAAAAATTACTCATTATCTCAAAACATTCAGCCCAAGAAGCACATGGACTTAGCATTAGCAACTGGCTCTAGATGGTTTCAAGAGTTGTGATGTCTATACAGTAAGACATCTACCAAATGCCTGCATCAGCCATCAGGAGTGCAAGACAGAGGACAAAACCTGAATAATTTGTAAATGCACAAGGATATAAAAATGTTTATTTTTTATATAAAAGTTCACATAATGCATCACCCTGGAAAAGTGAACACTACAGAGCAATCTTTGCCATTCATTCTGTTTCCAAAAGTATTTTTTCAGTGTACACATTAATAATTACAATACATCCTTTTTATCTTTCTTTTATGCAGGAAAGAGTTTGGCAAAAGTGAAAGTTCAGATTTACTTTTAGGGCAGAAAAAGTACAACTGGGGAATCAAAGTTCTGGGAAAATTACTCTCAAGTAATTACAGTTTCTGTATTCACTCAGAAACTACAAACTAGCTAGACCATTCAGCATATGAAGCAGAAATGTGTAGTCACCTATTGTCACCTGCTGCTTCAGAAGTGCTGTGCAAAACCTTATCCAGTACAGAAGCCGTATATTCCCAGTTCATGACGGCATCGTGACTACACCTCGCCTGCAGGGTGGGTATTGACTAGTTCTTAACATCTGACCTGACAAAAAGTAAAGCAAGTAGGTGGGATAAACTTGAGGCAGGAATTATCCCAGTGGTAGATACTGATCTGGCCTCGAGGCCCAGCTCCATGAGCTGTGCTGGGTTTCTGTTGGCTTGAGGAAGACAGAGCTGAAAAACTTCAAGCATCTGGTGTATTTTTACCCCTTATCAGATCAGTCTTTGGACAGCCAACTGTGGTGTAACCACGCCCTCCACATGCATATAATAACGTGCTCCTAACAAGTTTCCTCTTCCACTCAGATGGTGGCTGCTGATACCTGAGTTCCACCACTCCGTGTAAAGCCGGGCTGAGCAGCACGGTGCTGCAGGGCACCATGCTCCTGGTGTGGCCCAAACTGGCTGATGCCTCTGCTATAACCACACCAAACCTCAGGAAATGCTTCCATCACTTCTGCCAAGATTCATTAAAATGCAGAAACTGATTACAAGCTCTTTCCTGGGTGTGCATGGAGCGTGGGCTGGCCTGTGAGGCAGCCTGAGGAGAGCTTTACCCTGGCGCCTACACTGGCTGACCCATCAGTTCTAGGTGGGCTTGGCCGGAATTCAGCTGTGGTTTTCATTTCCTATTCGCTGTTCAAATAAGGCTTTGTGCTCTACAACTTGTCATCATGGCCTTTGCTTGAATCAAACATCATTTATAAGGCCCTCTGGGTCTCTGAGCAGGGAAAGCCAAGGCCACTCCTCACTTTCAGTTCCCCCAGGGAATGGCCAGCATGTCTGTTCAAGCTCATTCCAGGTCTCAGCCCTGGCACTTCTCAGGTGAAATGTCTGGCTGTTTCTAACCATGTGCGCAAAACTAAGGTCCAGTAGGGATTAATGAGTTTATTGGAAACACAAATAAGGAGCCCTGAGCTCTGTGTGCAGCTGGAGATAGAAAGACTGACTATCCCAGCACCTGAGCAGCTACTTGAGCTGAAGCCCAGCCCTGGATTTGGGCACTCAGCCTTCCTGAAGGTTCAGAGACTATTACGTGGTCCCTGTTTAGCAGTAGCCTTCTCCTGTGTTAGTGCTGGCCCTCCACAGCCGTCGGGGTGTTCACTCCAGGGATGTCCTCACACCTTCAGCTGTGCAGATGGCCGCTGGGTTCCTTGCCAATCAGCAGATCAACATAATTCTTCTGTGACTTAATGAATCAGCTGTACTGCAGCAAGCCACAGCTGGAGCTGCAAATACCATGCCCACTGTCTTCTTCCTGAGCCTCAAGCAAATGCTGCAGCTGAGTGCTGTGGCCATCAAGGGTTATTTAGTAACTTTTGTATTTACCACATCTCTATAAAACTTTGAGAATTTTACTCTGCCAATACTCAGGAGAGAGTGGGCACAATGCTGCCTTTCTGCTGTTACATATGGCGAGGTCATGCTCAGACGTGTGTCCTTGGTTGAGGACACATGGATAATTGGCAGGAGAACTGGAAATGGAGCCTTTGGGTTCAGAGAACCTATTTCTGAGTGAGAAGTAGCTCATTAGGACAAAAGGATAAACCTACACCCACTTCCCTGGGTGAGACCCGAACTGTCTTGGTTTTCCCAGAGTCCGTGTTCCAGCCCTCTCCTGGCAGGTCACTGACTGGTCTGCACTCTCTTCATGCAGCTCTGAGCTCTGTTACCTGCTCTCTCCGGGGTCCAGCATTTATTTCTCTTTCCTTCACACAATGTATGTGTGCTTTCTGCAGCAGACACTGCCCTGTAGGTTCTGACTGTGCTGCCAAGGATTGCAAGAGGGTACAAGTAAGTAGGCCTCTCTTTAAAAGTGCTTGTTAATGCCTGTATTTTCTTGATCTGTTTGAAAAGCTCCAGACTGATGTGAAGAGATGTTCCCACAATGTCTCTTCCCTATGTGTGCATTTAGCAATGAAACCTGTGCATTGGGAAGACCTACCTGGAAGAGAGTGTTTGGTCCCTGCAGCCTGGCAGGACTCAGAGGAGCAACAGGACTGAGGCTGCTCCAGAAATGAATGCTGGACAGCAGCGGGCTGGGGGTCAGCAATAATCCATTGGGGGTCTGCAAGACAAAAAACACCACGATGCACAGCTCAGAGTTACAGCTCCATGCAGCACTCACCGCCCTTGAAGCCGTACACAGCATCTACTGGCTCTGTTTTCCAGTGAATTCAGATACACAGGATGGTCAGCAGCAGCTGCCCATCCAGCTCTGCATCCTGTCTCTGGATACCTGCACATTTCATATTCCTTCATATGCAAATTGATTTCATTTCTGCTTGCTTAACGAGATGCACAGTTATTGTTTATTTGAACCACGCTCGTGCAACTGTGTAACATAGAGAATAATACCACGTGTGCCCCAGCGCCTGCCAACACCACCTAGTCTCCTTCAGAAACAGTAGAACCTTTTGAGGGGCAGCAGTTCCTTGACCTGACTGCAGCTTTTGAGGCATTACTACAATTGTGTGTGGAGCTGAAAGGGTCACTGCTGGCCTGTGACGTTTACTCCCCTGATGGCACCTCTCTGTAAAGGAAGAGGGTTCAAGAAGCTGGCAATGCATGGGCTGAGCAGGAAGAGACAGGTGTATGGGCTGGGTGCCCAAGGGGACAGCAGAGAGCACAGCTAATTGTTTGAAAAGAACCAAAATGGCAAGAATTAGAATCCAAGGCTTTTCCCAACTCAGAGGTGCCTCCTTGCAGTGCTACAGTGCACAAGAATTGCTGGGATTGCGCTCAGCATTCTTAAAAGCACAATTAGAGGGGAGGTAGAGTTAGAGCACATGCAAATCTTCATTCAAATGAAGAATTATGTGAATTATTCTGTATCCAGGATAACTTTTATCATGCCAAAAAAAAAGAACATGTGACAGTTTTGAAAAAAGTATTTGGCATAATGAGTTAATCACACCAGTAATCTTGATGCCAATTATCAAAATCAGCCCTATTTAGCAAAGCACTTAATGGAATTTGAGTACACACTTAGCAAGCAAGCATGTGCTTTGCTGTGTCGAACTGTCTCTGCTGAACTGGGGCATCCTTTTGTCCAGAGTTTAAAATACATAAAGAGAAGAGAGACGACAGAGAGTACCTGTAGCTCCCTGTGGTAACCAGCAGGTCATGTATTCTGGTGCTCCCACCAGGCCAGAAATACAAACTCCCATGCAGGGCAATTGCAGCCGGGGCTGTCCCTTAGCAGCTGCTGACACCAGGGCCATCACGCCTGCTCTGTGCCAGACCCTGCAGACAGCAGGCTCACACAGGCACTGCCACAGCTCACTGCATTTGGAGTGTCAGGTTCACCTGCCAAGCGCTGCCCGAGGCATCGGCTGCGGTGTTTGGGCTCTGGGCAGGCGCGGGGGAGCACAGACCTGCTGTGACAGGATTGCGCTGCAGTTCACAACAGGGTCAGACAGTTCCTTTGGCACCAGCAGAACAGATGGGAAAGACAAGGAGCAGCAAACATTAAAGTTATCCTGGTGATTCTGAAAGGTTCTGAAAGGCTGTTTAATACAAAGACCTTGGCTGCTCTTGAATGGTTTTGCTAAGGAATCTCAGATGAAGTGGGGTTCGTGGGGAAATGTGCAAGGAAAGGACCCTGCCACCTTCCTTGTGCTGAAGAAGATGGATCAAAAACACCAAACCCCATGGAAGAAACCATGTTTGTCCCAAGGAGTAATAAACCTGTGCTATCACTGGGAAAGCAAAAGGTGTTGATGCAGTAAATCAGCAGGTCATAGGAGTACCAGTCAGGGTTGGGATATATCTGCGTGCCAACAAAAGGGACAAAGAGTGGGTGGAGGCCTGGCAAAGAGAAAGCATCAGTCTTGATCTCATCAAGTGACAGCTCTTGTCAAAAAAAAACAACAAAAAACCACTTGACAAGCAGGCATTTGTCAAGAGTCCTTTACAAACACTCTCTTGCCAGGAGCATGGTGCTTTCATGGGGAAGGAAATCAGCAGCACCAGCAAGAGCCCCTTTCCTGTGCGACATTTCAAGCTGATGCTCCACTGGCAGGCAGCTACTGGTGGAGATTTATGAGACTGACAAGACATTGAATTAGGTCAGGATAAATACTCAGACCTACTTACAGAAGAGCCTACTAACCTTAAAACCAAAGATATAAGTAGCTAGACCCAACAACATTCAACCATGGACACTACTGTGGCAACTGTACCAAGAACTCTCGTGGTTAGCCTCCATTCTTTATTTATTCTCTAAGAAGCTGCAGATATCCAGAACTCAAAGTGCAGTTCTTGAGGGCGCATTCTGAAAATAGTGAGGAAGACTTGGAGATGTTTTTTCCTACTTAGATGCAGCCAAAGCAAGTCTTCAGAGAGACCTGAAAAACTGAGTTGCCCTCTATTCATCTCTGAAAGCACGCTAGCATGCCTAAAACAGTGCTAAGCAAAAGCTCATGTCCTTTGATGAGCAGAGCACTAATGTCTGCAAGTTCTGCCAGAACCAAGAGCCAGCCAAATGAAGCCTCCAAATCTGTTTAATAGTTAATGCAAAAAGAGCACAGGGCATCCCAGGCTTGTTCTCAGTATTGCCATCAGCCAAGTATCAAAACCACCAGAGGAAATCTAAGTGTACACAACACAGGACAGCCTACCCCTAAATTACACGCAGAAATTCATGTGTCACTTCATTTTCTGCCCACATGCAGCCATGCATCTGGTATTAGATGTGGAATCCACTGGGAAGTTCCTACTTGTGAAACATCATTGTAATCTAAGCACAGGAGCAGTTTAAATAGAAATCATTCACTGCACAGAGAGGATTATGCTAAGCAGTGATGCTCATGGCTCCTGACTTCTGTGACTGTGTGTAAGTACAATCTTGTCACTTATAGCTGTTAGAAAGCAGGCAAGTGCTGTCACACATACATTTCTGTTCTAATATTGATTATGTGTATCATGTACCCTTTCACAGCATTCCACCTGAGGGTATTCCTCATGACCAGCAGGTACCCTGGAAAGCCATTTGAAATATTCTCTCAGGCAGCAGGACCTCCTCAGAACATACATCACTCCTGGAGCAGACATCCTGTTCTGCACCTGCCCCTGGCAGCAGGTGTTTCACACTGGGATCTGATAAATCTGAGAAGATTTGAGATATGATGCATGTTCTTCCTTGGATAATGGGATGAACAGCAAATTTCCTGTCTAAATTATGGTTTTAGCTATTCTATATTTTGATATTACAGTTATCTGAATATAGCTGCTATGTAGTTTTCCTTTTATATTCACTAGGACAAGTGTTTGGGATGCAGGGTGCTTGTTATCCACACTAGAAAAAGAAGGCTGAAAGAGAGGATAAAAGCTATGTTGCTGTATAGCCGAAAGTTTAAATAATTGGACCAGGGAACTACCCTACACAGATGCCATATGCCTCTTCTATGACAGGACTACCTGTAAAAAAGATTTGTGACAGCTTTAAGTTGGGTAACACTCATCACAGCCTTAGCTATCCCTCCTGCTAAAGCAGTGCCACAATCCTTAACATAATTCCCTTCTACATCTTTTAAGGCAATAAGTACACCAGTTCATAGGTGCATGGGAACGTTAAATATTCAAAGAAGTAATTACAAAACCAGGAAACAAATCTCTGTGGTTTGGGGACAGCAACAGATAAAAGTGGGTTTGAAATATCTCACACTGTCATTGTGTCTGGTTGGCATCTGATGTTGTCAGATTTGCTCCCTATGAAAAATATACTGTGGTTATACCACAGTTAGAGGTTTTAAATTTGTCTATGCATCTCAGTTTTCGTTTGCCACACTTCAGTTCTTCCTGCCAAACATAACTTCACTTAAAGGCTTTATGATGTCAAAAATGGCAGGTGTCAGCTCACAAACTGCTCTTTTTGGTGACACAGCTTTGTATCTTGGTGGCTTACAGGTGTGTGTGAGCTGCACAAACTCGCTCTGCAGCCAGCTGACAAGCTCAGGAGAGCAAGTGCTGTGCTGGCTGAGAGCACTTGCCAGCACTCCCTTCTGCCAGGCCCTTGTGCCGTGCAGGCACACAATGCTGCCCACATCAAACACCTCCAACACCTTCAAACAGGGAAGAGGTGATGGGATTCTGGATACCATGGGTCTTCTAGGCAGCCTGAAGTGAGTGATGGCTTGTAACATGCCTTGGTCCTCATTCATTTACTGTCCAGTTTGCTACGTTCAATGCTTGTATTTGCATCAACTGCTACTTCAGGGCTGGGGATCTTAGGGAATATTCCACATTGGGATAATTTTATTCTTGGATTATTTTTGGTCTAATTTTGAGGTGGTATTGTAAGACAAAATTCACCAATGAACATACTGAATCATATCTATATGATTTTACCCTTCTGCTCTGAACTCCTAGACTTTTTTTCATAGACTGGCTTGAAAATGAGAACTCGCTGTTGACATTACCACAAATATGTTATTAAAAAGAATAAATATCCTTCTGGTTATTCAGTAGTTCTGTGCTGAAGGGAAGCTCTGACAAGTACTCTGTGAATTTGTACAACTTCAGAAATTTAAACTGATTTCAGAGCCTGTCTTAGAAACCACTTAATTTGCTCTGTGTTTGGAAATTAACAAAAAGGTCACACTGTTTGAATGGATTGCAAGATCTAGTAGAGATATGTAACCAAGTATCCCACTGCTCAGGTTGTGACTTACAAAACCCCTGTGGTTTTCTTTTTGGCTTTTTCCTGTTTGTTTTGTAGATCTGGAGGCTGGTTTGAACTCATAAACAATTCACTGATGGCTGCCCATTTCCTTATTCTTTCAGGCAGTCTGTCAACTGTGATGGCTTTTCCCACACTCAATTAGGAACAAACCCCAGGAGAAACCTACTTCCACTCCTTGTTCAGAGCACTGCTGTGTTTCCCTCTTTCCTGTATGTTGGGGTTTTCTCCCATTCAATGGTGACAGACCCACAGAACTAACACTGTTGGCCACATGGAGGGAATGCCTGGAGACAGGCAGGTCTTACCTGTGCCGTGAAGAAAGCTGGAGTCAGAGATCCCGAAGGAAGCGCGGGGCTGTTGAGGGCGATGGAACCAATGTCAGTGCTGGAGAGAATCATAGGTGGGGCAGAGATTTCCAAGCCTTTGGGTTTTTTAGCCTTTGGGGGAAGAGATGGGGATTTGGCCTTGGAGCCTGAGGAGAGGTTCAGAGGCTCAAGGGAATCTGAGTCGTGGCAGCTGGAGTCAAGGAAGAAGCTCTTGTGTTCTGTAGGGAGGGGTGAGGTGGGAGACAGAGATGGTGACCTGGAGGAGGATGATGATGGAGATGAAATGCTGGCACTGTTGGGTAGCATTAAGGAAGATATTTTAGCTGATACCGAAGAGTTGAGGAAAGCAGAGGCAGCTGCTGCTTCAGAAGTAGAAGGCAACGACACCATGGGCCTCGTAACTTGTTTGTCTGTTTTGTTTGTCACAAATCTGATAACAGTTCGAACTTCTTCAACTGGTGTGTTTCCTTCTGACTTCTCCAGTTTTTCTGTTTTGATGGTCTTGTAAGGGTCTGGCTGGTTCTGCAGAGAGTTGATAGTGAAAGAGGAGTACAGGCCAGAGTGGATATATTCATTACGGCTTGTGCTTTTCAGTGCTGACAAGCTGTGCTTGTGCTGATCCCTGCCCTCCGAAGGCATCTTACAGTCGCTGTCCTGCAGCAAAAGGCTCTCTCTGCTGATTTCCACAGCATGTGGATCCATTTTTAAAATCTCAGGAAAGGAGACAAACTTGTATACAAATTTTTGTCCAATCACTTTCTTGATGATGTTCTGCAAATACAAAGAAGGTGCTAGAAAGATCAGCGTTTCAGAGGCACCCACTACAGCACACGCAAGGGCGGGGGGGCACTGCTCCCTCATAAAGCTATGCAGGTCATTTTGTGGGGCTTCAAATGCTGATCACCCTTGGCTTATTCCAATACCTCTCTCTGCTCAGCCAGGGAGTCCACTCCTGGCTTCTCATGGTTTCCAACAAAACCACCATCACTTGGTGACAAAGACCTATTGGTGGCCTATTTGACTTCTGCTTCCTCTGAAGCAGTTTGAGAATATTTTCTTTCCAGTAAAAGCAATTCTGCTGCCCTGTGGATTCGAGCCATGCCGCCACTTGCGTTCCACAAAAAATCCAAACTCCTCCTTTCACGCCACCTAAAACTGACACCAACACCTGAGGATGGAATACTCTCACAATGTCTGCAAGGGGCAAAACCACCTCAGCCTCTTGGCTCCAGTTATTCACCCTCTGTTTCTTACCACATAAGGAAAGGATTGAGCTAAACTTACAGTGACTGTCTTTCTGTCAGCGATCATGAACTTGTGTCTGTGAAAAATGCAACACCCCTTGCATGGGCTGGAAAAGTACTTGTGTCCTGCAATATCCTCTGCACCATCTCCAGGCTGGCACTAGGCTCAGGATGCTCACTGGTGCAGGCACAAGGTTTTCATCAGTCTAAACTGACTATGGAAACTGATCACTGAAAAACTCCCAAACCTCCCAAAGGTTTGTAAAACTGTTTATTTTTTTTTCTTGAAGGGTCCCCTTTATGTAAAGAACTGATTCCTTTGGAGACTTTCTATGAGCATCCTGTTTCTAGTCCTAGTGCTCCTCCCGCAAACCCAGGTTGGCTGCCTGCTCTAACACAATTCCCAAGGATATGTGAGCTCCTCCACAAAGGCACTTCATGGCACAGGCCTGGCTTAGGGACTGGAGCATTTACCACCCTAAGCCAAGCGCTGCAGAACAAATGAAGAAATATGTCCTGAGATTTCCATGCTAATTTCTCTTTCTTGAAACCCCTGGTGGAGAGTTTGTTAAGTCGCCTCTGAAAAACCCTTTCCAAGAGGCTTCCCTTTAGTCCAGCACATCTGCTGCACCTCCAGCTGGTATTCTGCACACATCTGCTCTGCTGTACATATGGGAATGTAAATATTTACAAATTCCCTAAAAATCTAATTGGTTTTTCATTCTACCACAGCTTCTGACACCAATAGTGGAAACATTTGTTAAGCTGACTGAAAATGAAACAGAAAATTAAGGAAAAGGAAAAGAGACATCATCTTTCTCTATATATAGACAACAAGGAGTGCTGGGTGCTTGTACTGCCTGCACTACACCTTGTTCAGCCACAAAAGCAAGGATCATTTTGTGAAAGAAGAATCTGCACTTGAGTATCAGAACCTTTTCTGTCTTTCAGCTGAGCTACTTCACTCTGTAATTCATCTGTCTGAATGTCCTGGCATTTCATTCACGCACCTTCTTGAATACAAAAGTAACCCTACAAAGAACCCTGGGATGCAGCTTTGCATCACAGGTCAGGAGCTGTGGCACAAATAGAGAATATTGTTGCCCAAGTTGATAACAGGGATCTGTAGCAAAGAGAAGAATTAAATTCCACAGGTTCAGATTAAAGGCACGAACTGCCCTCTTCCATGCTGAACTGTACACACATCTACCCACCTGGCAGATGCTGCAGTGTCTTTTTTTGTCCTACAGAGGTTCAGGACAAACAGTTAGCCCACAGAATCTCAATCTGCATGAGCTTTAATTCCCATGGCTTTGGGCTTGGCTTAGATTATTTTTTTTCATTGCTAATTAGGTTCAACATTGGATGATTGCACTTTTTCTGCACTCTCAATATTGCATTCTCGTTCCAAAGAGCAAAATCTCCAAACTACTCACATATGAAAAAAAAACAAAACATCCCAACTGGATATTTGTTTCTTTATTATATATATATATTTATATTTATACTTTAATTTAAAATAATGCCTCCCCTCTGCTCCTGGCAACTTTGAATTATTGTTAAATCAAGCACTAGCAACTGAAATTCTCCTTGGAAAATGTGACTCCCAGCAGAACAAGATTAAATTTATTTAAGGATTGCACTTTTACACTGATGCAGGCTTGAAACAGGGGAACACTGCTATAAAAAGGAACTGGTGAGTTTATACTTCCTTTGTTATTATTAAATACAGTTATATTTTAAGAACATTGCAGTGCTGCTCCTCCAACTCTGTCAGCCTGCAGCAAAGGCCCACTTAACGATGGCTGGAGATGAAAAGATTCAAGTGCAGATCCCTCAAGCACTTTGCAGGCTTCTCTTAAATGTGTAGCCTGAGGAAATCTCCACTGGCATGCAAGAGAAAATAAGGACACAAATTAATGAAGTGCCTCGGAAAGGCACTGACTTTTCCATATTCTTTTGACAAATAATTGAAGGTAAAAAGCAGCATATTTTTACCATCACCTCAGTGATCTGTCAGAATCATTCTGAGCTACGACAGTTCAAATGACACAAGACAGTGACAGGCACCACAACAAGCAGCTTGAAAGGGCAAAGAATTGTGCCTCCCTGCATCTGCAGGAAGACTAGACCACTTGCTTGGTAGCAGGACAGTAAGTGTATGCGAACATTTAGCCCTATTTTATTGTTGTTGTTTGAATTTTCTATGTAAATTCCCTCATGAACAGGCTTGCAATGAGTGGCTGCTGGCCAGGGCTGCAGGGAGCCAGGGTAGCTGCTGCAGAGAAGAAATGAGCAACCGGGACAAGAGCAGGGGCTCCAGTCCAACAGCTTAAAAAAAAAAAATGTTATCAACAGACAGCACTCTCTGACTCTCAGAGAGAGGGAGGCAGCAGGGAATGCCCCTCTTCTGTTGGCTTCTTAAACACCTTACACTTCCCCTCCTCTGCCCCCAGAGTACAAAACAGTGACTACAGCAAACGTGGCCAGCCCACCCTGTGGAGAAGTGTTTGGAAAGCTGCAGTGCCTGCTGCCGGCTCCAGCACACCAGCCGTGCTAGGGAGCTCGGGCTCATTCACACCCCAGCACTTCAGGAACTCGCTTTGTGAGCCCTTCCAAAAGCAGCCTCACCCCAGAGCTCTGAATCACCAGCTGCAGGGATGGCTCTCCTTTGTCCCTGTCCCCCACAGAGCAGCTGGCTGAGCTGGTTCTCCCTGCAGCTTCAACTGGACTGTACTGGGCAGGGGTTGTGTCAACTATGCATGTGCACCACTGAAATCCATCATGTGTTTGTGTTTTATCAGCTCTGACTCCTGCTCCATGTTTGAGGCATTTAGAGCAAATGTGTAACTATACTACCAGGGTGACTGAAGCATTTTAGTGGCTTGGCCAAACCTGTTAGCTGGCAAATTTGCTGGCTGCAGGAGCCACTTGGGAGACTGATCTGGAACATTGGATTCACTTCCTAGTCAAACCTCAGACTAATGAGGGATCTCAGGAGAAGGAAGACCATTTTCCCCTCTTTCCAGGATGTGACCTATGATCAGGATGCCCGAGATCTCAAAATTCATGGCAGAGCAGAATGAACTTGTCTGTAGGTACTAAACACCCCAGGTCAGATAAGAAGAAAGACCAGAGCTGTAGCTGCTGCTCCTAAGTCCCACCTGGATGTGTTGCAAGTTCCCTGACTCTAAGAGTACTGAGGGGTGCAACACGTGTAGGAACACGGGTTATGGATCCCTCCCAGAACTCTATCCAGGCTGCTTCCAGCTACTGGGACCCCTACCCAGACAGAGGGCTGCTCACATTCCAGTGTCTGAAGGACACATGCGGGCAGGAGGTACCTGTGGCAGGATGGTCTGCTCTGAAAAATGGGAGTGTGTCTGCATCAGCATGGGCAGGCAGGCAGTTTCTGCTAGCACCACAGGTTATGCAGTAATGCTTTGTACACTGTGTGTGTAGAAGCCAGATTTTGTAACATTTTTGATGCAGGCACAGGTGCTACTGCACTGTGCACCTGTACTGACCTTCGGAAGATCAAGGCTCCCATTTAGCTGGATTTCAGTCTTCCTTCACTCTCCTCCAGCTGGAAGATAAAGGCTATTACTCTGGCTAGCACCTATGACCAGGTTCTCTGCTCTTTATACTGCAGGCCACTGGACATCCCTTTCCTCTCACATCAAACATGAACTATTTTATGTGTCTTTTTGAGGCAGGTGTTCTTGGGCTTTCTCCTCTACCCATCACCTCTTACTGAGTATCAAATCCTTCACTGCCATCATGCCATACGGATAGCACCATATAACCATTTATGCCACTTCAGCCAAGCACTTTCTTGACTTCCACAAATCACTCTTGAATGAAGCTCCTTCCAGTTTTCTATAAAGGTACTTTCTAATGCCCCTTAAAGTATTTCCTTGTGACACCTCTGACCTGCACCACTACATAATGCGTAGCTGGTACTCCAGCACAATCACACTGCTATTGTTTCATTGTAGGATTCTATTTCCCCTGAGATGTCTTATGAGAAGACCTTCCCAAATGTAAAATAATATTTTTCATTATCCTGAAGTATATCTTCATTTATATCCTGAAGTTCAGAAAGCACCCAAGCAAGGGACCCTCACCCAAAACAATTCTTCCCTGCTTCCACCCACACTTGGACATTAAAAATACAAACTAGTAACCAGGTTACAGGGTTTGACCTGTTATGAGACGGGAGTGAATGCATTGGCACCTCTGAATCCTGAGAGCACCTGAGAGGCCCTGTCCCTGCACTGCAGTAAGCACAAAGCAGCCCATATTATTTTAATAAATCATACTGCCAAGCCATCTAAACAAGTGGGCAGCCATTAACTGAAACTAGAACTGAAACAGACTGAATAGCACTCACTGAGTAAAGCCTCGGGCCACGTACTGTTCAGAGAAGATGCAAAAATGTTGAATAGCTGCTCATCACAACAGTATGTGACTGTGTAATTAAAGATGCAGCATAACTCAAGCAAACATTAGGGTTATCCAGGGAACTGTGATTCTTTTATTTCCTAACTTCTGAGGACTTGACTTCCACATTCCACAACTTCTACATCCTATTAATGTCAGTGCCAGCATGTAATTTCCTGGATTCACCCTCTTTCCCTCAGAAAAAAAAAAACCTCATGGGAAAAATCACTAGCTTCTCTTTTGTGGTGTCATCATGAAATATTCATAGGGACTTTCAGTAGTCTTGAAACCCCTGGTGACTTCCAAAAGATATGTGCCATTACAGCTACCATAAAAACAAAATTACTGGGTAACCTGAGGGAAAAAAATAAACTTATTAACCCTACTTTTATAGGTATTTTACTTCAAGCTGAAGTGCTCTGTGTGGGAATAGTGCTGAAGCATTTTCCTGCCTGAAAGCATTACAAGAGATTTCTGACTGGCAAAAGTGTGTGACATGATGGACACAAGCTGTGGGTAGAGTGCAGGATGCCTTTCCTCAGTGCTATCTGTCATCTGCGCTGCTGCTCTGTTGAGGCAGTAGGAGAAATGCATTAAATAAAATAAGAGGGTGGGGGGAAGAATGTGGGGAACAAATGAAACAGGAAATGCAGTCTTCAGATTATCTACAAACATTTAGCAACTACAATCATGGCAGCAAATTACAATCAAGACATGCAATACTCTACATTTCCTGGGGTGCTTTTTATGTGAATTTAACATAAATCTAGCCGTCAGCCTCAACAGCATGTCATGCTTGCTTTCAAAGCCAGGCTAAGGAACTTGTCCTAATTGTGTTATTTTTCTCCAGCACTGGAATTAATTTACTTTTAAGTTCAGATGAATCAGATGATGAATTTTAACAAGGCAGTGCTCCCCCCCAAGCAAAAGGCAGAGCTCATAAACCCCCACTTATCCACCCATCAGGTTTTATTTCTCCATGGTGAATAATTTCAGAGATAGACCATGAAACAATAGTTCAGTGTCAACTGTATGCAGTAGGAGCAGAGGGCAGTCCAAGAAAGGAGGGTCCAGGCCATGTGCTACCATAATTTCTAAAAAATCACTGACCCTTGTCTCAAACTCACATGCTGCCTGATCACTTAGGTTATAGGAAGAGAAATTCCCGTCAATAATTCCACAGTGCAAGTGAAGTCTTGTCCAGAGTTCTGCCTCGCCTTTCCTGCTGCCACTCCCCCATCTGCAGCTCTGTTTGTCACATTTGTTCAGTGTGCATCCCATTTGCCCCAGGACCCCCAGCTGCCAACACATCCATCATTGCACACAAGCAGGGAGGGGACAAGGATCTGAGAAGGCTCCTTGAAGCTACCTCAGAGTCTAGACTGCTTTTGGGTTTATCTCACAAACTGATGAATGGTCTAAAGGAGAAGAGCATTAAAGTCTGAAAGAGGCTCTTTCACCTCCCCAGCCCTTCCCCTTTTGTTCTGCAGGGGGGAAGGAAGAATGTCAAGGAACCTTTCCTCCCTTTCTTGACTTCTTCCCTCCTGTGCTGTGCAGTATAGACTGAACTGGAGGCAGAGGAAGCGTTCAGGACTGAACCCACTGCTGAGCACACCCTGCCACTCCACAAGGATTCACTATGTGCTGTCTTACACCATTCTCTCTCACACTTCAAAACCTGCAGCCAGTTGCTCTGTCCCTCTCCCAATAATCCACCTTTCTCCACTGTCTGGGAAGCTACATGTCACAAAACACTATACCCACAGAGTGAGAAGCTCCCACTGTTTCATTCTAAAGGAGTTACTCTTTCAATTTAAATAGGAATAGCCATAGGTCTGGATTGGGGTTCAAACCCGGATTGCAGTACATGGGGAAGAAAGAACTTATCCTTCTTTCCATCTAGGAGCTATGACCTCCACTGGACCGCAGAAGAACACCTGAAAAAATGGCCAAAAACTTTGTGCCATACTTAGATAAAACTGTCAGACAAAAGACCATCTCTACAAACAGCAAGCAGTTGCCTCAGCCAGAACCCTGATGAAGAAACTGTACAGCCACTCTGGCAGATGCTGCTTGAGCAGAGACAAAACAGATGACAAAGGTGTGTGCAGAACAGGAGTTAAAAAAAAAAAAGGTTAAGGGATAAAAGAAGCAAAAGAGTCTCAGGTAAGAAGCCATTATATTCCATTACTTCAAAGAAATCAGAGAGATCTCAAAGCATAAGTGCTACAAATGTCTTGTTCCTTGTTTTTAAGCAATGTCTGTTCAGTCACTAACAGCATATTTGGGCTCTGCCTGGCTATGCTTTTCATGCACCAGCAGGCACTCTGTCTCCATTGATCCCAGTCAAGCTTATAACCAGAGAGGCTGGAGTCATATAATGAAGCAAGCTTCCCCATGCTGAGCAGAAGCCTTTTTAGCACTTAGAGAAGGGGATGCATCACACCAACTGCTTGGAACAGCCGCTGTACTGTCCTCACCAAATCCTTTCATGCCTTCTCAGTCAGGCCACCTTTGAAACATATTAAGTGGGAAAATCTGACTTCTAGTGGACAAAACACTAACATCTCTAAATCTAAAACAAAATTTTTCAGGAGAAGGAGCCCCTGTGGGTCATGTGGGAAAGTCTGGTCAACCAATTGTTCATTGTTAATTTGCAGTCAACGTGTTTTTGATTGCTGTGTTAGATTGACTGCATAGCACTGTGCCCTGCAAGAATTAGTGCACTACAAATCATACATGACAACAGCACTCTAAGGTCAGTCCAGAAACAGGATCTATTTTCCTCTGCCTTGTGCAGGCAGCAAACATGCCCTAATTGTGCTGAACACTAGCATTACTCACTGTATAATCTCATCTCACCCCTTTTTCTGAAAATCAAGATGAAAACAGGCCACTAAGCACAGCTATGAAGTTCTCCTTTATAATATACAAAATCTATAACAGTCTTTTTTATTAATATTTAATCTTCAAAAATATAGAGAATAGTAAAACCTAAAAACTTGGAATGTATATATCTTACTGAAAAATATCCATTTAAGGAGAACTAATCCTGAGAAGATTTAATATCAATTAGTAAAAACAATATAATATTCATCAAAAAAAGGGTGCGGAAACAGTTTGGCAATTCCTTTAATTTACTGGAGTCTAAAATTGAGAAATGTGAATATGCAAGATTTGTGTTCTACAATATTTGTATATTTGTATTCTCCAATCTTTTCCTTCTAGTATCCTGACTAGTTAGACGAACTTCTAAACGCTTCCACGGAGAGGAGAAATATTAACTGGTAGCATTTCTATTTTCTTAGTCTGCATGAGAATAACAAAATTTACCTTGTCATAATAGTATCTGAGCGCCCGGCTCAGCTTGTCATAGTTCATATTAGTTTTGTTTTTTCTGAGTCCCCACAGCTTAGCCACTTCTTCTGCCTTGAGTAGCTTGAATTCGCCATCATTAGACGTCCAGCAAATGAGGTGCTCGTGTTTCTGGTCTAGCAGCAACTGCAAAAGGAACTGCCACAGTGTGATTGCACTCTCCATACCTAGAAGGGACAAAGGAGAGCAACAGTGTGAAAAACATTTGGGAGCAGCTGTTCCACCCAACGCTCATTTCAGTAATAAGCTCTATGCAGCAGTCATCCTACATAATTGAGAAAAGGAAGATACCACATCATTCACAACCAAACATCCACAAGACCTACAGGTCTTCCACTGCTTTTCCAGTATTTTCCCCACTGCTGTTCTCTGAAGTGTCACATAAAATAGAGGAAGTATTTAGAAAGGCACTGCTCACAAAGTTCACATTATACAAGGTCACCGCCAGTTGGCATCTTCCATTCATTGTAAGCAATCACTCTTCAAAGGAACACATAAGGCAGGGAGAAAAGGACTTAATATGACTAGCCACTGAAATGATATTTAAAACCTGCTGTTTAAGTCAGGAGGAGTTTACTGGACTTGTTCAGATACGTCACTGTGAAAAAGGGGAGGACGAGGGAAGACCAAAGCAATTGCCTTTGATTACAGGACCAGAGGCTACATCCCTTCCCCTTCCCACCACCAACCTTTGCCTATTTTGGTTTTTTCCAGGGCCTCAAATTACTCTTGTTGCTTCTGTTTGCCAATTCAAATAGCTCAAAAGACATTCTTTATTTTTTAGAAAAACTGGAAGTTCAGTACACTTAAGCACAGTAAAGTAAGTGATGTTTACCCAGAACCTCTCTTTAACAGGGATCTTTTCTTTCATTATCATTGGTACTGCTGAGAATTAGGAATATTTTAAACAGTGCCTGAGTCTCACATCTGAGGTTGGTTGAATATTTTTTCTCTGCTAAAGGTTTTTTGAGTATCCTTTTCCTCTGCTAACTGCCTGTGCTACTGAGCCCTCCCTAGAACAAACCTTTTGTTCAGGCACTGCAATAAAAGGATAAACTGAAGGCTGGCTATATTCCAACTCAGCACAGGTGCATACACAATTTAAAAACTGGGAGCATTATCGCTGCTAACAAATTATCATTTTAATGAAGATGCAGCTAAGCTGACCTTTTAAACCACAGAAATATTAAATGAGATTTTCACCCGCTTCCAAAACATTCCCAGCCTTAGCATGTTAACACTGGATCAAGTAATTTTTTTTGGCCTCTTCTGATTCTTAACTTGGATATGTTATGTCACAGAGATTTATTGCTGGTATTGATTGATTGACCATGGTGCTAATGGGGCCAATTATTACCTGACTTACCTCTGTGCATGAAACAATGGGTATTTTTGTCTTTATCTAGACAAGCTCATGATTTTTAGCGCCCTCGTTCATTTTGTTTCCCAAAACATTGCTGTTTGTGCCCTAGCAGGTGACACGGTCAGGATGCCAGGCTTGCTGCCTGCCGCTTCCCTGGATGTGCGTACCACAAGAGGGCACAAGACTTCCAGCTATCCCCGGCAGGGAACGGAGAGCGGGACGCTGCGGGAACAGCTTCAGGTCTGCCCCAGCAGGAAGGAAATCACCGTGCATAAGGTTCACGAGTATAAAGAAAAACAAATTGCGTGAGCTATTTACCAGTGTAAAGCAAGTTAATGATACTAGAGAACGTCGTCAATAGTTTTGTGGAAAAACAGGATTTGGAGCTATGTTTTGGTCCAAATAATTTTTAAGTAAGCTGGCCAAACAAGGGTTGGCAGAATCAGTGATGATTTTACTATCTCTTCAAAATCCTCATTTCTCTAATTAACTGAGAGTCCCGTCTAAATGACAGAAAATGACAAAACCACTGATGCCCAGCTGAGTGACACCATCACTACGCAGCCCTTTCAAAGGTCATTTGAGGCTCCTAGGAATGTTAGGGATCCTGGAAACAGAACAGCCTGCTGATATGGAAGCTCTGGCCCTTTCAAACGTTTGCATTTGCTTCATTGTAATTTTATACAAATCCTTTTCCACATAAAAAAGGCAAGAAAAAAAACATGGCTAAGGTTAAATATACTTGATAGTTACTCGCTTTAGAGCCTTTAAAAGTTCCTTTAAACTACACCTTCTTTGCAGACATTAGCATCTTTAACAGATTATTTATCTATAACTTCCTAGATAATAAAATGTCCCTATTAATCTGGTATCATAAATATACAGATACACATCATATATTTATATACTTTCTAATACTTTAAGTTTGCAATTTACTTTGCTAAGTTGTATTTATATAATCATATTCCTCTTAAATAATTCTATTTTTTGTATATCACATATTTTGCAGCCATACCCTGCAAAATTTCAACTTGCATCAACTCTTCCTAACAAGAAATCACAAACAGAACTTTTGCTGGTCTGGAAAATTTTAAGTACCATATAAGTATCTTTCTTCAAATTGTAGTAAAATGTGTCCCATGCTACAAAGACCTGTCAGCAGAACTTCAGCTGAGGAAAGTAAAGAAGGTTGAGAATTATAGAAGAACCAGTACAAACTTCACCATCACACCATCACCCAAAACACTGTAATACCTCAGAGACACAATTCTCTCACCCAGATCTTAAACTACAAGTTCAGCACTCATGGCTCTGAAGAGAGGTTAGGTGGAACTGAACACCCAGCGAAGAACATTTTGCTGCAGCCTGCTCCATGCCCATCCACCTCTGCCCATGAAAACTCTCAAGGTAATCTGCAGCTAACTTTGTATTACACTTTCCAGTATGAACCTGTTTTCTGATGCTTATCATCTGTAAAATGTAAACACTTTTGGATTCCATTTTATCTACTGAGTGTGGCACTCAAGGTGACTCAGCCATAGGCATAATGTAAAGTGCATGAACAGCACAAGCCTGGGCGAGAGAATCCTACAGGAACACTCACTGCACAAACCACACGTCCCGGTGAGCAAGGAGGGGTGACTCCCATCGGGTTATCTCGTAAAAGGTTACCACCACCTTTTTGAAAGTGGCTGAGTTATTCCAGCTGAGATCCATGGATAATGTCTGGGGGTCACTCCAGGTGCTGGACCCAGGGCAGATGGCTGTGGTGGGATTAGATTGAGGCAGCTCCTCACAACCCTATCTTGCCTGACCACAAACTCTCCCAAGCCTGTGGCTCTGAAGAGGCTTTATGAAGGACCTGTGTACCTCAGACTTCAGCATCAATGTGCTCAGTTGGTACATGCATAAATCTTCTACTGGTATGACCCAAGTCTGCCCCTCCAGAAATGAGATTAAAACAGCTCAATGCTGCATTGTGCTTCATCCTTCCATCTGCCACTGAGTTCCTGTATAAAGCTTCCCATACTGCTCGTACAGCAACTGTATGTATGATTCCTACATGAAGCAAATCATGCTAATTGCATTTTCAGCCGATCATTAATTGTATGGTCCTACTCTTCTAACCACCAAACCTGAGGTGTGCACATCTGAGTCACACTGAGCATTCACAGCTGTAACTACCTATAACAGAAGCCTTGGTCTAAGTATATATGGTGAAGTAATATCTCAGATTTCTTGAATTTGGGAAACTGGTGTTAATCTCATTTCCATTCTGTAAAATGTGATTTGCAGGAGAATAGTTGTAGGAGGATCCTCTGCCTGGACTCCTCTCTGAGGAGTTTGGAAAGCAAAGGGGTCCCCTCTGCACCCCATGACTCGGAGGGAAGGCTTCTCTAATAAACTTTGTCTGAAGCTCCCATTCTGCCCATGGCGAATTCCCATTCTGCCCACAACAACAGAAAAATCTAAGATTCTGCAGTGACAGGATTTTTTAACTGAAACGAAATATTTAATTTCCAAACAGGCCAACAGAAGTATTAACCTGCCTTTCCTAATGGGAACTGTTTTGAATTCCACAAGGCACTAACCGTCCCCTTGGGAAGACAGAATGGCCACACTTGTGCCCCATTTGAGTGGTCAAGCAAGAGAATCACAACAGATGTATTGGATTTATTAGAAGACATGTAATTCAACCAAAACCCTGGTACCTGTATTAAAAGTCATAATAAATTATGGCTGTGAGGAGCTGGAGATCTTCAGAAAACATTATATTTCATTTATGTATTTTCTAATTCTTTTGAATTTTTACTGACTCAAAGGGAATTCAGTGTCTTGCCTTACATTGACAGAAAGGGTTGTTAGGAGGTGGTCACTTCCTACAGTGACCACATTTCATTCAACTCTTTATTAATATTAAACAGTAATAATAAATATTCCTCTTACTTCTGTGCTTAGTACAAGACTTGAATACAGAGCAATAAATAATACATGGAACCACATACTGAATTACCTGGATTAGCAGAAAAATTGTTTTTAAAACCCCTTATTTAGATAGGCACATGTATCAATGGTACAGAAAGAGAAACACAACCTATGTTAGAAACATATATCCTGCATCATGGAAAGCCTAATCAAAATTCATACAGACAAAAGAGTTGAGTTTTTAATCCATTAACTCTGACATATGTAATTTTGCCATATTACCCTTTTTTAAATATTTATACAAAGATGCTTTCTAAGCCATGGAATAAAATTTGCCAGTTTGACCTGACCTAGATAGCCTAGTAATTTTATTTGTGATCACTTCCACTACTGCTGATGCAAATAATCACAGGCATAGTTAGAAGAAATTATGCTTGGAAATGCTGTATAAGACAGCAAAATGGTATTTCAGTACTGAGTTTTCTGAAAATCCATTTCTCTGGCAGCTGTGACAGGGAACCACAGTGACAGCATCTGCATTAGCAATTTACATTCCTTGCAATGTGCTTTCCCCCATACAAACCCTAGCAACTGCATGATCAGTATGATACAACATGCCCTCCACACACCAAATTTTAAGTTTAGGTCTGATGCCAGAAGGCAGCAAATCAGAGTATCTGCTGATAATTCTGCTCCTACTTCAACCAAACTAACTGAGGGACTAACAGGAATGACTAAACTTGGAGCAGCAGCAGAGTCAACACCATAAGCTCTCCCTGAAGAGGATAATGGAAATGGACAGAGACATCCATAGAGCAAAGTGTCCCATCTGAGAGATGTAAAGATCCACCCAAATTCCTCACTTAGGCAAGGGGCCTGCATGCCAAATACTCTCTCTCTCTTTAGCATATGAAGACTGGCTCCAACCAGCATGAAAAAACCACTATGAAAACATTATGCAAGTTGCACTAGAAATAGGTAAGATGTGATCATATATATGCAGATGAGCTGCATAAGCTTTTTCATTTTTTAACAAGACAATACATATGAAACTCCATGTGATAAAATGTCAGTCAGTAAGGTGACATTAAGATCCAAAAATACAGTTATTAACCTGCTGGGCAAAATAAAACAAATAAGCAAGGCATCTTAAGTCGAAGCAGTAGAAAACCAGCAGGCTCAGAGACATATCTAGCTAACCCAAATCTCAGTATTGAAAGATTTATGACATGAACTGTGAGATAAGCAGGATAGTCCTTGAAGCATTAAGTTTTGTAGGACTCTTGCATAGGAAAAGCCACATATAAAAGGCAAAATGCTGGAAAGCAGCTCTGTAGCAATTCAGGATTTCTGCAGAGGTCCTTAGCTTTCACACAACTATGTTACAGCTGCAACATAGCTCTGCTTTCCCAAGTAGTCCAGGTTTCCTACTTGGATTTTTTTTCTCCATGTTAGCTCCCCTACAGTCTTTCTAAAATAGAGAGAAACTGCTGATCCTGGACAATCAACATTTATTGAACAAGTTTTGAAGGCTAAAACTAGGAATCCCTCCAGGCGTTAGGATCAAAAGCAGTCCCTTGTGCTTTAGAGGGTCTGCAGAGGAACAACATCTGGGAGCCTGAGCTATAAACCAGGTCGGGGGACGGGGCAGAGGAGGGACAGCTGAGTGGGCCAGACTGGCTGGGGTGCCCAGAGGCTGAAAAAAACCAGCTGGTGACCAATTAAATCAGGAAGACATGAAGGGTGTTAGCCAGCGTTATGCCATGTAGGTAGTCACACAAAGATGGTGATCAGACATGTACATGAAAAGGATTAAGAGGCTGAGTCAGGGCAGGGAAATTAATTTCCCTCAGCATATGAAGAAACTGCTGATTCCTTCTGTAGCCAAGGCAGCTGCAAAAGATCCAGCTCCTTTTTGTATGCCCCATCACAGCAGGCACACACCTCCACTTACATTTCCCTTACAGGCACGTGGGTGCTTTTGCAAGCACACAGCATTTCTCAGTAACAGACGCCTTTTATACCATTTCAGCTACTCTGGAAAACGTGTGTACATTTTTTGTACGTCCATTTTCTGCTTTTGTATCCTAATTCTGCCCAGCACGTTTCTCCGAGCAGCATGACGTGGGGCATTGTTAGTTTCTCATTCACGTTAGCATTTGGCTTCCTTTATTTCTGCAGGTTGCAGCCAGGAAACTGGAAAATGGGCCACAGGAAACCTGGCCTCCTACATCTGTCCCAGTTTGTAATAGCAGCTCTGGTTTTATTTTTCTAAGTGTCTCAGGTTCATTTTAACCCTTGAGATGACTGCTGCAATACCATGTGCAAGAATGTGACTGTTTTGCCATTATTTTTTAACCACCATTTCTCAATAATAGAAATGGAGATTTTTTTTACTTAACTAAATTAATTTTAAAGTCCATTAATACTTAGAAAATAAACAGTTACAAATTGATTAAAAAAAAACCTCTTGCTGGAAATTGGCAAAACAATTCCATACATAAATTCCATGCTATATAAAATATCAAAGAGTATATACAGACAAAAATACAGAACAAGGCAGTTGTTCCGTACCAGAACAACTATCCTAAACACAGTTCTAAAGTGAATGTCAATATGAAAAGTTTAAGAGCTTATAAATCCTCTAGGACATTTTTTCTATTTTTCATTTTAGTTTTTATAAAAAATTTGAAGTACATCTGTTTTTCATCTAATTACAGAAGCAAGAGTGTCGGTCAACAAAAGGAACTTTCCTAAAATAATTTAAAAATTAGTCAGCCACAACATTTTTCACTGAAAATTCATCTGTACAACTATGACTATATCATGAGAGGTTAAAGACAATTGCCAAACCTGCCCAAATGTTTGCTCAGAACTATTTGAAAGAAAAAGCTGAGTCAGTCCTAACACTTTATTTCTCAACAGAGATGCTTCACGGGTGATAAATAGGATGTGGTTGGTGAGGAGTTAGTGATTCTGCCAGAAAAGAGAAAAAACAAATATCCATTTGTTTACTCAGAAAGCTTTCATATATTCATCAAAGGAGATCTTACTGCTAATTTAATTTGGCTTGAAAAAATAAGCTCTGAACTAAGTGTGTAAATATACCTGGTTTCATTTGATGCAGAACTTTCTCTATTAAAGGTAATAAATCAAACTAGTGGTGCAATCCATACCCAGGACATTTTAGGGAACCAACTGTGTGTATGATACAGAATGCTGGTAATTTTTCCACATCCAGCAACCAGGACATTTCCTGTCAGAGCATCCTCCAAGTCCTTCCATTGTGTTGAAACTGCAAAACCTTTCTAAATCAGGACTTCCTCCTATTATATTTTAGAGGCGTCTTTCTGGGAAATGCAGATTCAAGCGAAAAAAAAAAAAAAAAAAAAGGAATTCCTGCAGCACCACCCAGTGGAAACATTAGAGAAAGCCACAGGGGTGCCCCAGCGCACAAGTTCCAATTTACTGCAAAACTACAGTAATATTGCCACACAAACACAGACTGGTTTAAGGATGTGCCAAAAAAACACAGAGGGTTTTGCTGGCCGATTTACTTAACAGAGTCATAGAAGGTATGACTACTCTGCTACTCCAGCATAACAGTAGTCTTTTAACTTTAAATTCTAATTAAAAAGATTATTTACAGTAAAAATTTACAAGGTCTCCTTCTCAAGCAAGAATACCCACTGTTATGGCCCAGCACGTTTAAAAAAAATAAACGGACTCCTGTGGTTAAAAGCAACACAAAAGAGACAGCAGCAAAATCTCACAAAATATTAAGGGATAACATCAAGTTCCACCACAGAGAAGGAAGCACTCACACATATGTCCAGTAATGCTTCAAGTAGTACATTTGGTAATAAAGTGTTTGCAGTTTTTAATTTTTTTAGCTAAGTCAAAGAAAAGCGGAGGCAGATGTCCAAAGGAAGAAAGTTCTGCAACCTCCAAACTAATAAAACAAAGGACTGGTTGCCTGCCAAGCAGAGGTGTGATGGCACCGCCTCTACAACACGAGTGTTTTCACATTTTCTGTAAGGATACAGTTCAAGAAACAGTCTTAATCCCACTGGAGTAAAAGCCCTTAGCAGGAGGAAACATGGCTAGTTGCTTCCCTGGGAAGGCTTAAAAAATAACCTGCTCAATTATTTCGAAAGCTAGCCATAAACAAAACTACATAAATCTGTAATGGCTCCAACCCTTCACCTTGGGACAGGCATAAAATGAGTGCAGACTCCTCACACTGCTTTCTGTCTGCTCATGTGGTGCACATCTGTGGCATGCTGGCAGCATGCTACACTGCAATCTGAGGGACTCCTGCCTTCAAAACCAGTCCTATATGTTTATTTTCCCCATATGACTTCCTCTTATATTTTTGTCGGCATCAGTAGGACACAGATCATGATTACTTGACTGTCCTATATAAAATTTCTGATGTTTCCAGAGCTGAAGAAGGTTCCAACCTCCAGGAACAGCAGCTATTCTGAAAGTTTAGTTAATATATCAAGAGATGATTACTCCCAAATGTAAATGCTTTATCTGTACTCCCTTCTTTAAAAGAAGTATTAAAATTTTCAATTTTGCAACAACAGACCAAATGCTTTGTAACGTATTCAGTGGCTCTAATATGTCAAATTGTGTACTATTACTATCTGCTGTCTCAAATGCTGCTTTAATACATTTCATATTCAGATGTTTAAACTAATCTTCCCCTTGCCACTGATTTTTCCTAGACTAAAACTCAGATAAAAAAGCAGGTCTTTTTCATGCTGTGAGCAGAGAGGAAACTGCCCAAAAGGACAGGAAACAGTCCTTGGAGTTCTGTTAAGGAAAACCAAGGTGACTGGCAATTTTCATGAAACCTGAAGCACCGCAAGATCATTGCAGCATAGACTGGTAGTCAGACTCACCTTACCATGCAAACTGGATTTTCAGAATTTGCTGGATTAGCAATATGAACCATTGAACCATTTATGGAATTAAATAACATTCAGGCTCACCTGCATGTTGTCATGCTGAAAGGGGAACCAGTTATAGCATTATACCAAAAATGGTGTAAAACAATTCAGCAGATGGTAACCTACAAATATGGAATCATTTTACTTGGACAGTTTCTACCCAAAACATTAGCTCTATTGCAGTAGGTTCTGAGCACAAGCCAGAGTGTAAGTTCCTTAGCCATAAAAAATGAGCAACGAGTCACAGCACTAGTCAAGGTCTGTATTTTTATTATCTCGTAGTAAAAACATAAATTAAGAACTATTCTTACACATAAAAATCTCAAAGATCTGCTATTCTTCTCAGTGCTAATCAAAGTTCTGTGTGTTTATCATGCACTAAGCTAAACCAAAACCCAACTAAAATATTTTAATTTTCTGACATTATTCACTTGCCTACTACACCATGAAGGACCTACAGGTCACACCTACACACTTCACCTAGCTTCATTCATTAAACACTGGAATAACCCACAGAATGCATCGTGGAATACACGAGATCTCAGCCAGGAGAAGATCTGTTTGTCACTGCCCTGTACTGTGTCCTGTGTGCTTAAACTAGTTCCCACAGCTGCTGCAAACTGTGAAGGAGAGACAAATGAGACACTATTTCAATTATTACAGCAAACTTTGCTGTATGCAGAGTGCTCAGTTTGCACATGTTTAGAAGTGACATCAATGCACCAACTGGTTTATCAAAGTCTCTGATGCTCAGGATATGTAACAGCCACTGTTTTGACTTCTATCCTGTCCTATTGAATCTTGTATCCTACTGAATTTTGTATAAAATTACACATTTAAATAAAATGCACAGACTCTATTTCCTCTTCTCCACTTGGATGAGACTGCACAGTCAGCATTATTGTGCCCTGCTCCCAGGGAATCAAACTGCTCTGTTGTGTAAGGGTTTTTATCACTGAAGTGTCAGTACTGAAGGAGGGTTGCAGTCATACTTGCTATGCCAGCCCTATTCCACACTCACAGTTTGCTGAACTGACCACACACGCCACTTGCTCTGAGTCTGCTCTGAGTCACCAGACTTCACAGAGATCTATATCCAGAATCTAAACCCACATTCCCATCTCAGCTATGTTAGCGTAGCGTGGAAGAAATTCTCTGAAGGTAGTCAACTTTCTCCAGATTTACTAACTGAGCTGCAAAAGGAATTTGTTCTTATTTTCTAAATGCTTTTTAGAGATTGTTTCTTCACATGAATTACTGTTAATTGCTGGGAAGAGATAATGGTGTTACTTCAGTCTATAAATTTTTTTTGTTTTGCTGTATTGTGATTTGATACAGCAAAGGCCACTCAACACTACCACAACATAAACATTTAAAAACAATAACACACATTAGCATCCTTCTCAAAAAGCCTAAACTGAAACACATCTGATCAATTTTCATTTAAAAAAACAACAACAAAAGAAGAAATATACAGAGACGTAGTAAAGAGGTGCTGTCACCACATTAGAGGCAAATGGATGTGGAAGAGAAATCTGTTTTCCAGATGAACTATCAGCTGTGTTTCAAAATAAGGATGGGAAACTTACAGGAGGACATTTGATTAAAAACATTTAGATCCTTTGGATGAAGGATAAAATCCAAGTCTACGCTTTGGTGTACAACTACAAAAGCATCTTTTACACAAACATTTTTGCTCATTCATTAATGTTTTCAGAAAAAGACCCATTGTATAAAATAGTATTAATGGGACTTTGGACTTAATTATTAGGTTAGAGCCTAGAAAGCTTTTACCAATTTTGCACGATTGGTAATATTCATAAAAAAATATGTATTATTCATTACATACGTTAATCACAATGAAAAATAAAAGACAATGAGTTTTCCCCTCATAGTACTTCAAATTATCTTCAGGTTAGGATCCACAAAATAAGAAAATTGTACACTTTAAAGTTCAAAAGACTAGGACAGTATTGCTTGCACAAGACCCAAAACACATTAACATGTAGTAAACATGGCATTTGCAAATATCATCCAAGTTACATTCCGAATCCCAAATACTGGGTAGCAAATTGGAAAGCAGAGACACAGACATGACTGAAATGACTCTCTGAAGCAGGTCTGGGGGAAGCCATGGAATGGGCAGTGTCACTCATACAGTACATCCTGACACTGCAAAATTTAGAGCTGTGCAAGACTAGGAGGACCTTCACAGAGCAGCAAGAGCCACTGCAGTGCCTTAGTTACATTTAACATGCAGCTAGTCTCAGTGCATTAATAGAAGTGCTGGCACACTCAAAAGTAAATACATGCCTAAGTGCTTTAAAAGATCAAAACAAAGTAAGTTTGTGGCTTCCTACAGAGATTCTTGTCCTGAAGATCCTGAGCTATATCTAACTGCTCAGATGTGGACAGATCACATGCTATAGTCTTCAAAAACCTTTCTTTACATAGTTGATTGATATTTATCTTAAAAGTCCATAGGTGTCATGTCTATAACTGCCATCATACACTTGACCAGTTTTCAACACTTGGCCCATGCATGCAGGGGTCAGTGGACCTTCCTCCAAGCACTGCAGCACCACTCCTGTGGGCACAACTGCTCAAAAACAATTATGGATCCACAGACACAAGAAGGACAAACCCCACTGCTGCAGACAATCAATCACAGCAATGCTCCTTGAGCAAGCAGCTGAAAATCAGACATGGTCTTGAGAACTCCATAACAGTAAAAAAAATCCCCTATCATTTTCAGCTGAGTTGTACCTGCCTAGGGCATGGCAAAATTGGCCTCCGGTATCCTTAGCTGCCATATAACTTTAAAATATTACTAAAATATTTAGTTGTCTGGTATAATATGAGATACTATCCACGAATTGTACCTATCAGATCAACAGCTCCAGGGTACATTTTGGTAGTGCAAAAAAACTACCACAATATTCATAAAATAATAAAAATGCAGAACTGACTACACAGCTACTAACTGGCATTGAATTAGCTGCCATGTAGTGTCTTTGTGCTGGTTTTGTATCCATGCTCGTTGGCAGGTGTTTTCTTTAGCTCTTGCTTTTGGAAAAGCTGAAAGTCTCCTTCAAAGAGCTTTTAAATTAAAATCCACTCTTAACAACAAACCCATAAGAACCTGAAATGTGATATAACTGCTGGCACATAAAATCACAATGTGTTTAAGAAAGTTTTAAGGACAAAGGTGAATTTCTTTTTCTGAAGTGCATAGCTGAGAAGCACTTTGTGCTTCATCTGCTTTGTTTCCATCCATGCAGCCTCGTATTTTGTGGTGCAGTGAGATGGACTTCCTGTGCCTACACCTTAACATTCTCCTCAAAATCATGACTAAATCATTAATCATTCATTATTCAACAAAATACTTCAACATGAGAATGAACATATTCAGTCTTTCAAGAGCTCTCAACAGCCTCCAGAATACTCATTGATTCATTTAACAAGCCACAGATGAAGTAAACATCTGTCTAATGATTCAAGACGATGAGATTCCCTATTGTGGGAAACACCGAGGAGAACGCCAGGGTGAATCAATCCAAGGATACAAGGCGACTTCCACAGGCCCGTCAGTGACAGCCTGTGGCATGAGCCATTGGGTGTGGTTACCAAGCACAGACAGCAGCTCCAAACCAAGTGCTCTTTGAAACTGGCCCAGGATAACTGTCCTATAATCAGTGCCACAGCTCCAAAATGGATGCCAGCAGCAGCATCCAGGCGTGCCGTGCACTGCAGCCACCTCCACCAGAGGAAAGCCATGGAGTGATCAATCACCTCACTGCACAAAGGAGACCAACCTGACATATCTTTTATGGGAAGTACGAGCTCATTTATCAGTTCTTTATTATCTTAGATTATTTAGCATTATGGCAGAGAACCACTCAGAGAGATAATGGTAACTACATGAACTTACAAATTTTAAATGATATCACCAACACACTAGTTGAAATCCTTTTTAATAAACACACGCATCACAAGTAACTATGTGTTGGTGCTCCCACCCTTATCCCACACTCCCTATCTTTAGTAGCCAAATGCCTGTTTATTTTGATACCTATTTCTCTCCTCTCAAGCAACATGTGATGTGATTGCATTGATTGTGAGGCCAAGATTCGTATTTTCCGTACAGCTCATGGACCTCCATGTCTGTGTTGCACATAGCTACCTTCCTACATGTAAACATATGAGCCTAAGAGCAAGCAACAAGCTCTGGGCACCTTGGTGAACCTGAAAATTTACTTTCATTCTCTGCTGTCTTTCAGAACCAGTTTTTGACCAATATTTGTGTTCACTCGACCAATAATAGCTGCCCCTAAGAATAACTCTGTCATGAATACCTCCATCCCAAGAAGGGCACTAAAGAAGAAGGCAAAGTTTACATAACTGGGTTTTATGCACAGCAAAGGGGAAATACTTCAGTCTTTGGAGTGATATACTTGATTTCTTCCCATGGCTTAAGTTTAATGAAATAACATGAAGTAGCAGGAGCAAAGAACCACTGTGAATCAGTAAGCACTGAGGACTGCTAATGAATAAAACAAAATACACTTTTGTTTCTACATATGAAAGCGTCCATGTGTGTGGTGTTATAAACAGTTACAAGGAAGGCTGTAGCTGAGTTTCTCCCCTGAAACTGAGTTGCTTATTTCAGCTGTTGCATCTAGGTGGAGTCAGTGATATCAGAAAGGATATAAACCTGTGTTTTTTTCTTTTTAGGAACAACTCACAGAGTTGATTAGGAAAAATCAAGATGTAAGCAATGATTGTAATAGTGAGCAGACAATATATACTCCTAACACATTTTTGGGCAGGTGAAGAATAAAATTATATTTACAATGAAAGCACCTTTAATACTTTTTTTATTATTTGAGTGGAAACTATGCATTACATGATATCTGGATTTTTTTTCTATTCCAGACAGAACTGTTGTATTTTTAACACATCTATGGATTACTTCTCATTCAGCCTTTCAAATTCACAGAGCACACAACACGAAGTACAGGACTGCTACATCTGTTTTCCTGAGGACATCAAGATGTTTTACACTTATCTCGAACGAACACAACATACAAAATTTATATAGTATGGATAAACTCCATATATGTATATGTATGTAAGTATGTGTGAATGTGTGTGCTTCATCTACTCTGATTCAGGAGACAGCACACGAAATTCCAGCAATATTTACCCCAATAAGTGAACAATTTATTGTCCATATTTCAGAGAGAGATAGTGAGAGCCAGGAAACACTCCTCAGTAAGTTTTGGTGCTGTACACCACACTAACTGCTCCATAACATATTCAACAGGTTTTTGAACACCATGTCCAGCATTGCACTTCTTTCTCTAAAACTGAGAATTTTACAAAAGAAATAAACCTCCAAAACTGAAAAATAATCCCTCGCTTCCTGATGGCTGCATTTGATTGAGACAGAGATTAGGCATTGTCTGGTTTGTACACTATTCTAAAAATTCTTCACTGCCCACTAGAAAATCAAGAGACATCTGTGTCTGGAGATTGTGTCACTAATCCACTAATAGAAGTCCACTGTGAAGTGATGTTAATGAAGAACTTTTCTGTGCCACTTGGGCATAGGAACTGCAGGAAACACTGCAGATCCTCAGAGGTAAACACATGATATACTGCAAGCACTATTTTTCTGCATAATATTTGCAAATTAGTTTAGTGCTATCACGTGATAATTCAAGTAAGTAGCTAAGTGTTACTTCCTAATTTTATTCTCATTTATTGACATTTCCTTTAGCTAAAATCCACTTGCAAGCAAGAATCCACTTTCTTTGTTTGCTCCAGACTTTTTCTTTTTCTGCACAAAGTTGTTGCTTCTAATTTAAAGATTGGTGGGGCATGGCAAAAATCTTTGCAATTCTGAACATAGACGTCTTTCATGACCATTATGAAAGCAAATCATCATAAAGTAATTACACAAACCACTAAATCAAAACTGGCATGTATAAAATCACTTGAAAGCTACATACGTAAAGCACCACCACAGGAAGGCTACGTGGGTGAATATATTTTTCAAATATGGCCATCACCTCAGTATCTTGGCTAAAAAATTTCTTAACTTTGCAATTACACACAGTTGTCAGACATGCATAGAACATGTTTATCATAACACAAACATCTTGCTACCCCATTTATATGCTTCACCCTATGGAAATACTTATGCATAAATTAATCTGAAATAATTGAAAAGTCTGTATGAGCAAAATACGAGATGAATCACGACTTTCGGCTTGAAATGAAATGCAACGATTGACTTTTGGAGTCCTCATGACCTAAAAGATGCTACATTATATAAAATTGTCATGGCACTACACTCCTAAGTAAATAAAGATGTAACTTGTCTCCCTTTCAGCTGCAACGTTAGAAAGGCTGACAGGGCTTCACAAAACCCTCCTGTGTTAGGGAACGGAAACTCCTAATGAGATTAGTTGGTGTGTGTGCAGACATTACTTAGCCATGACTAAATGGGCTCTCTTCCTGAAGCCAGTGGAAAATTCAGGGAACTTTTTCCCCCTGCAGCATCAGAGTCCCTCTAACCTTCAGCAAAGCCAGATCCAACAACAACTCTCCACTTTCTCTCCCTTTCTCCCTCTCTCTTTTTTTTTTTCCCCTTCCCTTACAAACATTTTTTGCGTTTTTCTTTTTTTCAGTCGGTGCTGGAAACTATCCACGTCGGCCAAGGGGGTCTGGGGGCAGGGGATGGCTAAGAAAAGAGGGTGGGGGGAGGTCCGGGGAAAAGGCAGAAGACTACAAAGGAGACTGTAAAAAGGAGCAAATACATAAACCTGAGAGGGAGAAAACCACAGAGTTTCTTTGTGAGCTGCAGTGACTCATTTTCAAGATGTTGTCTGCTGCCAGTTTCAAACCGGAAGCGCATGGCAATTAGTCTTGCTGTTTCCAGACAAGCCAGAAACTCTCCCGACACTTTTTTTTTTTTTTTCCTTTTTTTAAAGCCCCTTCTGCAGTTTCTGCAGGAGCCTTCCCTTCCCTCCCCCCGCGCCGCCCTCGGCCCCGCTCGGCCTCGCAGCGCCGCCGGGGACCCCGCGGCGCCCCCGCCG
>JAYDZK010000056.1:43871348-43884766 GCA_034509185.1 Euphonia xanthogaster | reverse complement strand
ACCGGGCGGCCCCCGCCGCGCCGAGCGCCGTACGCGGGATGCCGCTGGGAGGGGGCAGCCCCCGGCACCGCCAGCCGGGGAGCGGGACACGAAACGCCCGGCACCGCCGAGGGGCAGCGGGCGGAGCGGGGTCCCGGGGCTCCCCGCCACCCCCGGCGGCTCCTTCCCGGCCCTGCCGCTCCTCACCCTCCGGCTCCTTCTCCCGCATCTGCCCCCACACAAACACACACAGGTCCGTCCCCTCACCTGCGCCCGCAGCCCCCGGGGGGCGGCAGGGCCCCGGGGAACCCCTCCACCGGGGCGGGGGCCCCTGCGGCGGCGGGAGCCTCCTGGGGCATCCCGGCCCCTCCCGCCTCGTTACCGCCGCGCTGCCCGGGCCCGACCCCGGGGCAGGACCCCTGGGCTCCCCGGCCCCGTGCGGGGCTCCGAGCCCCCTCCCCGCGGTGCCCGGCAGCCTCACCTCCCTCCCGCGGGCTGTCCCCGCTGCCACCCCACCGGCGAGCGGAGCGCGGCCCCGCAGCCGCCGCCGGCCTCCCCTTCTCCTGCCCGCAGCCCCCCGAAACTTTGCGGGAGCCGCGGCGGGCGCAGCAGCACTTGTACCTACCCAGCGGCTGAGGGACTTTTCCGCTCTCTCCTGGTAGTCTAGAGGGAGCTGAGTAAAATTCCCTGATTCTCCATGCTGACAGTCTTCTGCAGGCTCTGTGTGGCTCTAGTAATGAGATCCTGATTTTGTTTTCCCTTTTTCCTTTTTTTCCCCCCTCGGGCCGGTGTGTGTGTGTGTGTGTGTGTGTGTGTGTGTGAGCGCTGCCCGTGAGAGGGAGCGAGCAGGAAGCCGGGGCAGTCAGACAGCGGCCCGGCTCACTTCCTCTCCCGCACTATTCCCCGGGCGGTTTGCAGTCTGTGTAAACAGCCTTTTCCTCCCCGCGCCCCTCGCTCTGGCCGCCGATGTGCAGCATGGCTGTAACACAAGACACACGCATAGTACAGCGGGCAGCGCCGACTCCGCCGGCTCGCCGGGAGCTCCGCGACTCCCCCGACCGCCACCCCTTCCTGTGCTACACCCCCAGGGAGGAGCTTCCCGCCGGCCGCCCCCGCTGCCTGGGCCAGAATGCGCCCGTGTTTCCCCGGGGGGACACCCGGGAGATGCTTATGAACCCCGCACGAGCGGTGCTTCGCCATCCCGGGGGATGGTGACGGCTTTGGCCCTGGAGAGACGGCCTCGGTCCCACCGTGCTGGGGCTGAGGTCACCGTGGAAGGGAGCGTTGGGCACCTGTGGTGGGGTCACTGTGGGCTGAGGGGCTGGTGGGATGCAGTAGCTTGCTGGACACTCGCTGGCCACCCTCCCAAGCTGAACCTCGCTGGGACAGCAAAGTACAGAAGCGGTGCAACGTGGTACAACAACCTAAATTGAGGGAAATAACGTTAAAAATCAAGGAGCACTCAAATCATAGCATCACAGAATAACGGTTTTATTTGGTTTGGAAGGGACAGTCGTCCTGTCCAATTCCCTAGCAATGAGCAGGGACATCATCAACTTGATCAGGTTGTTCAGAGCTACTGCTCCAACCTGACCTCAAATGTTTTCAGGAATGGAGAACCTCCACGTCTCTGGAAAACCTGTGCCAGTGCCTTACCACTGTAATTGTAAAAGTCATCTTCCTTATATCCAGTCTGAACCTATCCTCTTTTAGTTTAAAATTATTTCCCCTTTTCCTATTGCAAATCATCAAAAACAAGCTGGATCTTGCAGTTCCACATCACATCTCAAGAGTTAGACCTGTGGTAGTTAGCTGATTGAGGTTTAGGTTTTGACCTTCAAGCTGTAGATCTCAGATATAAACTGTTGGGTTGGATTTATTAAAAGGGACACATTTCCAGTATTGGGAGTTTACATAAATTTTGTCTATTCTTGTGTCTCATATATCAGCATTTCTAACTTTTTTTTCAAAATTTTCAGATTGAGTGACATTATCTTCTGTTTGCCTAGAACATCAATGATGTCCAAGGCATAATACTTCAAAACCAATACTACTATTTCTTTTAATACTAATGAGATTTATCATTCCAGCACTGTAACTGCTATTCAGACTGGTTTTGATGAGCACTGACATAGAAGCTGTGATTATTTTTTATCACTCTATTGGTTTGTTGCTTGCAATGTGATTGGGAACACAAGTATGTTTGGATGGAGTTAAAGAGATTGTCACAGTTGGCCACTGACAAGCATCAGTCAATAACATCTGAACAGAGGTATAGGATCAAATTCAGTCTCTTGAGGAAGTCCACCAGGTTTCTTCCTTCTTGTCTTCTAACATGCCATAGAGGAGCAAGAATGGTTTGGTACCAGCACACCAAATGATGGAACTTTGTTATTTTTCTGAAATCATTCCTTTTTAGAAGTCATTCTGAATTTCAGTATAGAGATATCAGTCTGATAAATCCTCATTTTGTGTTTTCTGAATAAAGAAGCACTGAAATCTTTCATTTCTGAGAGTATATTTCCTAGATTAAATGTACAGTGGATAAAGTCTTGCTGCTAGCACTAGTTTAAGTTATAAGGATGATTAGGGAACTACAGCTGAAGACAGAGTTTTGCAAATAGGGCAGTCAGAGAAGTTTTTATGGTATCAAAATGAAACGCTGGATTGACTGCTGGGAGTACCAGTATTCCTCTTCTACATTTATTTTTTATTGTCTTTCTGACCAAGAGGTGAAGCAGATATACCACAGTTGCCTTGACCAGCTATTGGTGTGGAGGTCTGAGAGAACAAACTCTCAAAAAAAGTTCAAGTTCTTTTCTTCTGCAAATAACACTATGTCTCTGAAATATGTTTAAAACTTTTTTTTCCCCTCCAATTTCCTCTGCTGTACCTGTTTACAGCACCAATTTTTTTTTTGTTTTTTTGCAACTCCAATCTTTTTTTTTATCTAGTGAGGTAAGAAACCTAAATAAGGCTGCCATGCTGGAGGTCAGATGACTGCTTTTGATGAGGGCTTTTCGTAATTACCCTACAAAATCTGGATTAAAAAGTGCAGGACTCGTTTAACAGAATGAAGACACCCGGATGTGTTGGAAACCCAAGCAATTCAGAAAGCTCTGCAGGAAGTGGAATAAAATGGGAGCTTTTGGCCAGGGCTACTGATCGTAGCACTATGGATGTCATAGGAAAAGTATTTTTGGAAGCTACATCTATGTCTTGATAAAAACACTGTGCTTTACAGAAAGATTGCTCAAACTCTCCTCTGCAATATCTGCCTGACTTGATTAATCTACACTTTGAGTCAAACTTAAGAATTATCCAATGCAAAAATACAAGATGATGAATGAGGAAAACAGTCTGTTTGTGTTGTGTAGGAGCTTTCTTCTGTTTTTCAAAAAACCTGTCAGTTGACATAGTTATTAAAATGCTGGTTATATTTTTAGCAGAGTCACTAGTCAGCTTCTGTGTCTCATTTCACATCCATTCATCAGCACATGATATCATCACAACTGTTAACTGTGAAGCCTTAGTTCTGTCCTCAAGCTATGAAGATCTGAGGGTTTAGCTTTGGAAATTGTTGTTCCTTGCTCAGATTTGGTCCAGACAACAGCTGCTGTACTTGTAAAGGACTAAGTTTAACTGAGACAGCTCCCCTTTGACCAGTAAGGCAGGTTACTGCTGCTGAAAAGTCCTAATCTGATGGGTTCAGGCAATCCTCGAACAAGCTGATGCACCCAGGATGTCTCTGTTTACCTGGAGACAGTGTGATTTGTAAAAGAGCCTGTATTTGTAAACCACTCCCGCTGAAAAAATTGCCCCAAAGCATTCCTAAGAATAGTGACTATAATTCTGCCTCATTTTATTAGATTACATCAATTAAGAAACCAGGCTTTGTCTGTCTTTTCAGATTGTTTCTCCTGCATTTTTAAACTGTTCATAAATCTCATCTGCTGCTGTAATTAAACAATCCGAGAGAAGGAAACAAAAAAGTAAAGGTAGATTTGCTGTCCTCTAGATCTCTGTTTAAAGCTCTTCAGGCTGAGACTCATAAATGGGTTGGTCTAGGTTTAAGTCTAATTTCACTCTGAACCTTGTAATTAAATTATTAAATTAAATTATATAATTGTAATGTGACTTTGTGGTATACAATTTTCCTTAAGTGTACATAGATGCTTATAATCACATGTAATTATCAAGAACAAAGTTGAAAGCAGTTGGAAATAATTGGTGTTTCATTTAATATTTTAAGTGCTAATATATTTAATGAATGTATACATTGTTTCATCTTTAATAATTTTTTTATTTCTCTCTAGATTACAGGCTCTGCAGTGACGAGGCTTCAGATTTGTGTCTGCCTTTAGGACAACGAACACGATAGTTCTGTGGGATAAACATTCCTAGCCATTCTTCTCTCTTATTTTCTAGCAGCTCTAACTTGAATAACCACCTGACAGGTTACAGGAGGATTTCCAGGGAATTTTGGACACTGGGTAAATAAAAACTAATTGCCTGAGCTGAAATGACAGTCTAATTCATGTAAGATTCTCGGTTACCGTTCACAACATATTATTTAATGTCTTGCAAATGTTGCATCAATACTGATGAATGTTGCTCTAGGAGGTTTGGCTTTTCTCTTTCACACACTCCTGTAGCTGAACCAGTGCAGGCTTTAGAGCCAACAACTTCATTATTGCAAAAAGCCCTGGGGGATCCTCACTGCTCACAAAGTGGTCAGGTCCTCAGTTTTATCTCATCTCCCTGGCAGCTTCACTGGCAAGAAAAGTGCTGTGTGCAATACTGTAGCTCCAGCATATAACACTGCCTCTAAATCCATGGAAACTCAAGGGATGAGGTTGCACAGTGTTTCCCACAAGCATTTCTTCCTGGGCTTTTTGCTGAGCTATCTGGAGTAAAATGGTGAACTTTAGAAGAGGTGATGGCAGACATTGACAGAACTGTGTTTGTTCTTGAGAAACCTCTTGTTCAAAGTTGGTTCAGACTAGTGGGAAAAAATTTGCATGTTGCCATCAAAAGCTTCAAAACTTAATGTCACATTTTCTGAAACAAAGAAATCCTGCAAGTTTTAACCTAAAATACTTCCCTTCAGAGGCAGGAGAAGGGATAAGTGCTTCTTTTCACTGTGAAACAAGTATACTGTACAGATGGTAGGACTTTGGCAGGGAAGCAGGAGCCTCTTCTGTCTTCCCAGGGACTTCTTTTTCCCTTAGGGAGTATGTTCTAGTCCCTTGTGACTGTCTGTGAATGAGATTTGTTGTTGGGTTGCAGTTAGAAATCTGCCTTCAGTCTTAAAAGAATGATGTTTTAGAGACCCCAAGGTTTTCCTCTTCTCCCCTGTCCACCCCCAGAAGGCTGTGGTCCCTGATCAGGAAGGAGTGTTTGAGGGAAATGACTGCTTTTACACTCCTCTTCCTCTGGCACATTTTGCTTTCCTGAATGTTTTGCTTTCCCTGTGTGCTGTGGAAGAAAGCACATGACCCAACATGTTTCAAGTAAAAGCATCATTGCGTGTACAATTTCATTAGGTTTGCCTTCTTAGTGAAAGGTTTATAAGGAATTACATCCTGTGTGCAGTGTAATTGCCTATGATTTTTTTTTTTGTCATTTAAGGAATGTGGTGTCACTCTGTATTGAAGGAGCCTAGAGCATCTGATGAGCAACCCATGAAAACAAGGAAAGAGGATTCTATGAATCTCTGACTAACCATGAAGTCTAATCTAACTGCAAAGATTAACTATTTCAGGTTTCTTTTAAATCTTCCAATCTGTTCCACAGTAATTTCTTTTCCAAGCTAATTAATTAAAGGTCTGAGCTGGAACTATAGCTGCATTTTATTGGTCTCTTCCCCTCACCATTTCCCATCTGTCTATTTTATCTTAACCTAATCTCTAAGTATAAGTGATCCAAGGTAATTCTACTGACAGATATCACCATAGCATCTGAACATATATAAACTGCTTTTACTGCTCTCAAATGCTTTTGGTCAAGTGGAGCACAACTCACTACCACTTCTGTTCAGCCCACACTACTTCTAAAAATTTTAAATGGTGAATATTTTACCTTAAATGTGTAACCTTATAGTTTTTATGTTTCCCAGTATGACACACACTTTGGGGCACAGGTCTACTTAAAAAAATTTAGATAGGTGAAAATGACATTTTTTAATCTTCTAATTACTGTGTATTTTATGATAATGTTCCAATTAATGTATTTTTGTATTTTATAGTTACAAAGTTAATTATGCATGTTCTTGGTGATGTGCATTTTCTAATATAATAATTGATGTTTTCTTAAAGCACTTCCCGTTCTCATACTCCACAGCCATAATTATAAACCTCATATAAAAGACACTTTGGAAAAGCAAAGTCTTCAAAATGTTCAGTTTTCAGAAGTCAAAACTAACCCTTTAACCAGTCATTGGTGCAGACCATAAAGTACACAGATTATGTGTTTCTTATGGGAAATGATGGCTATTAGCATAATTGTAGCTCCATTCTGCTTGCTAGAAAATCCTTTTTTTCTAAGTCATGTTACACAAAAAAGAGTTTAAAAATTTATGTGTCTTAATACCTTTACTTTGCATGTTCATGTGCACTCCTTTTTCTTGAATGGCAATGGAAAAAGATTTTGGAAAATAATTCAAGGCATGTAATTTATGACCCTGCTATGAATGCTCCCGAGGTTTCTGCTTCTCCCTGCTGACCATGCTGGGATCCTGGGAAGCTTCTCTAGGTAACTCAGCCACCCTAACTATGTGCTTAGGGTTAGAAGACAAGTATATCTTTGTTTCATATTCTGCCTTCTGTACAGCTGAAATATGGAATCACTTTTCAGCTGCTAATGAGGAGATTTTTTTGCTATACATTTAACTAAAGTATGAAAGCTTTTTGATCCTTCTAAAAACTCAAGTCATGTAGGCTTGCAATGCAAACTTGATCTTGTTCCTCAAAAGAATTCCCAGTTTATACATCTTTCATATACTCCTTTGCTCTGTAATAGAACATGACTGCTGTCCTACCTGTACCTGAAACAGGCACACTGGAAAGCTGTTACCCATTATCCCAGCTGATACCCATCATCACATGCTTGTGGTAGTTGCAGGTCTAAGAGAATTGAGGATGTGCAGCCAAATCTACAGCTGCATGAATATTGCTTTGGCTCTTTCATGCTCCTGACAGGGCACTGTCAAAAGATGCCACATTTATATGGAAAGCTCTTTTTCTGCAAACCATAGGCTCCTTCATAGCCAAACTTAGCAAAAGGCCAAAACACAAGCTGAAGTCCATAATTACTAAACAAATTCTTAGGAGCTTACCATGTGCTCTGCGTTTTGCTTAACACAAAATGTATTCAAGCCACAGCATGTTGAGGAATGCATTTAATGCAGGTGGCTCAGGGAGCAGCTGCAGAAGAGCCGCGGGTTGAGCTCTGGGTGGCTGGAGCCCCGGGCAGGGGCTGTGAAGTGCATGACAAAGGGCCCGGGCACCTGCGGCGCGGGGAGCGGACGCTCGGACATGCGGCAGGAGCCGAGGAGCCTTCGGCTTCCCGGGGCTTTGGCTGCGAGCGGATAAAAGCAAAGGGGCTCCTTTTTTCGGGGTCCCTCCTCAGAGACGCCAGCTCGAGTTGGTGTTTTATTAATTAGCTATTGCATCAAGATTAAATTATTTTAAGGCTCGTCTGAGAGTCTGCTAAAGGAACCCTCTGTCGAGCTGGTGTGCGTGTGGAGAGTGTAGCTGGGAAGGGGCTCTGGTCCCAGCTCAGGAGCTACGAGCCTGACTGCCAGGGTGCCTCCGGGATGCTCAGACAGGGACGTTCCTGTACATACAAGCCTGTGGGAACGACTAACACGGATGTATCCCACCATTGGCACCACCCCACCATGGCTCCTCCAAGTGATAGGACAGGTCTTCGGCTAAAACCTCTCATACATGTTTCAGCTGCCTGCAAGGCTAGAATGGAGCATGCTCTTAAGCTTTACTGAAGCAAGATCTCCCATCCTTCTGGAGAAGGTCTTGAAGTTATGTGGTGATTCCAGTCAGAGGTCTGTTGAGGAAGTGGTCCTCAGGGGGACATTGGTTAAAGTTTCTTCAAAGTTCTGCATAGATTGTGGTATAAACTTGTTAGTCTGACACTTGCTCATTCTGTTAAAAAGAGGGCGCTATCCCAAATAGATTATTGCATATGTTACTCTTATAAAGCTTTCACAATTCATCTTAAAACTTGCTTTGAGATATTATTACAATTAATATTATAAGAGAAATTGTAAAAATACTTACACATAGAAATGTGTAGTAAATTATACTGTAAAGTAACTGTCCTAAAACATTTAAAAAGAAGAAGGAAATGTTATAAAGTGTTGGTAAATTTTTTGGATACTGTTTATGTTTGAACTTTTCTCTGTTTTCCTGTAGAAACTTCCGTATCCTCTTCCTGTGTCCCTACAAAGTTTTGTACAATGCAGAACAAGAAATGCTACAGGGATTGTGCTCCACCTTTCTCCTTCCTGCTGGGATATCCTTTCCGTAGAGAAATGTAAAGTATGTAATATTCAAGTTAAAATATTATATAATTCTTTATCTCAGTAATTTTCTGTAACCTACAACATATCAAGCTGAGTGGCAGAAGTGCACTGCTATTTTTATGTTTTTATGACATATGAATTTGTCAGCCAAAGGTAGCTAGAATCTATTACAAAGTTTCTTGTTTTCCAGAGTCTTATCAAGGGTTCATGTCTAAGCCAAACAAGACAAGGGTGGGTTGGGTTTTTCTCTTCATTGTTTCGACTGAATTAACAGGAAGGGGGGAGTGCTTTACCTGTCTGACACTGGAGCAATATTCATTAGCTCCCACTTTTCACTTTTCTGTCTGTCCAGACTGTCTGCATCCTTGTGGGAATTGTGGGGGAATTTCCTAATTCCCAGTAATAAATAAAGAAATTAGTAAAGGCCTTTATCCAAGTTCCACTTTTAATTCATTCTAAAAGTTAATACTTACAATAAAATAGAGGAACAGGACTTTATCCATTAGCATTGCCTACACTTTTAATGTTGCTGAGCAGTCAGCGTAGGCTTTAACCATTGCACTGTTCCTCTCTGTGTTGGAAGCCTGTTTTATAACCCTACACACATATAAATGCAGATGAATATATTTGTTTCTCATTTGGATCATTCAGCAGTTCTTTCCTAGCCATAGCAATAAGGCACGATGCTGGGTCTGATGGAAGAGAATCATTCCGTCATCTGGTAGACAGGGAAGATCAGAAAACAAACATTTTAACTGGAGTACATGTATGTTAAATAATAAAAAATCCACGGGTCTGCCAAGCTAAAAACAATGTAAAAAGGCATTAACTTTAAAAAATGTGTGGAGGTTTCAGACAATTTGTTGAAACACATAGCAAATAGAAAGTAGATGGTTTACAATTTACTTTTAAAATAATATGGAACAAAACTGCCTCTGCATGGATAATATCTGCTGAGTTAAGTTCCCTATAGTTTACAGTCTTTTATTTTCCCTCTACCTTTTCTGATAATGTTTATATTTTATTGGGGTGGTTATCTTTCTTTTTGTGCTAAATACAAAAACCAAACACAAAAAAGGGAAATGTTTTGACTTGCAGGTAATAATTAGCATGAAGAGCAAAAGAACAATGTAACCAGCAAAATTCATTATTTCATGTTTGTGTCCTCACTGATTACCACATGATTAAGAAGTATACATCAATTTAACCTTTATTTTATTTATCATACCTATTTATATGATAATGTCCTTGTCTGGTCTTTACTTCTATAAAAATTATGCCTTTAATAATAGGCAATTTAGCACAAGGATAATACATGGCAAGGAATGGTCCCTAAAAACCCCTTGTGTTTAAAACTGATAAAATGACACTGTAAATTTGGAAGTGGGGTTTTTTCTAATCAAATCACAAGATCACAGTTAGCAGTGGGAAGTGCAGTTTTGCATGTGGCAAATATTTATGATTGTGTTAGAGCTTTCTGCTTTTGTGCATAACAGATTTGATTCCAACTCCTGTTCTGCTCAGGCTCCCTCATGTCTAAATTAACAAAACACTACTAAAATCATTGGTGTTACTCTGAATTTTCATTGGGCTAATTACGAACAATTTCACAGTCCTGTTGATGTTTCAGAAATAAATACTGGCTCCCCAGTCCCAAAGAGACTGAAATAACTTTAACCCAAGTTTTTTAAAAATGAGCATTCTCTGAACACAGGCCATGCGAGTGCAAGTCAGAGAACCAATGTGCGTGTGACTGGTTTGCACACTTTGAGGAGTTTGCATGGTATCTGTCAGTTCTCCCTGCTAGCAGGTAACCCAGGCTTCCCAGTTCAGCCAACCTGACCAACATTAGATTCACACATCATAGAATGGCTTGGGTTGGAAGGGACCTAAAGATCATGTAGTTCCAAGTCCCTGCCAAAGACAGGGACACCTCCCACTGGACCACATTGCTCAAAGTCCCATCCAACCTGGCCTTGAACGCTTCCAGGGATGGGGCATCCACAGCTTCTCCAGGCAACCTGTGCCAGTGCCTTATTGCCCCCACAGTAAATTCTTGGTAAAGAATCTTTTCCTAACATCTAATCTAAAGCTGCTCTCAGTTTGAAGCCATTCCCCCTTGTCCTGTCACTACAGCTCCTGACAAAGATTCCCTCTCTAGCTTCCCCACAGTCCCCCTTCAGATACTGGAAGGTTGCTATGAGGTCTCCACTCAATCTTCTCTTCTCCAGACTGCACAGCCCCGACTTTCTCCGCCTCTCTTCACAGGGAAAGTGTTCTGGTCCTCTTATCATCTTTGTTCCCTCCTCTGGACTTTCTCCAACAATTCATGTCCTTCTTATGTTACGGGCTCAGAGCATGCAGCTCTCCAGGTGAGGTCTCACCAGAGTGGAGCAGAGGGGCAGAATCCCCTTCCTTGACCTGCTGCCCATGCTCCTTTTGATGCAGCCCAGGATCCCATTGGCTTCCTGGGCTGCAAGCCCACAATGCCCAGTCATGCTGAGTTTTTTGGCAGCCGTCACCCCAAGACCTTTTCTGCAGGGCTGCTTTCAATCATTTCTCCACCCAGCCTGCAGGTTTTTCTGGGATTGCCCCAACACACCTACAGGCTGGGCAGAGATGAACATTACTTTAAACTCCATGAAAAATCTGTGAAAATTAGCTGTTAGGAAGAAGACCCTGTTAATGCTACAATCAGGAGGAAATGTAACTGAACTCAACAAGTCACAGACACCAATGAGTCCACATGATGATAAGGTAGAAATGCCTTCATCATGGGATTAGAGTCAATTGGAGTTTGCACTTATTAGGCAACAAAGAACCCCAGTCAGAAAAGGTAGAGCCATATGGAGCCAGACTTCACTTTCTCTTCCTTTCTGGAACAACTTGTTTTTTTGCACAGCTCCACAGAGATATGAATTCCTCTCTTCTTGTCTAACCCATGCAAGTGGCTACTAGGCAAGACCAGACTGTCCTCAGGAGCAGTGTTACGCCAGTTGAACATAGACAGTCTTTAACCACCCTCTTCCTTGGTCTTTCTGGTTGCCTCAATAATCTTGGTTTGCCTATCAGAGCCTCAGGAAACCACATATCAGAGGGTTCAGATAACTTTGGTCTGCTCTCTGGATTAACCCAAAAACCAGTGCAAACTGTTCAATACCTTCTCCTAGGGGTTGCAGGCATCTTTTTTCCTTGAGAGCACCAGTGTAAAATCACACACATGATTCTAATAAGAAAAAGTTTTATTAAAAAAAAGGTGGAAACTCAAAGAAATGTGTATTTTACCCTAATTTATTAGTTACATTTCTGATCAGCTTTATTAGATGAGACAGATAAGACCTGGGCGACATGGAAATAGAAAGGGACTGCTCTAGTGAAAGACTTACTAAGGTAAAGAACAGTGTGTTGAATGTTTAATATCTATATCAGAGCCTTCATTTTCAGGTGGGCTTGTTTGTTTGAACCTCATTATAAGCAATTCTGAACAATTATTTCTTCACCCCAGAAAAACTGTTTCATCATTTGATTCAATTAAAAAAAAGAGTGTGTGTTTCTATGAGGAGCTTATTGAGGTAAAGACAAAAAGAAAAGATGAGTGCTCTGTGTAATTCTGAAAACTGTGAAGTCAGAATCATGACCTGTGTCTCCTGTGCAAGGTATCCAAGTCGGGCATTTACCAGGATGCTGAGAGAGTTTCTTTCGCCTCCCCTGTGCTTTCCCAATTAGTATGGTCAGCAAGACCTCCATGCACTCAAGTGCCACATCATTAAATCATGGCTCTAAGTCATATTTAAAGCAGGGCTGCATCTGCCCCTTCAAGTTCCACAGTCTTCACTTGTCTCCCACAGCAAAAACCTTCCTTTGAGGCCTGATACTTTCCCTACTTGAGCAGAACAGCTGCCAAGCGAGTTTATGTTTGTGAAAAAACAAAAATGAGTCACAGGCAGAAGATTAATTTAATAATCTAGAAACAGATGCCCTCAAGGATGTGTGGTATAGAAGAGGAAACAGCAACTTCCATGATGCCTGTCTTTCTCCCGGCAAGAACCACCCTGTCTTTGCTCATTGCAGCTTTGCCAGCTACTTTTAAGGTAGGACTTGTAGCTTAGAGATGTCTACACACAAAGCAAATCTGGAATTGCAGCATTTTGGCCCTTCTTAATGGGTTTTTCCTCTCACAAGACTGCTTCATTTCCCTGGAACTGTACGGAAATAGAGGTGGTGTCTTTTTTACAAGGTGCTTGTTGTTTCATTGCCTCTCTTCAAAGTTCTGCATAAGGTTTGAGTGGGCTGAAACAGGAAACTGAGATGTTCTGGGTCTCTTGGCAAGGGTTCCAGGAAGTGATGAACAGTTATTGATAATGGTCCTTTGCTTCAGGAAGGGAGAACTTAGCTGTTTTAAGATCTTTGTCGAATTGTGAGAGTATTTTACATCTTTCAGGGGATATTACCCTGCAGTGATTTGTATTGTCAGCCTTCTGAGGTCTGGAGAAAAAGGTAGGTGAACTGTCTGGAAAATATCTGTTTGAGAAGGTAGAGCCCCAGATGTTGAAGCTAAGGGATAAGCTCTGGCATTATCTGTGGGGTTTTCACTGAAATTGCTTAGAAAGGGGTAGGCAAACTCTGCAGGTAAGATATCAATCACACTGTCACTCTGCAACAGGTATTTGCTCTTTGAGTGACTTCAAGCAAGACTTACACTGAGGCATCTGTCTGGAGATGACAAGGAGTCATCTGTCTGTGAGGTGAGGACAGGATTCTTCCACGGTATAGGAGAGGAAAAAATAACAAAGATGGAAAGGAGACTAAAGACATTTCATCTGGTATCAAATGCAGAATGAAAAATGTCTACTCCAGAGAGCTGTAAAGCAAACAACACAGGGGAGGGGAGGGGAGG
>JAYDZK010000056.1:43850643-43871248 GCA_034509185.1 Euphonia xanthogaster | reverse complement strand
GGGGAGGGGAGGGGAGGGGAGGGGAGGGGAGGGCAGGGGAGATTTAAATTGTGTTCAGTTACATCTAACAGTTTACACTACGCATGCAAATATCCTAATTTGAGAGTTATACCCTCCAATATTTGTGAGTTACACACTCAGTGGATATCCTATGTGTTCACTAACATTAATGCTAACGTACAGGTTTGCTCTGCACTGATTGTGCAATTGTATGAGATTACAGTGCATTACTGGGTCCAACATTAGATTTGCAAAAAAATTATTGGTCTGTGAGATATGAACTGAAGAAATTTTAGAAGTGTCCGCTTTGGGCTGTCATCATTGCTTAGGAAGTTTTATAAAGACCTTGCACCGATGTCCTAATTTTAAAAGCTTGGGGTTTTTTTTGTCAAGGGTACTAATGAAATTTCTGCCAGTAAAATGATAGCTGTTGTCACCTTTTTCTCCATTTTTTGGCAGTTGACGTCTTGCATATTAGAAATCAAATTAATTTGAAGAATTAGAATCTGTACGTGTGTGCACAACATCCTACGTATCTTAAAATTATGAAGAAGAAAATCAACCAAATCTCTGTTTTCTGTCAGACACATACTTGGAATTTTTGAGTGAGCCTGTATTTTAAACATTAAAAATTCACCGAGGATGAGGATTCATCTCCTTATGGGAATAAAGATTGTAGCTGTTCATGCTAAGTGTTCAACAGATACAGATGAAGCCTCTAACCCCACAATTTTTCAGGTGTGGCTTTTACTGTTCTTCCTCAAAATAGTGAGCAAAAGAACAGTTTGTGTTCTTATATTAAATTGATTAACTTACAGAACTGCCTGGGATGAATTTTCTCTTTAGGAGTTCAGTTGTACATCTTCCTAAACCTTTTTTCAGCCTGGAAACAACCCACACACCACAAGGGAGTGTATGTGGTGTTACTGCCTGGAAACTTCAAAGAAGCCTCGGTCTCTGATTTACAGAAAATAAACAAACATCCTTTAAAGTAGCGTGCTGATCAGCTGCAGAAATTATTTACTACAGACTGTTTAGGGTAAGAATTTAGGAAATTCCTGATGAAGATAACAGATCATATTTTGAAGTGTCATCTTTCCAATTTTTTTTTTCAGCTATCATGCAGAGACTATCTTTTCCTTGGTAGGATTATTTTATTTGCTCTCCTCCAGTCCTGTCAGCATTTATTTGGCTTGTCCGAATCCTCACTCACTTTGTTCTTTTCATTGATTTTGGTTTTTTAGGCCTATAATGCTGTATTTTCACCTTTCTTTTCACTTTTCCAAGTAAGTTGTTTCCACATCTTGAGGATATGTAAAAAAAAAAAAAAAGGTATTTACAGGTCTGGCTTTTATTTTGGATTCACATTTAAGTTTTTTCATATCTGTTTCTTTTTTTAGAAGTATTCTGAGGGAACCACTTTGCTTGATTTTTTTTTCATTAAAAAAATCTCCAGTTCTGTTCCTATGGATTTTAAATATTTTCATATCCAGTTATCTGCAAAATAAAATTAGTCTTCAACTCAATATTTTTTTCAAACTAAAAAAGACTATGGCTTTAGGAGGCAGACAGGAAGTTATGCCCTTTTGACCTAAAGAACTAAGAGGAAGGTTGGGAGGAAGATGATAAAGAAAAAGCAAAGGAGAATACAATTTGTATGCACTGGTCATGGATGTCAAAAGTTTTAAATTATCCCAGCAGGAGGTACTTGGGGAGCAATCCCAGGCAGAACATGGAAGCATGTTGTAGTGCACCACACTGTATTGACTTCTTCTCCTTGTTCCCTGGAATTCTAACTTGGATATAGCTGTTTCCAGACATCTTACAGACTGGGTTTTTGTGATTCTTTCAACTGGTTATGTGTGAAATCAGTGTTTATGAGGGCAAATTACTCCTGCACAGTAATGTCAATCTGGGAAGTAATGTCATAACTGTGGAAGTGAAAGCCTCAGCTATGCAAATACTTGGCATCATGATTTCTTTTTTGTACCTTTGTTTTTTTCTCTTTCTTATTTCATACTTTTTTCCCCTGTATTCTTCTCTGGTTTGCGGGTTTTTATCTTTTGTTTTTAATCTGTTTTTCCTAAACTATTTATATTTATGCTTTTTTACATCCCCCAGCCCTCCTCATGATTTTTCAGTGCCTGTGGGAAAGGAAAATGGGGTAAAGCTTATCTTTTTCCATTCTGCAGATGAAAATCCAGAGGTTGCACCCAGAGAGACATTCAGAAAGATAGGGGAAGGAGTGCTGTTGCTATGGGAGTCTTCTTTGCTTCCTCTCTTCTGCAAGACCTTATCCTTAGTGAGTCCAGGGGACCCGAGAGAGGAAAGGGCTCTGAAATTCTTGCCAGAAATAGAAAACAGGTAACTTGATCCTCCTTTTATCCCACAGAAACCTGAGGACAAATGGGTGTGCCCACTAAGTGTGACAGCAAGGCAAGAAATTAGAAACAGTCCCGTGCATAAGCAGGCTGAAAGAGAAGAATGGGCAGAGATGCCAGGCCTGCAAATTTCACATCTCCTTGGCATGTCAAAGGACAGGGGAAGGCAAAGAATTGTGCTGACCCCCTGTTGCAACATGTACAGGGGGATGGTGACATAAAGCCAAAATGTACAGCTGGATGGTGAGATAAACTACTCCCAGCACCAAGCAGAGGAGTCTCCCTGTCAGCGTGCCCCAGGGCTCCCCCTGGCCCAGGGCAGCTGAATGCAGAGTCCTCCTGGAACCTCGGATCAGGCAGAAGGGTGTAGCTAGTAAAGCAAAGGGCCAAATGCTGATGGACATTTCTGGTAAACTTGGCAATATTTTCAAAGTCTATGTCGTGACATTTTATGCTTTGCCATAGATATGTGTCAAACACCTTGTACTAGCAAATCCTTAGCTGCTGCACAGTGCAAAGCTTATCTTTAATTAAAAGGTAATCCACATATACTGAACATTTGAATTTGTCACCCTTACATTTATTAAAACAAACAGTCTTACATCTCTTGGGTTCGAGTGTTACTGGAGTTTTCAGGCACTTACACCAGGCAAATCTGAGCTTAATAAATGTCTGGAGACTGATGAAATTGTGATAGAGAAGAATTTGGTCCAGTCTCTTCAAAATCAGGAAATCTACAGATGGGTGTAATAGCCCTATTTCATATTTGCATGGTGAGATGTACACGAGTTTCTCTTAAATTTAATTACTTCATTGTCTTTATAATATTTGACAACTTTTACATACACTTGTCCTCTTAATATCTTTCCAGTACATCTAAAAATGAGTAAGATGTAAAGCTGCTGATAAGCTGAATTGCATGTTTCCACTTAAATCTGCATTCCTTTTTTGAGATCTTTTGTTTTTTTTTCTTTAGAAATGTCCCAATATTTTGCCTACCACATTTCCAGTATACCTGTACTTAATGCTCTTTCATTTCCTTTGTCTAGCACAAGATGCTATTATTCCACAAAGTCCCTCGGAGAGTAGGGGGGGGGGAAAAAGAGAGAAAAATGTTAATTTAGGAAGTAAATCTCCTCAGTGCTTTATCCCAGCATCCTGTCCTCCTACTGCTTTTCATATGACCTTTTTCACTGCTCAGAATCCATTACTATTGTAAAAACCATGGTTATGTTTCTTAAAAATTTTCAAGAAATCCATGCCCTGTTTTAAAGTAGATGGGATTCACAAATGACAAATCATGCTCTCTTTGAAGTCCTTTTCCTTCAGGAGCAACTCCAGAAGTTTGCTAATTAGACCCACTAAACCAAAACACCACAGCAATAATGCTGTGCAGAAGGAAAGGGGAAGACACCATTATCACTCTTTTATTTACCATTTCACTTCAGGACAGCACAGGAACCCTAATCAGCTCACAATACATTGTGTCAGGTGCTGTACACAATAAATAGCAGCTCCTGCTTCAGGAAATGTGAAATTTGTGAATATATTTATAGCCAGGTTTGTGGCCCCCTGGTAACTCCTTTCATGGTTACCTGTACAAACACTAGTGTAAGATTCCAGAAATGCTTGCTGCAGGACACAAACACCTGCGGTTTTCTTCAGGCTGAAGGCCAGTATAGTTTCACTTCCATGGAAGAGTAATACCTGCTTAGTGTAAAGAGTGGAATAAAACCCAAGACACTTTGTGCTCTTTAAATCAAAGATGCTTTACACACAGATATGCTCACTGAAAGGCCTTCCAGTGAGGCATAATTCCGTGGGCATCTTTGTAATATGCCTGGGTCAATGCTAATGTTAGAAAGTTCCTTTTCTGTGGGTCAGCATTGCTGCTGTTTGCAGCCCTGACCTGTCGGTCTGTAATGAGGCAATCTGCAGAAGAGCTAGACTAACCTGTATGTGTCTCAGCTTTCTTAATTGCAGACCACAAACACTGATAGAACCTAACAGGTTGGCTCAGTCTAGACTGAGCAGGGAAGTGAAGGAGCACATTGAATGTGCCCTTTGGGAGCACATTCAGATCCTTTTAAGGAGGCAAAGTCTACCCATGGCATCAGAAATTCTGACTGCATACAAAAGCACCAGGTGGTAAAAAATGCTCCTTTAAAATAATTTAAATTAATACAAAATAATAATGTTTGTGTGTGTTAAAGTTTGGGAGTGCATTTAGCATCTCTGGAAAGTGCTGGCTAGACTGTCCACCACAAATATGAGCAGCAGGTGAGACATTGCCACCTCCCTTGTCCCAGACTGGAGGGGACAGGTTGTTTGCTTGCTGAAATGACCCCAGAGCTGCAAAGGGTGGAATCAGAGACACACAAAGTCATCCTGTCCCCAGTGTCCCTTCCTGCACCTCCAGCTGCTGCAAGGAGAGGTGTGCAGGAAGAGCCATCCCAGCTGAGTGGCCAACAGAGGAGAACCCACGACCTGAACACATCACCACCACGAGGTCTGCTCCTGCAGACAGGCAGGAATGTGATCCCACTCCTCCAGAGAGCAGGGTGAGAAGAGCCCTCAAGGCTGCAGTGGGACAGGGCTGTGGCTTCTCTCTGCTGGGAATCTGGGCACTCCGTTTTACTGCCACTACATTAAAAAAGGCAGCCGAGGCCAAGGGCTGGGATATTCACAATCCAGGCAGTGGAAAGTGTGCTGCCTTGTTGGGAATGACGTGTGCCTGGAGCTGAGGGAGCTCATGGTTTTATATCCAACTTAGGCACATATTTTGGGCATGGAGACACACCTCTGGCCACCTGTCCTTTTTCCTGTGATTTCCACACGGGGGACCTTGCAGGTCTCTCTAAGAGTCCTCAGAGCAGTTGTTTCAGGGCAGCACCAGCAGCTGTGGGAAAGCACCTTGATGGGAGCATTCCACTCAAAGCAGGAAGCCTGGAAGAAGGATCCTCGCAGCCCTGATGCTCCCATCTGTGCCAGCCACCAGCACTAGCCACTATGGGGGCCCCTCATGCTGCAGCGAAGCCGGAAGCCAAAGGCAGGAATTCCTGACTTGTCCTGAATCCAAAAATGAGTTCTAAAATTAAAAAAAAAAAAAAAATTAAAAAGCAGTTAGCTTTTCTCCATTGAGTTACTAATTGATGCACTTTCAGGCCTGTCTGGTCTGTCAGAGAACAGGAAGCAATGTCCCTGAAAAACTTCAATTTTCACGTGTTACCTTGGCCCATGGGGGTTACAGGAACAGCCTTCCACCTGGGATAACCCAGGGCTGCTCGTCCTGTGAAAACACGAGCAGCCAAGTCCCCCGTGTCCCTCTGCGGCACGGGCTCGATAGGCATCACTCTGGAGAAGGCTTTAAAGGGTTACCAGGCAGTGAGAGGGAAGGGTGGGGAGCGGAAGGAGCAGGAAGGCGCAGGGGAACCGCAGTTCTCTTACAATCATCAGATCAAGTCACAGGGTGGAGGAGGATTTTCCAGATCCTCTGACCTTAAGGTTGGGGAGTGAAAGGAAGAGGAAGCACATTTGCACAGATCCTCTGTCAGAGCTTCCTCAGGGAGGGGCTCGGCCCTTCTGGCCCTTTGCTACATGCAGGGCCATGCACACACAGACACACAGCTAAATAAACACGGGACTGAAGTTCAAAGCAGGCCCACGAGAGAAAACGTAATCCGTGGGAACCTGTAATTAACCCTTGTGCTCACCAGCCCCTCGTAGCTTAAACATTAAGTGTGTAACCAGACATAAAAGAAGATTTTTTCTGGGTAGCAGGAGTACCTTGCAGTCCCACAGCATTCCTAGGATCTCACAATCACCTTATGAGCCATTAAGCCTGACTATGCCTTTGGGCAGGAACTTTAGCAGAAAAGTAGGGAAACTGAGGCATAAAGCGTAAATTAATTGCTGGGATCACTTGGAAGTCCTGTGGTAGAGTTGGACAGGTGGCAGAAACCCCATAGTTCCCCACCACCTACTTTGTGCCTGATTCAATGGCTGTTGAAAACACCAGGAGATTTTTATTGACTTTAATATGTTTGGCCTAATCTCTTCTGCCACAAAGACTTGATCATTTGTGTTTTATTAGGCACCTGTCCTGCAGATATCTAAATCCTCAGCATGGGTTTCTGAGACAGTTAGACACACTAGAAATAGGCCTGAGAAAATCTTTTTTTCTCAAAAAGTGATCATCAAAAACCGCAATTCAAAGTTTTGTTAATAATACAACCAAATCTCCCCTATGTTTTTCTCCTTTTTCTCCTCTCAGCCATGTTTTATTTTTTCCCTCTTCCTTTTGTTTTCAAGCTACAGGAAGTTTTAGTATGGACCATTTGAGATTAGACACAGGATTCAGTGGGTGAGACCTTTCCTTCAGCAGATTTCGAAGAATGTTATCACTGTGAAGAGGCAGTCAGAGATGCAAAATTGACCAGTAGTTTTTGTTTCCTAGTCCTGAATAATTCCCCTCCTGAAGAACATAAAAAATAATAACCGAGCACGCAAGCAATTCATCTTCTTACAGTGGCAAATGAGCTGCCCAAAGTGTAAAATTCAGTAAGAGCTCTTTTCAACAAATACTTTTTTTCTGTTCCACACATCATAATTGTGTGTGAATGTCTGCAGCAGTGTGGTCTACTGGTAAGTGAGCCAGCTGAGGTAGCTGGAATGTTTTCTGGAGTCACTAAGATAACTTGCCAAGGGTAGCAGCCATGTTGGCATCTCCACTGATTCTGTGGCTGGATTTCCATCTTAAGGCAGTTCAGTGTCCTTCACTGTTAGTCTGATCACTTTTCAGCCCTTGCTCATCAGTTTTCAGTCTTTTTTTGACACCTCTAAGCCAATTTTTTCCTATCCACCTGTACTCCCACATCTCTTTCTTTTATTGCTCCTATGATAGTGGTACAAGAAAATAATAGAACTCTTCCAGTGACCACCACATATTTTAATCTTTTGGCACTGGGTGATATTTACACAGCATTCTGTTCACTGTAACAGGGAAGAAACAGACCCTTTGAACAGTGATTTACAAACCCTTCAATCTGTCATTTTTATATCCAAGAACCACTGGTTCTGACAAATGAGCCAACACATATGAACATTGGTACATTCTGTATTTTTGATGTTTCCTTTCTTCCAATCATCAGCTTTGATTTAGACTATGTATTTTTTTCCTCTTTCTTTTGAGTACTTTACTCCTGTGAAATAGATAATGATATTTATTGACTTCTGGAAGTCTAAATTTTATTCCTACAATCTAACAAAGATGGCAATAGACCAGTTGTGATTACATATCACCTCTTCCCATTAGAAAAAAGTGCACAATTTGCACAGATAAAGGGACCTAGACAGAAGAAGATCATTGAGTGCTGTCTCCTTCAGAGACAACTAAAATGTCTTGCCTTTCTGGTTTACAACTGAAAGGGCTTTGCCATTAGGAGGTGTGCTGGTACCGAAACCCAGGTGCCAGCACACCCTGCTTACTGCTGGATTTCTATGAGTCATGGTGTAGATACAGCACTTGAAGTGCTGGTGAGTGGCCTCTTCCAGGTCATCCCCATCCAGATGGGGTCTTGCAGAAAGTCTCCAGGGTGTTCAGTACAGATCACCTACAGGAAGCTCCAGAGTGAGGAAAAAATGGCAGGAATTGGCTGTCTTAGACTGAACTCAATGCATGAATGGTGACATTCGCACAGTCTTTCTGGAGTATGCAGCACAAAAATCCAGCATCATCTCCCACTTTGTGATAATGCCTTGATGCCATCTTGATAAATGCACATATGAAGTATCTATTATTGAATGTTGACCTATTTAGACTCCTGGATTCTTCTGAATAACCCCAATATTCAAGACAGCTAAAACTTCATGTTCACTTTGTAGCTGCTGAGAAAATTGCAACCCTATAATATCCTGCCAGCTGGACTTCTGAAGACAGTGTCAGAACATCTCTAGCACCAGCAATTCATCCAGTAGCTGCAATTTGTTGTAGGTGTACCTGTACTTGCACAATGGTGAAAAAGCTCCCTTTAGTCCTTCCTGACCAGGTCATTCCTTTCTGTCTGGCTTTAACGTTTTGCATCCTCTTGGAGCATAAATGTTATTTCCAATAGGAGGAAAGAGGCAGGACTAGATTAAACCATAGCCCTTACACCAGAGGCAGGAACAACTGCAGGGTTTGCAGGAGGAAACCAAGGACAAATCTAATTTCTTTAACTCAGCATTCCTTTAGTGGCATTCTGGGCATATAACAGGGAATTTCAAGCAGTAATACCTCATTGCACACTCCAAAGCTTAGTCCTACAGGTGAGGGGAGGAGGAGGACAGACAGTCTTTTTTTTCTGGAGGCTGGTATTCCTCCTGCCTTCTCCTGGGGTGGCTTTCCTGAGCCTGGTGTCGCAGGCTTTCTCATCAGCAGCCTCTGCAGTGATGCTGGTGACAGTTTCCTCTCCCATCTCCATTCCTACCTGGGAGGGGACACAGCAGGATGAGTTTCCCACAGGAGGACTTTGTGATGTGAATGATCTACTTTGAAAAGCAAAAACCCCAAATTTCAAATGCAAAGCTAAAAGGAGCTCGGTGCTTTCTCTGCAAGGTGAGGAAGAAAAGCTTCCAACTTGTCAGCTGCATGGTTTTGCTCTGCCTTATGTGAATAGAGTAGTCATTTTGGTCTTGCTCAAAGGCTCCCAAGAGAGGCCAAAACTAAGTTACAACCAATTTTTACATTTCAGGAAGGACAGCTGGTCTTTCAAGGAAAAGAATAAACAGTGCTGCTGTTCACATCTTGAGCTGCCACTGGAGTAACATGGCAATGTCTTTTCATAAACCAGCCTCTCTTTACTTACTAAGTGGACCAGTGCAATCACAGGAAATCAGACAGCTTGTGCATTGGGCTCTGTGAAGCTTGCACTACTGCCAAAAGCACCCCACTGAAAATGGTCACAGTTCCTCTGCAAAGGGTCCTTTACTTTCTGCCAGTTCATGAGGCTTTTAATGCTATGCAGGCAGAGATTTGAGGCAAAATCCCATATCACATTTTAGAAATTATTTGTTTGCTACTCCAGGGTCAGATGTCTGCTGCCACCTGAGCCTTTTGAGTTACAAAAAGTGGTGGACACGGCTTAGAGGGCTTGTGTTCTTAAATAATTAGCAAAAATACTATTATGGTATTGAAAATTTTTTTCAATGCTTTCTGCTTTCCACTTGATTCCCATATGACCTATCTCAGAAGGGTACAGAGCAATCTACTAATAGTGAGGTAAAAATCAAATAGTATGGTCAAATCTTCTAGTAGTCCAAGCTCTGTCAGAGTGGTGTACAATCAATTATAGCTGTCAATATGGATATCTGAGATAAGCCTTAACAACTATTTGGGCATAATTTCTGAGAGGAAGAGGGAAGTATCTGGGGAAATCCACCTCTGTGAATCCTCGTTACTCCTAAATTTTCTATTCTTCTTATAAAAAAGTATTGTGACCCAGACATGACTACAATTTTCATTCTCAAATTTCCATTCCTAGTAGAACACCTGGCTAGCAGCTTACTTCTCAGGAGTGGCTTGAAGCATTTAAAGCTGTTCCTGATGAAGGAGCAGTGCCTGGCACCCATGCCAGTGGGTAGAACTGGCTGGAGGGGCGCCAGCAGGGGTGCAGAGGAGGGACACAGGGCAGCCCCTCTGCTCGGGCTCGCTGCTGAGTGCACTCACACCGAGGCAGGAGAAGGCAGCAGCAGCCCCAAACTGGGAGTGTGCTGGCAGACTGTCTTCCTGCCCAGCTGCTGGAGAGGTGGATGTGATGAAGCAAACTGTCCTGCCCATTAAACGCACTGGTACAACAATTGCAGAGTGAAGGTCAACATGAGCCACAAAGGTGGGACACTTGGATGTCATGGATTTGTTTACCTCGTCACGGGAGTGGAGGATAATGTTAAAATTTGAAGTGTACTGGTCTCTGCAAACATTACAGTTCTTAGCTTGTGATTTCCAATAAAATATCTTTCATCCTCCTGTTGCTGGTTCATCGATTTGGGGTTTTTTAACAGATGGGAACACTTGTATACTGGCATTGGAAAGGACAGGGATTTATCCTGTAGCAAGAGCCAATAATGAATTAATTGATCAATTTTTCTTTTGGAGAGGAGGGAACAGAGGGTAGGGAGACATGGGAGGAAGTGCTATATGTTCAATTAATTAAAGGAACTAGCAAGACAACTTTGGGGAGTGTTTTATATTTTATATTACCATTCAATTAACAGGTTACATCAAATTCAATTTCCTGTAAGTAGTCATGATGAAAAGGAAGGCAAAAGATGATTCTATCCATCTCTTTTGCTCTAACCTATTGGACAGCTCCTCAGTTGACAAACAACAGTTTTCCTTAGGATTGCTATATATGAACATCATCTAAACTTAAACACTGTGAGGTAATGACTTGCTAGTGTAAATGTCCCACTGCATGCCTCTGGGACATGTTTAGGATGTCATCCGAGTGCATGCACAGTATGTATAGCTTACTATGTGATGCTGAATTTTTGTCAGTCTTTGGTTTTGTTCTTCTTTTCTTTCAGTATTGCCGAAATCCATGATGATGACTGCTATTTTTCCAAATGCAGAAGTGAGTCACTTTTTTAAGTGGTTGAAAACTAAAGATGGGCTGAGGGTGTATGTGGGTGTGGGGGTGGGAGAAATTAGCACTGCAGGCTTAAACAGGTTCATTTTACCACTTTGTACCAGTCTTCAGTCACTAACACACCCTCCATCTACAGACTGAATCTTACAATCACATTCCCCTAAAGCATAAACAATTAATATGGCTGTGTGAATGAGGGGGCTTGAACTAGCATAGGAATGCATTGCAAAGTAGGGATGTGCCTAAGTGTATTCTAAAATGCTCACAGCTTTAATGAAATTCTTGATTGTTGGCCAGTTACTACAGCAATGAAGTATTATTACTTCATATTCCTCTCATTATAAGAAACTCGAGTGGGTTCATGTGCCTTAAATGACACAAAGTGAGTAATTCTTCAGTTCTTGTAGTATCTGCACTTTCTGTAGTGCACCACCCCCATCAGTCTGGAAAGGAGAAACCTGGAGAAGGGAAGGAGCACAGCAGGACAGGGCAGAGCTGAGAAGAGCTAGGACAAAGACTACTTGAGATACACTGAGACCACGTTAGCTCCTACTTACTGATGTTAATTTGTCATTTTCATGACCGCTATGATCAAATAAATTTACAAAAACATAATCCAGATTGCTGGGGCAGAGGAACACTGAACACAGGGCTGTTCAAACATCCTGTGTATTATTGGCCCAGAGCCATTGCCAGCTGCAACATTTTTCTGTTAGAGAGATGAAATTGCTGCTCCCGAATACACACAAATATTTAAGCAACCAACACAATATAAAGCAATGGATATAAAGATGTAAAAGTAAATCAGCCTTTTGGCAATATATCTTGACAGGAGAGCAACAACCTAGTAAATCCCATCTAACTTTTGGCAGAGCCTTAGTCCTAATGCTGGCCTCTAAAAATACATTTGTGTATAGATTTGATAGCAATCCCAACATCTTGGGTCTTGGTTTTCCTTTGACCAAGTTATTACTAACACAGCACATTTGACATTACTGTTCCGCTTCATCTGAGACCTGCAAAATAAATATTCTCTTTCATTTACATTGAGTAATACCTAGAAATAATTTGCATTTACAGCCCCTTCTCTTGAAAACTGAAAGCACTTCATAAGTAGGAGGATCAGAGCCCTTTAATACTTCTGAGAGGCAATGTATTATTTTCCCTGTTCAAAACCTCAGAAGCTATTGCAGAGAAAGTGTCACATTTGGTGTTACGGCTGAAAGAGAAAGGCAGAGCCTTGAGGAGACATTGAGCCCCTTGAGTGCTTTTGCCACAAAACCTCCCAGCAGTAGATGAGAAAACTGCATGCACCATAAAAAGTGCAGTCAATCTGAATGAAGTCAGTAGCAGTACCTCTGAAATACTAAGCCATTTTAGAGTGAAAGGGTTTCTATGAAACCTGTTCATTTGAAGTACTTCTCATGAGGCATTTTGAGTCAGATTCAGCCCGCTAAATAGAGGGGGCAAGTGCGAACTCACATTGAGGGAAAGGTCAAAACTGCACAGAGTAGCAAATGTGGGAAATAACCAGGCTGTCTACAGCTCAACCCAAGGAATGTTGATAACAGGAGACCGCAGTCCTTCCACCCCGTGTGCCTCAGCAGACTCCTGCTGACTTGATGCTCCTCACAGCGGCAAAGATCTTCTCTCACAAAGGCACTTTATGGCCCCTAAGTGTTGCCAAGGCTCCCTCTTCTGCCCCGCGAGGGTAGAGGGAGCTGGGCTGGTGCGGAGCCGGGTCTGTGCCGTCTCCTGTGTCTTGTGACGGGAACCACAGCAGTACGTTGCCTAGTAATGATCTTTCCAGGGACTCAAAGGCTTTATAAATTTTTAATGCTCCAAATTCGTTTTCTGATAGCCTTAATACAGGTTTATTATTTCAATCTGTGAAACAATAGCTGGTGCATGTTCCCAGTTATTAAGGTCCTACATTTTTTGTTTAATTTTCAATAGTATCTCTATTTTGTGTGAAGTTGCTTTTTGAGCAAGAGACTTGGCAAGTTTTGTCAATCTCAGCTCACTGTTCCATGCTGGCCACGACACAGGGTGATTCCGGTCTCGTGCAAATGAATTTTAGAGTGGGTTTAACTTCTGAGCTCACTGTGGAGTCGCTCCTCCTTTACACCATGGTAAGTGCAGGATAAGGATCAGGCTATTGATATTTACAATTTATATTCCCTAGGAAGTGTGCACCAGAGTCTACCTCTGTGATATGGGCAGTGAGTATATCCATTCTGCTCCACTCACAGGCATTCATTTCCTGTAATATAATTTTTAAGGTAGTTCAGTGAAAAAAGTTTTTTTAATTTTCTCTCTGATCTCTCTTAAAGCCCTATTATTACTTTTAGTTACTGTTGTTTAATTTTTAAGGACAGAAGGCAGACTGGTTGAGCTACTTAAGTCTCTTATTAATCACTCCAAGCTAGCACAGCTTGCATCAGCTGCGAGCCTGAAGCAGAAGAGGGCACCAGAGGCAGGCACCAGGCATCTACCCTCACGTCTCTTTGTGGCATGCTTGTACCTGTTCTTCCCAGGTTTTTTGTCATTTTAGCCCTGCTCCATGGACTCACGGGCACCATAAGGTCTGCAAAATCAAGAGTCTTTGCCTCTGCCCGTGGCATATCAAGACTCCAGACACCCACCATGACCAATGTAGGTCAAGTGAGTAAAGTTAGATACAGTGCCAGAGAACAGAGTACACAGGAGCAACAGAGTACGCAGGTGGGAAAAAAGGGCTTGTCTTCACCTGCCTGGCTGCAGCAAGCTGTGAAGTGGGTGAGAGCACTGGGACACCATTGGTGCTGCATGTCTGCAGCAGAGCAGGCTGGCTCCTGCCTCCTACACAAGTCACGTGTGGTGACAGTTTTCCCTCTGTCACCAACAGCCTCTGGTCATCATGGATGAAAACTCCTTCTATTCCCCAAGGAGGAGCAGTTTGGATACTCTGCCATGGGCAGTAAAATGTTCATGGAGATGGTTGGTCTTCTCCCATCTGAAGGGCATACATTGGGGTGCCCTGTGCAGCTTTCCCTTTCCTTTGCACTTCTTTCTTTACATCTCTTCCTTTCTCCTCATAAGAAAACTTTACAGAGGAAAATGTATGTGTTAGGCAACTGCTCATTTAATCAGTGCTTCTGGAAGAGCTCACGATTCTTTGTTATTTATCTGGTTTGGTTTGTGTAAATTAGAATGTGGCACTTGTGTTTGAACAGAGAGAACAAAATAAGTAATGGTATGATGTGTTAGGCAGTTTTTCCTCTTGAAGACATAAGGAGGCTGTTTACTGCTGGGTCATTGTTTCTTCCTGCAAGCTCTGTTGTAAGACCTCTTGCTGCCACCATCAGGACATAAAAAATATAAAATACTTGCTTTTTTTTTTTTAAATACATTTAAGCATCAAATAAGTCAGTAGAACTAATAAAAATGTCACTGAAATATAAATCTTTGGATGTACACAACAACGTGTGTTGTTGTCTCTCTGGGGAGACATCCATAAGGAAAAGTGTATGTGTCTCAGGGGTATGTCTATAATTTGTGTGATAGTCATCTGGTAAATAAAAATATAATAGCTTGCATTGCACACATTTATGGACATGAATTAAAGGGATATTTAATTATAACATTGTAAAAATATTAGAAATATTTTTGCCTGTGCTTCAGTACATCATTTTGACTCATTGAATACTGTCTTCTTTCCATGTTGATGCCAACAGCATTCATGAATAATCAGACAGCTTTTGCCTATAACACGGAAACCTAAACTCCTAAAACATTCTTTCTTCCACTTTGCAAATTCAGTCCCCATTTTCTAAGAATATTCAACTATCTGACACCAAATATAGCCAGGAAGTACCATGTCTACATGGTATCACATGTCTATCATCAGGAAGCGTTGCTGGAGGCTGGACTGGGCAGGGTGTCAGGAGATGGAAATGGTCTCTTTCTAACATGATGCATCTAGCAGAGAATGTGGTGTTCTCTGGATAGGCTTGTGTAGTAGCTTTGTGTAGTCCAAACAAAGAACCACTAATACAACAATAAATAGTAAAAGCATTTCTGAGAACATTGCAGTGCAGCACACCAGACAGCTTTTGCAGCCAAGCTATGTGGAGCAGCATGTGCTCTACTGCCCCGTCTGCATTAAATTTTTGTTTACTCCTATTCACTAATAAATTCTATCCCAATCCACGTGAATATGGTTTGGATGTTTTCAATTAAAATTATTATCTGCAGTAAATCAAACTGTCTTCTCTGAAGAAGTTAAGCTACCGACCTTCCACGTCAGTAGCTCTCTACCTACCATGCAGATGCTCCAGTCCACTGCTGTGCTCTTGCTGCTGTGACTAAGGACTCCAGGACCCCCATGGGTGCACAAGCAAAACAAATGCATATATAATTTATAGGCACACTAAAGGTAAGTAGATATTTACTGTCAGCAATTATGTGCATATCTGCATCCTCACTGTCTGATGACATCACAGATGTTCTAAGGAAAGCCCTCCTGACTTTACTGCTTTTATGCCTTAACCCAGCATCGAAAACTTCATAGGAAGAACCTTTGCTTTTCTGAATGAAGAGGGCCTAGTCTTAGATAGCAAGTTGTTTTTGGACAAGTTTGTTCTCTGATGGCTGTCTCAAAAAGAACTTTCTGTAATTCTCAGTAATTCCTTTAAAAGGAGAGGTGCATTAAAGCAGAAAGCAGCGGGAGTGGGAGAGCCAGGAGAGTAAAGAGCTACTGGCAGAGGTCTTCCAGTCTTAGGAATGGGGCAGGAAGGTTCCTGGGAGGGGGACTCTTATAGCAGAATTCTAACTTTGAAAGGACATTACACCAAAGGAGCACAAAGCACAACAGCAACTTCCCAGCCTGCTTAGGACAGCGGATTCGAACGTGGAATCAAGGCACGATGTCAGCTAGGTGTGTGTTACTGCACACCAGCAAGGACCACCAGGCTGCTGGGAGGGTGGTGTTGCACAGCTGCAGTCATGCTGAAATTTACTTGTGTTCTGGATGAACATTTACAGACTCTCAGGAAAAATGCTTCCAATTATCTGAGTTTCCATGGAGGTCTGTGGAGGAAGATGTGGTCCTTCAAGACCAGCCTCTAAACCATTTACAATCCATCCACTTTTATACAGTGCTAACAGCTCAGATTACATCCAGATGGGGACATGGTGTGGCTGTGCCATTCCTTCAGCCAGCTCTCCCCACTCTGGAAACATGCTCTGCTCGTGCTCTGCTGCTGGAACAGGTGACTGGCTTTGCTGTATTGTCACTTACACTTGCACCAGACATGGTCTGTTCAGTAACTAAATGCTGGAGGAGTAGTTTTGTGTGTGTGGATCTATGAAGGTCTGGTACTGTCTCATGTTGGAATTATCTGGAATCTAAGGAGACATGAACTCTAGCAAATAATTTTCCTCTACATGAGAGGAAATGGTTCATAATGTTTCCCCTGAATGATGCCTAAAGAGGGCAAAATGTCACAGCCTTGCTCTCAATAGAGGCACTGGCAGGATTTTTCCTCCCTCCCCAGTTAATTATTTTCATTTAATTATACTAAGCATCATTTTTTCAACTCGCAGTAGCTGGGCTAAGCATAGTTGGTTGTTACTCCCCTGCTTGTGACCAGTCTCAGACACACTGAGAGTGGTTTCATCTTGTAGGTGCTCACCTCCAAACCAAACAAATAAATCTGTCTGCCTGCACCAGCACAGCATCTGCTAGCCTTCCAGCAAAGGATAGCAGAAGTCAAAAGTAGAAGAAAGCTGCATTCCTGATATAGCTGAGTAACAAGAGATGGAAGCAGGTGTTTGTGACCCTCTAAGGATGCTCTTTGCAGGAAAGGTACCCAAGTAATCAGAGTACTGGGGGTCCTACTCTCAGCTCTGGAGAACATGTTGGGGGCATACTGAGAGTAAGGCTGTGGAAAGCTGCTATTCTCTGTGCCAAGAACAATACAGGACAATCTCAAACAAAATTTTAGTAGGAACAACCACTCTTGTTTTGTGCTTTCCAGGACCAGAGGTAAAAATGCCTCTTTCTTTTATTAATGCACTGGGTATGTGGATAGTTCCCTTTGCTCTCTTTCCACATTTCAGGTATGTTTGCAGTTTGTATTACAATTACATGAAAATGGATTTGATAGGGACAGATTCAGACCTGAATATTTAAATAGTCAGACTGGATTGATGTACATCTTTGTGCAAAGATGAGATTCTCTTTTTTTTCATGCAAAGGCACAGAGGGGCAGGGGGGGAAAGCAAAGGGGAATGCAGGAAAGGCATGAAAAATTAGGAAAAAGGCACCTGGAAAGGGCAAAGGGAAATGGAAAGTGCTCCACACACAAGCCTTCTTTGGCTCATGAATTTAACATGTGTGTAATGTTTCTTATGAGGAGTCATGTGAGCAATTTAAACTAGCCCCTAGGCAAGTCTAATCTGAACAAGCTGCTCTGAGACAAGCTACAAATTGCAGGATTTAATAAAAAGGGTTAGCAGAACAGAGGATAACACAGGAAGGGAAAGGCTAGTATAATATCAGGATTAGTAATGAAGTCTCTATGAGCAGATTTTAAAAATACATTACATTGAGGTAGCCAAGGCTGAGAAGGAGATATTGCATCAAAATTGGAGGTGTAAATCAGTTGGAGGCAGTAAATTGCATAAAGTAGCCTGACAAAGACTTCCTGTCCGTGAAGAGTGACACAGTTCCTTTATCTCATTTTCATCCCTGCTGTGTCCTTCTCTTACATTGTGTCACTACCATTAGGTGTCACCACTCCACAGCGGCAGATTTCTGGGGAGGTAAGCCAGAAACTCTCATCTAGCATGACAGATGCAGTCTTTCTTTCTTAAGCGTTCCTCTACTCCCACAAAAGGATTTTCCTGGCTAAGGAGCAGAGTTACTGCAGCAGACAGCAAGAGTGGCACTGGCTGAGACTGAGCAGATGCTGGAAGTCCCTGGCATTGTTGGAGCCTGGCATTGTTTGGTTTCAGGCTCCTGATATTGAGGTTTGACTTCTGTGTGGGTTCAGCCTCAACACTGCAAAGCAAGGCTCCCACCTGGCCTTCCCAATGCCTCGCTTGCCTTGCTCGGGACTCGTTTGGCTGGAATGAGCTGGGTCTGAGCCTTTGCCGCTGCACCTGCACGTGGTGCACCTGGCTTCACATCACCTGTGCTTGTCCTACAGGCCAAGAGTCTGTCTGTGGGTTCACAGCAGCCACAGTGCAATGGGGCTAAGGTGGCTAACTGTGTTTCATGAGGAAAACAGAGCTGGAATTGTGTTCTTTCCTCTCTGCCTCAGGTATCATAGTGCCCTACTTGTTCCCCATGAGAAGAGATTGTGCAAAAGGGAATTGAACACTGGTACAACACTGCTCCTGGGACATACATGTGTCATCTGCTTGGCAAAACAGATTTTGGAAATGCCAAAATTATTTGTAAACTGGTCACAATTACAGGGATAGCCAGTAGACCTCACTGAAGTTTTCATGTAGTTAACTCTTTAAGCAGAAGTTGTCATAATAAACTGTTAACAGTGGCTGAAATGTCTAGTTCAGCCACCTTAGGTATGTGCAAGCTTGGCTTTCAAGCAAATCCTCAAGCAAAGACAGTAAGTTTCTGGCTCCTAGAGCTGCTGCCTGAGCCCACTCCTTGAACAATGGGAAGACTCCAGACCCCCGAGCACAGTGGCCATAGCAGGGCATGAATTGCCAGATTGCAACCAGCAACATCTTGCCAGTTAATTCAATACCTTCAAAAGACCAAGAACTGTTTTGGAAATTCGAGGTTCAATTATTCTCCTGTAACTGATACTTAGCAACATAAACAAGTGACTGGATGAGAGAACTTGAGTCACAATGTGAAATTAATACTATTTGTAATTTTTGCTGCCAGGTGAATGCTCTGTTACGCTGATTGCTGCCGCCAAGTTCATTTTGGCTGGAGACTGTGCAGCCCCATTTCTTGGATGTGACAACCTCTTCTGTTCTATTGGGAGAGGAACACCAACTGAGCCAGGTGTGGGGGCCCCGTGGTAATAACCTTCTCTTCCTGCCTTTCACCCCTCTCCCATCAGGCGAGAAAGCTGGAGGGGTTTCTTTCCTTTCCATGTTCTCTTGCTCCTTTATTAAGTTGCATCCAAAGAGGTTACAGGGACTTTATGATGATAGGCCCTGCAAGCATATGCCTTCCCCAAAAGAGCTTTGTAGTCAAAGTCACAAGCAAGATGAAGGGGAAACTACTATCATTTAGCAAAACTTTTGAAATGAGTCACGCAAAGAGCCTGTGGCAGAGCCCAGAGGAGCATGATATGATGTTCTCTGAAATCCCAGTCAGTCTGTGACAGGACCTGCACTGAGCAGACCCATATCCTTCCAGTCAGACACTACACTCCTGAGCAGGATATATGGCTTGCCAGGGACAAAAATTATATATCTAATTAGGAATACAATTGATTAAGAAAGTCCAGATGCAGGCTAAACCAAGGGCTCACCTCACTCAGTACCTTCATCTTGTTTAAGGAGAACAGCATAAGATGTACGGAGCGATTTTTACCCCTGCTATAATCTCCCAGGTCGTGGAAACCTGCACTTTATAGATTTCAGGAGCTGGAAGCTGCATCCACTCAGAAGTGTTTTAAAACACTGTTAGATCTAGACTTCACAACTCTTTTACTCTTTTAAATCTGTTTATAGTCCTAGTGCTCACAAGATCCTGTGACGATGAGTTTCATAGTTTAAATGGCTGCATTTAACTGAACTGCATGGAAAAACTGGGTTTTTTTCTTACCTGCTCGCCAAAAATTTCATTGTATGCCTCCTAGTTCTCCTTTTATGAGGAACAATAAATAACCATTCCCAGTTCATCTTCCCCAGACCACTTGTGATTTTATAGACATCAATTTGAAAAATGTTTAAAAATACATTCCCTGAGCTTTCTTCAGTGTCTTCCCAGAAATATAAAACCTGTTTCTTATTACTTGGGTTGAAGCTTGCTGTGGCTATTGTCCAGCTACATATTTTAGCAACAAAAGTAAATATGTTCAGCTCAGCCTCTTGCATAATTTTGTGTATTTGTCTGGCAATATTGCTTCCTCCCTTTTAGGGTTTGATGGGAAGTACTTATTTAAAAACAAGACTGGATAAATACTTTCTTCATTGGATTGTTTCAGATACTCAAGGGTACTCCAGAGATCAGCTGGAGGAAAATCGGGGGGATGGGGGGAATCCCACTGGATACTGGCAGTGGAAGAAGGGCAAGCACTGCACTTCCCATGAGCTGGACTGATGGCTGAAAACTATTACCTGTCAGTGGGCAGGAGTCCCCAAAGGGCGACTTAACTGCCACCATCTCTTTGTGTGCATGGGGATTTATCCCATGGTTTGAGGTTTGCTGTCAGGTGGGAATATGAATGTGGTTCATTAAATGCAAGCAGAAGTCAAAACCAGGTGTAGCTGCTTACTTCTAACAAATTTTGAGAGAGACACTGGGCACTGTGAAAGGTCATACACAGGATTTCCCTTTCCTTTCCTTTCCTTTCCTTTCCTTTCCTTTCCTTTCCTTTCCTTTCCTTTCCTTTCCTTTCCTTTCCT
>JAYDZK010000056.1:43801674-43850448 GCA_034509185.1 Euphonia xanthogaster | reverse complement strand
TTCCTTTCCTTTCCTTTCCTTTCCTTTCCTTTCCTTTCCTTTCCTTTCCTTTCCTTTCCTTTCCTTTCCTTTCCTGTTGCTGCCCTAGTGGAGAGACTGCCCAGCACATCTGTCCTCACTTGTTTTTCCATTTCTTTGAGGTGCTTGGCACACTTTTAGCCTCCTTCTGGCAGCCCCATACACTGGTGTAAAATTTGCTGCCAGGAGATGCTGGTAATTAATGAGGGCAATCAGACAGGAAACAAAAGTGGAAAAAATAAAGAAATACCCCATAACTGAAAAGAGAAATCTATTGGTTCCTGGTAGGAATGGTGCTCTCATATTCTGTGAGTGGGGTGATGTTGAGAAGGCTTTATGCTGTGCTTTGTACAAAGCAGGAGAGAAGGGATGTTGGGAAGATTCAAGCTGCTATACCTGCACCAGCTGTCTGCACTGCTTCTGAGAACCATGTTGGTGAGGATGGCCAGGACTCAGCGGGTCCCTGGGCTCCTTGGAAAGTGCCTGGGTTATCCCATCAGCCTTGCACAGTGCTCCTTACAGCCCAGCCCTGGCTAATGGGGGGCAAGAGGGTGAAAGGTGTCAGTCTGGGAAGCTGGGGTGCTGTGTTCCTCACAAAATCACAAATCCTTCATCCCTGAGTGTTGGCTCTCCTGGCTCACAGAGGGCATGGCCGAAGGAAGGTCTTACCACTGATTCTGGCAAATGCCAATTCCCAGAACTACAAAGGGGATGTAGCCCCCTTGGCCACCACTGAGTGCCTGAAAACAGATTCCAAACAGCTAAATGTGCTCCCTGGGACTTGAGCCAGAAACCTGCAGAGGTCAGGCTCTTGCAAAATAAATGTATTTGAAGATGCCTTCTGCCAAAGCCTTTCAGGTTTTTTATTTCCCCTTAATGAGATTTGAGCCAAAATTACTTCAGCTTCTGCTAAAGAGAGTTACCTATGCTATTTCTTCAGTCCAGGCTGCACCATGTTTGCCCAAGCACCCCGGTGTGTGTTCAGGACAAGAGGATCCCACCGCTCCGAGGAGTCTCAACACTTACAGGAAGCATTTCTCGACATGCCTGAGGGACTGCCTGTATCTCAGGGCAATACTTGTTCAGGCAGACTTTTCAGCTCTGGCCTCCTGGGCTTTCTTGAACTTTTATCTCTGCTGAAGATGGCCTTGGCAACTCAGCAAAGACTTTCCTTGAGGTCATGTGATGAGTAAAGTGGAAAAATCCACCCCTGGCTATCTGAACTCAGTCAGACTCAGGGAGTGAGGATGTAGCCCCGTTTTCCCTTGTGCAGGGGGTATCCACCACCTATTTCAGCAGAAAGGGGGAGAAGTGGAAAGGTCTGCAATTCATGGCCCTGAAGGAAACCTGCACAGGACCTTTCCTCATGGTGTAAGGCTCTTCCCAAGAAGGTCCTGCTTCCCAGGTCCGGAGCTCTCTATGCACAGAAAGGGCTGCAGGCATCGTGCTGGAGCAATGTCACATGGCTGAGGTTATGCACAGTGGGCCAAAAAGAGTAGATCAATGCCTCCACTGAGAGCACCACGTGTGTGGAAACCTGGATCTATGGGATGTTTCACAGGTTTTTAGGGCAGAGACTTCCACCTGAATAGCACACTTAATCACTTCATGTATTAAATTTCATGTTATTCAATACATTGTGGGACAAGCAGGAAGACATTTTTGCCTTGTGAAACAACCATGGCAAAAAATAGCTATGCAAGAAGTATGGAAATTACTTCCTCTGTTATGAACAGCTGGCTGTGCCTGCGGTAAGGGTCTCCAGTTGTTCTCAGACTCGGGGCATCCACATACAGACAAAGGGGGAAGTCTACTAGTACATCTATTTAGGGACAGTTCACTTTATGGCCAGAACACTGGGGGCTTTGTGGGTATTTCTGCAAAGGAGCTGAGATATCCGGAGCACAGAAAAAGCAGAGACAACTAATGAAGAGCATTGCAGGGAGCAGCTCATGCAGAGTAAACAGTGGTACCTATTGACCAGCAACTGAAATGAGGATAAGGAAAGGCTTGCCTGGGTTTGAGAAATGGAAGACAACAAACTGTGAACAAGCAGCTGCTGTTCACACGCCTACAGTGCTTCACTGAAGAGTGATAAAGATTCACATTATCATTAAGTGATTTTGGAGAAAGCATTTGTCTTTGATTCTTTTGATATTTCTTTTGCTTCCTTTCTCTTTTTTTTTCCTTCCTTCTCCTCTATAATATTGTTTGATCAAACTTCTTTCATTGCTTATTGTGAAAAAGTAGATTTTGCTACGTACTGGCATAGAATAACTCCATTTTTTCAGCTTTAACTCTACAAATTTAGGCCAGTGCTGCTGCCAGGCAAAACCTAGCAGAAAAGTCAGAGAGGGAAATTCAGGCTTAAAAATATTAAATTCTCATGTATCTGATACAGAGCTTTTGAAATTTGGAGAAACTGACAAAATCACATAAGGCTGCATGGTAATATAAACCTGCTCTAATGAGTAGTCTTCAGCTCACACTCCAAGTCTATGCATAAGAAGGGGCAGAAATATAATATCAAATGGTTTGCAAAAATTTACATTGGTTGGTGCTGCAGCAACAGCAGAATGCTGCAGGTGGTGTGACTGTAGTAAACCAGGCAGAAGAAATAAGCAATGCCTCTACAACCTCAAAAGTTACAGAGATACTGTTGCCCTAACTGAAAAGAGGAAAGACTGAACTTTTCTTACAAAATTTAATAGAAGCTTTTGCTGTTTAGCACATATTTCTTCTCTGCTCCCATTCTTGAATAACGACGTCTCTAATTGAGATGTGTAAGACTTATGCTTTTTAATTAAGTCTTTGAGTAATGAAGCATTTTTCTGCACAATTCTTTTGTTTCTACTTGTGTTTTTGCTCTGGTTTTCATTCCTGCTCTGAGTATGGATATAAGGGACAAATATCCAAATAATTACTTTCCCTGAAGAATCAAAGAAAGGTTCCAAAAAGTCAATCTAAAGGCAAAAAAATATTAAAGGCAGTTAAGAGAAGTCCAAGATACTGATCTACAGAAGTAGGCCTGCAATGAGCTCAAGAGCAGCCCAATTGCTCCATGTTACAGTGGCCAGATGGCATGGCCTGGTGCAGAAGCAGGAGATGGTGAATGCCTTCTGTGCATCTGCTGGTGAAAGTCAGCACCAGATCTGGGTGCAATTCCATAGCACTCCTGTTAAAGGAGAAGCCACCGCCTGAGCACTCTCACACCTTTCCAGGAGCTGCACACACCACTGAGATGTAACTCCTGGGTCTGGAGTCCCATGACAGCGAGCAGTTCCATGAGCAATGGGTGTCCCTTTCAACTCGTCACTCACATCCCCCCACTCTCAGATGCTCTTCCTCCTCCTTGGGCTGGACCCTGCATTTCTCATGGGAGAGTCTCAGCCATCAGAATTTATAGAAATAAACAATTTCATAGAGTGGTATAGCAGCAGATCAGCTTGAGCTGGATGCCTTTAGAGACACCCCCCTGCCCCTCCATGTTCCTCACATGCCTTTCTTGGTCCAATTGTAATTTTTGGTCTGGGGTCTTCTAACAATTTACTGGATTATTTCTCTGTGTCCATGCAGGCAAGCCATTCACTACTCTTATATCGTCAAGCTGTGGCTTCTGCTGAGAGATGTAGCCTCCTTATCTTGTGGTTTACACTTGTGGGGCATCTGCTCACTGTCAGAGCATGAGAAACAAAAAAGTCCGACACTTAGGATACACATTACTTACTTAGCAACAACCAAAATATCCATGTGTTATCAATATTCTTCCCATACTAAAGACAAAACACAGCTCAGCACCAGCTACTAGCAAAATAACAAATAAAATTATCAACAATTAGTATCTTTCAATGCTCCCAAATCTAAAACAATATCCCAAATTTATCCAGAGGCCAGTTTGTATTCATCTCCAGAGTAAAGGTCTTTCAAAGCTGAATCCTCAGTAAAGAAGCATGAAATCTCCTCTTGGAAAGCTTTAGATATTAAACAACAGAAAAAAACATCCATTTTGTGATCACTGAGTTTATTCTGCATGAAGATGAGCATCTGCAAACTACACAAGGGAGCATACTTTGTGTAAAACCTATATACAACCTCTTTTGTTTCAGCCTTAGATCTTGGATGCTTAAAACTTAGTATGAGCTTGTTTGTTTGGTACCTCATGGAACAGAAAGGACCCAATCATCCAGAAGCAGAAGTTTTTAAAATTGATGACTGAGAAGATTGTGAAGATAGTAACACCTATAGAAAAACATATACAATTTTGTCATATACCACAATTCTGTCTATATAAAAACTTTTGTATGCATTAGGGTTTTCAGATAGAGAAGGATATTGTAACCCACTGCTGCTACATGCAAGTAACAAGTCCAGAGAAAGGAAGTGTTGTCATCCATGGTATTCCACAATATTTAACAAAAGAAAAATATGAGATAAAGCAAAGTCCTGAATAGGCAAAATAGTGTAATAGACATTTAGCATCAAATTAGGAGAAGAGTTAACGGTGCATCATCTAGATTTTTGGGTTTGGGGCAGGAATTATCCTTTCCTGAGCCAGTCATGATGACATCCTGAGGTCGCCAAATCTCCATGCATAGTTAAATAACATCCTCTGGAGAAGAGAACACACTGCACATCCTGAAGTGGTAAAAAGGAATTGTGCCATAACTGTGTAGAAATATAAATATAGTCAGTTAATGTAGCAATTTTTTAGTTAGTTACTTAATAGTGTACTTCAAAGTTGTAGGTTAATGTTATCAAATGAGTATTGCAATTTTTGGATGCTTTCTTTTTGAAATAATATGAGTGAATCTGAACATCAGATCTCTCTAGCAACTTAAATATATCCTAAAAAACATAGCCTAATAGCAGAGGCTAATTTTTCTGGTGATATAATCTGTGTGCATGTCTAGCAACATGGAAATTATATTTAACAGACCATCTGACAGGTAGAGCTAGAACTGTGTGGAGTGTTTGTTCACTTCTACAAAGGAGACAACACTGAGGAACTGTCTTGCTCAGGAAAAATAAAAGAAATAGAATGGACATTCTCGAGCAGTGTAAAAAATAAATAAATGGAGAATAAATTGCTACTAACATATTGCATTAAAATATTTTCCATCTATATGTCCCAGGAAACTGGATCCATTAATGGTCATTCACATACAAAACAAAACAACTCCTTGTGCATCATTATGCTCAAATGTTAAGTGCTCGAGATGTTAAGAGCTACTGGAGAAAAAATGGACATCTAATTCATCCTTCCTGTAAGCAAATGAAAAAATGAAAAAATGCCAGGGTAGTCTGGAGGAGCCATAAAACCACAATGCATTGGGGTCAAATGCCTGATCTGATGGTGGCCTGGGTATATCTTAGTTGACAGGCAGGTCAGCATCCCACCCAGTTTATATTATTGTTGTTCCAGTGACCCAAGTGGAGCTGTAGGAACATTCAGCACCTGAATGCCCAGACCTGTGTGAAGACATTGGAAATTCTCAATGAGAGGACTCAAGTGCCAGCTCCTTGGTGGCATTCTGTGTTCACAGCCCCACATGCTGCTCTGTGATTGTGTGCCAGGGAGCTGCAGCAGTGGGCTGCTCCCTGGGGGCACTGGGGCCAGGCTGCCACCAGCAAGGGCACAGACCACAGCACCTACACATGGTGAGGGGGGCAGGGATGGCAGCAGAGCCTGGGGACAGCCATGGCCCAGCTGTCATCCTCACACAGCTCTCCTTAGAGTAATCACCAATATAAAACTTCCAAGATACTCAATTCTCCTAAGTTTTTGTTTCACCATTACTAATGACATAAAGTGGTCTTTTAACATTTGCAAGCAATATTTTGCTTTTCAAAAATCACCTTGAAAAAGGTTAATTGAAATATTTGGCAGAGTTAAGGGTACATAAAATGGTCTTAGTTAAGTACACCTATGAATACAACCCTCAGGGGACAAAATGCTAGAAATTACAGTCCCCAGGGCTTGAACACACTTAAAACAGATGCTTTAGCAAGTTGCCATTATCATGCTTTTGCTGACACTCGATCCCACACCTCCCCACAGCGTTGCTTTGCTACCAGGCTATGAATTCAGCAAGACTGAAACTGGTAATTTGCTCTCCAGCTTGCTCTTGTCTTGCTGGTTTGACCACCGACCAGCCATAATACTGGCTCTCCATGAGCTTTGGATAAATCAAGGGTAATAAATCACACTAACATGATGGCAAGGTAAGTGGAAGGATTAGAAGCATCAAAAGAGATGAAGGTTAAAGCTGTGTGTGAATAATTAAAGAGGCATTGGAGAAAGAATTCTACTCTCGATACTGAATTGTTTGCTTCTCCAGCTTTCATTAGTGCTCATTCAAATTGTGCTTCCGCAAACAACTGCGGAAGTCTTCCAGCCAAGCGATCCCTCACCTTGCGCCTCCTGTGGACACAGCCCGTGAGGAAGCCGTCCTGAACTGCACTCCTGAACACATTCTCAGGAAGGTCTGAAACCTGTGGGGAGCTGTGTCTGGGCTTGCTGGCATTCCAGCTGTCCTGGCTCCGCACTTCCAGCTGGGGAACAAGAGCACCGTGCTGGCATTCCAGCTGTCCTGGCTCCACACTGCCAGCTGGGGAACAACAGCACCGTGCTGGCATTCCAGCTGTCCTGGCTCCACACTGCCAGCTGGGGAACAACAGCGCCGTGCGGGTGCGAGGGAAGCATTTGGCAGCAGAGGAGAAGGGAAAGAGGTTGAGCTGACCTGGATGACTTAGGTGAGAACAAAGTACCCTGCAGGTGGAGAGAGGCTGACCTTGTAAAACCCTGCTCAGTGCCCCGAGCTCCTTGTTCCTCTTCCTTTCACCTTTGCCCGTGCACCGATGAGAATGCCTTTCTGGGACTTTAGAAGCTGTATGTTTACAGCAAAACTTTGCCTCTTGGGTAGTGGCTTGAGCACTGTGAAAGCTAAATCGGAAAACAAGAACCACGACTAAGCAGGTATGAAATTGCCTACAAGACTTTTCTTTTATGACTAAAAACACTGTCAGCAGAGTTCTGTTTTGAATTAATTGCTTTTCTTATCCCATATTGTTTTATGACAGCTGAAATTGCCTGACTGGATGCCAATGCATATGAACAACTAAATGGTTCTTGCATCTTATTTTATGGTCTGACCTCTGTTTTGAAATAAACTGCCTACTAAACAAAATAAGTTCTCTTGATTTTCTGATGACTTATATATGTGGGTTTTGAGAACAGGAAGTGAGTGTGGCAGGAAATTCAGAAATCACGAAAGGAAAAATGTTATGGTTATTTTTTCTCCCTTCTATAATACAGACCTACTGAAATTCCTTTCTAGTCCTGCCCTAGTTTGTCTGGGCATGTGACTGTAGTCTAGGAGTTTATACAAAGCTGCGGGGTATCACTGTGGATGGTGCTCACACCCCCTCTTCTTCATGTACTTCTCACAATGCCATCTCAGATTCACATCCAGGTGGGAGAGCTGGGGTGGTGGGCTGTTCTTGAGAGGCCCATGGGCTTTGCCACCAGCTATGAGCACACACAGAAACCACCTCTTGGTCTTGCACAGTACATCAAGCCTAGCGTTCCTCCTGTGCCCTCAGCTCCCCAAAGCTCTTGGTGTGCTGCTCCCATGGTGTCCACGCTTGGGCTGAAGGTGTGGAAACCAGTTTCTGAGGGTGACAGGGGTTTGATTCTGCATCTGACATTACGTGTTCATGGTTTCCAGCAATGCTGTGTTAAGAGAAATTGCCTTTTGCTGCCAAACTTTTCTGTTAAGTTGCCTCTTAGCTCTTATTACACAGATATTCTCACTTGAGTGCTTGCTGCTGGTTGGGTGGCTGATGCAAGGTTGCTCATGGTACAGAACTATCTGCTTTCAGTGTGCAGTTCAGGGCATCAAATTAGTTTTACTGAAACTGTCAGAGTGCACAAAGCCAGGGCCAGAGCAGGGCTCACCAGCCTCCTGCTCTGAACACCAGACATATGCATCCTCACAGCTGGATGTCTTGGCCATTTGCCTTGGGTCCTAATTCCCTACTCCTTTCATGTGCAATTGGCCATGGAGCTATTTCCTGACTTGGAAAAAGAGAAATTTGGGCAATCATATTTACTGCTCAGCATCTGCTGACCTCCCACAGACAGGAGATCTCTCCTAGTACCTTTGCGCTGAACTGTGTAAGGAATAGATAGATAAATAAATTTCTGGTAAAAGGATTAAAAAAGAGGGGGTGTCTAACAAAGCGTTTTCAGTGATACTAACTAAAGGTAGGCAGGGATGCTGGAGTCTCACAGCTGTTCTGCAAACTACTCTTAGCTGGTGCACATAGCTGAGTGTGCTCTGGGGATGATCCAGTGAAGCCTCAGAGCTTTCCAATCGCCGAAGTTCTCACTTTGAGGACAAAAATGCCTGTGTTACTGCAAGCCAGGACATGGCCTCTGGCCTTCTACCTTCCCTCTTCTCCTGTGCCTGTTCGACCTGTCCCCTTCCCATTGTTTCTGACTCAGGTAAGGAGGCTGAGTTAGGTTTTTTCCATCTCAGTTAAGAAAAAGGGTGAATGTTTTTGAAAGGTTTAACCCTTTTGTTCAGCTGTTTGAGACATTAAAATATGAAAATACTTTCCCTGTGTCTGCTCTCAGTTCTGCAGATGATCTTGCAAGACCTTACCACTACCTCAGTGCTGGAGCATGTAGGCAGCCAGAACCGGATAGGTTTTGCTCTGGTTTTCCCTGTCACAGAGTCGGAACGCTTTTACTACGGCTGTCTGGGAACAGCTTTGATTTCCCCCAAAAAGATTGATTTTGCTTTTACAGTAGAGGCAACTGGAAGAAAAAATTTCTGTACCTCCCCGTCGGGGAATCGAACCCCGGTCTCCCGCGTGACAGGCGGGGATACTTACCACTATACTAACGAGGAACTGTACAGTCACAACTTCTCCGGTAGGGCCCATATTGTATTTCTTGACTGGCACGCTGGCAAGGCAGTCACGCTCTTCAGTTCACCTGTCCCGCTTCTCTCGCGACGCACTGTGGGTTTTGTAGTTCTCACGCCGTTCCTCCGCCCTCTCCGCGCGGAGGGCGGCACTACACCTCCCAGGGGCCTCCCCTCCCCTCTCCGCGGCGGGCTCTGTGCTGCGCGGGGCGGCACGGCCGGGCAGGGCGGGCAGAGGCGCGCGAGCGATGGCGGACCCGAGCTCGTTCGCGTCCCCCGCGTGCTGCCTCACGCGGCACCTCCACCTGCGCTGCCGCGCGGACTTCGGCGCGCGGGTGCTGCGGGGCACGGCCGCCCTCACGGCGCGCGCGGAGCGCGAGGCGCTGCGCTGCCTGGTAACGGCGGGGGAGGGGGCGGCCAGGGCGGCGGGACCCGCGGACCGTGAGGGGCGAGCCCGGAGCCCGCGCTGGTGCCGCCTTCCCTCTCCCCGTCCTTCCCTTGGCCGTCGTCGCGGTCCTTCCTTCCTTCTTTCCTTCCTTCCTTCTTTCCTTCCTTCCTTCCCTGCCGCCGCTTGGCCCTCTTGGCACCCGCCGCCCCTGCCTGCTGCTCGGCCGGAGCCTGACAGCGCCTCGCAGCCCCGGTTCCCGCTTAGCCCCCCAGAGCCGGCGCGGTGCTCGAAGGAAGGGCAAGACTGTCTCTTCCCTTTACAGCGGCGGATAGCATGCTGCTGAAAAGATGGGAATAAATCACTGGAAACCCAGATGTAGGGCTTTTTCGCCCGTGTGTTTCGTTATGCCAGCTGCTTTCTCTGTTATCTCTGCAAATAAGCATGTGAACCTCTTAAACATCGTATTATATTGGAAGTTTGGGGGTTCTGGGCTTTTCTCATGCTGACTCCATAAAATTCTTTTGTGGTTGGCGCTTATTTTTTTAGGGAAAAAGCCTAGTCCTGTTAGTAATAAAGAGTAATGCCTCGTTCTTGCTAAAAATGAGTACTGCACTATTTAATTCACCTTCCATTGTGTGAAGGTCTAGATTCGCAGTGGCGCATTCCAGGACGCAAGCCTTAGCAGGGGCTTTTATACCATTCTCCTCACTTCACAACAGTACTGTGGAGTTGTTAGCTGTGTAGTTTTTCTTCATAAACTCACTTCTATGGTCAGAAGTTGGTTTTCTTCCTCTTTTCCCTCCAGCTTTCCCAGTTCAGTGCTGCTGTCTTAAAATGCTGGTTCCTGTTGGTCAACACAGTCGTCTTTTCTGGTTTTACTTAGAAAATACTTTGTCCTTCAGAGGGACTTGTGTTTACAATTTCATAGTGCTGCATTTATTATTATACTCTGTTTAACCGGTATGCAACATGTTCTTTATCACAGGTCCTGGATACAAAAGACGTACAGGTATTTAAAGTGACTGTAAATGGACAGGATGCACAATTTGCTTTTGGAGAAAAGCACAGTTTCAAGGGGACCCCTCTAGAAATCACGTTTCCAAATGAACTAAGAAGGTACACGCTTTTGCCTGCTCCTTTAGGTGGTTTTTAAATGCACTGTATAAGCTGCTTGTCTCCTGTAGGGTTGCTGAGTAAAGCTTGCAAAGGGACTTATAAATTAGAATCAGGGTATTGCATTCATTTGGTATGATCTTGTAGGTTAATGTCATATTTGGCTTTCATTAGTGAAAACTTTGGTAATGTTTGTACCTGTCCCCAGACCTTGTATCAGGTACAAAATTACCAACTGAACTGAGTAGCAAAACACTGTGAAATGTATCACAATTTTCTAGTGCTTCTCATCAGTAATATTGTTTCCGCTTTAACTACCTGATTCAGAATTGTTACAGTGTGGAGCACATGGAGCAACAGCCCCTGTTGGATCTTCTTTTACGCAAGGGCTGGTTCTGCATTTCTGTAGAACTTCAGGTTACCACTATGATTAGATAGGAGCATGTTTTCAAATAATCAAAGTTTTATTTTGTTTGCTATGCTAAGTCCAAGTCCCTGAAAGCTGGAACTTGCGTTTCGGCAGCATAATGGAGAGTGAACTAACCATGGTCTGCCTCTTAAGGTGCATGAATTAAAAAGCTGTTGCCAAATTGCAATATGTTTTTTGGCAATTTGCTTTGTATGTTGTAATCTCAGTCCTCCATGGTGCCAAAGCTGAAAGCTGTGATTGTATAAGGAAGTTCCTTTGTTTGAATACACTTGAATATCAAGTTGCTTCTTGCTTCTTATTGTTTGGTTTTTAGAATTCATTGCTACCTCTAAAAACTCTTTCATTTTAGTCTGGTTTCCAAGCTTTTCTTCTTTTTAATGTTGTACACTGAATTAGTGTAGTTAAGAAATGCAAATAATGAGGAAGAGAAAGGAATGTCATAAAATATTTGTCCCTTCTGGAGAAACACTTCTGGTCTCTTATGAAATTGAACAAATGAAGTGCTTGAGCAAACAGGCCACATCAGAAATATAGGCCTGTTTCTTGTATTTGACTTTCAGCTGCCTTTTTTTTTTTAAAGTGCTAGATTTCCTGGTAAGAAAAAAAAGAGGGAGGTGTGAGTTGTTACTGTAAGAATTCATAATCTAGTGTGAGATATAGTCCCACATGTAACTGTCAATAAAACAACAACAGGAAAGGGTGAGAGTTACAACTGGAAGTCTGATTGTTCAGAAAGCAATGTGCCTTATGGTAATACCAATTATTTTCTCTTTTCTTGTCAAATATGTACTTTGGAATACTGGTTATAAACCAGATGTGTACATGTGGTCAGCTTATCTAGTGTCCAACTCCTGTGATTAGCTGAAGTTTCTTCTGATTTATGGCTTGATTGTTTACTCCAAGAGTTGATGTATAATCTAGAACTTTCTGAGAACAGAAGCAAGTACTTCCATGTGCTTTGGGTGTCAGTGATGGTTAAGATATGTTTTTAATAAATAAGAGTGTGAATGTGTCAGGTTGGTGTGTGTTCTCTCATTAGCAAAGTGATACCTGTCTTACACATAACTGTTAGTTTTTACTTAACTTTACCAGTTCTGAAACCCTGAATAAAATCTGAGCATTATTTCTTTTTCTTGTTAACCCCTACTGTTAATAGGAACTAATTCTGTAATTACTGATAATTTCCAGGGTGTTTTTTTCTTCTTAAGGATAATGCTTACAGAACATTAATGTCAGATACAAAAATCTGAATTTTTTTATGTACAGGATACTTATTCTATGTTATTCAGACATGTATCTTCTTATGCAGGGTTTTGCACATTGCTTTGTGTATTGCAGAGGGTTTTTTACACTTACATGTGCAAGGTTACTTAGCTGTGACAAAACTATATACATATAGGTGGCCCAAATAGTTTAAAGAAAAGGTCTGTGCTCTCCTTGAAAGAAAGAAGAGGAAAAGTTTCTGGTTAGTAAAAACAATAATAAAAGTGCCTTGGGATGTAAAAAATTAAATCAGCTAGCCATTTTTTAATACCGTAATTGAAAGGGAATTATTGCTTTTAATATGATACTTGTTCTCATTTTTAATGCTCTTGAGACAGTGCTGCAGATCTGTGTTTCAGACATCTTTGCAGAGGAATTTCAGTGTGATCAGGATTTGTGTCAAAACAGTCTGACTGTGTTCTTTATTATACAGGGGACAAGAAGCAATTGTTGAAATCTCTTTTGAAAGCTCTCCACAGTCTTCAGCTCTCCAGTGGTTTACTCCAGAGCAAACTTCTGGGAAGAAACACCCATTTCTCTTCAGCCAGTGCCAGGTTGAGTTCATTTTTTCCAAACTTCTTGACATACCACTGTAATTTCCCTTGCTTTCTAAAGAACTGCAGAGGAAGGCTAGAAAAGGGAAGAGCAGTAGCCTGTAACTTCTAGCTGTGTGTGTCAAAGGCCCTAAGTGAAAACACTTAATGTCAAGATGTTGTTGAGATTTTATTATATGTTTACAATTTGGAATTCTGGAACTGCTTTACCCAGTCCAGTATCCTTGTTGAAGAACATGTGGTCCTTTACAACCAATACTTGTGTCTATTGACCTGCCTTGCCTAGTATTATTCCTTTTACAAAGGCCTGCAAGCTCTAACTGGCAGAAGTACTGGATTATAGATAATGAATTCTCTGGAGGAGCTGTATAGACTTGCACTATAGTGCATTAATTGATTTATTTCTAGTTCTCTGCATTAGAAAGACACTTTTGTTTTATCTTCTTTTCCTTTCTCCCTCTCTAGGCTATCCACTGCAGAGCCATTTTTCCATGCCAAGACACACCTGCTGTGAAACTAACCTACTATGCAGAGGTAGATGAAGCTAAGTCATGTGTCTTAACTGAAGACAACTGCTACAATGGATGAATTTATATTGCTCAGGGGTTTTTGGTAGCTGCCAGCATGTGGCCTAATATAAAACCAGAATGTTAACTTTCAGCTTAATGTGAGAGGAAAGAGCTGATCTTCCCTGTGGCAGTTCTCTAACTTTGCCATTTCTTTTTTGTATATGTCAATTATTTTTTCATTGTTATGTATCTATTTGCAAAAGGAAGTAAAAATGCAATAGTAAGAAGGAAAGATGCCCTAAAATCAGGAAAAGCTGACAGTAAGACGGCAAAGAGTGCTGTGAAGTAAAAGACATTTGGAAAGGCTCTCATGTATGCCTTAAGTAATATATTCTGATATATAGCTAGAGGATATTTGCAGTCCTGGTGTAAACAGTTTTAAGGAAGCAAAAAGCAAGATAGATGTGCACTGTGTCATTACAATTGAGTTGTCTGAAGAAAGTGAGCCTTTTAACTTCTGTTGGAGGTACTCCTCTGATTAATTCAATATTGCCTGTCTTCATGACAACATTTCCCATATGCCTTATGTTCTACTTGACAGAGATGACCTAACAGCAGAACAGATCTGGGCTACTCTTTGTTATCAGCTGCTTGTAGTGTGGAGGGTAATGCTGAGTGCCAGCTGCGTTGCTTATGGGTGGGTGCCCTTTCAGATTTCCGTCCCGAAGGAGCTGGTGGCTCTGATGAGCGCAAACCGCGACGGGGAGGCGCCCGACCCGGAGGACAGCGCTCGCAAGGTGTACCGCTTCAGCCAGAACGTAAGTGCTCCGCGCTGGGAAATGGCTGCACGGGGTCTGCCTCCTGACCTGTGCACCTCTCAGATGCCTCAGGTATGGTTTTGATCTCATGGATAAGTCATGTGACTCACATAGGTCTTTGCCACTCCAGAAATGGGAGGCATTATGGAACTCCAGCTCTGAGAAGACAACCAGTCAGTGCTGGTGCTGGTGGTGTTTACTGGTCTTTTTTGGCATTCCCAGAAAAGCCAAATTTGAGTTTTGAAAATGTTTCAATACTCAAAACTAGTCCTGTCACAACCCTTTCTGTCTGCACTGATTTTTAGAAAATAGTGCAAGTGCAAATAATATGGAAGTTTTGGAAAACAGACCCTGCAAATTTTAAGTTCACCTAGATCTAAGCAGTGAAACTCAGCATCAGAACCAATTTTTAGCTTGAAGTTAGGCAAATTCTGACAACAAATTTTTAGACATTTTTTGGAATGTGAAAACTTTGGTTCCCATGGAAAGAAAGTGTCTCCAGCCAATCAAAGATTACTGTTCTCTGGAAATTTTAGTAAGTGGTGCATCTAGTCTAATGATTCCCCTGCTCATAACGCAGCAGTCCTGATTTACTCTTCTGGCATTTTTGTCCTCACAGTTTTTTGAGTTACAGTTCTGGTGTTTATGAGCTCTTCTGGTGAGCCCAGTTCATTTTGCTGAACAAGCAGATAACAAAAGATCGGGGCTGTTGACACTGAATAACTGCAAGGAGGAATGGTGTGATGTGACTGGAGGCGAGGAGGGGGTCAGAGTAATCTGAACTGCAGCAGATGTCAGGTTTGATTTGGCTGCTGCATGAAACCTGAGAGGGGAAAAAAGAGTTCCCTTATCTGTGAGGCAGTGCTCTGCCCTCTCTGTGGAGCCAAAACATTTGCCACTCTCAGTCTAGTACAGAAGACTTCTATGTTTGTGTAATCCAGAGATGAATGTTATCTAGGAATACACTGTTGATAAGCATGATGGACCGATACAAGAAATAACATTTAGTGTTATTGAAATTATACTACACTTTCTGGTACAGAAAACCATTTCTTTTTTTAAAAAACCATGCTTTTCTTAAAAAAAAAACACATTAAGCACAAAATACCTAAATGAAAAATGACATGAAAAAGGACACACACATCTCCTGACACACTGACACTGATTTGTTAGAAGAGGTGTCTGTTTCCTCAGATGAAAAAGGCAAATGCATCAAGCTCTTGGATATGTATGTGTGCCGAGGCTTACCTAAAACTACTTTCTCTGCTCCTGCATAGCCAGGCTGGAAAGAAGGATAGTGGAGAGCAACCTCTGTAAAAATGAGTTTACAGCCCAACAGTCATTGACATTCGAATTTCAAAAAGTCAAATTGGCAAATTGGACATGAAAATGTGGAGGTGTATTGATAGTTTTTTCTTAACTCATCTATAACATAAGTCGAGGGACTTTGTTCTTTTCAATAATATGTTCTGTGGGTTAATAGGTAAAATTAAAACACAGATGATGATATGGGTATTTTTATTAAAAATATTTAAAAGGTTTGTGAATAATAGTCAAATAAAGTTTTCTGAAATTCTGTCTCCAACTAATTATGATTTAAAGTCTTACTTATTTAACATTGTTTAAATTCAAATGAAGTGGAACTTTTACAGAGATGGCTGTATTATTGCCTTTTCTTTCCAAAGCACTTGGAGAAAGCAGTTCTCTATAAAGATACTTCAGTTAGGAAGTTTTTTTCATTGAAATAAAAAATATTTAAAGTTTTTTTAATTCCAAACATGGAAATCAAATATATACATTTTGATTTTTCTTGAATCTTTTGCCTTTAATGTATTTATATCCATAAATATTCTTGTTTACTTCTTTAAAGCTCTTCCTGTGTTCTTCTGTGTGATAAAACTGCCCTTTATCTGAGCAGTACCTCTTAACATCCCCTTCCATAAAATTTAGTGGAACTGAAGTGAATATGGAAAACTGACTTTCTTTTGAAGAGAAACCAAACCAGCAGGAATTTTGTATGCAGATTTTTTCAAACAGAGATGATACAATTTTGTGGGTTTTGTCTGAAACACCTGTGAAGCAAGTACATCCTGTAGATAAAGGAGTATCATTCAGGGAGAAAAAACAATGTTTTTGAAAAAACAGTGCCTGCCTTTAAGGCAGGAAACTCTGGAGGAAAACTTCTTTATTTATATACTTTTGTTCTTCTCTGAGTCAGTAGTCTGATAACTGACATTACAAATAAGGTTTCTTTATTTTTCCTATGTTCTCCACTAGGTTCCCATACCTTGCTACTTGTTTGCTTTAGTGGTTGGAGCCTTAGAAAGTAGGTGAGTGAATCTGTACAATGTATAAATATTAATAACCACAATAAATCTTTTGAGCTTCTTTAAAAATTGTTTCTTGGTCTTATTTCTAAATTTAAAGGGTCTTAGAGATTCAGTTAACCTGATAGTTTGTATCAAACTGCATGTATGTTGATTTGCTCTTGAATAATTTTTTTACTTGTGCTGTAAATTAGAGAAACAGCATAAAGAGTTTGGACCTGAAAAAGCCCTTAGTGGTTAAAATTAAGCACAGGGAATAGATCTTCTTTCCTAATTAACAGATAAGCCTTGTCTGTTAACAGATAAACCTTTTCTGTCAAAGGCAGAAAAGAATTGCTTCAGCTTCATTTCTCATTGGCACAAGGTTGTGTTAATCTAGGCCACAATAATGCTTTTATACTAGGGCTTAATAATGTTTAAAAATCTGTAAGTGGTTTTCCTGTTCCTTTGTGCTGGATAATGCATGCGTGTTGCTTGTTTTGTTTTCTAAGGCTTTGCTTCAGCAATGGAGAGGAAAAGCTGACAAAGATTCTCTAATGAGTTTCCTCTGCAACGTGGGTTACTCAAGAGCACAGTTACACATATGCTGTCTCTATTAGTTTCCCACAGGTGTACTTCTGGTTTGTACTGTCTTATTGGTATTTTTTTTTACTTTCAACAGAAAGATTGGCCCAAGGACACTGGTGTGGGCTGAAAAAGAACTAGTGGATAAATCAGCCTATGAATTTTCTGAGGTGAGTAATTACCAACAACAAAAAACAGTGTTGTAAGATAACTGTTTCACATAGTATTGGAAAAGAAACAGACTATAGTTCACTGTTTTGGTCATCTTTAGTTCCTTTCTCTACCTCCCATCCCACAAAATGCTACTATTCTATTGCAGTACAGACTTAGTGCTGAAAATACATTTTGATACCGTTCCATACTTGTTTTACATGTGGGACTTGACAAGGTGAAAGGGAATGAAAAATGGGATCAATGGCTTATTATTTGTTCAGTGTTTGTAGTCAGAAATCATCTTAGAAACTAATGTGAATTCTTTTTTCAGGCTGAAGCTATGCTGAAAACAGCAGAAGATTTGGCAGGACCTTATGTGTGGGGACAGTATGATTTGTTAGTCTTACCACCTTCTTTTCCTTATGGTGGTATGGAGAATCCTTGTCTTACTTTTGTGACTCCAACACTACTGGTAGGTATAGCAGTGATAAAAGTCAACTTTTCCTTAGGGCTTGCATATCAATTAGGTGATGGATGTTAATGCACAAATTGGATTGGTTTTCTTCCTAGAAAGACCTGTAAATGTTTCTGCCTCCTTTGGAGTTAGGGATCATACAAGAAATTGCATGAAGTGATCTATTTTGAGGCTGACTTGAACCTAACATCTAACTTGTCTTTCCCTTTGCTTTTTAGGCAGGTGATCGATCTCTATCAAACGTAAGTCAAAAATAGGTTCATCTCTTCAAGTAGAGCACAACTTGAAGTTGTATCTGAATTCCTTTATAATACCTGAAAACTTGGTCTTTTTTCACCAGGCAAATTAAAAGTTAAGGCAGTAAGTCCAGAACTCTTACAACAGCAAGTGTTAATTTTAAGTAAACTTTGGAAAGTATCTATTTTGTATAACCAACAGATGGAAATACCATGGGCGCCTGTATACACAGGGGGCTGACTGAGGTTAGCTGCTCCATAACTCTTTTCCTGTCCTGTTAAACCTCAACGTCTGTGTACAGATATGTTTAAAAATCTCAACTGAATTGTCCTCATCAAAATCATTATGAGATAACTTCTTCCTCTGTGTCTTTTTTTTCTGCAAAGTTGAATACTCTGAATGCAATTTTATTGCCTATGTCTTTTTACTAGACTGATGTACTGCTAAACTTAAAAAAAAAGGATTGTCTTAAACAAAGAATACTGAAATATTTGACATGGATACTTTTTAATGTATCATGTGTCATTAGCTTTCCCACTGCACAAGTTGCTTAGGTGAGAAAGCAGTACTAGTCCATCACTTGGTATTCTGTATTCTGAGATGAGATTTCATAAACAAGTTACCTACGCCAAGCTGTTGATCAGTATGGCTCTATGGCTTGCAGGCTGGACGGTGAAAATTGCTTCTGTCAGCTAGGGTAGCATTGGTCCTCTGCTTAATATTCATACAGATAGATCTACAGAACTGTGAATGCTGACTTTGTGAGCATAACGTAGCAAATGAGGCCCCATCAACATTTTGATCTTTCTGTTGGGATCTGATGCTTTTTTTTCCAGAGGAGTGTGGTGGATCTGTTTTTGTGTTTTAGGTTATTGCGCATGAAATCTCTCATAGCTGGACAGGAAACTTGGTAACCAACAAAACATGGGAGCATTTTTGGTAGGTATGATGTTCAATGCAATGCAAATCATATTTTAAATTTAATCTGTAAAGAGACTAGCTAAATTCATTTTACCATCCCACCAGTGCTGACTTCATCAGTGTCTTTCCAGGCTGAATGAGGGTCATACTGTGTACCTGGAGCGCAGGATCGGTGGTCGGTTGTTTGGTGAGCAGTTCAGGCACTTTCAGGCCCTGGGAGGTTGGCGAGAACTGCAGAACACGGTAAATAGTTTTAAAGTTATCATACGTGTTTCCCACAAATAAAATTTGTCTAGTCAACTTTCCTAATGCTTTCTTATTAGAGAATGGACAACTTTGATTCCAAGGTGTTTGATTGCTGTTACCCAAGGTAACAGCTTCATATACTCAGATTAGATAAAGCTTTTTGAATTGTTTTAAGCTTTTCTGAACGTCTTCACAGCCTCTTCTGGTCGTTCTGGGTATGACTAAATTGCAGTATTACCTGTTAGCATACTGGTAAGCAGCTGAAAGTTAATCAAAATTATCTGCAGCCACAACCATCAGAATTTCCAGTGCCCCATGCAAACAACTGATTTCTTACTGTCTAAGAGGGTTGTTTAGTTTTGTGTTTTGGTAGCATAATCAAACTTTAATTTTCAGATTTCTAGTCTGTGATATCTTACTAGTTCCCTGAGCAGCCTGAAATTTGTTCTGCCCATATCCAGAGCTGAAGTTTTGCTGGCACTTCTTCTGTCAACAGAGGTTTTAAATTCAAAGGCTTAATGATGTAGTTCAAATAGTTTGTTAATAAGGGGATAAATATAGCTAGACTAATAGGTGCTCATGGTTATGACAGACATGATAGTAATTAACTGCTTTGAGACAGCTGGAGCACAGGGTGGTTGATTGTAAATTTTAGTAACTTAAGATTTGTGAAGATTCAGAACTTCAGGAAAAAGAAGGAGAATGCTTTGAAATGAAGCTGTCTCAGTTTTGGATGGTTTATACCTTTGTAAATAGAATTAGTACAGATCTGCAGGATTGCCAGTTTTCCTACATTGATATGTGTTCTTGTGTCTTTGACACAGATAAATACTCTTGGAGATAAAAATCCTGTAACTAACCTTGTCATTAACCTGGATGAAGTAGATCCTGATGTTGCCTATTCATCTGTGCCATATGAGAAAGGCTTTGCTTTGCTTTTTTACCTTGAACAGCTCCTTGGAGGACCAGGTAAGCATTAGTCAGATTCTATATGTTTTTGTTTTCCACCTTAATTTCAAACACTAAAACATTTTTCTTTTTTTTTAGATGTCTTCATGGGCTTCTTGAAGGCTTATGTTCAGACATTTGCTTATAAGAGCATCGTAACGGAGGACTGGAAGAAGTTCTTGTACTCCTACTTCAAGGATAAGGTTGGGTAATATTTAAAACTGATTGCTTGAAACCTTTTAATTATGTGAAATTCTGACTCAGGTCAGAACTTATTTAAAGACCAGTTCTTTATATATCTTTCCTTTGTTTCAAGAACTTGATATGATCTAATCTGGGATCTTGTGAAGATGGGTTTGCATTAAGATGCCTTTTAATTTTTTTTCTTTTCGTAGAAGGGAGTGCTTTGTTTTGAAGTAATCTGTGTAGGATTCTTCGGGTAATTGGAGCAGTGTTATCAAGACAAATAAAAAGATTGAAACTAGATTTCATTTTCTCAAAAAAAATCCTAAAATCAGACTTAAAATTTAATAAGGTTTTTTGTTGCTTTGTAGGTAGATATTCTTGATAAAGTTGACTGGAACTCCTGGTTTCATGCTCCAGGAATGCCACCAGTGAAGCCTACGTAAGCTGCACTCTTCTTTAGTTCATCTTTTCCTTCTCCAGACTGCATGTGATTTTCCTAAAAGTCATGAAGCAGTTTGTAAACAGGGTGAAAGTCTTTTAAATGTTTTATTGGAAAATGCCCTAGTACTATGGAGGTGTATATAGCAGTAAAAATAGTCACTGTTAATATTTTCAGTCTTTTATTCTGTAGTTATTTCATTATGTGAACCTTTGTTTTTAATATTTGACAGGTATGATACGACACTATCAAATGCTTGCATTGCCTTGAGCCAAAGATGGATCCAAGTGAGTGGTTAAAGAATGCTGAAGTGTCTCTATTTTGAAAAGCTAATATTTTTTGTTACACAAATTGAGCCAATCTCTTCTAAAATCTCTCATTTGTTGAGAGTCTGTGTATTTATAGTCACAGTATGGCTGCCAGGGATTTTGTATTTCCTAGACTAGACCTTCATTGTAGAGTCAGGGGATTAGCTGTAACTTCTGTCTGTGAAGTGCAGACGGTGTTTTAACAAGGCACAGAGGCAACTTCTTGTTCTACATATGTAGCGACCAAATAGAAAATACTCTTTTAAAACCCTGATATTATGGCTTGATTTAAAAACAAATGCCAGGGTACCTCTACATTACTGATTATATTGTATTAGTAGTTCCTCTATAGTGTACTGGAGTTAGTATGTATTTCCCATCAAAAACTGGTACATAAAGTATATTAGTTAATACCACATAATTTTCTCCTAATTTGGAGCATAAAAGTCATACAACTAATAGAGAATCCAGCATACCCTCCTTTTGTTACCTCTGTAGCTTTTCACTGTACATGCATCCCATCTTTTAACTTTTTTTTTCTAAATGTTACTTTTTATAAAAAAGTATTTGATTTTTCACTTCACTAATGGAAAGACAGTGGGGATAAAAAGATCAGTGGAGAGAAAAGAAGTAAGAATACAAACATCAGACAGCAGCTTAAGTCCCTCCCTTCCCCTTATTGCACAGATACAAATCAGTATCTCCTTTAAGTGAAATGACTCAACAGTGTGGATATCAAAACAGAAAATTACACCTGATTGTATTTTGAAATACCTATTAAAAATTAAGTAACTGTTCTCTTTTAGGCAAAAGAAAGTGATTTGTGCTCATTCAGCTCAGCAGACCTGAAGGAAATGTCATCTCATCAGTTAATTGAGTTCCTGGCACTGTTGCTTCTGGAGGTAAATGCACACCTGGGATGACTTGATTCTGGTATCACAAAAGCAGACATAGAAGCTCTAACGTGCTCTGAAATTAAGCTACTCTTTCTCTTTTATGTTTGCTAAATTAATCTGCTCTCACCATGCATAGTTACTGAAAACTTTAGCCTTGCCTCTCCTATTATGTCTGGCTCTTCAGCTAATGAAAAACATACAGAGTGTTTTGGACTGAAAGCTAAAAACAAAACCATGAGGTGTTTGAATCTGTCTGTATTGGATATTATAGCAAATAAGCTATAAATAAAATAGAACAAAAATACTTTGTCTTGAATGTTTCAATAGTACAGAATGTGGGTAATATTTATTCCTTGCCCCTTTCCATACACTGAAAAGATAAAAGGAACAAATAAAATATTTGTCATGGTAGGACTTCAGTTTCTTTGTAGTACCAATCATCTTGAATTACTCTGTTTATTACTTAAATGTCTGGCTTGAAGTCTTCCTCTGGCTTATTCTGACTGTGCAATTTCTTTTTCAGGCACCTCTTCCTTTGTCACATGTCCAACGCATGCAGGAAGTATATGACTTCAATGCTATAAACAACTCTGAAATAAGATTCAGGTTTGTTCTAGTATGGGCACTTTTAAAATATTAAATGTTTTCATAAAACAAGTTGTCCCGCTTCACATGAGACATCCTGTTTTACAGAACTGGGGCAGGGTTTGGGTTTGGGGTTTTTGTTGTTGTGGTTTTGTAAATGCCTGTGCAGGCATCATGCTTACTAGAGTGGTATCCTGTTATTCATGAATTGGGCCAATACAGTCTAGCAGAAGAACTCAGTGGACAGCAGATAAGCTGTTCTTTATTTTAATCTGGCATGCTAGCAAAGGAACCTGATGACTTGATAACAAAGTATTTTAAATATATTGTATGGTTTCTACTTCTTGTAACAAGATCAATTTCTCTTTAAAACAAAATAATAGCTGGTGACATTTCATTTGGTTGGTTGGTTGTTTTATCCATTGTTCAAATGGGACAAGTGTAATTCAGTTCTGAGTGATGCAACTGGACACTATTGTAATATAAAAAATCCATAGCTGCAGAAAATAATCCTCTGTTTTGGAGGAACTTGGCTGCAATCTTTTCCTGTTGTACAAAACAAGTTGATGTATGTAATGTGCTAGTCAAACACTAAATATTTGATGTTGAGCTAGAATCTCATTCCCATGATGGCACAGCAGTGTTCAAAGCATTTATGGGAGCAGAATCATTAGATAACCAACCACCACCCTACCGCAAATGAAATTATAAGTGCAACCTTTTTCTTCCACCTCCAGATGGCTGCGCCTCTGTATCAGGGCCAAGTGGGAAGAAGCTATTCCTCTGGCTTTAAAAATGGCAACAGATCAGGGCAGGATGAAGTTTACTCGACCATTGTTCAGGTAAAAGTAATCTCCAAATGGCAGGAGCTCATGCTGTTGGCATTTCTAGTATAATGGAGTGAATAATACTTGGAATGTATTTATTGTACATGTTGAAGTGGCATAATAGAGAATTCTCTGTATGCTGTGAACAAGCTTATCTTCAGAGGTGCTTTCCACTTGCTGACATTTTTTTGCATAGAAAAAAGCTTAGTCCCAGAATGCACATTAAGGCAAGGCTTTTGAGGGAATAGTAAAACCTTAGGAAAATCCTTGTTGTATTATTTTCCTGGATTTTTGTAACGTTGTCTTCCCCCCACTCCTTCTTTTAAGGGATCTTTACGGTTTTGACAAGAGTCGCGATCTGGCTGTCAAGACGTTTCTGGAGCATAGGGCCTCTATGCACCCCGTCACTTCCATGCTTGTGGGCAAAGACTTGAAGCAGGACCAGTGACAAGTGTACTTATTTCTTTGAGATTTTTGTGTTGCTGAAAGAAGAGACTGATTGCCCAAACCGTTGATATGCGTGTTTGATTATACCATAAAATGCTCTGCTGCTTTAGTACTTATGTGACTTAAAATTAATTTTCCAAATCAAGTTCACTACTCTTGCAGTAGAAAGCACTGCCAGCAGACTCCAACTACTCCCAGACTCTGACTGCAGGCTTCCCTTGCAGACTCTGACTCCAGCAGGCTCCATCAGCAGCCCCTCACAGCAGGACCAGCAAAAAAAAACAAAAAAAAGAAAAAAAAGAAAAAAAACCACCTCTTCCCTTTCTGTCTTTCTCCTTCTCTGTCTCTCCCCCTCGACCAGCTAACCTACTCTTTTGTAACACCCATCCTCATTGGACACAGCCGTGTCCCATTAAGGGCAAGGCAGTTCCTCCTCTTTGATAACTAGTGCTACTGTAATTCATCAGGGGCAAGGCTGCTTGCAGTCCATTCTCCTACACTTTCTATTTTGCATTTCCAACTAAGCAGCAAAATTGCTACATCTCTGGAATTGAGAGAATGTTTTGATTACAAGCAATTTTTAGAATACATAAAAACTGTTCTGAGATGTGGTCATTTGTCAGTGATAGAATTGAAGAACTTGGAAAATTAATTGGTGGATGGTATGGCTCTTTGTGCACAGCGTTCTTTTCCATAGCACAGTGGCTGAAACTTCAAGTACCTAAAGAATAAAAAATAAATCTTTTCATTCCATACGTGTCTGTCTTGTCTGTGTATTGATCTGTACAAAAAGTTTTAATTTAATAGATTTGTTTTATTTATTCTTCTTTGCTGTGGGAGAAATTTTTATTATGAGTCCAAGAGGACAATGAAGACCAAAATGGTTTTTCAACCCACTATTTATTTTCAAAACTTATTATTGTGGGGGGGCTAAAGCCCAAGTCTTTCCTTATCCAGTTTGAGTCTTTTACCATTTGGATTTTTTAACTAGTTCTGAGCACTACCCCTTGTGCTCAGATAACAACTGGAGAGAAGTTCAAAAACAATGGGAGAGCTGTTTTTCCTGTATTTGTTACAGCAGCTCCAGCCAATGGTTTAGATGGTGCTGTGGCTAATGCTGCCATCTCTAGGCTGAGTCTTGCAGCGAGTTTGATAAGAAGAGTTTGCATAAATTAAATCTGTTGGCCTAGGGATACCCCATATCAAAGGGTGACAAACAAAACCAAAAAGTGCTGGTTTAGGGGAGGAGAGTGGCAGTAAAATCGCGGCAAAAGGCTTGGTTTAAGTCTAGCACTCAGGACGAGAGGGGAGCCTGCCAGCTGATTTACTTCCCAGTTTTGATCCGTATAAGGTTTCAGCTTGTGGTTTAAACCCAGGCAGTGACTAATCCCCACACAGCCACTCTCTCCCCCATGGGATGGGATGGAGGAGAGAACTGAAAGAGTAAAAGTGAGTAAACTCATGGGCTGAGATAAAGACAGTTTAACAGATAAAGCAAAAGCTGCATGGGTTAGCAAAACCAAGCAAGGAATTAATTCAGTGCTTCCCATGGGCAGGCAGGTGTTCAGCCATCTCCAGGAGAGCAGGGTTACTCCAGGAGAAAAATGCCATCACCCCAAACATCCCCCTGCTTCCTCCTTCTTCCCCCAGCTCTATATGTGAGCATGAGCTCTGGTCAGAGGAGGGGACATCTGAGGTTCACAGGCTCTGGTTTGAGTTATCAGATTGCAATGAAAACTGTCCTTTGTTTATAAATGCCTTATGTCACTAGTTTTGGGGTAACTTGCATTTTGTTGTAAAAGCCCACGTATCATATACAGTGCTTTGGCACTTAGAGTTCCTGCTGCCAGATAATCCTGGTTTCTTGTTGTCAGAGTCAGGAAAAAGAAAATTGTGGCAGGCATGGCTTTCTCTAGCATGGTCCTAGGTAGCTCTGCTGGGACAGTGTCTCCAACTGATGGATCCCAAGATAATATTCCCTACAATAATTAAACCCTAGGTAGTCCCTTCGTTTAGGTACACTAGTGTGGGAAGCATGGACTGTGAGTGTTATTACCCTTTTGCCTTTAAAACCAGAGGTATTTTCAAATTCTGTGTGTACATGATTATTGCTAAACTTTTTTTTTTGCATCATCTCAACAGCTATCTCCATATCTTTTCCTCTTTGCATCTTCTGCCTGCAAAGGAAGCATGACACAGCAGCACCAGGCTTGTGCAGCTGTTGCCTAGTGTTTGTTGATGCCTGTTCTTGTAACATCTTTCACAGCATAAGGGAAAAGGTTGTAGAAATTAATTAAGCTTTTTCTTACCTACAATAAAAAAATACGTTTCCAACTTGAGCATGGGACCGATTAAAGCTGGCTTGCTGCCTCTACTACCTGCTTTTATCCTGCTCTGGATAGAGCTGTAAAAGTATAATAGAATCTTCTTTCAGTCGCAGCAGCCATGAGCAACCCATGTCCCCAAGGTGCCTCTCTTGCAGCCCTGTCCCTTGGTTTTTGTTAGTGTGATTTGCTCCTGGGGAATGGCTGTTAACTCTTGTTAAACCCTTACATTTTTAAAACAGCCGCACTGCATCTTAGTCTGATTTATCTATTCCTGGTACATAAGCTTCAGCTCCTGGTTTTTCATTCCCATATTCCTTATGTGGTCTTTGGAATAAAATTCCTGTGGCAATAGCCAGGGGGCCGTGTCATTTCTTTGAAAAGGGTGTGTTCCCTGGGTTTGGTTTGATTGGACCAAGTCAGCCAAACACATTGATCTCGTTTATTTACAAAGGCGAGGATTTTGAGGGTGGGTTTTTGCTTCTATCTGATTGCAACACTGGGCCCTAGATAGGCACAGCTCTTCAGGCCATCACCACTCGGTAGATGTGAGGCTGCTGCATGCTGCAGCCCTCCTTGGTCAAGGAGCAATTTCTGGAGAGAAAGCATGCCGAGGTACACGGTGCACATCCGAGGAGAGTGGCTGGCAGTGCCATGCCTAGGCTCCACAAACACCATTGAATGGCTGGGAAAGGAAGCTGTGAGACGGTACATGAAAAACAAGCCTGACAATGGGGGATTTGCCTCAGTGGAAGAAGTAAAGTTCTACATTCGAAGGTGCAAGGGACTTGGCTTGCTGGATCTTGATGATACCGTGGGGGATGCTCTAGAAGACAACGAATTTGTTGAAGTTGGTAAGCAAAGCCTCAAGTATTGCATTGTAGAGTGACTGCATTGTCATCTGAGTCAGAAAACAGTGGTTTATCTAGATTCATCTAAAATTGCACCTGAGAGATTGTCTACCTTTGTAAATTTTGTAAATAAACGAGCTTTTATGGAATAATGTCCAATAATTAAAGAATATTTAATTTTTAAGAACAGAACTACATAAAAGTTAGAAGGTATGGGGTTCAATATATATATCTTTTGTATCTGCTGTCATATATAGTGTAAGCTGTTCTGCCTTAGCCTTTGGAATACCTTAAATAAATACATAGTTCCTTGTTATTGTCCCAGAAGTATGCAAGTATGTTCAGGGCTGATAACTGGAAATTAGAATTCTTATTGTTGTGGATTGTAATAAATAACAAATTAACTTATGTAAATAATGCAATTTAATCCTGTATGTGTTTATCCTGCATATTTCTTCTAGTTATAGAAGGAGATATAATGTCTCCAGATTTCATACCATCTCAGCCAGAAGGAGTTCATTTGTATCCTTTTTGAGTGCTTTGTGAGGTTTTTACAACTACAGATTTATAGTTTTCTAGATTGCCTGCATTTTTTAGAGTTCCTTCATTCTTAAAACACATTGCCAGCTGTAATTGAGCGGTCACTGCCTGTGAAATCCTGTCTGCCCTTTTTCTTTTACAAAACTTTCAGATACAGCAAATACCGAGAACCAGAACAGGTAAGAATCACCAATGATCTTACAACTCAGTAACAAATCCTGCTACCCACCGGGAAATGCTGATTTCAGCCAGTGCAGCATTCACAAAAGCAGGGGCCATTAGATTGGCTGGGTCTAGGAAACGAAACTACAATGTGCTGGTTTTGTTTTTGTTACCCAGGTTCCTGTCTTACGAAGAAGCTTCCTGTCATTGATGAGTTGTGACTGTATTTTTTATTTATAGTGATTATTTAGTAACTTTATATGTATCCATATCCCAAACTAAAAGGTGGTTCTTTGGTGTAGTATATTTCTTTAGATGGCAACAGCTTAACAACGGAGGACTTGGTCAATTTAGGAAAGGGACTCTACAAGATAAAGGTAAAAATTCTGAACAAATGCAGCTAAAAATTACATGTTTATTTTTCTACAGCTAAATAATGACAAATAAACTAATATTTAAACTACTTATGTTTTAGCTCACACCTGAAGCTGAAACTAAAGTAAAAAAATCACGAGAAGTGATTGAAAGGATTGTAAAGGAGCAGACTGGTAAATATTTTTGCTTTTAACTACTCATTGTTTAGAAGACTTTATCAGGTTCCCTCCTTAACCAGCAGTGTACATTTCTTGCAGTTGTTTATGGAATCACTACGGGTTTTGGGAAGTTTGCCAGGACTGTAATCCCAAACAGTAATCTGAGGTATGTTGTGTGTGCAGCCTTCTCTGTCCTTTCTTTTCAGGAAAGGAAGAGGGAGCAGTTTGACCCTGTAGTTGGGGTTAAATGAGAGATCTTCTTCAGAATTTCCTTCTGTTTTGTGCAAAATCAAACCTGATGAGACTTTCCTTGAGGTTTAACATATTTTCTTTTTTTCTGTAGTGAGCTTCAAGTGAACTTGGTTCGTTCACATTCTGCAGGTAATGAGAGATTGCTTGGTGTTTCCCTTTTCTGCGCTTGTTGGTAGCGAGTGAGTAACCGAGAGGGCTCTGTTACTGTTTCAGGTGTGGGGAAACCTTTGACCCCAGAGAGAACTCGCATGCTGCTGGCGCTGAGAATCAATGTCCTAGCCAAAGGATACAGTGGGATATCCCTAGAAACCCTCAAGCAAGTTATTGAAGTGTTTAATGGTAAAAAGATGTTTGAAGAAAATCTTCCTTTCCCCTTTTTTTCCTTTTAACTGTTTTGTTAAAGGGTGTAGCTCAGTGGGTCAAGATGCAGATGCTGGTCTTTGAATTTGGTAGTTGTGAGAGATCAGGACTGGAGCTGCAACAAGAGCAGTCCTGCTGGTGCTATTGCCCATGATTGTAGGCTGTTACTGTGGCCACACTTGTGAGCTGGCTTCTCTGTTTTTCAAGGAGTGTATCAAGGGAAGGCTCTAAAAGGAGTGATTTTTGTTTTCTTTCTAGCATCCTGCCTTCCTTATATCCCAGAGAAAGGGACAGTTGGAGCCAGCGGAGACTTGGCCCCTCTCTCTCATCTTGCTCTGGGATTAATTGGAGAGGGGAAGATGTGGTCCCCGAAGAGTGGCTGGGCTGATGCTAAATATGTAAGATTTGTGCAGCTGATAGTTTGGGTTTTTTTAGCTTGGTGACTCATTTTTTCAAATTGCATGTGGCTTTGTAAGAAAGAGAGCTTTTGCTCAGATTAGTAACATGTACAAGTCTTTGGATTTTCTCTACCAGTTTGAATTGAGACTACGTTGCCTTTAGCTACTCATCCTCTAATTTGAGGAAGGTGGATCCATGGAGAATGCAAGACCTGACCCTGAGCAGACATAAATAAGCAGCATGATATTGAGCCCTAAAGAAATATCATGCCACAGTACTGCTATACAGGATACCACAGGGACATCATTTATGAACTGGAGAAATTGAGAGGATATGATGCCAACTATGAAAGAAGTATTACTTTATCTTCAGCTCCATGAGCATCAATACTTTTCTAAAAATCCAACATTACCTCTCAAATGCTGAGCATTCCTGGAGATTTACTGAAGACAAGATCTTCGCAGTAAAATTTCTACTGATTTTATAGTGGCTTTAAGCAAATACACAGGTTTGGATATTTCATTTTTGATAAATTAGCTAGGGTTACAAGGAGCCTTTATATCATTCTCCTTCACAAGATGGAAATGTTACAATGCAATTAGTTTTTAATCCATCATTATTCTGCCACCAACACACCAGCAGATTGATCTTCTGTTAAGTATCTCCAAGTCCAGCCCCTCCAAAGTCTTTCATGGTAGTTTGTTCTGCTACACCTATAACTCCTATCCATGAATATTTGAATACCAGACTCATTGATGGATTGATAGGTGTACATCACTATAGACTGGAGAAAGACTGAGGATTACACAGGGAGAGGAGTAAGGAGAAAGCAGAGCAGAGTGTGCCCTGGACCTTCAAGACCAGAAGTTACAGCTGTACACTCCTGAGGTGCCTTACCTCTTCCATTGGACAGGGTGAGAGGATTAAATGAGAAATAGGTTATGCTGTTTCTCCATTTCCTGCGAGAGCAACTGCCCTATAGAGTAGACATGTACAGAATAAAGTGAATAGGACTCCTCCTGTCACTAGAGATTTTCTATAGAAAGGATTAGGGATCGTTTTAAAAAGGATAAGTTATGCCAAGCCAAAATGCTGAGGCAGGGTGTAGGCAGAACTGCCTTCCCAAGAGGTTTCCAACCTTCTTACCTATTGCCCTCTCCCATCATCTAGAACATGGTAGATGTTAATGGGCTGTGACAGTGACATATATCTTGCTTCAATGCTCCTGCTACCTTCTTATATTGGCACTAGAAACTGAGGTGTTAGTTTGGAAGCCCTTTATTTAGCCCAGCAGAAAAAAATGTGTTATATGTGTATGGTGTACAGCTCTTTTTCTCCCATCACTAAAGAAATTTGTTAATATTTCTGTTCATGGAAACATTTAAGTTTTAGTGACTTAATTTTGTGACTTTAGCGACTGAAAAGTATTTTTCATTAACTGCCTTGGCATTTAACTCCTTCACAGGTCCTGGAAGCTCATGGACTGAAACCAATTACCTTGAAACCTAAAGAGGTAATAAAGTATAACGATGCCAGCTGATGAAAAAGAGCATAGCCAATCACTATTTGCTTTATAGGTACAATAAAAGCATTACATTAATTAATAATAATTTTAAATCAAACTTCAGAAGGATAAGGATGAAGTGTTGTCAGGAGTGGGATTCACCACTCCTAGTGTCACCTTACTTGACTTGAAATGTCAGACCCAAGCTTGGTGTTCAGACTGGCTCTGTGGTCAGTGGAGACAGACAGGTCTCTTTCGAAAGCACTTTATACCATCCTAAAACAGCTGTCTAAGAGGCACCTCCAAGGTATCTCTCTGCCCTTTGGCCATAACAGGAGGTCAGATGCCTGTCTTGAAGCAGGTGTCTGACTTACTTGGAACTACTGGTGCTCCAAGGGTGTCTGCAGTGACCTAATGGGGTCACGAGCATTAACACTTTATGTAGCAAAGATGCTCAGTCAAGCTGCGCATTTTATGATTTCAGGATGGTCCAAAAAGCTAGGCAAAGATCTTTAACTCCTTCATGTTAGAAGGAGAATTGTCACAGACATGAGGAATTGTCACAGCATGTGGAATAGCTGCAGTGAATTCACTTGACATCTGCTCTCCCTTTGAAGGGTCTAGCCCTCATCAACGGGACACAAATGATCACCTCGCTGGGATGTGAGGCGGTGGAAAGAGCCAGCGCTATCGCGAGGCAAGCTGACATCATCGCTGCCCTTACACTGGAAGTCCTGAAGGGTACAACGAGAGCCTTTGACACTGGTGGGTACTGGGCCCTTCCTGTCTGTTTGCTTAACAGCTGCTGACAAGAGAGGCACAGCCTGACAGTCTAACTTCTCTTACTAGATATCCACGCGGTGCGCCCGCACCGAGGGCAGGCTGAAGTGGCCTTTCGATTCAGGTCCCTTCTAGATTCTGACCATCATCCGTCAGAAATAGCAGGTGAACAATCTTAACCTTCACCCTCTCGGGTTACCAGGACAGGCTGGGTCCTTCAACAGAACACAATGCTTTTGTGTAAGCAATATCTGGGTTTTGCCCTCGTTGTGTCTTCTAGAGAGCCACAGATTCTGTGACCGAGTTCAGGACGCGTACACAATGCGCTGCTGCCCTCAGGTAACGACTGACTTTTAGATCCTACTGTAAAAGTAGATGAATGATGGTGAAATGTCCACCTCAGAAATACAGTCGGTTAGGTGCTGTCTCACACTGTTAGAGGAAGTGGCTTTATTTTGCTTCTTCTTCACAGTAGTGTTAATGGAGACATGCAATTTGTTGAGCACGTGTGTGTACACATCAAGCAACATCTAACAAAGCCATGTCCAGATCCAGAAGAGGCCAGAGATCAGAAGCAGAAGGAAAGTGCTGGTTTCCATGCTTGCAGATTTTGTAGGGATTTTCTTCTGCATTGGTGTTAGTAACATGAACTGGGTGTTTCCAGAAGCCAACAGAATGTAGTATCTTGGACATATTGGAAGTGCTCAATCCTATGCATTTTAACAGGAGCAAAGCTTTGAAATCAGTGGAATTAATAAAAGCTAATTAACTAATAAGAGGTTTTGTTTTCTGTGAGTGTTTGTAAGGCTCCTTCTCCCCTCATAACACTTCTGCCACTGAATAAATACCTTCCATTTAGGTAAACAAACCCAAATAAGTTACAAATTTCATATTCAGATTACTCTTTTGACAAAACTGCCACAACAATAGTGAATACCATCTTTGAAGTGTCTAGGATTGGCAGTGATGCTCCTGATGTTAAAAGCAAATCCAAGACCATCTTCCATGTGTGAAAGTCGAGTGGGATGGTGGGAAAGAGGGTCCCTGCAGCTCAGTCTGCATTATCATGAAGGTGAACTGAGTACAGATACTAAGCTCAGGCACTAATGTTTTTTGTTCTAGGTCCATGGAATTGTAAATGATACAATTGCTTTTGTGAAGGACATAATAGCAACAGAAATCAACAGCGCCACGGACAACCCTGTATCTTTTCATTTACTTTATTGCTGTATAAAATTCTGCTTGGCTTTTTCTATTCTTTTCTTCTGTACAGTTACTCACACTGGAGGCCAAAAAGTCATAACTGGCTTTGGTCAATAACTGCCACTGTTTGCAACAGCAACCTCCCTTGCTGCATTGAAGGATTTCTGTCAGCTCTGTAATGCAGGACTGCATTTCTGTCAGCACTATAATGATGCTGCACATAGTATCATATCAATTGCTGATAAGCATTATTGCTTCTAATTTTCTAAACACCTTTCCCCATTAATTAGAATCTACTACAATTCTTCTAATTGGAAGTAGTCCAATTCTAATTTGGACAAATTAAGTGCCAAAATTGTAACTATCATGGAGAGAATCTATCAAGGAACTGAAAATCTATGCTAGGATCTGCACAGCTGGGGTTTTTCGCACCCTCGATCAAAGACCTTCCTTTATGCAGCCTATTTGAAAAACATACATGTCAAAATTATACCTACAAATTTGAAGAACTGAGATTCTGTCTTCATTTCCTGAAAAGTGCAAGTGTGGATGCAATATAATGTGCTTGCAAGTAAAAGTCTATTGGAACAAACCCTCCTTCAGTTAAGATATTCTGATTGCTGGCAGAGATCACTCATGTAAACTGTATTTCACTCATGTGGGCCTTAACTTCTCCTTGAAGATGGTGTTTGCTGAAAGAGAGGAGACCATTTCTGGAGGAAATTTTCATGGTGAATATCCTGCAAAGGTAATTCAGCATTTGAAGAAAGAAAAAAAAACTTTTTCTGCTTTGTTTTTTTCATCTGGTTTAATGAGATCCTCTTCTGTAGGCTCTGGACTATTTAGCAATTGGTGTGCATGAACTCGCTGCAATTAGTGAAAGAAGAATTGAGAGGCTCTGCAACCCCTCACTCAGTGAACTGCCTGCATTTTTAGTCACTGAAGGAGGTCTGAACTCAGGCTTCATGATTGCACACTGCACAGCAGCTGCCCTGGGTGAGTGCTTGAGCAATGCCCTAGAGAGAGCAAGCTAGAAAGACTGATTTTTTTTCCAGACAGATACAATCTAATAGTAGATACAAAGGTTTCTGGCTCCTGTTTTCTGTCTCCTCTCCATGTGCTCTGTGCTGTCTTGTGAAGTGCAAGCATTGGGTGTAGCTGCAATTATTTCAGTTCAGGCTTCCTTATTCTGCAGGAGCCCTTGGGCATGTTCAGTGCTCTGAGCGTGCAAGCTCTGAGTGGCCTTTGGTGGGAAGGCTTGTCTCAAAGGTGGCCTGATGCCCTCAGTACTGGCTGTCTCCATTTGGCACATCAGTATCAGACCCCACAGCCCTCAGAAGACCCGAGTTTGCAGGGCTGGCTATTGGGGGAGCACTGAAATTAAACATCACTTCAGTTTTTCCTCTAGTACTCATGGCTAAGGCAATAAGAAGCCTGCTGGCTGCTGGCATAGCACAGTTCATAGGTTCAGGGAAGCATGAGCCAATATAAAGATAAACATGCTGTGAGAAGAGAGTAAACTTTAAAAGTTACAAACAAACACAGGAACAGAGGATATCTGTTAAATGTGTAGATAAACATTCTTTAGAAAAACAAATGAATTAACTAAACCAGTGGGCTAAATGGACCCTGTCTAGAGGCTGGTTTGGGAAGTGGCTCTGGAAGAGGAGCCTGAATGCTCATCCCCTTGTTTAAGGGCTGGAAGCCTTTGGCTGGGGAGAGTTTAGGATGGCTCCAGGCTTCAGCTGGTTGCATGGCTTCAGCTTTCGCTGCACACTTCTGCAATCTGGAGTGACAGATTCTGGAGTGTTTATGATTTCTGCTATGGGAAATTAAAATTACAGCCCTGCCTCTGCTGACATTAAATGTCCATGGGTCAAAATCATCTCATCCTGATCAAAACAGACAGCATTTTATCTGAATTTTTATCTGAAGTTTCAGTTCCTTTTATTTTTCTTACCTTCTTTTTTAATCACCCATATTTTTCAAATCACTCTGCCAGTTTCTGGGTTGTTTTTGTACAAGCTAATGTTTTTCACTCCCAGGGTTAACAGATAAATCTGAAAAAAATTTGCAGATATTTTGCAGCACCACTGGGTGTGTCTGTCTGCCCCTGCTCCAGCAGCTCTGTGCCTGCCAGACCGAGCTGTTGGCAGTGATCACATGCAGCCCTCTGGGACCTGCCTTCACCTCCCTGAATGTGCCAGCTGGGCTCTGGTCCTAGACTGTCACTCCAGCCTATTTGCAATGGGTGTCACCACCTCTCTGTTGCTCCTGTTGCTGTTCTGAAGCCGCTAATTTGGCCAGAGCGTTACACAGCATCCCGCTGGGCTTCAGAAGGAAAAGGCAAAGAAAAGGCCGAGTGCAGCCAGAGCGCTGTGAATGCAGACTGCATTTCTTCTCTTTCAAAGAGCAGTTCTCTACCTCAAATTGTCATTGAATGGTGCCTGAGGCCTCTCCTGCAACCATTTGCCTGCTGCTTTTGGATGCAGCATGAGAATTTACTCCAGACCTTGCACCCAGCTTTCAAAGCTGGAGCGTGTCACCCTCAGGGACATGGGCAGCCTTGTAGTGAGGTGAGGGAGGGAGAGGGTTTGTATTGAGTTCCTCCATCTTTCTAGAGGAAGTTCTGAAAGTGCCTCAGCTGCAATGAGCAGACCAGATGCTGATCTCTAGCTGTGTTCTTGAAAGCAGGGGAGGAGTGATCTTCGTGACCAAAACCAGAGGGAGCCAGAGAGTTGCCCTAGAGCAACAGGCAGAACCAGGCTCGTGTTTCAGTTATGCTGTCTGCTCTTCTGCTTCAGCTTCCTCCAGGCCTTTGAGCCACAGCAACACAAACTGGAGATAAGGGAGTGAAGAGTGAGCTGTTGTTCTGTATTTGGTTAATATTTGCATTTAAGACTGCTGTTGGTTAGTGTTTTCAGAGGCAATGGTAGTTTTCAAGGTGGTTATTACAAATTACTCAGTCCAGGTAAAATACTGATGCATCCTCGAAAGAGGAGCAGTAGTTGGACCCAAGGTGGTGGGCAGGCTCTTATTTCTATGTTGTCCATTGCTTCTGCTGTCTCTTGCCTATTCTGTCCTTCATTTATTGTGCTGGGTTTTTGCAGTGTCTGAGAACAAAGCCTTGTGCCACCCCTCTTCTGTGGATTCTCTCTCAACCAGTGCTGCTACAGAGGATCACGTGTCCATGGGAGGATGGGCTGCAAGAAAAGCCTTGAGAGTTATTGAACATGTGGAACAAGGTAAAATTAAAATTCAAATTTCCAGACAGACTTTGAATCATGAAGATGAGAGGCTCGTACCAATTAATAATCAGGTGTAAGGTAGGCAGATACAATGCAAACTTTTCCAGACAGAAGACTCTCTTCCAAAGTGCTGTCATTTTCCTGGTGTTTTCATGTGAGCTCTGGCAAGCTTCAGAGGGAGTACTTTCGTTTTTAGCTCAGGCTCCTCTTTTCTCAGTGCAAAAGAAGCTTTCTGATTTATGATGAACATTAATTTGAGTATTCCAGTTACCCTGGAAGAGATTCCTAGGGATTTAAGATTCTGATGACCAGGAGTTTCAGGTACACCTGAAAGGTCTGTGCAACAGCACCCAACATCTGCTTGCTGGGGCTGGCTACTGCCCCCAGCATCATCCATGAAATGATCCTGCTGCTGGGCTGGCTCTCTGGGGATCTGTGGATCCACATTGCTTTTCACGTTGCCTGAACCATATGATATGAGTGAGAACAAAGGCCAGGGGTAGCTTTAGGCAGGAAACCTTGCCTCGAGCTGTACCTGCCAAACATCCCTTTGGCTGCCCTGCTTTCCCAGTTCTGGCTATCGAGCTGCTCGCCGCCTGCCAGGGCATTGAATTCCTCCGCCCTCTGAGAAGCACCACCCCATTGGAGAAGGTCTACGACCTTGTGCGCTCCGTGGTGAGGTAAGAGCAGACAAACACGCTCCCCAGGGGCTGCCTGCCTGGAGAGCAGCTGCTGGCAGTGGGGGTTAATGTTTGCCCAATGTCTCCTTACAGGCCCTGGATAAAGGATCGCTTCATGGCCCCAGACATTGAAGCAGCTCACAGGCTGCTCGTGGAGCAGAAGGCGAGTGCTGGCTTTTGGCTTCTGTGCAGGATTGTCTAGTACCCTTCTTATTTGTCCATGCCATTGCTGTTTTTGCTGCCCAATCCTCTTCATGGCCAAGTAGCTCTGTAGCAAGTGGCAGTGACTCTCTCCCAGCTCTGTGGACTCTCTCTCCGTAGAGCATTAGCCTTGTAGCAAGGAAGGACAAAGTATTTTTGCCTTGAATCCTTTCACCTTGTCCCCTTGGAGCTGGATCCTTTCCCATCCCTTGTCAACTCCCTCCACATGCTCTTCCCTAAGCCTTGCTCTAACTGCCTCTCTGGCTCTGCTCCTCCCATACAGCATATCCCACCCAATAACTTTTCTCAGGGTTTCCTGACCCCATGCATTGATGTCTTAGCTGACCTTTCCTTTGCCCCTGACTCCGCTGTTTCACATTCTTGTTCCGCAGGTGTGGGAAGTGGCTAAACCTTACATTGAAAAGTACAGGAGGGAACACATCCCTGAATCAAGACCCATTTCACCTACAGCTTTCTCCCTGGGATCGCTGAGAATGAGTGCAGAGGATAGTCACGACCACAGGCACGAGAATGAGCTCTAAGAGTCGTGATCCTCTGGAAGAGAGCAGATCCTTTCCAGAGCCTTACATGAGCATGGCTGTTCTACTCACCTTCAATGTGGTTTCTCCAGGTGACCTAGAGGACCTGACTGTCTAGCCCAGAAGCACAAATAGATAGTAAAGAAAAGTCTCACTGCTTTCCTCATGTGTAAAAGACACCTTTATTGTGATAGTTTGGTTTTGACTGAATTTCATGAACTTCTGAATACAAATCATTCAGACTCCCGATGAAACCAGTATTTGTTTTGTCAACATTTTGTTTGTTTTCTCTCCATCTGTGCCAACGATACCAAACTGGCCAAGTTTGATATTCTCACCTTTTTTCTCCCCCCTTGGCTAGCTGCTGTGATCCCCTTCATTTTGCTACAAGCAGGACTATCCCCTTTGTTTGTCTCTTTGGCAGATCATGTCTGAGGTATAGGCTGTTGTATAACAGGAGCATTTTTAGAGCAGGTGCTTCACAAATCAGGAAAGCTGTGTGCATAGGAATGTGCTATGGAGATCATTGCTCCAGAACAAATATTTTATGTTCTGGTGATGGACTACATTTGAGGCAGCTTTCCAAGAGCTATGGGCTCACATCTGCAATCAATAAACTGAGGCTTCACATATGGTTGTAGCAATCTATTTTCCTGTCATGTGTGTGATGATGAAAATGTAAAACAAAAGTTTAATTTGGAAGTAAGCAGGACAGGTGACACAGGGGCCAGAAAAGGGGGAAGAGGAGGTGTAGGACTAGTGCATGTGAACCAGTGCTGAGGCAATAGCACCAAGACCTACACTCCCATGGCTCCCCAGGTCTCTGCCTGTCTGCCAGGAGCCCTGTCCCCGCAGATGGGATCAGGAGTGAGTGTGCTCCGTGTCACAGCACTGACCTCTGGCACAGGCTTTGTTTTGCAAAGGAAGAATCAGGACATGGATTTCACCTCATGGTGCAGTGATGCCAGGGCAGCACTGATGTGGCTGAGGGACATTCAGCACAAGCTGAAAGCCTCCCCAGGCTGCTGGCTATGCTGCAAGGGGCAGCCAAAGCAGCACTGTGGGGCTGCCTTTGAGCATCTGACACCTGCCATGTTAAATGTGCCCTGAGGAGAGGGCTCATGCCTGCTGGCAACCAGCAGGTTGCCAAATGCCCAAAGCAATGCCTTGGGCATTCAGAGAAGAGATTCTGGGCCCTGCTTCCCACTCACCTGTGCTTTTGGCTTCCTGGGACCAAGAGATCCCCAGCACACACACTGCAGCACAGTGGACTCAGGTTTTGTGCTGTGCCTGTGCAGACCTGAGAGGCACCACTCTGCCTGCACCCTGCATTTAAGAAATGTCTGTGCTCCTTCCCTGACAACCTTCCCAAATCCCTGGATAAACATTATTTATGAAGGTTGTCTTGGGCAGAATGGACTGTGCAGTCACATACTTGGGATGTTCTTTCAACCTTCATAAAAACAAAGTTCCACACCCACATCTGGTACAACATCTGCTTGCAGGAAAACACGTCAGGTGGCAGGAATGCTATTACATCGTTTTAAAAACTGATTTGGTTGGCTAGCCTGGCTCAAATAAAGCATGAAGGAAGATACTACAGGGGCTGGCTTGCAGATTTTGGGTGTTAACAGATGTGCCCAAGGCTCAGGGAGATCAGAAGGTCATAACAATGCTCATGCATGTTCGTGATGGCTTTCACATACCTGTTAATCAGAATGAGACATTGTCCTTCCTCAAGGGTCTGGTTCACTAAAGCACTCTGCTCTGTATCACAGGTTATGTCACTTGTTTATATCAATAACTATTTTTGATGTGAAGTTCTTCATGCTTGTCAGGTGCAATTTCTTGACTTCACCTTCAGAAAGTAAATCCCTATTGCTTCTGCAGCCACCATCCATTTGAAAATTTGAAGAAAAGACTTAGTCCATGGGTATTCAGAGACCCTCCTACCCCAGGCCCTCTGCTTAAACACTGTAAAAGCTTAAATTCTCCAGAGCTGTATCATCCTTTTTTCTACATACTGCATTCCTAAATGATGTTACAAGCTGGGGGGGGAGGGGGGAAAGCAGCAATTGAAAGATAAATGAAAGAGCACTATTTAAAAGTTAGGCTCCTAAGTTTCAATATGGCTTTGAGTAAAAGTTATCATACTTAATTTACCATAATCACATTCAAACTTCCACTAACAAATGTATCTCATGTTATTTCAGATTCAACCTAGAATAAATAAAATTAGGGTTTTTTCTGGAACATCTGTATGATACTGCATGTGATCTTCTCCCCACATAGCCAAGGCCATCCCAAGTGTGCATGCCTGAGTCCCTGGCCCTCTCTCACAGGTGACTTAACATCACACTCCCCAGTAAATCTTACATGGATCCAGACTCTGTTTATTCATTGCCAGTTTGTTTGGGATATTTTCAAATATTATAATATTATAGACTAATTTTATAGGAAAACATATTTGGAAACTGTCTTATTTAAGATAGATACAATTAGAAATTATTTTATTGTGCTGGAGAGAAGGACAATGGACATGGAGATGCACCAAATAGGTAATGCTTGGTAAGGTTTATTTGAATAAGAGTAAGGTGAGCAGGCAAACAATTTACCAGAAAATACAGATCTGATTTGTCTGTTGCTTTGAAATACTCTATCCTAATTTGATTTTAGTAGCTCACTAAACTACTGCCTTCTCTCAGTAACTGCCCATTGTCTCACACCTTTCATTTTCATAGATGACTTTTCCTTTAACTATAACGTAGTTGATCAATGCTTCATGTCCACCAAACTGGTAAATCAAGTGCTCCCACCTAAAAAGACAAGATGTTTAAGAATACATAAACTTGCATAAGAGCAGATCACATGCCCAGCATACCCGGCAATTTTATAAGATTTGCTTGAAAATGGGAAAACACTATTCTGTGTCTACATGTTGTTTCTTGCTGCATGAATACAGTGAGTCTATCAGTAGAGAATTTAGAGAGAGAATTCTAGAGAATTTATTCCACAAAATAAACACATATTATCTCTGGGTAATTTGTAGTTAGGCACGGATTACTTGTACTAACAGCCCCAAAAGTCTAAGGCTTTCTTTCCCATTGGAGTAATTAAGGAAAATGGAAGTGGGTCTGAAATGCTACCAGCGTCCCTTTATTCAGTGAAGAAAACTAAGGTTAAAGCACATTTCAAATGCCAATGGAAGAACAAACCTTGACGAGTTTATGATAAGAAGATCCCCCTGCTTGCCGACTTCCAAGGAGCCATGTGTGTCTGATTTGCCCAGAGCATAAGCTGCATTAATGGTGGCAGCTGCCAGTGCTTCATTCATTGACATCTTCATGTTTACACAGGCCAGGTGCATCACCATAGGCTAGCAGGCAAGGAAGGGGACAATGGGAGTCACCAGGATCACAAAGCTTCAAATCCCTAAGCACTCTCCTTTTTCCTTGCACAACAGAAGGAGTTGTTTTGTACAACAAATTTTGCACAACATAAATTTTGCCAAATTCAAAACAAGAACTTTAAAATCAGTTGCTTTGAGAGCATTTTGAATAGGCCTCTCAGAGCATATGAAGGATGGAACCCATTCTGGCTTCAAGAATTTCTGGTAAAAACTACCAGTACACACAAACAAACACAGACAGCTGTCTGCATGGGGCAGGCAGCTCTCCTTGTGCACAGGAAACCACTTGGAAGTGTGCAATACCTATACACAAGTTGTACTAGTAAGAAATTTCATAATTTGATGCTTTTATTATTAGCAGTATCTTACCATTGAAAAACAGTATGCATTAGGATTAAAGTCACTGCCAAGAGCCACTATGACACCTTCTTCCAACATTTTTCTAGCTTGAGGTTGCTTCAGTCTAGTGGGAAAAATAAACTTATCAGTACAATTTCCTTAGTTGTCAGACAATGATTTACAAGGGAAAAAGTCATCTCTCAGTTTGGCTACATTCATGCATTCAGTTACACTGATCCTTATGGAGATGAAAGCCCAAATTCTCCTCTTGCATCTCTACCTGTCATCCTATGGAAAACATAAATGGGAAGCGTGAGCCACACACGCTCTTGCAGTAACTGCATGTGGCACCAGCCAGTGTCAACCATCAGGCTCCAGACCACTGAAATTCTGGTATGTATCCAGACCTCAGCCACTGAAGAATTCACAGGATGAAAATCTTAATTTCTAAAAAAAAATAATTTTCTAGTTCTTACAGCTTCAAAGGCAGGCTCCAAAATATGAGCAGCGGCACATGCAATGCAATAGCCCCTTCCCAATTTTTGAGTCTGTGAGTTTAGTCTGCATACACTAGAGATCTTTTCACTTAGCAATTATAATGCAAGAGATGTTTCCAATGACTTCAATATCTGGAGTAGCCATTTCAAAATTGTCCAGCCCTTGGATTAATCTGTGTAGGTGTTTGCAGGGGGGGCACTTGGAAATACACTCTCTAGGAAGTTTTTGTCATAGTTGCCGTAAAGCCACTCCAAATCTACTGTGAGACCTCTCAGCAATCTCACTGAGTTTTGAGGATTTCCAGCAGAAATAAAGACATAAGGAGGGAGGCTCATTCAGCTCTCTGTACATGTGATTGCCTTCACTGACCCAGACTGATCCTTAAGGCATAGATAGACACTCCTGCTTTTAGATTAAAAGCCCCTCAAACCACACACATGGATCTGCATAAAGGGAAGGGAAACAGAAGTTTCCCCTCAATCTAGTGGCCTTACCTTAGCATGTAGGCTGTTGTTGGCAGAAGGACAGCAGCACACTTAGCTCTTGCCATTGCCACAATACCTTCATCACTAACTTCTTCCAGGTGGCTGATGGCCCGAGCTCCCAGTTCAGCCCCAAGCTATGGAAATTTTCAAGCAAATTACTCACTATTCTCAATTAATTCAGTTTAAAAAGTTGTTCCTAAACAACTGGAAGAGACAATTCACTATTAATGCAAAATTTACCAGAAGAGAAATAGCAAAGAATGCTTGAAAGGTCAATCAGACTACAGAGACAAAATATTTGTTAATTCACTGCAGGAAAAGTTGATCACTTTATCCACCTACGAAGCAGAAGCACACCTTCAGTGGTGTTTTTAACAGCCTAACACACAAAAACTTATGTGAGAGCCATGGATAAAAACATGATCAACTCCTGTTCATAAAGGATCCATCAGAAAATAGTTCACAAAACTGAATGCTGCCTTCAATGCGGAAGTCAAATAGGCTTTTATGATCAACCAAGTTTTTGGTTTGGTTTTGTTGGGTTTTTTTCTATATACAGTTGGGCAGGCCCCACAGGAAGGAAGCAATATTTAAATGATGGTGAAACATGGTGTCAAAGGGACTTTCTTTATCAAGATATTTGGGAACCTAGTCTTGACTAAACCACCTCTCTGAGTGTGCTCAGATAAACTGATATCTGAGTAATGAGGCCGCTGAGTATGTTTACTGCAATTTGGCTTGTTGCTTCTAACAGGACATTTAACAAAAAAATATTTTTCAAGTTACATAGAAAGCATGTTTTTGTCATTCTTGGGTGCTTGGATATCTACCTTCCCAATCTGTATCCCATGTGGAAGATAAGCAAAGTCAATGTTTGGTTAGCCAGTGCACATTAGTCCCAGAGGTCAAGGCTTCCTCCCATGTCCTACCTCCAAAGCTGCACATGGACTGCTCTTCCTGGCGCCCGTTTCTATCAGATGGTCTATTTCATAAAGTCTTGGAAAAGACAAGCTCAGTTTTGAAAACTCCAATTCCTTCACAGACTGGGTCTCACAGGAGCAAAAGTGAATATTAAGAAAGACGTACCTCAGCAGATTTCATCGGATGCAGCTCATCACCGTGGAAGTTAATCTGTAACCCTATATCTTTCCCAGCTTGAAGTATTCTCCTTGTAGACTCCAGATCAAAGACTCCCTTCTCACAGAACACATCTATATTGTTAACATCTATTTCACCGCTTAGTTTGAGTTCTTTCAGTTTAGGAAGGTGGTTACTGATAATGTCATCTGTGGCTTCAGTAGCAGTTTTCCCTCTAACAAAAAGAAAGTGTTACAGAGCCCTGTGAGTAACATCCTTGAAGTCTGGCACACACTCAAGCCATACGTGCAATTACTGAATTACTTAGGAAATGATGTAAATATGAATCCCTCAAAAAAAATTCAAATCAAAAAATTAAGCCCCATTGTAATTCATGTATTCTCCAACATTAGTTACTTTCCATTCAAAGAATATTAGATTGTATTACTGAGTGTTTTTAATAAGGTTGGGATCTTGGATGCTAACAAAGATATGGGGCACTTTAAACCAATTTTTTCTGCTTTCCTATTCATATATTCTGACCCCTTTATACTGTATCCTAAAATATAACTATTTAAAATATGTGAGCATTTAAATATGTTAAATGGTATTCATACAATATTTTTCTGCAAGTATCAAAGCTCAAAGGGGATATGCAGTGTAAGTTATTACTTTTAATTTACCTTTCCTCCTTTTCTATCATTCAGCATGATGGACAGATAACTGTTTCTAATCAGAGGGGCTTCCCAAAGTTTGATTTGCCAAAGTCAGAATCATTTATGAATCCTCTATTACATAAAGATAACTCAGGAGAGATCACTAAATGCCTCAGAAAGAGCAAATAATCCCAAAACATGCAGTTGAGCTAGCATTTTCCAATTTTAATGCCTAAGGACAAGGGATGTACAGCAGCTAAATGCCTGAGAATCTGAACGCTCATTTCAGGCAGCGTAAGGCATGCAGACACTGGCACTATGGAGTGCCACACGAGGCTGAGCTGGGAGCTGTGCAATGGAATCAAGTCAAGAGGCCAAATTCTGCCTGAATTTATAAACAAGGTTATAAAGCAGAGCCCCTCTTCCACTCCCTTCTCACAGAAGCAGGCATCAGGGTTGCTCAGCCTCTGACGGTGCCAAGGTTTCTCCCTTTTCTCTTTATACTCAGCAGCCTTTGGAGGAATTTGGGCCGAAAGATGAGGGCCAGAGCCAAGCCAAAACAGAGGGAAACACTAAGAAATGGTTTCAGTTTTTGAGGGATATAATGTCCCAAAATGAAAAACAAAACTGCTGTTGTTTTAATGCAGAAGATTTCTGCTCAGGAAAACACTTTGAAAATTTCTTGATAAAGTGGAAAATGGCCCAATAATCACTTACTAATAAAAAACAATGATTTTTAATAATCAGACATTCCCCAAATCATGAGTTTGATTCAAAATGATGACTGGAGGGACGAAGGAAGAACTGCAGATTTCCTCCTGGTCAAAATGAAAACCCAAACCAGAGTCTAAGTTTCAGGGGTAGCATAAAATTCAAACAAAATAGTCTAGAAACAAACATTTGATTGAAAAGACAAAAGAGGATTCGAAAAGACAAGAGAGGATTCAAAAAGACCCAAACTGGAAAATACAGATAACTCAGTATTTCCTTCAGAAAATTTCCTCAAACCCCCAACTACCTTTTCTCCTTACTTAAAATACAGTATCCTTACTACTAGTACATTTTGTGATGCTTGATGTGCATCAGTGGGGACAGAAGCCTGCATAGAATGAGAAAGCATGCCTGTCTTTCTAACACATGAGAGTTAGTATGTCTGTAAAAACACTGGAAATTATTCCATTGGTTTATAGAAATGCTCAAAGCCTTTTGGTGGGAAAGACTGTCAGGATTTTGACTGAGATCCTGCCAAGGCTTTTTAGGAGAAGGAGAAAGGAAGGGCTGAGAAATATATCTATAGATATATATATAGTTTGGGGTGAAAGGTCTCTTTTATTTTACCATTAACTCCTCTACATTTTAGTAGAACTTCCTGAAAGAAGTAGTTGCTGCCTTCAGCCAATTTTAGTTACTTTATTCTTAACCGTGTCCCAGTTACTGAAGATGATATAGGATTCATTTTCCATAGTTAGATTGACAAAAGATAATTTACCATCCTACTCCAACACACAAGAACTAGATTGCAAAAAATATTTTCTGGGTCACATTTTCCTGAATGTTAGAAAAGGTGAGGATTTTTTTTTTTGGAGTATGCTTTTTTTTTCTTCTAACAAACATCTCTTGAATACTGCCACATAATAAGCCTGCCTCCATCTCACATGCCTTGTCTTGCAGCAGCCTACCACTTAGCATGCCAAAATAACCAGCTAAAACTCCTCATTAGTTCCTTCATACACTGAAATCTGCTAACATGAAGATGTTAATTTCATCATAGCAAAATCAAAATCAGAAGTGAGAAAGGATTTTTATGATGTCTACTTGAGCCATCAGAATAATTGATTAAAAACAGTTTAATCTTCATCTCATAGCTATAAGATGTATGCAAGTCTTCATTGCATGGAAGCATAATTAAACTTGGTTTATGGAGCTATATAAAGATTAAATTATATGGTATTTTTTGTTGTTATTTAGCCAAAATAAAATCTCATGGCAGAGACCAAGCTTGAAGGATAGCAGCAAATGCAAGAAGAACTTTCTGTGTTATGTTCAGTGTGAGCATCAGCTGGGGGCAGGGGTTCTGAGCTAAGCCTATGCTGGCATTTAGGAGTCACTAAAATAACGTTGCCCCGAAATTTAGGAGAGCTTCCTATGAATATTGGCTGCTGTTTTTCAAGCATGTTGTATTTCAGGAGTTTCCAATGCAAAGCAGCAGTGCTCGAGGAGAGAAAGAGAAGCCCGTTACTTGGGCACGGCGTGAGCTCCGCAGTAGGTTGAGGAAATGCCGATGGCCGAGGATTTCCGCGCGCGCTCGATCGCCCGGAGCAGCTTGAGCTCGGTGTCCAGGTCCAAGCCGTAGCCGCTCTTGCACTCCACCAGCGTGGATCCTGCTCGGAGCATGCGGCCCAGGCGCTGCTGGAGCGTGGCCAACAGCTCGTCCTCCGTGGCCTTCCGAGTGTGCTCCACAGTGAAGTGGATCCCTCCCCCAGCCTGGTGGATCTCCATATAGGATGCACCTGCCAGCTTGGGTTAAAGAAAAGAAAACAAAAACCACCCACCCAAACAATTAGCTGTGAACAAGTGTGTTTTCCATCCAAGAGATGCTGCAAAGTGCCTTGAGGTCTCTTTGCAGTGAGAGAGACAAAGAGAGGAGAAAAAAATCCCCATTAATTCTTCCTCCCCCTCCCCATTTTCTTCTCTCTCCCTTCCACTTAAGTGAAGAAATGTTATAAGAAGCGGCATAAAGAGAATTACTAGGAAGACTTGCTTTCCCCCGAGTCCAAGGGGAAAACCGATCTCTAGATCAAAATTCATTTACGTGGAAAAGAAAAAGGAAGAAAAAAATCAAGACTTAGACAGTAAGAGAAGGTGGCAGTCCTGTATTGCTTCAGTAAATGCAAAAATATATCAAGGGTGGCTGCAAAGGATGGAGGTACACTCCTCTCTCAGCCTATCAGTATTCAAAAATCATCCCTCTTCCCTCAGGTAGATTATCTGACAGAAATTATGTGTTTTTCTATAAAAGAAAAGTGAGAGTCACTAGGAAGTAGAAACACTTACACATTAAAAAAAAAAAAAGAGGAAGAAAAATCCATCTGTGTAATTTTATGCTGTTACCTTCATTGCAAACTCATGAACCCTATCACCAGCCCACACTGGATGTGTATGTGCATCTACCAGGCCTAAAGAAAACAAAGTAAATGTACGCTTGAGTTACTTCACTGCGTAAGAGAAAATGTTATGAAATGCAAGCAATTTAAATAGACAGCAGAAGCTCCCCTAAAAAGCCTCTACTGGTTAGAGAAAAAAAAATCCAACCAGCTAAATATCTCTTCAGATATTCAGCCTTATCAGAGGCTATTCATTTTCTTTCAATTTTTTTTAGGTCTGATATCTTATGCAAAATGTCTCCAGGTAAATGCATCAGTTGCTGAGTGTGCCATGGTATTTTGATAAAGTTTTCAAACTGTGGAAGAAAGGATAAATAGCAAACTTTGAAAGAGTTTGTTAGACTTTAAGCCTGTACTCTTTAAAAGAAAGGCAAGCTGCTTAGGCTGGGCTTAGCACACTAGACTTCCTCTGGCAACACTTATTACAGTGGGAGCCTTTTCTACAAGCTCTGAAACTGGCACTGCTGAATGGCAAGGCCACTGTAAGAGAAACACAGGTCTGACAGCTCATGTACTAACACCACTTGGAGAGTTTAACATGCAATAGACTTGCCCATCTCTTGGGGACTTTTTTATCAGGCAAAGTTGCAGACTTAAATCCCTTTTGCCTCCAAACAACAAAAGGGACCTGGGCAGGGTGGACAGACTGAGCTCTGTGGCCGAATGGCTGATGGGCTGAGAGAGCACAGAAGAGAGCAGTGAATCTGAAGAGTCACTCTGTGGGCCAGCTACATTCCTGTTGTGATCTATGATACAGAGGAACAGATCTACAGACAAAACAAGAGGAGACAGATCTCCACCATGAAGCCCAAAAGAACTCTTGAATATCTCCAGTGAGGGAGACTCCACTACCTCTCTGGGCAGCCTGTTCCAGTGCACAGTAAAGAAGTTTTTCCTCATGTTCAAGTGGAACTGCCCATTGCCTCCTGTCCTATTGCTTGGCACCACTGAGCAGAGCCTGGAAACCTTCTCTGGGTGTCCCCCACTTCAGACACAGATTTTGATGAGGTCCCCTTTCAGTTGTCTCTTCTTGAGGTTGAACACACCAAACTCTCTCTGTCTCTCCTCATAAGAGAGATGCTTCAAACCCTCCATAATCTTTGTAGCCCTCCACTGGACCCACTCCAGCAGCTCCATGTCTCTCTCGTACTGTGGAGCCCAGAAGTGGACACAGCACTCCAGATGTGTCTCATCAGGGCTGAGTAGAGAACCAGGGTCATGTCCCTTGGCCTGCTGGCGGTGCTGTTCCTTTGTATCACAAAAATACACCTACCTGGCAACACGCACTTCCCAGAGCAGTCAATTATCCTTTCAAACGTTGCTTCAGAAAACTCATTGCGGATAACATCTGCCTGGCCCACAGCTTTTATACAACCATCCCTGCAAAACACAGACAATGACCAAAGAACGTGTGAGCCTGTTCAAAAGTCAAGCGCTCGACAACAGAGCTCCCGAAACAATAGGGGCAGGACCTTCAGGAGGACTGAAGATGCACATGTGGAGGTGGTTCGCTCACATTACAGATACACAGCAAACACTGGGGTGATGCTGTGTGTTTCAAGCTGTTTGCCATAACGCTTGTCCTCTCCTTAGATCCCTCTGGACGACACCTTGGTACTGTTCCGCTCTAATTCCTGCTAGGTAACACTGTTTCCCTCCTGCGGATCAGCGAGCACACAGCATCTATCCGCAGGGCATTCGTCCCCTCACTCAAACCCTTCGCCAGGACCGGGATCACGCCTCGGGAAGCCACATGCCCCCAGTGCCTTGGAAGTCACAGCCCTTTGGGACTGTTCTCCCACGGAGTTCGAGGATGGTACCGGGAAGCCTGGACTGCGCTTGGGGGACGCCTTCCACCCCGTCCCCCGATCGCACCCGCACCGGGGCAGAGCCCGCGCCGGGACAGAGCCCGCGCCGGGACAGAGCTCCGCGCCGGGACAGAGCCCGCGCCGAGGCAGAGCCCCCGCCGGGGCAGAGCCCGAGCCGGG